>OZ018380.1:35123027-35732257 GCA_963969555.1 Polydrusus pterygomalis | reverse complement strand
GTTGAAAATGACCGCGATGGACCTCTTGGCAAATAAATATTCTATTAGTAAATTCCTCTCGGACATTGTGAAGCACCTGTGGCGTTATCCTTGAACAAACATCTGTAATTCGTTGCCTAAGTTCTTCTAATGAGCCTGGAGCCGTTTTATAAACCTCAGTTTTAACGTATCCCCAAAGAAAAAAATCTAGAGGCGTTAGGTATGGCGATCTAGCTGGCCATTCTGCCGGACCTCGACGACCAATCCACCTATTTTCATAAGATTCGTCTAGGTAATTTCTGACTTGCCTAAAATAGTGTGGCGGGGCACCATCTTGTTGAAATACAACCTCTTGAAGTCTTGAAACTCATGTGGGTGGCAGCATGGTAATTTCGGTTAGCTTCGCCAAAAATAATAATCGCTTCAAATTTATCTTCTAAAGAACGAGCCATTTAAGACAATTTCGAGGTAAAAATATTTTCTGTCAATCAGACATTTAAAAACAGTATGACAGCCACAATCAATAGACAACTATAGGTAAAAAAAGTGTGTTATATAAACAGTGGTAGTCATAATGTAGAAACCGATATTATTGATTCCTGTTTAGAAAATACTGAACCAAATGTTTTTTAAATTGGAGAATGTTTTAAGCATTAAAAGACCTTCAAAATGAGGTACCATTGGAACCCCCTTTCCATTTAAAAAAATATTTCAAGAGCGGACCCAGCTGTCATCTTGACATTTAAAGCTGTCATTGGTATGTCAAAAAGTGCAAGACTTGCTCAAATATTATCGTTCAAAATTTCATTAAAATATACCGAACGGTTTAGAAGTTAGAGGGGGGGGGGGACGGACTTTAGGTCCTCACTGTATATACTCTACTCACTCACTCATACTCAAATAAAATGCCACTGTAACTTGGAATTTGCCAGTATGTTTTATATTTATTAAAGATACTAAAAGGCCCTTGCCCGTCCGACGTAAATTACACCCATATTATGCAACAGTTAGAATGGAAAGTTTTATTAAAAAACATAAATGATTTTTCAAATTTTCCTTTCTGCGTTATTCTACTTTACTACTTACTAGAATATTATATATGTGGCACATTATTTAAAAAATGTTTTAAATAATAAGAAATATCTGCATTTATAAGTACCTTCGTATGGACATTTTTCTTATTTTTTATTGATTTCTTGTTTAAAGCAAGCCGTAAGTTTTTATGTAAATTTTTATTAGATTAAATCTTTGGCAGCTTGACTTTCATTAACATAATTTATATTTCACCCAAGGTAATTGATTAGAACATTTAAATGGAATTCTATTACCAGGATTTTATTTTTAGAATTTTATGTGATAATTGGTCATGAACTCTAATATGTTTATTGTGCAATTGCTCATTAAGGATTTTGTTCCTCTTTTAATTCATCTAATATTTATAGCAGGTCCCGCTCCACCCGCTTAGATGACCGCGTCGAAGTTCACCATTTTGATAAGAAATATATTGCCTAGTTATTAATTCTATGACTCATTTTAGCATTAAATATTTAATAATTTCAGCTTTTTTCTAACACATATTGGCATCATTACGTTACATTAGGTAAAAGAATACAGAGAAATTCGTTAAAAAAGCAATCAAGAAATAAGTCGAGCAAGAGGCATATTATCTTCATTGCTGTCATCATCACGTTCAATATCATATTCAGCATCAATGCCTTCTTCGTGAGAGTCAACTTTCTCTAAATCTTCAACAGTGTCAAAATTAACAATTGATCTATTGCCACTTTCTATTTTTTTAACAAGTTTTCGTTGTGGGACACGTAGAGTAGTTTAGCTTCTCTGTCATTAGTAACCATATTTCTTTTTTTAATTGATCTATAAATACTAAACTGCCCTAAGTAGCTGCTGAAGATGCTGGCATCAAAATCCGTGACGCTACCTTTGATAATGAAGACGATGAACAAAGGCCTTTCCAGCAGGAGGCTGGGCTGTCAAAACTACTTTTCCATAGAAAGATATTGCCAAAAAAATTTCTGCTTTTCTACAACGGTAATTTGCTATTTCGTCAATTACTTTCTGTTCTTTTATGTTTTAAGTTTACTTAAGAAGATACCCCTTTGAAAATGGCCCGCAATTGCCGAAACACGGGTCAGGAAACTGAATAAGTTTGTGAAAATAACAAGTAGTTATTTTTACTTCCTGCGTAATCAAAAATTTCTGAAATTACACAATATATAATTTTGTATTTCATATACAGGGTGTTTCAATAAAAACTCCCAGGCCAATTATTTCGATAACTAAAAGTGACATGTAAATTCTGTATACGTCAGTTTTTAGCCTCTATGTGCAAAGAAATTTTTCGATGACATGCACTTTTAAATGTTGTCGTCCTTAAAGATAATTAATTTTTAATCAAATTATGTCCCATAAAAAATTTTGATAAATCCAACATGAAAGGAGATATTTGGGGTTAAGTTTTTTTAAAAAATAATTGTAATGAGTATTTTAATTATAAATATTTTTAATATCCTTTAGCAGATTTTATTTAATTTTGGTAATGATAATTTTAGTGAAAAACGCTCGTGTAGCGCTAAATTATTACGTCCAGTGACGTCTCAGGGGGCGCCTTAACAAATAATATTGGCAAAAAATAAGACGCCACTGAGTTTTTGGTAATTTTTATATTTTTTTCGGAATAAACAACTAAAAATATTCTTTCCTTGTCTGTTAAATTGTTTTCTTATCATGCTTGGTTTCCTAGAAATAAAAATAAAAACAATTTTATTGCATAAAACTCTGGAAAACAAAAATCATTAAATAATTAATATGTTGTATTTTCTGTTGTTTAAAAGCATTAAAACATTAAAGCATTATAAAAGTAAATTAAAAGATGTTTTAAATTTTATGAAAGATTTAATGAGAAATTATACAAAATTAATAATGAAAATTAGAACAATACCAAAAACTATTTAATGGGGTGTTCAAAATTATTGCCGTTTTCATATAGGTACACACATAGCAAATCGATATAATAATTCGGTTCTGCAAATTCTCAATAGTGTATTTCGATTAATAGCAAAGGATACAACTTATTAATGATTTAATGATTTTTGTTTTCCAGAGATATGCAATAAAATTGTTTTTATTTTTAATTCTCGAAAACCAAGCAAGATAAGAAAACAATTTAACAGACAATAAAATGATATTTTTAGTTGCTTAATATTATTTGTTAAGGCGCCCCCCTGAGACGTCACTGGACGTAATAACTTAGCGCTACACGATCGTTTATCACAAAAATTATCATTACCAAAATTAAATTAAAATCTGCTAAAGGATATTAAATAGTATATTAAAGTATAAGTGGATATTAAGGTCTTTAAAACACGCGCGATTTTGCAAGCACGACGGCTTGAAATAGAGCAAGTGTTTTAAAGACCAGTTATCCACGAATACTTTACATTATTTTTTTTTATTGGTACACTTATTGGTATTTATATTACAAAAAATGGAAATAATAACTTAGTAAGTAAGTGAAATGGTCGAATTCGTGATGTGATATACCTGTCGTTGTCATGAAAATGAGGAGAATAAAAAATAACTTCCAATCTGTCACATAAGATTCATTGTTGTCACCGTTGACATTGGTTATGTATCGTTTAAAAAAATATTTTATTTGACGTTAAAAGGTAATTCTGTCAAATCAATAATTAAAAAGTTGACATATTTAGACTTCACGTTTCACGGGTTGTTGATGTTGCCATGATGACTTTAAAACACGCGCGTTTTTGAAAGTGGGATTTAAACACGCTGAGGCGTACTTTAAATAAGCGAAATAGAGTATCAATAAAAAAAAATATTTATAATTAAAATAGCTAGTTACTCGTTAAAATTTTTTTTTTTTAAACTTAACCCCAAATATCTCCTTTCATGTTGGATTTATCAAAATTTTTTTTGGGACATAATTTGACCAAAAATGAATTATCTTTAAGAACGATAACATTTAAAAGTTCCTGTCATCGAAAAATTCCTTTGCACCGTGGCGCCACCTACATCTTGTATTATTCAAACACATTGTTTACACAGTTGTGAAGCCAATCACAGACGCTAAAAACTGGCGTTTGCAGAATTTACACGTCGCTTTTAGTTTTCGAAATAATTGGCCTGGGAGTTTTTATTGAAACACCCTGTATATTTTTTAGTAGTATTATACTGGTGTTATTGGTTAAAAAAGTATAAAGTATGTACTTGGCAAAAAGGCTTTGTCTTAAATGTAGGATCTAATACAATTGTTGCATCAGTTTGAATTTTTTTATCGTTTTTACAACTAATTAAAGGTAAAATATTGGTTTAAGTATATTCTAAAAAAGAAAGAAATATTCCAATATAATATGATTGGTCATATTAAAAACTTTACTTTCTCGTTTATTTCTTATTCATGTTCAAATCAATATTCCCAATAAAATTAAACATTTATTTACCTTTGAATCAAAAATTTATTTTCCTTTGGAAATATTTACTAATCGACTTCTAATAGGTAATAAAGACAATAGTTAACCTAAATTATTATAACACAAAGGTGTTTACCAAATTAATATTAGAATTCAACCATACTTTTAAAAAATAATTAATAAAAGATCATGCGATTCTATTATTCCAAATAAATTGCTTAACAGCTACTACCGGTGAATTTGTTTAAAATTTTGTTTTGTATGATAACGAAATAAGATTGAAATTAATTTTTATACAGTGTCATCAGTAAAGTCCGCATCATATGGGATTTTTTTTGTTAATACCTTTATTCAAAATTTGATTTTGCCACCAAGTTCTGCTTCGATCGAGATGAAAATTAAGCAAAAAAAATAGTAGTCACGTGATTCGCATTATCTGCCAAATTTTAATTTTTTCCAAAAAATAATTCAAAAGTGGGGTTATTTCTGAAAATATCAAAAAAAGTTATAAGAAAAAGTTTTTTTTTAATGCAGTTTCTAGCCCACATGCAAAATTTCAGCTGCATAATATAATTTTGATTTTTTACTTATGTTTTGTAAATTGCACCACTTTTGCAAAATAAGACTCAACGCAACCTACATAAACATCTCAGTTTTGACAAGGCTTTATTTCAGATACATTTTCTTTAAGGTAGCGCCATAATAAATATGTGTTTTTCTACAAAATCAAAATTGGGCTATTAAAATTTGGTCGCATGTGATGCAAAGTTTATTTGTTTTTGACCCTGTATAAGGTTACTTCATAAAATAAATATTTTTGAAAATGGTAGTTTGTGTCTGAAAGTAATACACATTAATATTAAGACAAAAAAGAACACAGTGTCTTCGGTAAAGTGTTTTTTAAGTGGAAAATAAATTTTAGTTTAACAACGTAAAGTTTATCTATTTTCAACGATTTCATTTAAAGCCCCTATATTATAATTTATTATTAAGCTATGTCATAATAACGTTAACGTGTATTACTTTCAGACACAAACTACGTTTTCAAAAATACTTATTTTATGAAGTTACCTTATGCAGGGTCAAAAACAAATAAACTTTGCATCACATGCGACCAAATTTTAATAGCCCAATTTTGATTTTGTAGAAAAACACACATTTAATATGGCGCTACTTTAAAAAAAATGTATCTGAAATAAAGCCTTGTCAAAACTAAGAAGTTTATGTAGGTTGCGTTGAGTCTTATTTTGCAAAAGTGGTGCAATTTACAAAATATTGGTACTACTTTTGAAATATTTTTTGGAAAAAATTAAAATTTGACAGATAATGCGAATCACGTGACTACTATTTTTTTTTTGCTTAATTTTAATCTCGATCAAAGCAGAACTTGATGCCAAAGTCAAATTTAGAATAAAGTTATTAAAAAAAATCCAATATGATGCGCACATTATTGGTCACACTGTATATAGGGTGGAATTTTTAATTATTGTAATAAATTGAGTACTAGAAATCCTCTAAATATTTCAAAAACTAAATGTATGGTTATGGGTAATAATTTAAATTGTCAAAATATAAATGTTGTAATTGATGGTGAAAAATTGGAATTGGTAAACAATTTTAAGTACCTATTTAGGGATAATCATTAATTCAAAATTAAAATTTTTTAATTATTTTGAAAGTATCATATCGAAGATTCCGGAAAAGTGGGTTGTTTTAAAAGAATCAGTTCTAATTTAAGTTTGTTTTCTAGAAAAACTGTATTTAATACTATTATAAACCACATTTTCTTTATTGTTTTTCCATTTTATATTGTGCTAGTGAGGAAATATTTGATAAATTATAAATTTTACAAAATAAGACAATGCGGATTATTTTAAATTGTGACAAATATACAAAAATTAATTTTATGTTGAAAAATTTAAATTGGTTAAATGTCAGAAATTTAATTTTTTATTTAGTATGTATCTTTAGACATAAAATTAAAACTAATTTTTTGCCTGATTGTTTAAAAAAATTTTGTTCTTTTAATTATGACCATCATAATTATAACACAAGAACTAATCAAAATTTTTATGTAGATAGACTATCTAAAACATTAGCTTATAAATCTATTTTTTATAAAGGTTTAATAATTTGGAAAATTCTATTAAATCTCAAAAATCATTAAAACTGTAAAAATTTTAAATTTACATTTAATTACAAAACAAAATGATACGTAATATTTGATACAATTTACAAAATGTTTAACTTTTCTGTCTGTTTTTGTTAAAAGAAGATTGCGTTTTAAAATATAAAAATAAATCTATAAAAATGTGTTAAAAAAATGTATCAAAAAATATTTAATTGTAGCTTTTTGCTCAATAAAACATGTTACTACTACTACTACCAATATTTTTAAAAATAAATTTTCCTACAGGCTTGCGCGATTTGCCGTTTATCCGCACGCATTTGAGTGTGAAAATATCCACTTTCAGGACGCGTAAGATTTTAAAATAAAAAAAAAAATTTAAAAATGCTCGTAGCATTGCATTAGAAAAGTTACTTTTCCGCACTCAGCTGCTTACCCGAATCGCTACGTGTCGTTCTTGCAACGACAGTTGCGTGCGGAAAAGTGTCTCTTTCCTCACTTGTTTACTATAAACATTAAAATTATATTACGAAAAATTATTACGCGTGTCTTTTTGGCACTTGGCCATCTTTTTATCGAACAATGATCACAATAATTACTAACCAATAAAGTTGCGATATCTGAAATAATCCATGGTCGCCACTACCAGGGTTCATTGCAGAAGTGTTATAATCCGATTCATGTTGTGCGATACACACCCACGTAGGAATCTCAGCCTCGGGTAGGTCAAAGTTCCTCAATTCGCGTGCTAATTCACATCTCTCGTAAATTTTACCGTATGTAATACACGGCGAGATCAATAAAATAATCGATATCGGCGAGAGAAACATCGTTCAACTGGTTGGAATATTAGCCAAACGCATATTTTATAGATGTTGTGATTTAAAATACCTGTTTCTTGCTGCAGACAGTTATTGTATTGTCTTTTGATGAGGTGGACGAGATGAAGTGAGTGCATATGGAAATTATTTTCTTTTTGTATTTATTATATTGTATAGGCTTTACAAATAAGGATTTTTATCGTTTAAATAAGTTATTCCCTTTTATACTTTAAAAACGTGTTTTTCTGTTCTTGGGTAATAACAGTGAGTTTGTAACTGTTGAGGAGTTGAAAGCACGAATAACACATGAGTGTAAGTTCATTTCTCCCGAAATAATTAGAAATGTTCAAAACGAGTTTTACTTGCGTTAAGGATATTGCCAAACAGTGAATGGACAACATTTATTGATGAAAAAGTATTAAAGATGGATAGAAGGTTTTTGTATTTTTCGATTAAATTATTTTTTGTCGGATTAATATCTTATAAATAACGAATAATTAAAATTTGAAATTTGGTATCTACTTATGTATAACATATACCTTGCGAGCAAAAATTATTTGCATCAAAGAGGGCTTGGATTAAAAAACGTAGGGCTCGGGTTAGATCACAATGATATGGGGACGATATATCTAACCAAATCTAGGTTAAAATTTTGTCAAATTCATATTATGACATGATATGCCAAACTAATGAGTAATAAAATAAGTAGACAAATACAAATTTATTTTTGTTGTTTACAAAATTAACAAAGTAAGAATATACAGAAAGAAAAAGAAAAATAATTACCTACGTTTAAAAGATGATATATAGTGTCCGCGAAAATAATTAAAAGAAAAAGAAAATATAGTGGCATATCGGACAAGTGTGAAACTATTTTTTATATTGGAATACACAGGGATCCAAGTTCAATGGATACCCTGGGGCGGGTAGACCACGACGGCCGTTTAGTCCTTGTTAGGACTCGACTTTTAGTACATTTTTCCGTCATTCTTGGAATTGCTTGGGTTATGGCTGCCCGTCGAGTCCTAACAAGGACGAAACGGCCGTCGTGGGTCTATGTTTATACAATACTTAACTTTTTGGTTATCAGAAAGTGCTATCATTATATCATCGGCAAGAACATCTGAAATACCTTCAGGCTTTAAAAATGACAGTCCAAAGAAAGATTTTTAAAATATTGCTATTTCTGATTTGGATTTATATTTCTGGGATAAAAGGTGGAACCAGGCTTCATCCGAAAAAAATGTCAGGTCTAATAAATCATTTCTTTTCAATAAATTTTGGGTAAACCATTGAGAGTAATTCCTGCGTCTTTCAAAATCTGCAGCTTGTATTTCTTGGAATACTTGGGGAATAAGGAAATAAATTTAGCTGCTTTTTAAGAATAGTCCTGCATGTTCCATAAGATCTTCCCACTTCTTGGGACAGGCGTCTTATACAATTTGTTGGCGTATTTTGCATTATTTCACGAACGTTCGCAACAAGTTCTTCTGTTCTTACAGATGGTCTTCCTGCTCCTTTTTTGTGTTGTATAGAACCTGTTTCCCTGAATACAGCCACGGTTCTTTTCACGCAAAGATAAAAATCCCCAGCAATAACAGCAACGTTAGGAAAATGTTCGTGAAAATCGTCCATGTACAAACCCGGATTGTATTGCCACTCACCATTAACTCTAATCCCGTTTCGAAAATACGCTTCAACCATGAATGTTTTGTGCTGTTCTGTAAAGCCCATTGTGTGAATTGTTCAAGAAAGTGGAAAAATTAGCGATGAATCAAATTACTTGTAACGGCTGTCAAAGATGACGGAATAACTGATTGATTGTTAATTCAGGTAGCTACTGACATCCAACAGGTATTAAGCTCTACGGCTAAACATTACGTCCTTAGATGCAAGGCCCTCTTTGATGCAAATAATTTTTACTCGCACGGTATTAGCAATAACAGCAGAATAAAATTATGTTGACATGGACATTATTTACCAGTAGCATTTTTTGGCTGGTATCTATTAAACTGCAGGATAAATTATGTAAATAACCTAAAATTTAGTTAGGTACATCAAAACTATTTTAAGTTTTAATCGTTTTGAATTTATTTATAATGAGAGCCCCAGGCGACATTCCTGCAGATTGTGCAGATGTAAATATATTTTTTTTAAACCGATCAGAAAATTTACACTTTCTGGACAATTTTTTGTCTAGAAAATAACGTTTTTTCGGTATCTACTGTCACTGTCACCCTGTTTTTGGTTTTTCCAATCGCTTTTTGATAATACAAGATACCTTGATTTCGTTATTATGACAACAACATTTCGATGTATTGTCGACTGACAGTTCGTTGATTTTTAATATATCGAAGTGTCGGTCTTAAAAAAAATAATATAATAAATAAATGCTTGTCTCGACCTGAAAAACACTACTTTCCGGTCTTGTAACGTAAATTTCTATTTCCGACTCTGATAGCGACATAGAAGATTTTGTAAATATTGTGTTTAGAAGACCTCGTATGCTCCGACCAAGAGTTTATCACATCAACTGTTGGGGATTTTTTTACAGATTTCGGCTATCAAAAAATACTGCCCAAGTTTTATTAAATGAAATACAGGAAGAAATTCAATACCCAACATAAAGGTAAATTTTGATTTGTAAAGTAAACTTTTAAAAACTACCGAGGTTGATTTTTTTAGAAACTCTGCTTTAAACCTCTTGCAACAATTGCTGTTAACTCTACGTTTTTACGCCACGGGATATATCCAATGGTTAGTGGGTGACAATAGTGGAGTACATCAATCGAATATTTGCAAACTTTAAAAAAAAGTCACCACAGCACTTTGTCGCCTGAAGCTCACTTATGTAAATATACCTCAAGGCAAGGAGATGAACTTATTGCAGTGCAACAAGGGTTTTTTTAATATGGCAGCTTTCCCTAGAGGACTGTTAGTAGTCGATGGCACATATATGAGGATTCAAAGCCCTGGTGGTAATGAAGCCGAATGGTTTCGCAACAGAAAAGGATATTTTTCAATAAATGTTATGGTTGCCGGCGATCATCAATAATTGCAAATTAGAATTGGCCAGATGACCTGGGCCCGCCAATAATATGATTGTTTTTATGAACTCAATTCATTCTTAACCTTAATGTTCTTCTGTCTTTTACTTTTTGTACGGGCTTTTGCAAATTTCCGCACGTTTCTAACAAAAATGCTCTGTTGCCAAATTGTGATGTAGTTAATTCTAAGCTAGAACATACCTCACGAAAAAATAACTAACTGTAGGTTAATTCTAATTTAAAAAGAGTAGAATTAATTTAACAGTAGGATAAACTTTATCTACCAGGTAACAAACAGTCACCCAAAAAGCCTATTAATAATTTGGGCCTTAGGGGTGGTTTTAGGGCAGTTTGGGTGCCGGGATTTTGGGGGATATTTAATGAGTGGAAGGAAACCCTCTTGTCTACATAAGAGCGGAAAAATTAGCTTGTTACAAATTTGTTGTGGATTTGCCCATAAAGAACCAATTTTACTGGAGTAATTAGAATACTTTGTGGCGAACTTTATAAAAAAATATTTTTCAGTTTTTATATTGTTGATTATCTAACTTGTTTTTAGAAGTAACAATTAAAATGTAAAATAAAATATTTGACATTTAATGATTCCATAAAAACAACACTCTGCTGAATACCTCATTTGCATTAACTTCACTTATCATTTTATTACATATTCGGTTATTTCCAAAAATAAAAATTACTTAAATCGAACCTTATTAAGAATTTCCAATGTCGGTTTGTGGTGAATCTTTTTTATATAAAATGATGATTGTAATTTGTTGTGATACCTCTGCTTCGATGTGGACTGTATTCTGGTTTGCCTGGTTCGGCCTCTTCTTACGTTTATAAGAAAACTAATATTTTCTATACTATTTCGTTTTATTTTTCTTTCGATTACACACGATATTAATGAGAAATATGTCACAATGACAATACAATATATTCACCCCTTTTTTCCAAAATGTCTCATGACCTGCTAAAATAGACAAACAGGTAATTATACGGAACATTGCCCCCCGCCTTGAAAGGACGTCCTTTTAAGAACCTTTACAGTAAAATGGATCATGAAACAACAAGTGACTAAACGTGATAACTTATTTCCAATGTCTAAAGCACTCAATACTATGGCACCACTAAAAGTTCAAAGGTAACGGACATATTTGAGCAAATGAGCGCTTTATTACTCCCGTTTTAGTTTTGATCAGTGCGACTCTAGCCACTCCATCTTTGCCGGGACATAATTCCGTGACTCGTCCGAGTAACCAATTAAGTGGGAGTTGGTTATCTTCTTTGATAACAACCAAG
Organism: Polydrusus pterygomalis; assembly: GCA_963969555.1. Classification (NCBI taxonomy): domain Eukaryota; kingdom Metazoa; phylum Arthropoda; class Insecta; order Coleoptera; family Curculionidae; genus Polydrusus; species Polydrusus pterygomalis. The sequence goes on along the minus strand of OZ018380.1, from coordinate 35,720,532 downwards.
TCGTTGATATGGATTGAACCCTTTTCTGTTTTCCATTTACAGCGATGCTGTAACTCTGACACATATTCCAGAGACCATCTAGACCAGAAATGTTGCTGAAGCTGCTGTATTCGTTGAAAGTGCCTTAGTCTGTTCTCAGAAATATCTGTGTAGTCTGGATCAACTACTGAGGTCATAGGCCGTCCAATTAGGAAATGAGAAGGTGTAAGAGGTGTTACATCCATGGGATCACTTGATAGTGGAGACAAGGGACGCGAATTTAGCACTGCCTCAATTTGCACTAGCAAAGTATAAAATTGCTCAAAGGTTAGCAATGCGTTACCTGCTACACGCTTTAAATGATACTTTGTGGCCTTGACACCCGCTTCCCACAATCCACCAAAATGTGGAGAGTATGCCGGAATGAATGACCATGAAATGCCCTCATTCTGTATTGATTCCGTCAAAGCTTTAGAGTTTTCCTGCAGAAATATTCCAAGTTTTTGTAACTCTAGATTGGCACCAACAAAATTAGTCCCGTTATCTGAATACATTTTGGATGGCTTTCCACGACGAGATATAAAGCGTTTAAAAGCTGCCAAAAATGATTCTTTACTTAAATCCGATACAAGTTCGAGGTGAATGGCCTTGGTTACAAAACAGACGAATAAACTAATATAACCCTTTGTAATTTTGCAGCCACGACCTTGTCTATCTTTTATTGAGAACGGACCTGCATAATCCACGCCTGATGTAAAAAATGGGGGCGCTGGATTCAGTCTTTGAGCAGGCAAATTCCCCATGATTGGATTAATAGATTTTGGATTAACTCTGAAACAACGCACACATTTATGAAATGTTTTTCTTGCTAAATTTCGTCCTGCCAGAGGCCAATACTGTTCGCGAATTGAAGATAATAAAAGTTGCGGTCCTGCGTGAAGTAAACGATTATGTTCACTTACAAACAATAATTGAGTAAATCGATGTTTAGAGCTTAACAAAATTGGATATTTTTTATTATAATCAAAATCAGAATTTGCTAGTCTGCCGCCAACGCGAAGTATTTCATTTTTATCCAAAAACGGAGTAAGCCTTGATAACTTGCCTTTTACATTAATTATTGTTTTATCGTTATTTTTAAGATTCGATATCTCATTAAAAAAGCTTTGTTGTTGTGCTATTCTTACTAAACATAAAGAGGCATGACTAATTTCTTCAGAACTTAAAGAATCAACATTTCTTTTATCTTTAGTTGTACAACAATTATTTACAAAACGTTTACAATATGCAACTATACGCTCTAGCTTCTTTAAACTAGAATAGCTTTCAAAATCGATTACTGCTGATGAACTTGAAAGTGCGAATGAAGCTATATTTTTTCGCAACTCCGGTAAATCGCCATCTGAAGGAGGAGATTTAGGCCAAAATCCCTCGTCTTGCTTTAACCAGCTTGGGCCCAGCCAATAAACGTCGAGTGACAATAAACTGCTTGGCCTAACACCACGTGATACATAATCTGCCGGATTATCTGACGTTGGCACATGCCTCCAGTTTTCTATTTCTGTTAATTCTTGAATTGCTGAAACTCGATTTGCTACAAATACTTGTAAAATATTTGGAGCCATGTTCAGCCATCCAAGTACGATAGTAGAGTCACACCAATAAAAAGTTTTTTCGATTTTAATTTTTAGCGATAATTTAACCTTATTTATTAATTTTGTAAGTAAAAAAGCAGCTATTAATTCAAGACGAGGAATGGTTTGTATTTTTAAAGGTGCGACCTTTGATTTAGCACAAACTAATTTGACTGCAACGTCTCCAAAGTCATTTTGTGATTTAATATACACACAAGCACCGTACGCCTGCGAGGACGCATCAGAAAATCCGTGAATTTCGACTCGAATCGCATCTTTACACGTTATTTGTCGATCTATGTTAAGATCATTTAGCGCTACTAATTCATCACGAAAATGAAGCCATCTTGTATGCAAAGCTTGCGACAAAGAACTATCCCATCCTAGTTTTTCCAACCAAATATCACGTAAAATAATTTTTGCTAATATTATAGTTGCGCTCAATAAACCAAGTGGATCGAAAATTTGAGCTATCTCTGATAAAACTGTGCGTTTTGTAATGCGTTTGGCAAAATTCGTTCCTATTTTATACAAAAACCGATCTTTTCTGCCATTCCAAATTAAACCTAATGTTTTTGTATTTTCATTTGCGCCTAAGTCGATTAAATCTGTTTCGTCAGATGTTTTTATGCCTTTTAAAACATCAGAGCTGTTAGATACCCATTTTCTAAGATGAAATCCCGCTTTACAAAGGATCTCTGAAACTTCGTTCGCTAACGATATCGCATCTTCAATACTGTTTGCACCTGTTAACATATCATCTACGTAGAAATCCTCTTTGATAACACGAGAAGCTACTGGAAATTCGTTTTCACATTCTATACCAAGCTGATATAGACATCTGATCGCTAAGTATGCTGCCGATTTAGTACCATAAGTTACCGTCAATAATTCATATGCTTCAATAGGCTTGTCACTATTAGAACGCCATAAGATTCGCTGCAGAGACGTTTGCTCAGGATTTACTCGACACATTCGATACATTTTTTCGACATCTGCGACGACGACATAATTATACTTTCGATAGCGTAAAAGTATCGAGAAAAGATCCGATTGAATAGTTGGTCCAACCATTTGCAAATCATTAAATGAATATCCGCTTTTACTAGGACAAGAAGCATCGAAAACAACACGTAACTTAGTAGTTAAACTACTTTCTTTAACTACGCCATGATGGGGCATGTAGTAAGCTTGCTGAGCGTTATAAAGTTCTTTAACCTTAGACATATGCCCGAGCTCCTGATATTCATCAATGAACTTGCAATATTGAAATTTAAAATCTTTATCACGCTCAAATCTACGCTCTAAACCTAACAGTCGCTTTTCGGCTATATCGTACGAATCACCTAAGTTTTCCACTTTATTCTTTAATGGAATTGTAACCAGAAAGCGTCCCTTATGATCACGTTTTGCCGTTTCTAAAAAATGCTCTTCACATAATTTTTCTTCGCGAGAAAATACCTTAGAATTTGAAATTTCTTCTAATTCCCAGAAACGCGTTAGTTGATTATCTATTTCTATATTTTTTAAGAAAGTGCATTGAACGCTTTGATCATGAGACTGATTTGAATATACCTGACCAGATACAATCCAACCAAATTTACTTTTTTGTAAGAATGGGCCATAATTGCCTAATTTGACCTGCCCTATGCACACAATATTCCAAAAACAATCGGCTCCCAGAAGCATATCTATTTTACCGGGCAAATGAAAGTTTTCATCAGCAAGCTTTATGTTTCTTGGAATATTTAAGCGTTGTTTATCAATTTTAAAATTTGGAAGATTGCTAGTAATATTAGGTATAATTAAACATGAAACTTTACATGAAAAATTGTTTATCTGTGATTGAACTTGCAAAACTGTGTTGCCTATGATATTTGATTGTGTCTCGTTAAGTCCGCTAACCTTTAAATTAGTTGGCTTACAAGAAAGTTGCAACTTGTTACTGAACTCATGAGTTATAAAACTACTTTGCGATCCCACATCTAACAAAGCTCTTGCTACGAACGGTTTATTGTTTTTATCAAAAACACGCACTAAAACGGTTGCCAAAAGCACTTGCTGATTAATCGATACATTTCGTGAAGATAAATTTACGCTTTTTTGCTGAACATCCGTATGATGGTCAGCTGATTCGTTATCATTGTGATTAAATTTATCGTTCGCTTCTGTATGCAATAAAGTATGATGTCTTGCTTTACACGTTTTACAAGACCCAGAAAAACATTCTCTAAACATGTGCCCTGTTCTTAAGCAATTTAAACAAAGTCGTTTTTTCTTAGCCTGTTTTAAACGATCGTATAAATTTAGTTTTAAGAATTCAGAACAATTTTGAATATAGTGTTCGTTTTTACAGAAAGAACACACTGGTTTTACAGGATTGCTTAAAGAATTGCTAGTAATAAACGAATTTGTTCTTCTGTTAAACCTGCCTGTATTTGGCTTATTATCAGTTTTACCTTGCTCTATAGATTCAAGAAGATCTGCTCTATCTTTCAAAAAGCTAATAAAGTTATCTAGTGTGGGTGTTTTAAAGGAAGCCTTCAATTGTTCCCACTTTCTTAGACTAACATCGTCTAACTTTGTGAAAATTAAATATATCACCAATGTATCCCAATTTTCCGTAGGTTCATTTAAAGTTTTTAAAGCCCTAAGATGTTTGCCAACACTGTCTACCATATTTCTTAATACACCGGACGACTCATTATTAATTTTGCACATGTTAAACAGAGCCTTTACATGATTTTGTATTAAAATTCTGGTATTGTTAAATCGATCGCAAATTAATTTCCACGCACTATCATAATTAGAACCTGAAAATTCTAAACCAGCGATTATTTCAAGTATTCTCGGACCTAGGTAGGCTCTTAAGTAATGTAATTTTTGTATATCAGAAAGCTTATTATTTTTATGAATTAGTGACTCGTAAGTGTCTCTAAATTCCAACCACTTATCATAATCGCCGTCAAACTTCTTTATTTCGATGACTGGAAGTTTGACACCGCTATTATTATTATTAACCGGTACGTTCTTGTAAGTATTTTTAAACGAGACTGATCCCTGCGATGATTCGCTACCTCCGCCATTACCTAACGAACTGTTTGCAATAATAAATCTTTTAGATTTTGCTAAAACTCTATGGTAAGCCATTTCAAAAGTTTCGCGTATGATATATTGCCCTTCACAATCGTCGCAAAGCTCTTCAATTTGACCCTGCAGGTCTTCAAACTCATCCAAACTACTCTGAAATCGCTCCACGCGTTGCTCTAGCTCTAAAAAGACGGTTTGATCGCCGATAATAAAATCTGAATACGATTGCTCTAAGTTTCCGACATATTTCTCAAAAATTGTTAACTTTGCTTTGACAGAACCTCTCTTCCTGACGAGTTTTTCTTGTTCATCCGTCATACTTGCTAAGTTATTTAAACAAACTTACTAGTGAAATATTGATAACTAAATTATCCCAAACGCGCCACAAAGTATGTTTAAATCAACCTTATTACGATAAAAACTCGCTAGACAAAATGAGGTTAGCCTAACACGCGTGATATAAAAGGTAAAAATCAAAGGTAGTTAATGAAGTATGGAACTGACACACCTTTTTGACGTATTCCTTCTAATTTTCACCCATAAAATCCGGTAGGAGGTCCATGTAATTTGTTGTGATACCTCTGCTTCGATGTGGACTGTATTCTGGTTTGCCTGGTTCGGCCTCTTCTTACGTTTATAAGAAAACTAATATTTTCTATACTATTTCGTTTTATTTTTCTTTCGATTACACACGATATTAATGAGAAATATGTCACAATGACAATACAATATATTCACCCCTTTTTTCCAAAATGTCTCATGACCTGCTAAAATAGACAAACAGGTAATTATACGGAACAATGATGTTTGGGTATTTTGGCTGATAGAACCTATGCCTTACTTCCTCGACATGCTGAAGGAAAACAGGATCGTATAATATAATGAAATAATTTAAACTTTACTGCTCGAAAAATTTTGAGGACAACACGAACAACTCTGAACTTAATTTTGCAAAAACAATAATTTCAAGAGGGTTGTCGTGCTAATATTAAGAACAATAAAACATGTTTGCAATACACGACTAGTACACGCTATAGTGTACAGTTCATTTTCAATTTTATTGAAATTATTTCAAGATATTAAGAAGTAATGATGCATGGTATATATATGTATTATTGCTGTACTTTCCGCTTCTTACGTAAATCGTAAGAATCGGCCAAACTCGTAAAAAGCAAATAAAGAGGCACGACCAACATTTAACATTCCATATATCAAAAGAGTATCTGAGAGAATAAGAAGACTAGGACACAGAGGCGGATTATAGTACAAGCCGACCAAGCCTAGGCTTGTAACGCCAAATCTAAAAGGGCGCCACATTTCCCAGCGTCAAGACTCCAAAAGAGACTAAAAGACAGAGAGCACCAGCACCTTTATAACCAAAAAAGATATGAAACTAAGCGATTTTAACCGTGGTTAGAAAAAATCCGGCGTTTGATTAACCGGATAATTTTTTTGCTAACACCACACACCATGTATATTATTCAGTAATAATTATTGTAGCTTATTTTTCCGGACACCCAGACTAATACGCTGTGCATAAGCAGATGCTATAGTAAAGCATTAGGTATACATATTATCATACCATGAAATATCTGAGGTTTTGCTATTAATAGCTCAGGATGAACTTCAAAAATCTGCTACAAGATCTGAAGCTAAAAATTTAGCAGATAAATTAATGCAATTCGAAGTTGCAATAATGACTTATTTTTGGCATAAAATATTGGAAAGATTTAATCAAACAAGCAAAACGCTCCAAGCAGTTTACATTGATTTACAATCAGTGCTTCGGTTATATGACTCTCTACACGGGTATTTAACTAATATGTACGCGATCAATTTGAATCGTTTCTTACTGAAGCAGCTACTTTACGCAAAAATAATATTTTTCAATATGATATATCGAGGAAACGAAAAAGAAAGGTATCTTTTGACGAAGCAAAAAATGAAACCGATTTTATAGACGGAAAAACAAAATTTCGAAAAACTATATTTCTCCCCTTAATAGATAAATTAATAAATGAGCTGTTAAAGAGGAAAGATGCATACCAAGAAGTAAATAAAGAGTTTGGGTTTCTTACTAATCTAGCCGCTTTGAGTGATAAGGATCTGAAGCAAGACTGCTTGAGGTTGACCAATATTTATAAAAATGATTTCGATATTGACATCGGAAATGAGATTTTTCAAGTTAAACATATTCCAAATATTCCGCTGAAGCCAAGGAATTTACTGAAATCACTTAAGGAGGGAAATCTAGCTGGCATATTTTCAAACTTGGAAATAGCATTAAGAATATTTATGTCTAAAGTAGTAACTAATTGTTCGGGAGAGAGATCTTTTTGGACTCTTTTAAAAGGGTTAAAAATTACTTAAGATCCAAGTTAGTCGATTTCAACCTTAGTGACAGGCTTAATGTCAATAGAATCAGGCTTACTTGAAAATATAGACGCGACAGAGATAATTCAAGTTTTTGCAGCAAATAAATCAAGAAAAAATATATTTTCCTACGATCCTTTTTTGTTATTTTATATTTATATTACTACAACTTTATTTTTATATTTATGTAATATCTAAACTCGATATACTTTGTTCATGTATTCATTATTGTTAATTTGAAAATAAAATGTTTTGCACTCTTCCCTTTCCCCATTTGAGCTATGAAAAGAATAGAAGGGGGGTGCAAAAATATCTCAGGGCTTTGGGCGTGATAATAAATAAATAAGTAAAATAAATAAATAAATAAATCTTTATTCAGAAGTTACATCAGTGATTTTTGTTAAATAAAATATAAAAAATGGAATATAATCCAACCTCTGAAAAGGCGAAGTTCATCCTTTACTGTTATAAAGGTTGATTTTACACTTAACCTTAAATATACGCCTCTGCTATATAGGACAGCGATATAACATCAATACTCTAGAGTTACCCTAAGAAGCCACCTAACGAAGACACAACCAACAAGCCAAAAAGACAGAGAAAACTGTGTCTACCGGATTCCCTGCGAGTGCGGCCATTCTTATCTCGGTAAGACACTGAGACCACTCGAAACAAAGCTAAAAGAGCACAAAAACAATAAGCTAAATGGTTGGGCCGAAAAGTCAGGTGCAGCTTACCATGATGCAGAAGCTGAAATCCTGCATAAAGAACCACCCTGGTAGAAGAGGATGTTCCAGGAAGCTGCTGTTATACACCAGAAACCAGGTTTTTTAATAAGCCATCATTAGATATAAGAAATATCGGGAAACCTTTGTTAAGTAGATGTACTCAGAATAATACCGTTCACGAGTTAAACGCATGACTGCACCTATCTGAGTTATAGTTCACCTATCTAGTATAAATAGAGCTGTGGTTATTTTGCTTTTTGTATTCACCTGAAGACGGTTAACGAGTTGAAACGTTATTATTTAAAATAAATAAAGACAATACAAGTCCAAGACTTTTCTATCATTCTTGGGATTATATTCTGGAATTCACAAGCATTGATGACTTGATGATATAGTAAAACAAAAATAATTTCGTGAGGAAAAATTCCTTTTTGACACTTTGGGAAATGATGGAATAAGTGAATGCTCATTTGTATATTTTATAATAATTTAAGAATTAATTTTTTTTATTGTAATTTATTTACAATTTTAGATATATTTCATTATTGACTACATAATCGCTGTAATTATTAATATTATAACGTTCAAATGTGTCATGAATATATAACCACGATATTTTAATATGTTTCTTCTACGAACCATGACCTTTTATAAAACAAATAGTTTTTTTTATTTGTTCAGTGATTAGTTCATTCATCAAAAATATTATTTTCGAATAATAAATAGGTTTGGGATGTATCAAGGTATTATTTAAGTGAAATGAAGACGTCAAATTTATCTGGAGGCACTAACCCTGAAACAGAAATACCATCTTCCTATCTCTTTATACCCGGCTCATTGCCTAGGAGGGTCATTATATTTTATTATGATGTTATTTTATCTGCACCTAAGGCTTACTGTCATCTGTAGCCCCTTCTTCCTTAAACTTAAAAGTCATCACCGTATTGGGCCGTTTAAAAAAAATATTCCCAAATTTAAAGTCTAGTTCCGAAAACTACTATTTTTTGCCTATTCTACTTTGTCTAGATGGAAGGTAGGGGAGTGTGGGGGAATTAGAGCCTACTAAGGAAATATAAAAACTGGAAAAATATTTCTAATAATCTATTATTATGACTTTAATTAAGTCCTTTGGTTATATAACTAAAAATGTAAACAACAAAGAAAATTATTTTTCAAAATACGTTTAACTCCAATTACCTAAGAATCAGTTAAAATAAATTTATCGTGTTTTACATGTTTGCTTCTCATTTGTATTGATACTGTGTAATGCATGAGTCAATAAAATAAGTATTTAGAACTACAGACTTACCAGACAGTTGACAATGTCATTCAATAATATGATTTGTTCACAATCAATTGTCTGGTTAGTAAATTTAGAATTAAATTAATAAAATCTATTTTCGTCATCGCATTCTGGTACAAGAAATTATTTACGCAATGAATTTAATGAATCTGAAGAACAATGGCAGAACAATGCGTTTTACATGTTTGCTCCTGATTTGTATTGATACTGTGCAATGCAAAAGTCAATAAAATAAGTATTTAGAACTACAGACTAACCAGATAGTTGACAATGCCATTCAATAATATGATTTTTCACAATCAATAATTGTCTGGTTACTAAATCCAGAATTTTTTTTTTGGCTTTGGCAGATCTGCCATTCAGCCAGCCGCTAAAATCCAGAATTAAATTAATGAAATCTATTTTCGACATCACATTCTGGTACAAGAAATTATTTACGCAACGAATTTAATGACTCTGAAGAACAATGACAGAACAATGAGATAAATGATTAGTGATTAAATAATTTAAAATATATACTTACTTGGCGCTATAGCAATGTTTGTGTGACGATAACAAATAATGTATTGTAATAACCATCAATTAATGCAGATTGGTCTTGCATCCAAGCAAATTCCGTCAAACCGAAACAACAGCTGAAATAAAATATCTTGAAGAAATAGGCTTGAAGAGAAAAGCAATGATACACTTTAATTCTTCCTTCACTAATATAGGTACTTAATTAGGAAGTTTAAATGATGATAAATTCCTTAGATGTTCCAAATGTATAACCATTCATCCTCAGGAGAATCAAGAAATATTAGAACTATAAGGCGGATAAAGTCCTAAATGAGCTTTATACTGACAGAAAGGACCCGGTTACGAGTTCAGGCTTTTGAAGAAACTTCAGCGAAACTACCAAATATAATAAAACTTATAAAGGGAGACTAATAGTAAAGAATAGAATGTAATGATTCAGGACACTAAGCAAGAAAAACGTGAAATGAGGCTGTGTAGCATTAAAGCAAAAAAAAGTATTGTCATTAAAATTAGAAAAATGAAATAGAGGACGATCTGAACTGCATCAAAGTGAAATATATTTCTTTGTTCTCCTGAGGATGCATGTATGCAGTATTTAGCATCATTTAAACTTTCTAATTAAATATACCAATGAAGGAAGACTTAAAGTGCCTTATTCTTTCATTTCAAATTAAACTATCTGTTATTAATAGGCTGGATTTTAAAAAAGGTTTTAAACATTAATTATAAATTATTTGCATCAATCTTTTTGCGTAGGCACCTATATTATTCTATCCACGACCACCACCAGAAATATGTTTTTTTAGAATCTATTTACAAATACCTATAATATCAGTTCCGCCGTCATTTGTTTCAATGAGATTTACTTGAAGCTTTTCTTGTTTCAAAAAATTTGATCAAATAGCAGCAGTATCACAAAAGACGCAACAAAATATTTCTTTATCCCATTGGATTGCCTTCATCCATTTTTGTACCAGTCAATGTTATTATGATAAGTCTACAATTTTCTTTATTCTTCTACAACAATATGTAAAATATATCGCAGCTCCCCTACTTAATCCTATGGTTCAATAACAGGAGTTTAATTATTGTATCCACTTAAATCAATTGAAGAGTAAAACAGTGTTTACGTAATGGACAAGCTGCCAAACATATGTTTTATATAATATTATTATTATGCAGGGTTAATTAGTATAATTTCGGTACCTAACAAAGAATATTCATACCTTGAAAAATTTCAAAAACATCAAAATTTCCACATAACTAGCTCTCCAAAAACAGGTAGTTGTCCGACTTTTTGATAAAACGAAGAAGTAACGACGACGTCACTAGTGTTTGCTCTTAAGGAGATGATATATGGCAACGAGACTGCTGATGCGCTCGCCAGGGAGGGCGCAAGCATGTCTGTCGAACTAGCAGAGAATAATGTGGCTAGACTCTAGACCACTGGGATCAGTCAAAGAGGAACTTGATCGAACAGCTAAACAACTTGAGCAAAGCAGATGGACAGTGCTTACAACTTGTAGCATCTCCACGCAATTGTGGCCTCTACTTGATGGCAGGAAAACCGCAGCGCTATTACAGCACAGTCGGAAGGACCAAACCGGATATTGCCTGTTCGGTAGACCAGCTGAACGTATGCAAATACCAACTAACGACTTCTGTAGAAGTTGCAGAGATGAAGAAGAGGAGGAAAGTATTCAGCATTTCTTGTGGGAATGCTTCGGCCTCGCGAGAAGAAGGTTCAATGCCCTGGGCGAACCATTCTTTAATGATCTGGAGGACGTGAGCAGTCTGCAACTGGATCGACTCACTTAGTTTATTAACAGCAGTGGCTGGTTTGACTGAGCTGCCAACATTCTTCTACGATCGCGTTAACCATCAGGAAGCTGATGCGGATAGGTTCCGCGGAACATGTGTGGTACCACAACGTTCCTTATAGAACTACGTGTGACTGTTTGGACAATGCCAGAGGTCTGCCACTCTTACCCAACCTAACCTAAGGAAAGAATAGATTCTTACTGAATTAATTCTAATTAAAAGATTTCCACCACATGGAAAGAATGTATATAATTTTTAAGCAAAACTATTGGTATAATAAATTGTTGAGGAATTAAAATAGGTCGAGCTCATCCCAAATCATGATCAATTACCATACATAGCATTCTTAATGTATTTTAATAGTTTTACAAACTAGGTGCCATATTTTTATGGTACACACTCAGCCTTGTTTAAAACTTAATTTGATTGAACTTTTATATTCCCTCTCGCTAACTTCACCCTTGCAATTCTATATTATGCAGTGTACCTCGATATTAATAAGTCGTGATTATTATTTATTATATTCTTAACTAAAGGCATAATTATAAATTTAATAATACAGGTTTCATAGCAGAAATCTGATAAAAATTTGTTAATTTTTTGCTTGAACTTATATAGTCGTGATACAGGAATGAAAACCACTTCCAATCAAGTATTGCAAATGCCATCTAAATAAAATGTTTATTTTGTTGATTTTAAAGTTAATACAAAATACTGGTTATCTTTTAAAATAATGATTCCTATAAGAAAAAGTATGTGTTGCTAAATCTTTACAGTACAAAATTTTAGGGTTATTTACAAAAATCTATCTGCATGTTAAAGTTTATCATTCGAGGTAGGAATTGGAAGTAGGTAGCTATTATTTTACCATTTTCCTTTTATACGACAAATAGTACCCAAGTGACCACAACTTAAAACTTTTCCATAATGGGTTATGAAGAGAATAAATGTTGCACTTTTTGCTGCTTAAACCAAAAAAGCATAACATTATAACAATAATCCGAGCTTTTGATCATTGGGTTGTTGTAAAATAATGATTACAAATTTAAACACTGTTGTTTTCTAGCCTTGATAATGCCACATCATAGCAGTCTCTAAATAATCCTAAAAAGATAATGATAAACTCTGAGCACAGCCGTCGGTTCCTTGGGTACATAGGAATATTAATTAATGGGGTATGATAGGTATTCTGATATATTATATTATTTATAATTAAAAGGCCGTTTGGCGTATCTTACTTGTATATTGTAAATTTGGCTTTACTTGTGACCTTTATTATGATACCTTTGCAATTTGTCAAATCTAATATTCCATCAAAAAAACATCCAAATTCTCCATCCAAGTTCACGGTTTTGTTAATGCAGTAGCATTCGTTTTCCTTAAAAGTTTCTGTGTTATTAAATGTCGAATTTTGTGCCACAAATCTATATCCTTCTATGTTTTGGAACGTTTCGATACCATCGAACTCCATTTTTATTGATCTGAAATATAAAAGATAGAAATACATTAAACCATGATCGGCACACCCATACAGCTAAAAGTGACACACAAGGAGTAAGGTCTGGGTATCAGTCAGGCCACTCAATTTTGCCTCTCATCCCTATCCACTGATTTGGAATCATTTGGTTCCAAAAATGATTTAATCTTTATTCGGAAGAAATCATCCAGAGAGCACTGGAAGAAACAACAACGGGAGTAAAGGTTAATGGAATACCCATTAACAATATCCGGTATGCAGATGACACCATACTTATTGCCGAAACAATAGAAGATTTACAGGGCTTAGTTGATCAAGTAGTGACGACCAGTGAGGAGAGCGGACTTACCTTATATATCAGAAAGACAAAATTTATGACCATTACAAAATCAGTTCAACACAAGAAAACCTATGGATCAACGGAGAGCTGGTGGAGAAATTCAGTTAGTACCTACAAATACTTAGGAACAACTGTCAATGAGGGTAATGAATACACTGAAGAAATTAAATCAAGAATTGGACAAGCCAGAACCATATTTAACAGAATGAGAAATGTGTTATGCAGTAGAGATCTTAACTTACACCTCAGAGTCAAAATATTGAGATGCTATGTTTTCTCGGTGTTGCTGTATGGGATGGAGTCCTGGACGTTAAAAAAAGATATAAGTGATCGACTGGAAGCATTTGAGATGTGGTCATATAGAAGAATCTTAAGAATAAGTTGGGTAGACATGTTAACAAATGAGGATGTAATGGGAAGAATGAGAAAGGAAAAAGAAATATTATATAACACAATTAAAATAAGGAAGCTGCAATATCTGGGCCATGCACGTGATGAGGGGAGAGAAATATGTGTTGTTGCAGAATATTATGCAGGGAAAGATACAGGGAAAAAGAAGTAGAGGAAGAAGACGCATTTCCTGGTTAAACAACCTGAGAAAATGGTACAACTGTAGTTCCGTTGAGTTGTTTAGAGCTGCAGCTTCGAAAGTGAGAATAGCTATGATGATAGCCAACCTTCAAAGAGGAGATGGCACTTGAAGAAGAAGGTTCCAAAAAGGACGCCCTTTTAAACCAACATAAGCGAAAGCGCCATACTGCTAAACAGATAAAGTATTTCCAATTGTGGTACCTATTGACGTAATAACTGTAAATAAAGTTCGCTCATGGTTTTCATCGATAAAAAATTGGCCCATATAATCGTATGGCCTATAACCATAGACGTACCTTTAAACCCATACAGCTTATTTTGCATAGAAATGTTAAGTTTTATGAGTGAAAAAATAGGTCTGTACGCACTGCTCACCGGTCACATCTCTCTACGTTAAGCAACAATGCCCATGCGCACAATCCTCTTGTTATCGGCCTGTCCTTCTTTAGCGACATCATCTAAAAATTCTCCAGAACCGGCTCATCGCCATTTTTGTTTTTACGGTTTCTTTATTATTGTGGATTGTGGCTGCTTAATATTTACAGATGTCTAGTTTTTGTGTAGTTAAGTGAATTGTGTAAATAGGGGTACAATACCGGTCGTATTTTTTAAGTAATTATGGAGTAGTGATAATCCTTGATATGCAATTTTATTTTATTATGACCAATTTAAACATATCCAATGCCTAATAATAGGTGTCACAAACAAACTTACTTTTCTGATGCAAGTTTTGGTAGATTTTATTTGCAGCACTGCAATGATTCTAATTAGGTAGATACGCCTATTTTTCTTATTGTATATTGTTTAAAAAAGTTCTATCTATCTTTCCATTCTTTAAATGAGAATAGCAAGATTCTACTTCAAGAAATCTATTTCATAGTTTCAATAAAATTTAAGGGGTACGAATGTCAGTTAAATGCAAAATACCATTTAGGTCTGTTCTAAAAAGCCTAGGTTTTACCAGGTAACCTAAGGGATTCTCCTAACTCCCTCCTCCCGATCGCCCAAAACTTAGTTACTCACCTGCAAATATCGTATGAGAAGGAATTAAAACTCATGTTAGTATGAATATTAGCTGGAAATACTGTAGTGACTCCATCGATCTCGTTGCAAGAAGATGTTTCACCAACCCAAGTATCTATATAAGTTTTATTTTCAAAGTATATTAACTTCGCAACTGTATTTCTATCATTCCTTCCTGATTTTATTGTAAAATATCCTTGGTGGGAATTATTTTTCTAAAAAAAGTTATTAATAGTTACTTACCAATCGCTTAACATAGAATAGAGATATACCTATACCATCTGGGTTTTGTTTGGTTGAGCATTATTTAGTTTGAACCAACAAGAATAATAGCTCCAAATATATTATACTATAATTAAATATTTAATTTGATTATAATAAAATAACTTTACGAAAGAAGAAATATAACTTTTTTTTTAAATGGGATAACCTCCATCTAAGGGCATTTTAAAATTTAAGGGACCATAAGACCACCAATATTCTTCTGATTTACTATTTAAAGATAGCAAAAAAATGGATATTAAACAAATATTTTCTTACAACATGTTAATATATATTTTTAAACATAAAAATAAAATAAATTATATTAATCACAGACATGAAACTCGTCATAAAAATACTATTACATATAAAAATAGAGTAAACCAAACAATAGCACACAAACATTTTTTAAACATCAATCCGTATATATTTAATATGCTACCACAGTCAATTAAAATAATTAAATCATTAAATAATTATAGAAATTAAATTAAAAATTGGATATTATCCAATCCAAGAGATATATTCAAGAACGTCATTAACAAATAGTAAATATACCAAGCTATAATGAATAAAATAAATAAATATATATATTATATACAATGACGTGACGTATTGTATCTTTGTATACTGTAGTGATATAAAATATACCAATAAAATATTGTCATATTCGTTTTATATTATAATCAAGTTGTGCCTGAATTATGAAATATATTCTTGATAATAAAAAATATTATATTATTTAACTCAAAACAAGTATTATACTTCTGAGTTCGGAATTGATAGTTTATACAAAAAAATTATATATTAGCATTAAATGTAAAAAAAAATATTTGAATAAACTTTTATTATTATTATTAGACGGTCAATGCGAAATAAACTTACATAACGAAAATTGGCAAACTTAATACTATTTTCATCAATTCTCATTTGCTTTGCTACTTGTGTTCGTTTCTTAATTTGGTCACAAATGGCACTAGCACCAAATCCACCATCTTGACCCCCGTTTTCGCATAATTTTACACCATCAAATAAAAAATCTTTCACTTTGGTTTTTAAGAAAAGCCCATCATTTTCGCCAAACACTTTTTGTAGATTGGAATTTATCAGGGATAAAAAACCTGGATTAATTGATTCGGCTGTGAAAAGAAAGCTCTAAAAATAAAAAAAAAAGATTTATATTAAGTACGTTTATAAAAGAAGTAGGTACTATACAGGGTGTCTCATCACGGTGATCGTCCATTAGAATATTTCGGAAAGTAATGCGATTTGAATTCTGCAAATTTGGATAATGGAATTTTCGGAGACGCTTTTATCTTTGAAAACATATTCAATTTTATTCGAAACCCTTTTAGTAGTAGTAGTAACATGTTTTATTTAGCAAAAAGCTACAATTAAATGTATTTTAATACATTTTTTTTAAACATTTTTATAGATTTATTTTTAAATTTTAAAACGCAAACCTTCTTTTAACAAAAACAGACAGAAAAGTTAAACATTTTGTAAATTGTATCAAATATTACGTATCATTTTGTTTTTTAATTAAATGTAATTTTAAAGTTTTTTTTAAACAGTTTTAATGATTTTTGAGATTTAATAGAGTTTTCCAAATTATTGTATTCTATCAAACCTTTATAAAAAATAGATTTATAAGCTAATGTTTTAGACACTTTGTCCACATAAAAATGTTGATTCGTTCTTGTTTTATAAGTATGATGGTCATAATTAAAAGAACAAAAATTTTTTAAACAATCAGGTAATAAATTATTTTTAATTTTATGTATAAAGATACATACTAAATAAAAAATTAAATTTCTGACATTCAACCAATCTAAATTTTTCAACATAAAATTAATTTTTGTATATTTGTCACAATTTAAAATAATCCGCATTGCCTTATTTTGTAAAATTTGTAATTTATCAAATATTTCCTCACTAGCACAATATAAAATGGAAGAACAATAAAGAAAATGTGGTAATATAATAGTAGTAAATACAGTTTTTTGAGAAAACAAACTTAAATTAGAACTGATTCTTTTAAAATAACCTACTTTTCCGGCAATTTTCGATAAGATACTTTTAAAATAATTCAAAAATTTTAATTTTGAATCAGTGATTATTCCTAAATATTTAAAACGATTTACTAATCCAATTTTACCATCAATTACAACATTTTATATTTTGACAATTTAAATTATTACCCATAACCATACATTTAGTTTTTGAAATATTTAATTTTAATTTATTTACTTTTAGCCAATTCAATAATATATTTATCTCATAATTTAGAGTATTTAGACCATCAAAAATATTTAAAACATTAATGTAAATTAAGGTGTCATCAGCAAACATTTGTAACTTACACATTTTTAAAGCTAAAGGCATATCGTTGATGTATAAAATAAATAATATTGGACCTAGTATACTTCCTTGAGGAACTCCTATATTATTTATTTTTTTTATTTGAATATGTTTTTGATATTTTTGTTTTTTGTGACCTGTTACTTAAATAATTTTTAAACCATTTATAAACGTTTCCGCGAATACCATACTGATACGATTTACTCAATCATCTAGCCCTGTCAATTGTTTCGAATGCCCGCTTAAAATCCAAAAATACAGCTGTAACATTTTCCCATGTTAATGGTCAAAATTTGAGAAACATTTTTTTTTCCCAGAAACGGATAGAGTAAGACAAACAATCATTTTACAGCATATGAACGTTGTTATTCCACTTGAACAGAGCGTCTCCGAATATACCTCAGTAAACTTGGCCACTTACAATAGGGTGAGGTTGAACAAATTAGAGACAAGCTAGTTTTGGCTGATATCGGTACATAGTGACTTGTACTATAACATACCAAAAGTCCCATTTGATAAAAGTATGACAAGTAAGACAAAAATGGCGGCCATCTTGATTTTTTTCATTTTTTGTTAATATCTCAGTACCTAAATTGATTTTTTATAAAAAAACATAAAGAGTACTTTTTTGTTTAGAAATAAAAAATATACTTATACTAGAGCATTAAAAGTTTTTTTATTATATATAAACCACAAAATAATTTCTTATTTTAAACGTTATTAAATTTTCAAAAATAGGAGTGAAGAGGTAGTATTTATCGACGAATTAAACACATCTATTTAGGTGCCTAACAATTTACAACAGAAGTTAAGTGTGTGAAAAAAAAACAGGTTGTTACCTTCGCACAAATAAATAACACAGTTACTGTTAATAAACGTGAAGTTGTTATAAACCTTATACAACTTTTTAATCGAATTGTTTGTTCTAACAAGTCTCCTGAAAAACTTAAAAAGTGCTTCACATTTGAACTGGCTCCCTACCCTCTATCAATTTTCAAGGGCGTCCGAAGGAACTTTTCTAAGGGGGGGCAAATCATAATTGGAATTATTTTTGTTTCTAGCACTTTAACAAACCTTCAATAAAAGAATAGAGCAAAACACCTAATACTTATAATAAATAACAAATAATAGCTAAACAAAATATTTAAAAATGTTCAAATATAACAAAAAAAAAATACAACAGAAAACTTATAAGTTATTCAGATTTATTGGAGAAAAGAAATGTTAATTTTCTTGAATCTTTTGCAAATTCATCAATAATTTTTTCAATTAAATGTATTTTTTTTCTTTTACAAATTTATTATACTTTGAAAACTTTCCATCTCGATTTTCCTGCTTTAAAATGAAAATGTGGAAAATCGCTCGGACCCGTCGATTTTTATTTCGAGGGGGACATCTTTTGCGTTTATTGTCAATCTTGTTACTTCAAGCCCCTAGGAGGGAGGGGGGTAAGATCTAAATCTTAAATGGATACCCCTATTTTATATAATTTTTTTGGATTCTGCACAAAATTCTGAAAATTTTTTAATAAAAGCATTATTAGTCTATACTTACCAGTTTCCGAGATATTGACTCTTAAAAAATGACATTTTTGAACTTTGACAGCGTCTAGCTTTCTAACTGTACGTCTTAGAGCAAAACGGCTTACATGTCCGTATCTTCGATTTTTATTATATTTCCAATAGTGTCAACTTCCGGTTTGTTCGGGTTTGTTCGACCGGACCGGAAGTTGACACTATTGGAAAGATAATAAAAATCGAAGATACGGACATGTAAGCCGTTTTGCTCTAAGACGTACAGTTAGAAAGCTAGACGCTGTCAAAGTTGAAAAATGTCATTTTTTAAGAGTCAATATCTCGGAAACTGGTAAGTATAGACTAATAATGCTTTTATTAAAAAATGTTCAGAATTTTATGCAGAATCAAAAAAAAATTATATAAAATAGGGGTATCCATTTAAGAATTAGATCTTACCCCCCCCCTCCCTCCTAGGGGCTTGAAGTAACAAGATTGACAATATACGCAAAAGATGTCCCCCTCGAAATAAAAATCGACGGGTCCGAGCGATTTTCCACATTTTCATTTTAAAGCAGGAAAATCAAGGTGGGAAATTTCCAAATGAACACCCTGTATATAATATTACATTATATATAAAAATATCTCAAATCTACTTGGGCCAGGGGGGGGGCAAGCGCACCCCCTTCCCCCCCCCCCTTCGGACGCCCTTGTCAATTTTTAAAGATGGTCAATTACGTACCTACTGGTACAAAATCAGAACTATTGAAATAATTTGACTCTACCTCTCCACCAGAACAGCAGGCACCTAAGAACACCGTGTATGTTTTAGATGGTGGTCTACTTTTCATAAGGTAGTCTGGCAAAAGCTGGCTACCTATAGGGATATATCGCTTACTGGGTGCAATAGTGGCACATCTCAATAATTGGTCATATTGAGTAAGTGATACCATATTACCTTGAATACCTTATTTGTCACACTAACAATAGTGGCATAAAGTTATCTCTAGTGGAACTCGCTAGATGGCACTAGTGTCACTATTGAATTTCGAGCCTTTTTGATCGAGTACGCAGACAACAGTGGCACTGATTTTTAATACGATAAGTTGGAACAAATTTTACATTTTTAATAATGCAACAGTGGCATATTACAGGTGGTGTCAATACTGCTTGTTATTATTTTATATTTTATTGCTAATTTTAGTGGAATAAGTTTAGTTGTGCCAGTATTGCCTTTTCAATTGTAAATTTTTTATTTATGTGCCGTTATTTATTGTTAAAAGCTAGCATGTTCAAACTAAATAAACAACATGTTTTATTTTTTAACCTGTTCCTGTTCCTTTTTGCAATAAAATATTGTTAAAACAAAAACATATATTTTTAATCAAAATTAATTATTAAAATAGACCATTTTATTTAATGAAGTGACGTATGTACGTAAAAGTCAACAATGGCACAACTTAATATTGTCTCATTTAAAAAAAATATATACAGTTTGAATGAAAAAAATAAGGTGCAATACCATTCGACCTTAAATATTCAACATAATTTATTATTAGTTTTCTAATTAAATAAGACAGCTTCTTTAAAACTCAATATATTTAATTTCCAGATTACAAATTGTTGATTTTCTCAAAACCTGCAATTTTTTAATGTGCCATTATTGCACCCAGTGAGCGATATGTATACAATACGTAAATTACGCAATACATTGTTATGGCACAAACTGCGTTGTCGTTTTTGATGGATACGACGAAACACATATTTCGACTAAAGGCCAACTGCAAAAATTACGTTCAAAGCAAAGCCGTGCCATTGATCTTATCAATCTAGATACTACAATGGGCCTTTTCACTAAATTTTGATTTTGGTAGTAGTGTATAAAGGAACAAAAAAAAAATTTTCTGTGTTTTTACTTTTCTATACTTTTAAGCCATAACTGAGAAAATAAATAAATAAAAAAACTCCTTGAATAAAAACACGGACTTAAACATACCTACGTCATCGCGCCGGAAGATTGATGCACAGAGGAATGATAGGAATACCCGAGTCGCTGGCTTAAAATATCAAGAATTCACAAAATCAGCAGCTTGACAGTGTTGCCGATACTCTCAAAAATCATTTATTATAGTTTATAGTACCAGTGTAATGGTAATTGACTAGCAATTATAATTATTAGTAATTATAATATACCAGTTTTCCATTTAATAGCTGCGGAATGAAATATACCAGTATTATGTTTATATTTATTTAAAGTATCCAAATAAAGTTCTAAGAAGAAAGTATATTATTAAGATTATAAAACTTTCTACATATGGCAACAGCGGCTTAATTTGCCGATGGCAGTTCGACAGATCAGCATTTACGCGTGTGCGAGGTTAAACGCATGCGCTCTAGCAAGCTTTAAACATATCTACGTCATGAGTCGCGCCTGTTTTGAGATTTTCAAATTGGTTGAATTTTACCCGGTTTTTACTGTGCTGAAATAAATTAATGTTATGACCTAGCAATAATTTTATTGATGAAAAACACTTATTATAGCACCGACTAAACAATTCAAATGCCAAATGTATCAAATTTAAGAATAGTGAAAAGGCCCATTCCTTGCACACAGGAAGAATTTTTAAGAAAAAGAAAAAAATTATTGACCTGCTCAAGAACTTTTTCATGAAAAAGGAGTAACTGTTTATCAGACTGAAAGAGATGCAGATGTCTTAGGTTGCTTGACAGCTATCGAGCTATGCTCTAAACATGAGTTTGTGACCCTAGTTTCGGAAGATATGATATAATGGTTTTGGCACTACACCATTGCAACCAAGACAACTTTTATTTGCTTCGTCCAGGCAAAGCTGACACATATGATTGATTTACAAATATATTATAGTAGGTACTTATCAAAACTACAAAATTGCCTTGGTCCAGTTAAAGACAAAATTTTGTTTTTGCATGTAGTTTCGGGATGTGACACAACATCGTTTCTGTTTTGCAAAAGCAAAAAAGCATGCTTGTCTACTTTAAAAAAGAATCCTCAATTGTTTGAAGCGCTAACTTCATTTTATATGAAAGACCCTTTAAAACCAGATATTTTAAAATCCGGCCTCGACTTTCTTCCGAAATTGTATAATGTAAAAAAAACGCAAAAGATTAGACGAACTTCGGTACTTCATGTATCATAGAATAACTTCCAGGCAGGGACTGTCAAGCCAATTGAATTTAGCGGTGTTGCCTCCTACCGAAAAATCTGCAGAACAACATTTACTGAGATTTTATTATCAGGTAAACCCATAACACGCATTTAAAAATTTAAAACTTTAATTTTATTCCTAAATTTTTAAGGTACAAGAATCACATGGATCCTACGTCGCTTGGGGATGGATAAAAAGTGACAATGGTGACCCAATTCCCGTCAGGACAAAACAAGAAGTAGCACCACCAGATCTACTAAAACAAGAAAGTGCGTGTGGACGGAATTGTTCTTGTAAAAAGTTAGGCATTAGGTGTTCCCCAAAGTGTGGCCAGTGCTGTAGAATTACTTGTACTAATGCTATTTTTGAAGTAGACGATGAAGAAATAACAGACATTTTGTAAAAAGTAAATAAAATTTGCTTATAAAAGAAAAATATGTTACTTAAGTAACTATTTTTATTTATTTTTAACGTACCATTATTTTTAAAAGCTGTAACTTTTTTATCTTTTGTGTAAGGTAGGTGCAGGGAATATGCCCATGTTGGTTATATGCCCAGCCGCTGTATTTTTAGGTAGTTTGAATTTTCGACGACAGATGGCTGACACGGTGCTTACGATAACCTTTACGGCCAAAGTTACGTGAATCCGATGTCAGTTGCATTCAAACAGTCGTAAGTTTTGCATGGTGTTTGATTAGAAGGTATCTGTTATTAAAGAGGGTCAGTTTAAATCGCTTGATAATGTGCTATAATCTAATATTTATATTCAGATAAATATATCAATGGAAAACTTGATTCTTTTGACATATATTTGTCTTAAAAATAATTTGATATTATACCAAAAATTAACAAAAATGTTGTTCACGTACCATATAGGTAATATGCCCATACCCAAGTGAAGTTAATATGCCGCCTGGGCGTATTACCTGTACTAATTTTTAGTTGGTTATTTCAGATGTTTATTACATAATTATATGATATTATTATGTGTCTTTGATTTTTATTTAATAAGTAAAAAATATTAAAGCAATACGTTTCTCTTACTTTACAGAGCTGCGCATATTACCAACACCCCATGGGCATTTTACCAACATGGGTTGCTAATATGCCCAGTTTGATTGTTTTTAAAAAAGTTGTAAAAAGGGTAAAAAACAAAAAAAAATTAAGAATTATTTCCAAAAACTGTTACAATAGCAGAAAATTAATTTATCTCTCATAGAATAAAAACAACATGTATTTTTTTCTATTTTTTATTAATGAAAGCGCTTAAGAGGGGCATATTCACCTCACCTACCTTAGTATATTTTTTACTCAAAGATGCGCCTTTTTAAGCTCTAAAAATTAGGTGTTTACTTAATTTTTGGTAAATACATAGGTAAATAAAAAAGTTATTCCATAAAAATAAAAAAAAACAAGATGGCGGACATTTTTTTCATATTTGTCATAGTGGGATCGAATGGGACTTTACTATGTTAATTTGGAGGCTCTTTTCTATACAATAAAAAAAAACAATAGCTTGCCTCTAATTTGTTCTATCCCAACATCCACATTTCCTGGCCTAATATCCCATTATCCAAATTTGCAGGATTCAACTAGCATTACTTTCAAAAATATTCTAATGGACGGTTACCGTGAGACACCCTGTATACTATTTCTTTAATTTTACATTTTTTATAATAAAAAATACCTACATATTTAAAAATCAAATATGACATACATCATTTTGTTAATTTTCATGTCTACATTTTATGTTGGTAATAATAAATTATTTATCACCTTGAAAAATTAATAAAAAAAATTTACATGGTCACAGAGGAATAATAAAACGTCGCTTCTCTTTTTTTTACCAAATATATGATATTTTCTTGGAGATTTTAGATTTTATTAAAGGTTACAATAGACCATGTTAGACGTCAGAATTATGCAAAGCTCTGTCACAGAAATATCTAGCTACGCTATGCGTAACTGTATATTTTCTGTATCGTATCTTTAAATACGTCGTAAAAAGTGTCTGCAAGAAATCCTTCCGTTTTTTAATATGTTGATAATTAACGTCAAAGAAAGCAAAAACGGAAAATTAAATTTTCGGTATTTGTCAGATATCTTCGTAAGTACTCGGAGTTTTCTTGATTTCTCGCCGACATTAAGTTAAGCTCTAAATTTTCTAACTTTGCTCCAATTTAACATTTGCTGTATATTATATAGTTTCCGAGATCCCAATGGTGAAGCATCGAATTTGAGACACCCTGTACAGGGTGGTAGAAAATTTTAAAATACTTTTTTTTCGACTAGTACATTATTATTCTCAAAAGACGTTCACCTATAACATTTTTATATTTATAGATATTAAAATGAAATTTTGAGATTATGTATACGAGATGAGTCTGCATTTATTGGCATAATTTTCAATTTTTCCGGTTTGACCGAAAGTGACCTTGAC
This sequence comes from Polydrusus pterygomalis, assembly GCA_963969555.1. NCBI lineage: Eukaryota > Metazoa > Arthropoda > Insecta > Coleoptera > Curculionidae > Polydrusus > Polydrusus pterygomalis. The sequence goes on along the minus strand of OZ018380.1, from coordinate 35,695,893 downwards.
TTTGATATTTTAAATGGGACATCTTGTATATTTTTACTTATTTGGGCACAGCATAACAGTATGAGTGAAATGACACCTCACTTGCCATTTTTTGACGTGTTATAACATTTTTATGTTTATTTTTTATTTTTAATCTAGAGTGCTACAAATTAATTAAATCTGTTAATTTATAGTCAAGTAGTATATAAAAATTTAAATTATGTCCATAATAATTGACTTTCTATAAGTTTCACAAGCGTTTAAAAAATTAAATTTTGTTTTCTTGACGTTTACTCCATTTTTCCAAATGGAACGATGTTGGTTCACTAGGATATTTAAAACGAGCATTTTTTTTTCAACAATTTGATAACATGCACTCCTCCTGCTGGCTCCAAAAATTAGGAGCATATCAATTTGTTCATTCTAGTACCTAAAACTAACCATTTTATCTAATTTACAATGTTAGTTTAATAAACGAATGACATTACAATTTTAATTTAAAACCATATTGGTTTTCAAAACCTTTCCATTGTTTTTTAAAGCCGCCTTTATATTTCTTTAGAAAAGACAGGGCCGCAATAATGCATAACCCTTTTAAATTTGGGACTTAAGGCAAATTTTTTCGTGTCAATTTTAAAATAGCATAAGAGTGTATGGTATCAAATTGTTAAAAAAAAATGCTCGTTTTAAATATATCCCATAGAACTACCATCGTTCCATTTGTATAACATAAACATAAAAACGTTATAACACGTCAAAAAATGACAAGAGAGGTGTCATTTTAATCAGAATGTTATGCTGAATCCCAATAAGTAAAAATTTACAAGATGTCCCATTAAAAATACCAAAGTCAAGGTCACTTCCGATCAAACCGAAAGTGCTAACAAATTGAAAATCATGCTAATAAATGCAGACTCATCTCTTATGCATAATCTCGACATTTCATTTTAATATCTATCAATACAGAAAAGTTATAGGATAGGGGTGAACGTCTTTTGAGAAACATCCGGTATGTATGTTTTTCTATGTTCATAAGGATTATTTACTAACAAATCGTTACTCTTTTTAGTATGTGATTAGCTTTTAATGTTAACGAAATGTTTAGTGGCACCCCAGATTGCTCTGGTTGGGTGAATTCTGACTAATTTTTGGCGTAGCCCTAAAAAAAATCGCCTACGGCGCTGTTACTTTTATTGCAGTAAATTCGCCGTTTTGCATAATTTGTTTGTCCTTCCTACGGTTCGAGTCTGGCAATAGCCTTTTATCAATGGTTTAAAAAAGAATATACGGAGTCAACGAAATATGTTTTATACATAATAATAGCTAATAAAAATTTGTTTTATTTTATTATTTTCTTGTAGTTGAGATTAATTAATTATTAATAAAATATTATTTCTTTGCATTCTTACATTATAAGGTATATTTAAAACAGTAACCACATCATCGTCGCTTAATTCGCCTGAGGCTTTCTGATCAAATTCGAATTTCTCGTATTCATAGTAAGAAATTTCATCGCTCGTATAGTTCCACACAACCTCATTTTTCCATCTGTATAACCTAAAAACATAATCATAGGCTAAGAAGACGCAACCAGAGACAATTAGCTGCAATAATAAATAAATTTAATAAATTTTACAATATTAGGTAATATATTGAAAATTTTATTAAATTAGGTACTAATATACGGATTATATGCAATTAGCATCAGGCTTTTTGGTAAAACTGCAGGGAAACATCACTCCAGAGTACTGCGTAAATTAGTTAGGTGCCGTGCGAGCAAAAATTATTTGCATCAAAGAGGGCTTGGATTAAAAAACCTAGGGCTTGGTTTAGATGACAATGATATGGGGACGATATATCTAACCAAATCTAGGTTAAAATTTTGTCAAATTCATATTATGACATGATATGCCAAACTAATGAGTAATAAAATAAATAGACAAATACAAATTTATTTTTGTTGTTTACAAAATTAACAAAGTAAGAATATACAGAAAGAAAAAGAAAAACTATTACATAAATTGCTGAAATTGGCCACCGCCATGCTCCAAGCATATGCATAAATTTACACGTCTCTTCATATTTTCGAAAGTGTTGACCAGCATCTCTGGAGAAATGTTTTACCACATTCTTGGATAATCCTTTCTTGTAATTATTCTAAATTTGCAACTGGTGTTTTAAAAATAGTGTTCTTTAAATGAGGAAAAACGAAGTAATTCATAACCGTTAAACAAGGTGATCTAGGTGGGAATTCAATGTCTGATCGAAAACTGATCAATCTGTCGTCGAAAAAATTGCGTAAGTAGTTAATAGTTTCGGCGGCTGTATGGGCGGTTGTACCGTCCTGTTGAAAATATCCAAAACGTAGTTCGTCGTCAAGTAATTTCTCCACAAATGGATTTAAAATATTGTCTCTATACCGCTGTGCTGTAACTGTGTCATGGAAAAAATAGGACCAACAATTCTTCTTCGGGAAACAGCTAACCAGACACCAATTTTTTGAGGGTGCAATGTGGACTCTACAAAAAAATGAGAATTTTCACTACTCCACATGCATGTATTCTGAGAAATGGAACCAGGCTTCATCCGAAAAAAATGTCAGGTCTAATAAATTATTTTTTTTTTCAATAAATTTTGGGAAAAACATTGAGAGTAATTCCTGCGTCTTTCAAAATCTGCGGCTTGTATTTCTTGGAATACTTGCACTATATAAGGAAATAAATTTAGCCGCTTCTTAAGAATAGTCCTGCATGTTCCATAAGATCTTCCCACTTCTTGGGACAGGCATCTTATACAATTTGTTGGCGTATTTTGCATTATTTCACGAACGTTTGCAACAAGTTCTTACAGATGGTCTTCCTGCTCCTTTTTTTGTATTGTATAGAACCTGTTTCCCTAAACACAGCCACGGTTATTTTCAGGCAATGATCAAAAACCCCAGCAATAAAAGCAACGTTAGGAAAATGTTCGTGAAAATCGTCCATGCACAAACCCGGATTGTATTGCCACTCACCATTTACTCTAACTCCGTTTCGAAAATACGCTTCAACCATGAATGTTTTGTGCTGTTCCGTAAAGCCCATTGCGCGAATTGTTTAAGAAATTGGAAAAATTAGCGATGAATCAAATTACTTCTAACCACTGTCAAAGATGACGGAATAACTGATTGATTGTTAATTCAGGTAGTTACTGACACCCAACAGGTATTAAGCTCTACGGCTAAGCATTACGTCCTTAGATGCAAGGCCCTCTTTGATGCAAATATTTATTGCTCACACGGTATAAATATCAAAAACATCAGGAATAGGGAACTTGACAAAAATTTTAAATGGTGAAAAAATTCTATAAGTCATAAGTATATATTGTCATAAATCATATGGCAGCAAAAAAATCATATGGCAGCAAAAAAACAACATATTTCGTCCCAAAAGACCGCTAGAAAGATTTAAAACTGCCCCAAAATTCAAATTATCCCAAGCGGGTAAAAACGGGTCGTGACGTCACGAAGTATCATTTGTCATGATGACATCCACGAAATAGGTTAAAGGTTGGCAATAAATTGAACGATGTTGAGAATTCCACCTTAAAACAACAATACAATAACAATAACACACGGCAATCCAAATGCAAACTCGGTAGCTCGGCCACCGGTCAGGATGACGGATGACGGAAAAGTCATACTTCGTGACATCATCGGGCTTGGCGCGCTTAAAAGGTCGTTTAAAATGCTTTTGACACGCACGAAACTTTAAAGAATTTTTACCAAGTTATTAGGTACTGATTTTTAAGTAGTAATAATTGGGGAATAAAGGCCTAACTAAATCATAATATTGCAAAAAAAAAATTGGAAAGTTCCCTATTGGGGGTGACGAAATACGGAGGGCAAACTGGTAAGAGATAGGTATAGGATAATATTAAAGAAAATTGTTAGAAAATTATTAGGGGTTTCGAAAATAAAATAAAATGCAGGGTGTTCCATTTAAAATATCGAAGTTGCTACTAATTTTTGGCAGAAGTGGCTACACTGCGTAGTGTCCACTGTGAATCATTCTGTATGTAGATCTCTTAAGAGGACTAATGAAGCAATAATGTCAATGTTCTTAGGCCCGGTTGTACAAGTTCGGCTTAAGCTTAGTTCAGTTGAACCTCTACTGGTGGTTGAGCCTTTTCATTTAAAAAATATTGCTTTCAAAATGGCAGTGATTTTGACAGCAATGTTTTTTAAATGGAAAGGCTCAACCACCAGTCGAGGTTCAACTAAACTAAGCTTAAGCCGAACTTCTACAACCGGGCCTTAATATGCGGTTTGACAAAAACGTTTATAATTAATGTTTGATAAAATTATAATACAAAGCAAAATATTTAGCTAGTATTTGGAATTAAATTTACATTTGAATTGGAAATATTTTTGTATCCTTTTGCACAATTAAGGTAGTTTACTTTTGATATGATTTAATATTTTTTTATAGTCAAAAACTTGCTCCGTAAACTGTATTTTTTTTTAAAGCAGAAAGTTTCCAAAAACTATTTGTTTTACCGATAAAACTGTTGATCCATTTGTCCTTTGTGACCTGTATCCGTGGACATGCCAAATAAAATAGCTTGTCACTATCTACCAGTGGCGCACCCGGGGGGGGGGGGCAAGGGGGCCTTGCCCCCCCCCCAAAACCCCAATGAAATTGACTTCAACTTACTATACCCACTAACCCACAAAAAAAAAACTTTAATTTCCAGGCGCGATACAAAGAACGATATAATTTTTATTACTTTTGTTCAGTATTATAAGTAGAAAATTAGCAAAGCTTTCTCAGCCTTCATTCTTCTTATGCAAATTATTAATTTTTTGAAAATTTTTATAATGAAAGCATTCTAATATGCGAATTTAAATTATGGAACGACAAGTTTACAGATAGCAAAGAAATACCATCCGATATGTTTAAGCTATATATTCAATGTAATGGTATGATATTTCCCAATATAAAAACTTTTGCAAATTTTTGTTACCCTTCCCGTCACCGCCAGTACCTCTAAAAGGTCATTTTCCACATTGAAGTACTTAAAATCGTACTTAAGAAATTCCACCGGGCAAGTAAGACTTAATGGTTTAGAAAAATTTATTTATTCATAAGAATGTTCCTGTTTCTTGTGAAGAAATTTTAAATAAACTTTCTAAGGGTCGATGAAAATTAGATTGACATATTTAACAAATGCAAAGGTGTTATAAAAAAGTTTTGGTTTCTATTATTTCTAAAATATTGTTTATTGTTGTGCTTTGTACTAATTTATATTTTTAAATAAATATATTTGTGTTATGGATATGTCGTCATTACTATTACCTATATTTTATTTGGTAAAAAGAGTGGTATGTTTTGTCCGGAATAATTATTAAAGTGGATATTTTAAAAAGTCAATTTTTTGAGATATTTACTTGAAACTTGAACTTGAATTGAACTAGGCTATTGCGATCTTCTGAGAATACCTGGTAAAAAGCTACAAAGTTCTAGAAAAATGCGTAACTTAAAAGTTTATTAAAAAATTTGCTTCCGGCACTGATTGGCGGGCCCCCCCCCTAACATAAAATCCTGGGTGCGCCGCTGCTATCTACAGGGTGAGTCGGGAGGAACGAACTAAATTTCAGGAGCGTATTATACACGCGAAAACAATGTAAAAAAACCCATAATATGTTCTTATCCGATATTCATTTGTTTTCAAGTTATATAGCGCAATATCAAATTTTTTCTACGTTCCACTTTTATCAAAATTTTCACGTAATTAGAGTATGCCATGCCCAAGACTCTAAACTATTTGTGTATTGTGGCAGTAATTAAACGTTTGTTTTCAAGTTTGAGTTATTAAAGTGTTACAAAATGCCAAAGACTTATTCAAATTTAAAATATGCAAATATGGTGTTTATCTATGGTTTCTGTAATGGACGTGCTACAGCTGCTATTGGAGAATATCGTCAACGGTATCCGCATCACAGACATCCGACTAGAAACGTGTTTATCAGAGTTTTTAACAATTTGTGCGAGGATGGTAAGGAACATTACATCTGAACGAGCTACTGGACAAGGTTTAAGAGAAGTAGAAAGTATTCTGGATTCAGTAGAAGAAAATGCAACGACCAGCTCAGGAAGCATTAATACTCAATTGGGCATTTCACAAAAAAGAGTATTAAACACACTCCACGAGCAAGGCTTATATCCATACCATGTACAGAGAGTACATCACCTAAAACCGGAAGATTATGATAATCGCGTATACTTTTTACAGATGAAGCAACATTCACCCGTGACGGTATTAATAATACTCGTAACTCTAATTTATATTAATTCAAAAAAGTTTTATCTGTTTCCTTCCGCCAAACCCATCCCCATTCCCCAGACGCGTTTCGCCGTTATTACGGCTCATCAGTAAGGCTCAGTTTAGTCTGGCAGAAGGAAACAGGGCTTAAAGACAAATCACTTGTCAGGATCGATTATCAACGGGATGTATAGAACCCAGTGCGGCATCTTGTGTCCCAGTACGGTACCTTGAGCCGTAATAACGGCGAAACGCGTCTGGGGATGGGTTTAGCGGAAGGAAACAGACAAAACTTTTTTGAATTAATATCTGTGGTCCGGCACTTATACCGGTTTTAAGAGCACTCTTGCAAAATTTTCTGGTTTTACAGAAACACCCCTTTACGACTGACCTTTTCTAAGGTACCGTACTGGGACGCAAGATGTCGCACTGGGTTCTATAAATTTCGTTGATAATCTAATTTATATGGTCAATCGAAAATCCCCACGCAACAGTTGAAAGTAGTTTTCGGTTAACGTGTGGTGTGGTATGCTCGATAGCTATTTATTTGGCCCTTTCATTTTGGAGGATCGCCTCACAGGATACAACTACCCAAAGTTTTTACAACATGAGTTACAAGGACTAGGTACTAGAGGATGTTCCTGTAAATATCAGAAGGCAAATGTATTACCAGCACGATGGAGCTCCTGCACATTTTGCTCGTCAGGTCAAGCAATATTTAGACAAAACATTTCATTGGATTGGTCGCGGTGGTCCTATTAATTGGTCTCCAAGATCTCCAGACCTCACAGCACTAGATTATTGTTTATGGGGCTGGTTTAAAAATGAAGTGTACAAAGAAAAAGGGGACACTCGGGATGCACTAATTCGACGTATTAGAAATACTGCAGCCAATTTTAAAGAAAAAAGACATGAAGCAATTAGAAGGGCAATCTTCGTAGACGAAGCAGAAAATGTTTAGAAGGCAATGGCGGTATTTTTGAACATTTATTAAAAGAACGCTATGATTAATAAACCGTTAATATTATGAACTTTTCTTTGTTTGGTATTACGCTATAACTTGAAAACAAATGATTATATTATCGAATAAGAACATATGGGTTTTTTCGAATTATTATGGCGTGTATATTACGCTCTTAAAGTTTGGTCCGTTCCTCCCGACTCACCCTGTATAAGAGCATTTTTACAAATTTAGTTGCAATAGGAAAAATAGAAAAAATAATAAGAAATCATTTATTTTATGCTTACTTATACACATAGGGTCCTTTCTCTTTTACTACGGGCTTAGCTCCCATTAATATATCTTCTGGATTTTGAATATCGAACAAAGTAACTTTAAAATCGAACGGGAAAGGCGTCTTCATAAAAATGTCCCACTGATCTGAGTTTTCTCTAAGAATTTTCGTCTAAAAATTTGAAATTAATAATTAAAATATTGATATGAATTTTTATTATACAGATCATTTTTTTCACTTACACCACAGAACGAAAAAAATAAGAATTATTCTTATTCCCCATAAGATGTTTTAGTAACATCTGTAGAAAATGATGTCCCTGTCAAAAAAAAACACATTGAAATCATATAAAAAACAATGTGGTTCAATGGTAAGGAAAATAATGAGAAACGAAGTGTGTATTGGCACCTTTTAACGGGGTTTGGAGTCGATGGCAAATCTATGGTTTTTTATGAGCAATGCATTTATGGTGTAACAATGATTTTTTAGAGAATGGTATTTCTGTGGTTCTTGATCTGTTATTTAGAGGTCGGTTATTCTCCGAAATAACCAGGTATGTAATGGTAAACCTTGTGATATTAATGTGCCTATTTCAATGGATAAGCATTGTAATTCAGTGTGACAGTGTGTGAATTTCCTACCTTGGGATTCCGTGGTATAACAATGAGATATTTAAAATTAATATGATGAGCCAAAATGATTATTTAATGTGGTTTCTTTTGTGGGCTTAATGTGGCATGATGGAAAAATAATGTGGCAAACGAATTGTATTCTAATGGACAACAATGGTAATTTAGTGTGCGGATTTCAGTGGTACAACAATGAGCTTCTTAAAATGAATATGATTAGTCATCATGGTGATCTTATGTGGTCCTAATGTGGCACGGTTGGGAAATAATGTGATAAATAAATTGTATTTGAATGGGCAACAATGGTAATTCAGTGTGTGGATTTCAGTGGAACAATAATGAGCCAGCATTGTGATCTAATGTGGTTTCTTTGTGGGCTTAATGTGGCATGATGAAAAAATAATGTGGCAAACGAATTGTATTCTAATGGAAAACAATGGTAATTCTGTGTGTGGATTTCAGTGGTACAACAATAATCTTAAAATAAATATGTTGAGTTATGATGGTAATCTTATGTTGTTTATCTGTGGGCTTAATGTGGCACGGCGGGGAAATGATGTGGTAAATGAATTGTTTTGTAATGGCCAACCATGGTAATTCAGTCTGTGGATTTCAGTGGTACAATAAAGAGCAATGAATATGAGCCAGAGCCAGCATGGTGATATAATGTGGCTTCTCTGTGAGCTTATTGTGGCACGATTGGGAAATAATATGGCAAATAAATTGTATTCTAATGGGAATTCAGTGTGGATACCATATAGGTACAACAATGAGCAGTTAATATGATGAGGCGATCTAATGTATATAGGTTCTTTGTGGGCTTAATTCGGCATAGTGGGGAAAGAATGTGTTAAATTGATTGTATTCTAATAGGCAACCATGGTAAAACAGCGTGTGTATTTCAGTAGTACAAAAGAAATTTTTAAAATAAATATGATGAGATGTGATCTAATGTGGTTTCTTTGAGGGCTTAATGTGGCACGGTGGAGAAATAATGTAGCAAATGAACTGTATTCTAACGGGCAACCATGGTAATTGAGTGTGGATTTCAGTGGTACAACAATGAGCTTTTTAAAATGAGTATGTAGAAAGGTAGTATATTTTTGGGCTTTATGTTTTTCAATACAACTCAAAAACCTTGAAGGTTATTTACCAAGTATGTTCCAGGGCAAAAAAAAATTAAATTTTTTTTTTCAATACCTTAAATAAGATGGTTAAGTTGAAGCAAAGTTGCATAATTTGGGGCCTAATATTCTGGTGAAAATAAATTGAAAATATTCCAGATATCTTCCTAGATATCCGAGGGAAAAGACCGAAATTTTTAGTTTTGGTTTTTAATTTTTAACTTGAGAAAAAACAAAAATCATTACTTATATCAGTTTTTTTTATGTTCTACACAATGGCTTTATTATTTTTAAAGCTTGACGTTTCGTTCTTTAGATACCACCCTCAAATCAATTTGTTTTAATACGGACCTAAAACTTTAAATGTGGTTTTAGGGACTTCTAAGCTTTAAAAATTTGAATTTAATTTTAATTAATTAACGAGGAATTATTTTTTTTCCCTGGGAAAACGTTGGCGACCATGGTCGAACCACGGTGAGCCAATCAAGCCTATGTTATTAATTTGTTCGCGTGTTTATTGTGGTTTTAATTCTGTTGTCTGTTGCCAAAACAACAGGTATTAACAATGCCACTGTGTTTAGTCCATAATTATTTTAATAGTGAGAAAAGTGCGGCAGAGGATATTTCTTTCAATGGGTAATCGCAATAGGTGCATTATTTTGTTAACATAATATTATAAATATAATAAAGAGATTAAAGGAAGAAAATATTGTGGCATATCGGACAAGTGTATAACTATTTTTTATATTGGAATACACAGGGATCCAAGTTCAATGGATACCCTGGGGCGGGTGGACCACGACGGCCGTTTCGTCCTTGTTAGGACTCGACGGGCAGCCATAACCCAAGCAATTCCAAGAACGACGGAAAAATGTACTAAAAGCCTACTTGTAGAATCAAGGCGGCCCTCAGTACACCCTAGCGCCATCCCACGGAACCAACTCCGCGGATTGCGCGCATTCTGGTGGGTGCCAGCTTTGATCTGTTTTCTGGTCTGCAAAATGGCAGATGTTTTCGGTGAAAACGCAAATAGCGTTCCCTAATTCCCTATACTGGATTGTGACGCACTTCGTAGTTTATTTAGTTGTGTACCTTTCGTTATTACCAGTGTAACTATCTTTTTATATTGGAGTTGGTTCCGTGGGATGGCGCTAAGGTGTATTGAGGGCCGCCTTGATTCTACAAGTAGGCTTTTAGTACATTTTTCTGTCGTTCTTGGAATTGCTTGGGTTATGGCTGCCCGTCGAGTCCTAACAAGGACGAAACGGCCGTCGTGGTCTACCCGCCCCAGGGTATCCATTGAACTTGGATCCCTGTGTATTCCAATATAAAAAATAGTTATACAATTGTCCGATATGCCACAATATTTTCTTTCTTTAATTATTTTCGCGGACATTATATCATTTTTTAAATAATAAAGATATGTTTAAAATTTCTATTCTTTTCAGAAATCCCCGTAACAAGATATTGTAATGGCAGGGGATAGTGGGTAAAGATGACGCAGTCGAAAAGATTACGCATCGCGATATCTTTTTAATAATACGCGGTAACATTTAGATTTAAGTTTTGACGCGTCTGTCATTCGTTTACAACGACGGACCGTGAACCGGAAGTACGTGTACTATCGTTTTAATTACTTTAAGGCTTTCAAAGTAAAAACGTGGGTAGCTCTTATAAGAATCGTTAAAAGAACGTGCATGCGGTAAGTACATTTTTTAATATAATATATTGTTTTGCGTGCATCATACAATCCTTAATTGCATCCCCATTGGATTCTTATAACTCTCAGGTTTCTAACACTTCTAGTTTTTGTTTTTTAATAAGTTGTTTTAATGGCGTCATTTTGCCTAATAACATTTAATAATTTTAAAAGGCATGTAATAACTTTTATTATTATTTTAGATGAGGAAATATAAAAGAAAGACAGAAAGGAGATCGTATACCAAAGATCAACTGATTTCTGCCCGTGATAGGATTGAACTATGGACATAAAATTCGTGCAGTGGCAAGAGAGTTTAATATTCATGAAGCCACTTTAAGGAGGCATCAAAAAATAAGAAGTGTTAAAGAAAGTAAGAAATCAGAAGGAATCATACCCATTGATTTTACTATTTTTTGATAGGTAAATCAGAGTCATTGGGAAAAGCTCCAATATTCTCTAGAGCCCAAGAACGCGAAATAGCTGAGCATATTAAGAAAATGGCTCTTCTTTGGTATAACGGCCACTGAGTTACGTCAAGTAGCTTATGAATATGCAGAGGCAAATAATGTCAAACATAACTTTAACAAGGACCAAGGTATGGCGGATTGGTTCAGAATTTTTTTAAAGAGAAATCGATACCTTTCGCTAAGAAAGCCAGAATCTTCTAGTGTAATCAGAATATCTGCATTTAATAAGAAGGTCGATTTCATTACGATAAATTATGATAATTATTTATTTTAATAAATATATTTTTAATGAATTAACAGTTCTATTTTCTTTATCTTCTGCTGTTTACGTAAGATTTCTAATGATTTTAAAGTGCGTCATCTTATCATTACACCTATGCAAAGATGACGCATTTGACATATTTTTCGTTATCATCATAATTATTTCGCCTAGATATTTAATAATTATTTTAATATTACTTATTATACACAACCCCTCCCATTTGATTATGTTGTTACAAAGTTTAAACTCAATTCATAAAAAAATATAGAAACTGTGGACTTTTTCCCTTACGTGCGTCATCTTCACCCACTCTCCCCTAATACCATCTCAAAACTTAAAAATTGCGAAGTAAAAACCAATTCAGAAACGAAAGAGGAGCAAGCATTTCTTACAATACCTTATGTCAAGGGGATTTCTGAAAAGATTAGAAGTCCTATAACCAAAAACTATAATATCAAAACAGCCTGCAAATTCGGAAATACGCTTACAAGCTTTCTTACAAAAGTAATATCCCCTTTAATGAAAACAGAAAAAATTGTATCTACCAAATCCTTTGCGTGTGTGGCGAATCGTACATTGGAGAAACAAAAATACCTCTTCCCCGTACGAGTTAAAGAACATTTGAAACATACTCAAAGAGGTGAAACTTCGAGATCAGGTACAGCGGAACATGTATGGACCAACCAACATAATATACAGTGGTCAGAAGCCAAGGTTTTGGACACGGAACAGCACTGGAGAAAACAAAAATTCAAAGAAGCAGCTTTCATGAATCAAAATACCCATATATTTGGTAAACCAAGTATAGATATCCCCAATATCAGGAAGCCCCTTTTTGTCCAAAACCATCAGCTCAAACTTCACCCTCCAATAAGCACGTAGGCGAAGTCATCAAGCTTCATTGCACATGGATAGTATTTAATATAGTAGCCTAGTAGCCCTAGAATTATAATTTAGTTTACACTTGAAAACTGTTAGAGATACTAACTAATCGAAACGTCGTGTTAAGTAACAAAATAAAGACAATGGAAGGCGGACAAGGTAATTGTTTTGACTAATAACATAACCCCTTATTTTCAAAGTTGTCGCGCGTCTCTCGCTACGAAGTTTCAGTCAATTGGAATTATCAAATTAGTGCATGGCAACCTATAAAAACCCTTTTGGTACAGAGATATTATAGTATGTCATTTATACAGTCTATTAAGTGTTCTACTTTTTACTATAGTTCTGTGGTCAATGGTGGTTACTTTTTGTGCTGCTTTGAGATATATAAACTTTTAAAACAATATATTTTGATAATACACTTTGTCTATGCATAGTGAGGAAGAGATAATATTTCTTTCCACAGGTAAGCCATAGCCGAGTTCCTTTATGCTTCTTATTTATTTATTTATTTATTTATTTCAAACAAGGTCACTCAACAGACTGCTTGGAGCAGATCAATTATACGGATTACAAAAAAATAGATTTACAAAGATTCGGTAGAAGTACTCAATTGGTTTAAACAAGAGAAGAAAAGGCTAGTATGCGTATAATCAAGTAATAAATCCAAAAGAGAAATAGCAAAACAAGAGATAAGCCGAGTGATAGTAGCGCAAATTCCTAATCAATCGATTATAGATATTTTTCTTCTAATAAGTTTTTTAAAGGCACATAAATTAGTATTAAACAGGTCAATGCCACTATCACCCGTTACAAGATAGTTATGTGTTCTCATGCAACGTATGAGAGGAGAGTTAGAAAGGTAATTAGTTGTAAAGGCAGGGACACTAAAAGTTAACCTGCTCCGAAGTGTTGAATGGGTTAGCGTTAAAAAGTACATAGTTTATACAAAATTCAGAATCGGTAAGGTTATTTACTATCTTATAAACAAAGAAGATATCAAAACACTGCCTTCTGGACCTCAGCGATTGCAAGCCATAAAATAATAAATTCTCATTATACGAGTAAAAGTGCCTATGTCTATTGTAACGAAAGTTAAGAGCATTAATAAACTTTTTTTGGACACTTTCAATTCGATCTATATATTTGTGGTACATCGGATTCCAAACTGTTGACGAGTACTCTAGGACACTTCTTGCCATGCTGCAATATAAAGTGACTAAAGATGCCGGGCTCTTAAAGCCCTCGGTAGTTCTTAGGATAAATCCTAACATGCGCAACGCCTTTCGAATGATATCCTCTATGTGGGACTCGAACAACAGTTTGGAGTCCAAAGTAACCCCCAAGTCTTTAACCTCATTAACACGTTTTAATTATGTATTGTTTAAACTTAAAACCATATTAGGATTTCTTGAGAGGTTTAACTTTGAAAAGACAATATAGTGACACTTATCAATATTTAAATGCAGTCGATTCAGTGTGCAGTATTCGGAGATTCTGTTTAAGTCCGCCTGCAGGTTCACTATATCCAAAAGCGAATTAATGACAGTTGAGATCCTAAGGTCATCAGCATATAAATAGTACACACTGTTAGAGTCCGGAAAACAGATTCATATATCGTACAAAAATAATACGAAAAGCAAAGGACCCAAATGTGAACCCTGCGGGACTCCAGAGGTCACACCCAAGCATACCGACCTTGCTCCATTTATTGCTACATACTGAGTTCTATTTTGCAAATAATTATTTAACAGATCGAGAAGCCTGCCCTGCACCCCGAAGTTTCCAAGTTTTACAGCCAAAGTGGGGTGATGGACCTTGTCAAAGGCTTTGGAAAAGTCGGTGTAAGCAGCGCAGACATCACGACCATTCTCCATTGCCTCGTAGGTTCTCTGAACGAAGGGAACAATGTTAGTCAGAATGGATCGACCCCTATAGAAACCATGCTGGTTATTGTCAATTTTATTTTTAATTTGAAAAAATAGGAGCTCTAAAATAACAGATTCGAAAACTTTTCCAAAGTGACACAGTAGAGAAATTGGCCTATAATTTTCAACATTGTTTTTATTTCCGGTTTTGTGAATTGGCACGATCTGTGCAACCTTCCATCTTTTTGGAAAAATTCCCGAAGACAAACATCTATTAAATAATATGAATAACGGTTTACTTAGGCTAGGACAAGACTTTAAAAATATCGCTGGAATCCCGTCAGGGCCAGGTCCCTTCTTTGGGTCGAGACCATTTAGAGTTTTTTCAATAATCGAACACGGAATATAGTTTACTGTAAAAGAGTGCAGTGGTTCGGCTACATTTACCGAACATGGAACATTCGGTTTTTCATACACACTACCGAAATATTGCAGAAACAAATTACAAATTTCTTTATCATTTGAAGCTGAGGAAACACCAAGATTCATTTTTTTGGGTAGAGATTTACAATTTTTTTTGTTATTTACAAAAGACCAAAAGCTTTTAGTATCATTCTTTAAGTTATTTTCGGTAGTTTGAATATATTTTTTATAGTCACTTTTTACAGAAATTTTCACCTTTTTTCGAAGGTCCGAAAACGCGATATAATCATGATTGTTGTGGAAGGTTATAAACAGCAAAGCAAAGGCGACGTCTAAGCAGTTGAGCGTTCCTTTTAAAAAATGAATTAAGCACAGCAAAGATGTTTTTCTCCCCCCTTGCCGCGGTTATGCCCCTCTCCATTTCCTATACGGACTATACGATGTTGTTCGCGAAGCGTTCCTTTAATAACTTAGCTAAGCAAAGATTTTTACTTTGCTTTGCTGTATAAAAAAAATGGAAAGACCTAGCTATCATCAATAGATCCATTTTTTTATGAAGATAAAAGATACTTTCCTTTTGCTGTTTTTAAACAGCAAAGTAAAAATCTTTGCTTGCAAAATTAATTTGATTAGCAGACCACAATGTGTAAATCTAGGGACTTAAATAGAAAAAAAAAATTTATTCAAGCAACCAAAATTTGGTTATATTTTTGGTAGGGGAGATCCGGGTAGCCCCGCCCAGCGGGTAACACCGCTCATCGCAATATTACTGAAATGATGCGATGTATTAGTAGTGTCATCTATTGGTCGGGTGCATAACTTACCAATATGTGGCTCAATACAAGAAACAGGTTGAAAACTACATTTTAAACGTTTATTCCGCCGACAACAGTTTTTTGAGGTTGTGCGTTTTATGTCTAGTCAGCTTTAAATTAACGGTAAGTAGAGTAAATTATCATTAAACAATATAATTTATATATGAAACTAAAGGGAATTAATCCTAGTTTATTGAACAGTATTGGTGTTTTGATAACTAGTTTGTATTTTTGTAGACAGTCTACTTTGTAAAGAAAGCCTAGTTCGGGTAGCGCCGCCCGCTAACTCTCCGGGCGCTAGCAGTGATGAATCAGTCGAAGTAATATACAACGAATGGAAGATTGCAGGGAACAGAAACTTTGCATTATCTGCCATGAATTTGGGAATACTGAAACATGGTTCAAATCTGGTGTGTGTAGCAAATGGGCACACAAAGACTGTACTGGTCAAAGTGGTTTTAAGTCCTATATTTGCGATTTTTGTATGTAAATTTGTTGTCAACCCATTCTAAAATAAATATTAGATAAGGCTAATGATCGATTTTAATTTATACTCACATACATTCCTCTGAAAAAAAAAAATAATATATGGGCTACATTAACTGACATAGTGGGCGGGGTTATCCTCTATGGCGGATATCCCCGCCCATTTTAAGCTTTCCAAAAATATTAGTTTTTTTATTTAAAAAAAAAATTTTACACAAAATTAAGTAAATAATAATAAAGACAATAGACGAACGTATTTAGAACATTTTTCAGTATATCGAGATAGTTATATTACATCTTTCAAAACATCCATATTTGCTTAAGTGGGCGGGGCTGCCCGGATCTCCCCTATTACTATTTTTAATTGAATTTACGAAATTAATTGGTCGTTGGGTGAATTCTCGACGAACTTTAAAAGTAAGGCCTCAAAAAGTGTTTGCTGACCGGCACTTTTCCCGCTTCGTACAATCCCATATTTCTAAGGCCACTGTTTCCGACCTTTTATTAGCATCTTCATTTAAAACAACCACGAGCTGCCACTGACGTAAATGTTCTCGACCAGTTGTGAAGTAACAATTCCAATTATTATTATTGTTATCGTTTTTTGGTAAAATTATTAAAATATATTGTTTAAATATGTAAATAATTCAAAACTTTCTGTGATGCAAAATTTGCTCTTATCGTTTAAAGGTATATTTGCAAAAATATCAAAATAAGTCCCCAATACCTTTGTAATAAAAGTGATTTTTTTATGAAATTTTAAGGTCGATTTATATACAGTGTGACCAGTAAGGTTCGCATCATATGGAATTTTTTTTATTAATAGCTTTATTCAAAATTTGACTTTGGCATCAAGTTCTGCTTCGATCCAGATGAAAATTAGGCAAAAAAAATAGTAGTCACGTGATTCGCATGATCTGTCAAATTTTAATTTTTTCCAAAAAATAATTCAAAAGTAGGGTTATTTCTGAAAGTATCGGAAAAAGTTTCTTTAAATGCAGTTTCTAGCCCAAATGCAAAATTTTAGCTACATAAGATAATTTTGATTTTTTTACCCATATTTTGTAAATTGCACCACTTTTGCAAAATAAGACTCAATAGAACTTACTTAAAACTAAAAACTTCTTAGTTTTGACAATGCTTTATTTCAGATACATTTCCTTTAAAGTAGCGCCATATTAAATGTGTGTTTTTCTTCAAAATCAAAATTGGGCATTAAAATTTGGCCGCATGTGATGCAAAGTTTATTTGTTTTTGACCCTGTATAAGGTAACTTCATAAAATAAGTATTTTTAAAAACGTAGTTTGTTTCTAATAGTAATACCTACACCTTAATATTAAGACAAAAAAGAACACAGTGTCATCAGTAAAGTGTTTATTAAGTGAAAAATAAATTTTAGTGGTGGGTAAAAAATCAAAACTATCCTATGCAGCTGAAATTTTGCATGTGGACTAAAAACTGCATTCAAAAAAACTTTTTCTAATAACTTTTTTTGATATTTTCAGAAATAACCACGCTTTTGAATTATTTTTTGGAAAAAATTAAAATTTGACAGATAATGCGAATCACATGACTACTATTTTTTGCTTAATTTTGATCTCAATCGAAGCAGAACTTGATGCCAAAGTCAAATTTCGAATAAAAAAAAATCCCATATGATGCGGACTTTACTGGTCTCACTGTATAATATACCCTCCCAATAAAAATATGGGCAGGTAAAAAATACATTTCCCTTATTTCTTCATACCTATTCTACTCGTAATTAATATCCATCCTGTCGGCCGCCATGTAAGTCCGGTTCTGGCTAAAGCTCTGTTAAATAAACACTGCTGCATACTTTTTATGTTTTTACTTACCTCCCACACTTTTTCTTCAAATTTGTTAGGAATAAATGTAAATCCCAAGTATGCGCCCAATATTAAAAGAAATGCACCCATCAAACCAATTATAAATAGTAACTTAAAATTGACTCGTATATTTATTTTCGAAAAAAACATTTTTCCCTGAGATATTTTTTGATTTATTTGGTATAACTGTGAGTGCAAGCGACGTATCTTACTGAGGTACGTGTAATTTTAAAATTTTAATATAATATATTATTTGTACCTACTCGTAAATTGATATAATAGCGTATTGTTTAAATAAAATATTTATTGTGCGAAGGTGCAGAGAGGTACAAAAATACGTATAAAACTAATTCAACATATTAAAATAATTATTTGATCAATCGGTACACCACGCGAACGTTCCATTCCCAATAGTACAATAATAATTATAAGGGTCATTCCTAGTTTTAAAAAATCTGACCAATTTTTTCTAAAATATTTAATAAATTCACAAAATATAGGTAAGACATTTGACAATTTGATAGATCTGTGATGGTGTCAAGCAAGGTCTATAAATTATTGCCTCATACTTCTCGATTTCAAATAAGTGAGTGAGATAAAAGGCACTTTAGCGGATCCAGGTGGAAGGCGTTACCGAGAGATGAGGTCCACCCTAAGAGACGTCTTCCAGTCAGCGGCAAGGAGTTTAACTAAACTAGACTGGGTACATATCGCTAATCGTCAGCAAAGGGTGCATCTATTTTATTAGTACTAAAAATTTGTATTAAAAAGTGTTTTTCTTATATTCTTTTTTTCTATGTTTTCTATTGCTTTTTTGCCTCACATTCCTGTGGAACGTGAAGGGGGAACATATTATTATATCGCCAAATTGTCATTATAACAACTGACAAAAAATAAAAAATAAAAAAACGGGTGCAAAATTTCCTGTTTCTCGTATAGATAGGTGGTTTTTGAAGACGGCATCGTATAGTGCTCGACGTCCTATTTCCAATGCCGTCTCGCTCGATTTGCTACGACTTTTCGTTACTGCAATATATGATATTTAATATTATGACATTGATATTGACATTAAACCTGTCAGCACTTGCTCTTTAAAATCGTACAGCAAAGGTGTGCAATGTGGGATATACTTCCTTTCCAAGTTTGTCCTATAAAAATATGTATTCAATCAATTTAAACATAAGGAAAGAAACTACTCTCCCTTTGATAGCTGATAAATTGGTGAAAATGTTATTGTTCGAGTTCGTTCGTTTCATTTCATACTTTTGACAAAACCATTTGTTAGCAACCTCCAAATTTAAAACATTTCAATTCGCAATAAAAAATAAATTTAGTTTCTTCACAACCCAAGTTCGTTTTTTTTGTACCGAGGATTGTCGCTGTAAGAATTCGAAATTTAAAAAACTTTCAGTACCTAAATAACGAAATATTAAAAAAATAAAAAGACGCGCCTGGAATTGAACCCGGGATCATCGTGACCACAAGTCGTAACCTATTATACCAATAGGCCACCGAACACTTTGAAAATAAATTATAATATAGAATATTATTTTTTTAATATTATTATTAGTATTAAAGATGTAGAAACAAAAAAATTACTTTTTATTTTAGTTTGACAAGCTCTTTCGGCTAAGGTATATAACATTTCAATCAAAAGTTGTTTTCCGTACGAAAAACAATAAAAACCGTAAAAGAATCGTGTCTAAAATAGTAATTCTTACTTTTTTACAATTTTCGACCATTTCTATGCTGTTTAGGTATAGAACAATATATTAAGAAGAAGTAGTATTTGAGATGACCTAAACGAATATCTAACCCAAAAGTATGTAGGACGCACCCAATTCGATTTATTAACGATCCAACATGATCCTTCATTGATTTTTAAAAAATCAGAAGATTGACTTCCCAACTTTCGATCGCGTTCCCAAACAACAGTATTCTGTAGCCCAACGTCGTCTACATGTCAAAAAAGTTTAAACCGATTAAAATGATTTTTTCGACCTGTATCGCGCAACAACAAAAAAAACATATTTTTCGACTTTGACGTTTAATAACTTTTTTCCGGTACACCCTGTATATTGGAAGTTTTCCCAGAACGTGCCCCTACTTGTCCTCTCAACATCTAGAAAATTTTAACGTTTTGCTCTAACCGTTTTTGAACAAAAAATCGCGAATATCGAAATGTGGAACAGCCTCTGACCACGTGACGACGGATTATCGATGTCGGAACGCCATCTTAAAATGGAGATTACAACTATTTCTGAAACATTTTGGGCAAAAATTTTGGTCAATAAAATTAGAAGAAGGTTTAAGGTAGGTATTCCCTGATAATTAGTCTAGAAATGTTCTTATTACTCTAGCAAATCAAGTTGAAAATTCCATTTTTTACCCATTTTTGACAGCCGGATTTTTAGAATTAAATTTCATGAAAACCCAACGAAATAAGAATACAAAGGAAGTAGGGTATGGTAGATTGACAGTTGTCCGGGATGGGGTCTGATGGCGGCAACATTTGACGCATGCGCGTTTCCGGTTTACCTGTGGCGTATCATTAAAATGGTAATAACAAAATGATTAATGAAATTTTATTTGGACGAAAAAATTTTTAAAAATATTTAGATTCATATATAGCTATAAGATACGTTAAGGTTGGTGTAATAAAACAATACAACTATTTCTTTTAATTATTTATTTAAAGAAGGTAACGGAGGTGAAAGGGTCCTTAATGTAAATATCTGGTTAAATAACTAAAAAACACCTGTTATTATACATTAAAAAAAAAAATGCAGAAAACAAATTGTTTCAGATAATCGGCAAAATTATTGCCAAAACGTCTATGTTAAAAAATAAAATTAAAAAAAAAACCTTACTCTTTCTTCATGAACCAAATCACAAGAAAATAATAAAATATAATATAATATAGTCCTGTTTATTATAATATGTACCTAAATAATATTAATGAGATTTCTAGTATACAAGAAAATTGTCAAATGACAAACTATGCAGATAATACAAACATTTTATTTATTTGTAGTATCAACAACTTAACAAGTTAATTATAGATACATAAACCCCATTTCTAAAAGCTATCCTAAGCTATAATAAATATTCAATTAGCATTTGCCCAAGCAGTTCATTCCTTAATTTTAATTTTTGATAGTTTAAATTATATATGTCAATGTCTCCACAATATTTATTAAAATAGAGCACAGTCTTATAAGTGGTGAGTTTTTGTATAGATTTGTCCTCGGTGTAGGAATATAAAATACATGTGCGGATCTAGTATTGACTAAGCCTATTCTAAACGGAAGCAGTCCTAAGAACTCTATTATCTATATATTATCTAACTATTATCTATTTTGTCTCTAATTATTTTATATAAGAAAATAATTCTTGCTTCTATACACAATAGTCTTAAAGAAGGGATATTAAACAAATTACACAAAAGCCCTTGATCTGTACCTCTTGGCGGATAAACTGAAAATGACTTGTAGTACAAAAATTTTTAAAATTTACGCTGAATAGATTTTGAAAGAGCAATCTTATTGGCATACTGAGGATCCCAAATAGTGCATGCATACTAAAGTTTTGTAACTACCAGGGATTTATATAAACTTATTATGGCGTTAACATTTTTAAAGTATTTACAAGTTCCTATAATAAATCCTAGCATATAAAGACCATGAGCTTCTCGAGCAACATATTTAACAATTTATGATCGAAGTAAATAATTATTGGTTTTCTAAAGATAAACTGATATTAAATAAATCAAAGACCGTTATCACCTTGTTTAAGACTAACCCATACACTTTGGAGAATCCGGAAACAGTAACCATTAATGATTGTTATATAAGATTAAAGGAATATACTAAAATCTTAGGTGTGTTGTTGGATAGTAAAATGTCCTGGAAGAGCCATGTCCTGGAAGAGCCATATCCTGGAAGAGCCATGTCCAATATATGTTGTAACCAGAAGGAGTTCCAGTTAGATTCACAGTAGGATAATTATCTTCAGGCAGGTTGTCATATAAGATATTGTATAGGAACGTACCTGCCAAAAAAATATAAGTTTTTTAATTATTTGTTTGGCACCTTTACCAAATGACACAAAAGTAACTATAACGTGATACTACTCTCTTTGTAAATTTTTTTTTTATATTTTGATATGAATTTCTTTAAATGATAGAAGGTTTGGGACTTGCTTTGAATTTATTTTTTTAATCAATGGTATCTCCAGTCGTCCTCAGGTGAATATTGAGAAAACGTTTTTATCATTCTAGAAACATCATTGTCTTCAGTCTTTAAATATGAATTTCTTTGTTTATCGTACCTACACTCCCATATTTTATTACATTCTTTACCCATGGGTTTAAAATTTTAAAAGTAGATTAAGCCAATAAAACATCTAAAAACTTTTATCGATACATAATTTATGAAAAAGTGACAAAGCAGCTTCCTCAGAAGCATAAATAATGCAGAGTTATTTGTATTCATATTCTTAAGTACCTACCTACCTACATATTTTCCAATATATTATGTAATGACCCGATACAATAGTTTCAAAACTTACATTTTTTAACCTGGCTACTTCAAAAGTAGGCACTACTGCAGTTGGGACCAATCTAACTTTCAATCTTGGAGTTCTGTCAAAGCAATCTTCAGGAAAATGCTTCTAGCAAAGAACTGTATTTCGTGTAGGATCCCAATCACTTCGGTTTACAATTTTCAACCACGCCTTTTTTCTTAGGTAATTATTTGGAAAACTAAAAACCAATAAGTATTTTTAATTTGCTTTTTTGTAGAAATGGGGTAACCCAGTCGATTAATAAATAAATAATATTTTTCTGGTTTTATAAGACGAACGCCCATGAATGACATGCGAGGTTCGGAGGTTATGTGTATTTTGATATTAAATTAAAATAATTTTTTTTTTCTATACAGATTAAAAAAGTTTATATATCTAAACATAAACTTACCGATGAAATGTAATGCCCAGTTTTTTACTTCATAGCGTTTGGGAGCACCCACAAGCAGCACAACTAACCATATTTAAAGCTTATTAATTAACCCAGAATAACAACTAATTAAAATGTTTTAATCGCTGTCCAGCGCTAAAAGTATACTCCACTGTCACACTAAAGTAATTATAAGTTTACTAGTATTCGTTAAATATGGTTGTTAACTAATTAAAATGCAAAATAACTCAAAAACGGCCAAGAAAGCAGAAATCACAACTCGACCTGTCAACCTAGTCAACCACGGTCAAACACCAAAACAAACATGGAGTCATATTGTGGTGTCTCAAAATGGCCGACTTCCGTCGGTCGATTTGTTAGGCGGTTTATGCAAAATCCTACTTCCTTTGTATTCTTATTTCGTTGTGAAAACCAAAGAACACTAGTCAAAAGAGAATGCATGGTATTAGAATTTGTAAATTTTGCTTGTTTCCGCACTCAAAAAAGCGACTTTTCTCAAATTTGCGAATATATTTTTAAAAGTTTGGATATGCAGGAGTGTTGAGAAGATATCAGCGCGTGTTTTGGGGGAAAATAAAACGGTTTTATTAAAAATTAAAAAAGTTACAGTCGATATAGTAAAACATCAGATGAAAATATCTCTTAAAAAATCATAAATTAATTTTTTTGAGCCACAAAATATATTTTCCCAGAGCGCGCTTACTATACAAACTAAAGCTTGTTTATCCGTTGATATAGTGGACCAAGAAAAAGTTTAAAAAGTTATATATAGACACTTGCTGACGTGTTTAAGCGAACCAGTGCGACATAAAAAGCCAAGTCAAGAAATGAAAATTTAAAAGCTTGCAGTTTTTTCCGTATTAAAGATAAAGAAAGAACATTTAGATCGAAAGTCGTTTTCCGTACGAAAAAAAAAAAAAACTGAAAAAATTTTCAGTTTCTTACAATTCTCCACAATTTCCATTCCAGTTAGGTATTGAACGATATATTGGAAAAAGGTAGTTTTTGAGATGGCCTAAACGATTATTCAAACCAAATGTTGATCCGATGCACCCAATTCGACTTATTAACGATCCACGACGTTTAATAACTTTTTTTCGATACACCCTGTATAGTCGAAATTTTCACACAACGTAGAACACTTTTAAAGCATATACCTACGCACCTCTAACAAGCTTATGAAAATAAGTCAAATGTTTAGAGAAAATCTGAACTGTACAGGGTTTTTCCGTATATTTTGGAGCACCCCTGGAGCTTTTATTTGAAGACCTAGAAAAAACTTTAAATTACCAAAGTTGCATGATTTCTCCTGAACTGCCAGAATTTGTTATCGTACAAAACAAATGAACATCGTAAATTTGTTTAATAATGCCAAAGTCGATTTTATATTATATTAATTTTTTTTTTAACTCCTCACTCTTTTCTGATTCCAAATATGTATATATGTTATATGTTTACTTTAGTCGTTTAGGCAAAATTGCATTTTAAAATGTTGCGGATTAGAAAATCTATATTGGTGTGAGGAAAACATGATAGAACATAATATGCTTATTCAGTAACAATAATTAATATAAATAATGATAATAATTTATGAAACAAACATATATCATATATAGATATTTGGAATCAGAAAAGAGTGAGGAGTTAAAAAAAAAAAATATACAGGGTGTTCCATTTAAAAAAATCGACTTTGGCATTATTAAACAAATTTACGATGTTCATTTGTTTTGTCCGATAACAAATTCTGGCAGTTCAGGAGAAATAATGCAACTTTGGTAATTTAAAGTTTTTTCTAGGTCTTCAAATAAAAGCTCCAGTGGTGCTCCAAAATATACGGAAAAACCCTGTACAAGTATAATTTTCAAGCCTGGTCCTGGAATTCATACCAACTTATAAAAATTGAACAGACCAGATTTTACAGAGTGTCACGTGACTTGTAATCCTTCTTGCGAGAGGAAATAAAAATGTATTTACAACCATACATGTAATGTTGACATTACAACATTTTAAAAAAATTGGAAGTGTCACATTACCTACGTCTACTTCCCTCTTCCACTTTCCTCACCCATTTCTCTCACTCATTTCCCTCATTCTTGTCATTCAACCAGCATATTTTTGTTTGGCGTCAAAACAATAAATGTCATATTTTGACATTTTTACTAGGGGGATGTTAAAGGCATTTTTGCTGGGAGGTTTAGTTAGAACTTGCGAGATTAAATTGAATTCTACTTTTTATAGATAATATCTATCCACATAGACATCGACAAAAGGCGATATAAGAAATTTGACTCTCAAAGTAGAGTAGTAAAGTTTATATACTTTCCTAAGCACAATAATATCTAGGAGACACATAAACCTCATATTATTTGAAAATAACCCATATTAGAGCTTCGTGTTTCATATAATAAAAGTTTATGATTTATCAGTGGCCAACATCAGGACATTATTTAATTTTATTGGTCATCCCACCGCGTTATTTGAATAAGATAATTATAATAATCAACAAATCATACAAACAATAAAAAAAATATTGCTTTATTAAGATTTGATGAAAGCCCAAGGGTAAAAGATTATATTATTACATGTACTGTTTTTGGGGCCTATTTTTAAAACAAGAAATGAAAATTTTAGTTTTTTAAGTAAGTATATCACAATTTGTTCACAGTTTTTGATGTTTTTAGATATCAAGATGTGGTTCTTGCGACACTGCCACTGTGCATTACAACCGAGATTACAACAAATGCATTTTTTTTCAGCTTAAAAACTATTTGACGAAGAAAGACCAAATTTTATATTTAGGGTGCTACAAATTCGGGTGGGTACGTGGAGATCTCGAAAACGGTAAGAGATACGAAGATGGTTAAATTGAGACAAAGTTGCATATTTTGAGGCCTAATAATTTGGTGAAAGAAATTTGCAAATATTTCGATTATCTTCGGAGATATCCGAAAAACCGAACGTTGTCGTTTTGGTTTTTAATTTTTGGCGCTTTAATTTTTGACTTTGACACTTTTTCATAGCTGTTTTTATATTCTACTAGCTATACCCTGCGCGCGTTGCTACGCTCAGAAACGCGTTGCCCCGGTATGTCGGTATATGGTCGCTTTCTCTGAATGCCATAATAATAAAGCGGCGGGTTCACCATCGTGTAGAGTAGTGTAGTGTAGAGGAAATAAATAATAGATAATGTCGTATGTGAAGAACATTTTGACCCCAAATGCATCATTCATTCCCGGAGCGGACTTATATTAAATGCAGTTCCTACACTTAACGTGCCAGGTAAATTATTCAAAATTGCACTACGTATCATTGCGAGCAAAAAAACTGGATCACGCAATTACAAACTTTTTAGCTTTGATGTTTAAATCAGCCACTTTGTTTATCCATTGATAACATGTTTATGGATAATATAGACAATAGGTATATGTTATTGTTTAAAAAAATGTAACTTTGTGACACCTTACGTTTTGGGTGCGCCCTGTATAATTAAAAAATCTTTAAAATGTACACAATATCCAACCATACCTTAACACAAAATATTATTATCGAGAAATCTTAGCTTTAAAAGGCATAAAATTAGTCTACGCATCGTTGACTCACCCTGTACAAAAACAATAATGGTTAGGTAATCAGATTAATGATAAACCCGGTAAAAATGCGTTTTATTGATGTTGAAGATGTTTTAGAACATTTTGAATTTGTTAGATACAATAAGTACAGCAAATTTTACATTTTTTTTTTCACATTATTTCGTTTTGTTTTAAACTTTGGTTGTGACATTCATCATTCATGTGAAATAAAGATGGTTTATTATTATTTGACAATAAACTTAATACAAAAATGTCAACATTAAGTCGCCACAGTGGATCTTTTCCCGTGCGTCATCAATCAACGATCAGGACTCAACGTGGTTAATAACTCTGCATATCCTTATTTATTACAGTAACAAGTTTGAATAAAAGCATAAAAGAACGTCTCCAAGATTCCGCAATAATATATAACGTGCTAGACGAGAATAAAACTATAAACGATTTTTTTTATTTGTTTAGTTGACTACCGTTGTATTTTAGAACGTCATTGTCAACCTTATTTTGATCTGCCAATCTAATTCGTATTTTGTAAATTTGTGTGCCTTAAAACTGTTCCTTTTTCTAAAAATAGTTCTTTTTAGAGCTAATTATACCCACCATCTGTTTTGGCGGTAAGTATTTATGGATTTTTATAATACCCAATTTATTTATTTTAAATATTCTAACCGTGAAAGTTCTTTGAAAAGTTTACGGCAGTGGTTAAATTCCCTTAAATGAAAGGATGTCAAAAATTTGACTTTTGCGATTGCGATTTTAATAGTCAATAAAACACCAAACTTTTCTAGATTTTAAGCTTTAAAAATAGTATTAAATGTATTAACATTTGTTTGTCAATTTCTTTTAGATAATAGAGAATGCCGGGCAAAACTTAAAATAAATAATAACTTTTCGGGATATTATGTAGGTACGTCAAACGGTAGGCAGGCACGTCCATTTTATGAACTTAGACTTAGTTTTGACTTTTTTCGTCTCGTAATTTTGATTTGATTCATACGATTTTGATGACGTGAAAGTGATGACGCACGGGAAAAGAACCACTGTGGGTGGCGACTTTATCTCTTATTTCCCCTTCTTTATCATAATGAGAATAATTTGTCAATTGCATAAAATATGTCTTTAGGTCATGAAAATTATTTTTTCTTGGAATATTGTGTCGCATATAGTTGGAAACAATACTTTTAGATATTTTTTATTATCTGTACGGTAATAAGTCTAGAGTAACATCTGAACAAAGGTGTAGTTATTTTTGATAAAATATTCCAAGAAAATCGAAATTTCATGCCATAGAGGCATGCAAGCGATAAAAAATAATAATCTACCAATCTTGACCAAATGGCGAAGGACCAACAAGATTCCTGTAATTGATACGCTTAAACACCGCAAGATGTCGCTAAGCCTTACAGTTAGTGATTCCTGTAATTGGTCTTGTGGCGTTTCACACAGAAAAATAAAGGGTTTATTCGTTTCATAGTTGGGATTACGATCACGGCAGGTCCACGGCAGGTCTTGGCGCATTATCGCAAATAATTTTTTTAGGGACTTTGCGTTCTAAACCTTGGTTTCTTTTTTCTATGCGTATGGTCTTGTTGCTGTCGGGTATCTGTGTGAGACTGAGAATATAAGGGATCTGTAAAAATTGATAGCGACAAGAAACCCAAATAGCAGTTTTCCTTTCATAAAATTCAGTCATTGAGTCTCTTCTTAGCTAATCTACGATGTAAGTAAAGATAAATTGTAGGCCATGGCAAAAGGTGGTTGGGGATGAGGGACGCCCACGCGGGGTTTGTTAATCAAAATCCAATTGACAAGACGTTGACACCGGTTTGTGTATTAATAAACTGTCAATTTGACAAATAAGCCCGGAGCATTGCCCACCTACTCAACCTTACTAATCCTGGGATAATAGAACGCCGTTTTGCCGTGGCCGAATAACATTTTGTCTACTCCTAAACATCCTAGAGGGCCATATATTTTTTATACAAATTTGAAAAGGAGTGACGACCACAATTTTGATCACATTCGAGACCAAAAATATTCCATATTCGCCTATATACATGCTCAGAAAATTGCTAGGTCTTGGTCTGTCTCCGAGAGAAACCCATTGTTATTTCTCTGTGATAAAAAGGTAAATAAATACATAACCCTAATTTTCTAAATGCCAATGTCAGATTAAACAAAAAAAATAATAAATTTTTTGTAAATAATGTAGGAGAAATATTCAAAACAATTTAAATTCCAGTAACACTTTTTCAATACAATGTTAGCAAGATACAGATATAATTCCAAAGTAACTCAATACCTTAAAAGGTATAAGAATAATCACAACTGCGACTATATTCAGCTAAATAGAATTTAATTCTTTTAGGGCCTTATCAACAGGTTTGCACCATAAAAATGAAAACGGTGAAAATACTTTTCCGCCTCCTAATCAGGCTAAAGTGGTAATATGTGGTGGAGGCATTATGGGAGCCTCCGTTGCTTACCACTTGGGAAAGCTCGGATGGGGTTCAGAAACGGTGCTAATTGAACAAAATAGGTAAAATTTAAATGATGATAATATGTCTGAATAGAATTCGCACATTATAAAATTTAGGCGTTTAGAGAACATACCTCGGAATATATTTTTGAAACAGATTGACTTATTTTTTACATCATTACATCTTCAGTATATACGAAGGTTTCTGTGGGTTTGATTGTTTGATTACATCCCGGTTTATAGGTAAACTTACTTTGAACTTGCCACTTTATTTGAATAGGTACTTATATTTATTTTTAGGGTTGGAGGTGGAACAACATGGCATTCTTCAGGTCTAATAGGTGTATTTAAGCCAACTATATCTCAAGTCACTCTTACAAAATCCAGCATCAAATTGTATAAAGAATTAGAAAGTAGAGGACTCTCAACTGGATGGAAACAATGTGGTAGTTTAAATTTAGCAAGAACAAGAGACAGACTTAATGTTTTCAGAAGAATGAAAGCCCAATCTGTGTAAGAGATATTCTGTACCATAATATAGCTATCTAATTGAAAAAATACATAAAAGTACATAAATATTATCTATTAAACAAGATTTACACTGATACTGATCGATATATAAAATATACCTACTACTGACCTGCCTAGCTTACTGATAGCAACTGTAAGATTTATGAAGCTTGGAAAATTGGAGAAAGTTGTTTTCTCTTCTACAAAATTTTTATATTACCAATATATCTGAAACTGATTTTTAAAAACAACTTTTTCTAACTTCACTTCCGTACTTTGTGGCTGTTACCATTTCAAAGGTAGCAATACTAGCACGACGTAAAAGGAACACCTTATACAGGGTGTTATTTAAGTATGTGGCCAACCTGCAAGGGGTGCTTCTTTAAGTGATTTTAAGAAGAAAAATTCATATAAACATGGGTCCGAAAATACATAGTTTTTACGATACAGGGTGTCAAACTTTAAAAGAAAAATCGGATATGTTCGTAAATATCTCAATACCTACTCTTTTATTCGATTTTGTTGAAGTTTGCCAATTCTGTTTGGAATAACAAGAGGATAATTTAGTCTCAATTAGATTAAAATTATTAAGTCCAGTGGCGTCCCGGAAGACACTCCAACTAATATTTTTGCCAAAAAATTGCGCGCCACTGACTTTTTAAAATTATGTACGTTTTTCGAATTAAGCAACTATTTTATCTTTTGAGTTTTTCATATCTTGCTTGTTTTTGCGAAAAAAAAATAAAAACCACTTTATTGCATGTCCCAGGGATAATAAGAGCCTCGATAAGAGCTATACCTAGTTGTTACTTTTAAAACATTGCAGTAATAAATTATTACGTTATGCGATTATTTTATGTTAATTTCTTTTTTCGAAGACAGTTTCAATCTGTGCGAAAAAATTCAAAAGAGGACTTTTGTGTAATTTTAATTGCTTGTTAGTTTGGTAAGTACACAAACAAATCAAGATATGAAAAAAACTCTGAAGATAAAATAGTTTTGTATTTGTAGTTGCTTAATTCGAAAAAATACATAATTTTAAAAAGTCAGTGGCGGGCAATTTTTTGTCAAAAATATTAGTTGGACTGTCTTCTGGTACGCCACTGGACTTAATAATTTTAATCTAATTGAGGTTAAATTATCCTCTTGTTATTACAAACGGAATTGCCAAATTTCAACAAAATCGATTAAAAGAGTATTCAGATATTTACGAACATCCGATTTTTTTTTTTTAAGTTTGACACCCTGTATCGTAAAAACTATGCATTTTCGGACCCATGTTTATATGAACTTTCCTTCTTAAAATCACCTAAAGAAGCACCCCTCGGAGTTTGGTCACATACTTAAATAACACCCTGTATACCATTTTTTGTAGTGCATGGAAAATTGACTGCCAGGTTTTAACGCCACAAGAATGTAAAGAAAAATGTCCGCTTATAAATGTAGATGACCTGCATGGTGGTCTTTGGATTCCAGGGGATGGGGTAGGTGACCCATATGAAACCTGTTTATCTCTTGTGAGTGAAGCTAAAAATATGGGTGAGTATCGTCAGATCATGAAAAACTTTATTTGTTTAATTATACCGGGTATTTCTCAAAAGACGTTCACCCCTATAACTTTTCTCTATTTATAGATATTAAAATGAAATTTTGAGATTATACAGGGTGTCCCAAATTCGAGCCTCATCATGGGGATCTCGGAAACTATAAGAGATACAGCATCGATCAAATTGTGGCAAAGTTGCGCAATTTCGTACTAAGCAATATCGCAAAAAAATATCTGAGCTATCTTTTTTAGTTTCTGAAATTTTTGCAAAAAACTAAAATTTCGAGTTTTTGTTTTTTTAAATTGCTCGACTTATTTTATCCGCTACAGAAAAACAAGTACAACATTGTTAAGGCAACTTTTTACGCTCCATATTGTAACATTTTTAGAATTTCGTTACAACGTTTCGTTTTTATGGAACTATTATCAACTTTAATTTTTTAAATACGGACCTGCATTTTTTATTTTATTTTTTGATAGCCCTTTAAGCCCTGAAATCAACCATGTACCACACTTAATTATATTTAGACATTTTGATGTCATTATTACATCTTCAGGAATGTGATAATTATTTTTAAATACGGCCCTGGTGTTAGTTGTTAGATTGAAATATCGTTTAGCGGGATTTTGGTGGGTTACAGAATCTAAAATATTTTGTTGTTCTTCCGGCTCCATTCGTGTACCATATTTGACTCTTGGTTTATTAAAACTACCATACTGGGCTAAATTAGTATCAAGCGTAGCAAAATAACTATAATGAGGCTGCAAGCGTTCAGGATAGTCCTGTAAATAACGGTCCCAAGAAATTTGTGAATTCCTATTGAAAGAATAATAAACTAGTAACATGTCGCGCTTTTCTAAAGCAGAAAACATAATTTTGCTAAAATATTCAGTATAAATGGTGACTGCAGTTGTCAAGATAATTAAGCCAAACAATCAATTTTTATAAAAACATAAATATAGTAAATTATTTGTATAAAATTCTGGATCCATTTACATGTTGTATGTGGTAAAAAGATTAACTAACTAACAACAGGGCCGTATTTAAAAATAATTATCACATTCCTGAAGATGTAATAATGACATCAAAACGTCTAAATATAATTAAGTGTGGTACATGGTTGAATTTAGGGCTTAAAGGGCTATCAAAAAATAAAATAAAAAATGCAGGTCCGTATTTAAAAAATTAAAGTTGATAATAGTTCCACAAAAACGAAACGTTGTAACGAAATTCTAAAAATGTCACAATATGGAGCGTAAAAAGTTGCCTTAACAATGTTGTACTTGTTTTTCTGTAGCGGATAAAATAAGTCGAGCAATTTAAAAAAACAAAAACTCAAAATTTTAGTTTTTTGCAAAAATTTCAAAAACTAAAAAAGATAGCCGAGATATTTTTTTGCGATATTGCTCAGTACGAAATTGCGCAACTTTGCCACAATTTGACCGATGCTGTATCTCTTATAGTTTCCGAGATCCCCATGATGAGGCTCGAATTTGGGACACCCTGTACATAATTAAGAGATGAGTCTGCATTTATTGGCATAATTTTCAATTTGTTTTAGCACTTTCGGTTTGACCGGGACCACTTCTTTGGTATTTTAAATGGGACATCTTATATATTTTTACTTAATGGGATTCAGCATAACATTCTGAGTAAAATTACACCTCACTTGTCATTTTTTGACGTGTTACAACATATTTATATTTATTTTTTATTGTCAATCTAGAGTGCTACAAATTAATTAAATCTGTTAATTTATAGTCAAGTAGGTAGTACAGTGACCGGCAAAGAGTTCGCAACATATGGGGAAAATTTTTATTAGCGGAATATTGAAAAATCTTTTTTGGGGGATTGGATGTGCATGTCCCATAACCTTAAAATCGATTTTGACATACGTCACGTGACCAATGGTATGGCGGGAAAGTTGAAAAAACCAATATGAAATCATCATAAATCAGATAAGTTGATGAGATATCGAAAAAATTCCAAGAATAAAAAGTGTTTAGAATTCCATTAGAACCTTAAATACAATGTTTGGGATATCTACTTAAAAAAGCATAAAATCGAATATTTTTGTAAATATTTTTTTACCGAATTAAAAATTTCCATATTTTTCCTTTCTTAAAGCTTCATTAAAGTAAAACTGACATCTGGTGACCACAACTAGAAATATTCTTTTGTTTTTCTGACAATTTAAAGCAATAATTCAAAAAATTCGTTTACACTTGGATACCAGCTGTTGCAATAGTCTATTTCTAATAACCTTATCGATATTTTTTATATCGAAATATTCTATTATGTTAAAAAATCCTTAAATTCATTAATCCAAAGAAAATTTTATTTATAACCGTAAAAAATAATTTTAAATTTCGCAGAAATCTTTAAAAAAATCTAAAAATTAATAAAAATTTAAATTATTTTTTACGGTTATAAATAAAATTTGCTTTGGATTAGTGAATTTAAGGATTTCTTAACATAATAGAATATTTCGATATAAAAAATATCGATAAGGTTATTAGAAATAGACTAAGTATTGCAACAGCTGGTATCCAAGTGTAAACGAATTTTTTGAATTATTGCTCCAAATTGTCAGAAAAACAAAAGAATATTTCTAGTTGTGGTCACCAGATGTCAGTTTTACTTTAATGAAGCTTTAAGAAAGGAAAAATATGGAAATTTTTAATTCGGTAAAAAAATATTCGATTTTATATTTTTTTAAGTAGAGATCCCAAACATTGTATTTAAGGTTCTAAACACTTTTTATTCTTGGAATTTTTTCGATATCTCATCAACTTATCTGATTTATGATGATTTCATATTGGTTTTTTCAACTTTCCCGCCATACCATTGGTCACGTGACGTATGTCAAAATCGATTTTAAGGTTATGGGACATGCACATCCAATCCCCCAAAAAAGATTTTTCAATTTTCCGCTAATAAAAATGTTTCCCATATGTTGCGAACTCTTTGCCGGTCACTGTATATTTATGAAAATTAAAATTATGTCATAATTGATGTTCTAAGTTTCACAAACGTTTAAAAAATCAAATTTTCTTTTCTTGACGTTTACTCCATTTTTCCAAATGGAACAATGGTAGTTCACAAGGTTATTTAAAACGACCATTTTTTTTTCCAACAATTTGATACCATACACTCCTATGCTATTTTAAAATTGACACGAAAAAATGTGCCCCAAGTCCCAATCGCAAATTTAAAATCGTTATGTGTGTATGTCGTTATTGCCGCCCTGTATTTTTTAACGAAATATAAAGGCGGCTTTGAAAAACAATGGAATGGTTTTAAAACCCAATATGGTTTTAAATTAAAATTGTAATGGCATTCGTTTATTAAACTTACATTGTAAATCAGATCAAATGGTTAGTTTTACTAGAAATGAACAAATTGATATGCTCCTAATTTTTGGAGTGACCAAAAAAATTCTTCTGAAGCCGCAATATTGTATGTATTGTATGTTTATAAACTAATGGCATTACAACTTTAAATTAAAGCCATGTTGCTTTGCAAAACCATTCCATTGCCAAAGCCGCCTTTATATTTCTTTAGAAAAGAGGGGGCGGCAATAATGCATAACGCTTTTAAATTTGCGATTGGAACTTAAGGCAAATTTTTCCGTGTGAATTTTAAAATAGCATAGGAGTGTATGGTATCAAATTGTTGGAAAAAAAGATGCTCGTTTTAAATATCCTAGTGAACTACCATCGTTCCATTTGGAAAAATGGAGTAAACGTCAAGAAAACAAAATCTTATTTTTTAAACGCTTGTGAAACTTAGAAAGTCAATTATTATGAGATAATTTTAATTTTCATAAATACTACTTCTATAAATTAACAGATTTAATTAATTTGTAGCATTCTAGGTTGAAAATAAAAAATAAACAGAAAAATGTTATAACACGTCAAAAAATGACAAATGAGGTGTCATTTCACTCATAATGTTATGCTGAACCCAAATAAGTAAAAATATACAAGTTGTCCCATTCAACGGTCAACCCGGAAGTGCTAACAAATTGAAAATTATGCCAATAAATGCAGACTCATCTCTTATGCATAATCTCAAAATTTCATTTCAATATCTATTAATATAAAAAAAGTTCTAGGGGAGAACGTCTTTTGAGAAACACCCGGTATAGTGGAGTGTGTGACTTGCATAAATGTTTTTGTTTTATCAGAATTTTTATAACAAAAAAATATTTTAGGGGTTAAAGTCATAGAAAACTGTTCAATGAAGAAAATAGTACAGATAGGCGGCAAAATGTCATCAATTGACACTAACCTAGGATCTGTCAAATGCGAGTTTTTCGTTAACTGTGCTGGTTTTTGGGCAAGAGGTATCGGACAAATGTCAGAACCATACGTGAAAGTGCCATTACATGCTGTAGAACATTACTATCTGCATACTAAGCCTATACCTGGATTGGATCCTATGATTCCAGGTTTGCAAGACTTTTTACCACATCTTACTAACGCTACATATTTCAGACGCGTGATGATGACATTATGGCCATAAAGTATTAAAAAAACTATCCAAACTATGAAACTTATTTCCTACTGATTTATCAGAGAATTTTATTTTTAATACAATTTGGTGCTGGTCTTAAACAATGTACCGGTAACCGCTTGGATCTATATTATGATACCTATCCCTACATTTTATAATTATTTCTTATTTAGCATTAAAAATAAGGGTAAGGTTGTATAAGGTTGTCTATTCCGAAAATTTTGCCAATTTAATATGTTTATATCGCGATTTTGCTGCGGAATTGAAGTTCAGTTACTTCTAGTTGGCTATAACGGCGTTGAAAAATAGTCAGATGCTAAAAAAAAAATTATGAAGCTGTCACTTTCATAATAGGCAGTTGAAGTACAACAAATACGTAAGCAAATTTACGCACGTTAGTTCAGGAGTTAACGTGACAAACCGGTGGCAAGAATTTTAGTTGAAGTGCTTATCTTCTGTGTCCGTTAACGTAACCTGCAAAATTGCAATTTCACATTTGTCATATTATTATCTATATTTTTACTTTTTTCTGTGATTTTTTAAAAGTTAAGAAAATTGCATGAAGAAGGAAAGCAAAAAGGATAGTATGGACGATATTTTGGATATTGCTATTCTTGGAGAGTTTAATGAAGATGATGATATAAACGATGCTACAAATTTTAAATGATAACCTGGGTAACAGAGCTAAGCTTTACGGACAATTTAACAGGGATGAAAATAAAGAGCACCTATTGAAGCGAAGATGTCTTTTAGGTTTGAAAAAGATCATATTCCCTTTTGTGGTTAGAAAAAGTTATTCATTTACAACCACAGAAAAAAGTTAGGAACTTTTTGTCAAAAAACGGCATTTCGGAAATAATCGGTTATATTCGGAGGTCCTTCGGCTAAAAGAACATTCATTTTTCACGTCCCGTAAAACAACGCAATGTAACGTATGCCCGTTGAACTGCTTGAAACATGTACGTCAAAATGTGATTACTGCGTATGCGTAGCTGTCAATTTGTACGTATACGTTAACGTTCGTGGCCGTACTTCAACTGCCTATTAGCTGAGACAAGTGTGCATTAAATGGGAATTTTTTTAGTTGCACAACCGAAATTTAAATATCGCCAGACCTTGGTACATATCTGATAACCATGTCAGGTGCACTTAGAACGGCTTCAAGTCTTACAGCATACAGTGTAGGGCAAAACATATGTCCAAATACTAAATCATAGTCTTCTAATAATTTTTTTTTAACTTTAAATTAACCCTTTATAATGATTTCTTCTGTATATTTGTATCTCAAATTACCGACAATCAAATCATTTTTAAACATCTTCAATCAAATTAAAGCAAATTTGTAAATTTTACTTTAGATTTATATTTCTTAAGTAACCAAAAACTTAACGTTTTGTTGCAAGGCAAGGCTACTACAAACAAGTTTCGAAAATATTTGTAAATATAAGATTCATTCACAACATTCTTCTGATATCAATGTTCTATGTACCTACATAGAAAATAGCTATTTACCTAATAAGTGCGGAAAATTAATTTTTCCGCACGAGTCTGCCGTTCACCGAACGACGCGTAGCGGAGTTCGGTGAAGCAGCCGACAGGTACAATAGTTTTTCTACAGACGTGTGGAAATAAGTAACACATATTATTTCAAA
The DNA here is from genome assembly GCA_963969555.1 of Polydrusus pterygomalis. Lineage (NCBI taxonomy): Eukaryota > Metazoa > Arthropoda > Insecta > Coleoptera > Curculionidae > Polydrusus > Polydrusus pterygomalis. The sequence goes on along the minus strand of OZ018380.1, from coordinate 35,658,602 downwards.
GAAATTTAATAATTTTTAATTAACTATAACAATCACATACATATGTAACAGAAACTAATTCTGAGAAAAAAAGTAATAACTACAAGTTATAATTAATATATTATTTATTTTGACATAATCGTGCCGAAAAAATTTTCCGCACGGATTTTTGACATAATCGTGCCGAAAAATGTTTCCGCACTGGTATTGGGATTTTAATTACAACCTAAAATTATTAAGGATCATATTATTTAGCCTGCAAAAGTCGCGAAGTGTGTAATATCCGAATAATAATTTTGATAACTACAACCTACTTAGTTCTGGGCAGGTGCTTAATTGTAACATTTTTATTCTTGAACTTACCTAATAAGTACATGTATTTATAGTAAAGGAACCTAAAATCGTTTTCTAGACCTTTATTTTTTTTTAGTCGTTAGAGATCAAGATGGACATATTTATTTTCGAGAAAACCATGGAAGGTTGTTAGCTGGTGGATTTGAACCTGTTGCAAAACCAGCATTTGAGGATGGGAAAATACCTGGTAATATTTTTTCTTTCACACATATTTTGACCTTTAGCTCTTTCACGATGCCTCTAGAGGCGTGTATGTACAGTTGACGACAGATAATTTCGTACACTAAACTGTGACACAGTAAATGCTTCTTTTTTACCTTTACTACCTTTGTAACGTGCTAATTGTTATCATGATATCTGTCAAAGTATTGTCATTATCTTATTTGATTTAAAAATGCCTCATTTAAGTATTATTGAAAAAGCAAGAATAATATTATGTTTAGTAGAAATAGGGTGGTCTTATGGAAACATAGCTGATCATTTTAGAGTACTGTTCAAGGAATTGTAAAAAAATGGCGCTATCATCAAACACTTAAAAGGTCTGTTGATTCTGGTTTAAATAATACAAAATCATTAAATGAAAAAGACCGAAATTTGGTGGAGTATTTAAGGCAAAATCCATTTGAAACTGCAGTATCCGCTATGCACATTACAGGATTCCTTGCTTCATCTAGAACTGCGCAACGCCGGATTAAGAAATAGAGCAGCTGCATCCAAACCGTTTTTAAAAAATAGTGATAAGGAACAAATAATTGGGTTTGCTATGCAGTATTTACCAGAAAATTATTTTTTTGGCAAAATGTTATCTTTTCCAAAGAGAAAGCTTTTCAGTCTACATATAATGGAAGGATTCGAGTATATAGACCACCAAATTCCCGATATGATGAGAAGTATACTGAAAAAAGCAAACCAGTGTACGTTTCTCAGTTAATGTGTGGGTATGGATAGGTGTTTACGGTGCAGGTGTATGCTGGAATATTGGTGGAACACTAAACAGTAATATGTATCTTCAGATTTTGGAAAATGTTTTTCTTCCTTCTGCCGCGATAGTTTTTGAAGAAAATAACTTTATATTTCAACAGGATAACTGCCCTGTGCATACTGCAAGAAATATAGGAAACTGGTTTAGACAAAACAACGTAACATGTCTGCCTTGGTGCTCAAGAAGTCCTGATTTAAATCCAATTGAAAATGTTTGGGGATTGATGGTAAAAAAAATGTACAAAATAAATTTTAAACCACAGAATGAAATAGAGTTATTTGAATTGAAATAGATGAAATTTGGGAAGGGCTAACTCCGGATTTCACCAGAACTATTATTTTGTCACTGCCAAGAAGATTATTACGATTGGGTTTGTTAGAATCCAATGGCGCAGCAATTAAATATTAGTATTTTGTTTGTTGTTTGTTAATAAATTTACCCTTTTTGGCTTTATACTTCTGTAGTCTTTCTGGTATTATTTTATAATTTTTTTATTTCACGGCTGTAATTTAAACACAAAAATATTAAGAAATAACTATTATTACTTATGGTAAAAAATCGTACATACAATAATTTATAGCTATGTATCTGGTGTTCTATCCAGGTATAAGCAGCAAGGTGAAAAAACCGTTTTGCCCAATTTTGTTGTAATTGAGTTATGTATGGGTGGAGTGTACGAATTTATATGTCGTCAACTGTACAGGGTTATCCAACCAAGACTAGACAAGGCGATTTTTTGACTTTTCCTGTACTTTTATAAAAAAAACTGAAATAGCCATCTTAAGTCATTTTCTCCCGCGAATTCGAATATCTTCAGCAAAAAACAATTGAACATCAAACAGAAGTACTAGGGGTCACTTTGATATTTTTTTTAAATGGGATGCCGTATTTTTAATGAGCTTATCCGATTTCTCATATAAATTTTGATCTAAAATGCTGGATTTTTAATTTAAAAACGCCTTTTTTCTTCAGTTTTAAATTCGGAAAATGTTCGTCTACCGTACGATTAATACCTGATAGATGGATACCCGTTTCACCTGTTCACCCTTTAACCTGCTTTAAAGCGTCCGTCAGTTAGACAAAATAATCAAGTGTCAAATTTCTATATATTTTTCACGTTCTTTGTGTTTGTCGAGCATTCTCTCCACTTTTGTAATATAATTTTATTACACTTAGCCGTTCTTCTAAAGAATATTTCATTATTTGTAATTAATTCGTGAAAAATATATAGAAATTTGACACTTGATTATTTTATCTAACTGACGGACGCTTTAAAGCAGGTTAAAGGGTGAACAGGTGAAACGGGTATCCATCTATCAGGTATTAATCGTACGGTAGACGAACATTTTCCGAATTTAAAACTGAAGAAAAAAGGCGTTTTTGAATTAAAACTCCAACATTTTAGATCAAAATTTATATGAGAAATCGGATAAGCTCATTAAAAATACGGCATCCCATTTAAAAAAATATCAAAGTGACCCCTAGTACTTTTGTTTGATGTTTAATTGTTTTTTGCTGAAGATATTCGAAATCGGGAGAAAATGACTTAAGATGGCTATTTCAGTTTTTTTATAAAAGTACAGGAAAAGTCAAAAAATCGCCTTGTCTAGTCTTGGTTGGATAACCCTGTACAATATTTAATACTATCAAGAATATTTAGACTTCATTTTACTATTTACTGGACTAACGTGGAACATAAATTTTAACCTTACTACCAAAATAATTTTTATACTGTTTTGGACGCTTTTAATTTTTTGTTTAAATCATTACAAAAAAGCGTCAAAATTTGATACTTGCGCTTTACAATATTTGAGGGTAGCAAAATCTACATTCCATAGCCAGTATGGCGATTCACCATTCGATATAATGATCTAGTAGCTCGGTGTTTTGGTGGGTCATTTATCCATGGCAATTTAACCCGTTCTTCTGAGTAACATACTCTCTAATTTTCGATTCTATAGCTAGTTCAAAAGACCGACAACTTCCTGAAGATTGGGACCATTTTCACGTACTACTAGAACAGCTTCTCCATAGAGTTCCAAGTTTGGGGTCTGCCGTTTTGGATCGACTCTGCAATGGTCCCGAAGCTTTCAGTCCGGACTGTAAATGGATTGTTGGTGAAGCACCGGAGGTTTGTACAATAATGACGTTGAATTTTGTTTATTCAAGAATTAACAATAACTCATGGAGGAAAGTTATTTATTTCCTCCAAATTTAACGCGAATAATAGGTTTAGACAGCTACCATAAACTAAGTAAACCTAGACATCCCTTACAGTAGGTATTAATAATGATAAAAAAATGTATATGCAATTATCATTTATAAAGATTTGAGGACTTTCTAAACATATTAGATAAACTATGTACAGCGTTAGGCCTTTTGCACACTTACACGGCGACCGTCCTAACGGCACCGTTTACGCGATTTACCGCATTCGTGTTATCCTTGCACACATGCACGGTTTTTGTCAGTTTAATTCTATTTTGATTCGAATATAGATCATAGAAGTGCTGGGCTCATCCCATCAAAATGGGAGGGAAACAAGTCGGTGCATTCTTTTTACTATTTGGTCAGTTGAGGGAAGAGGAAAAAAACTTTTTCAACTATTTTAGGATGTCCATATCCAACTTTGATGACCTACACGAACGATTAAAAAATTCGCTTCAACGTCAAGATACATTTATGAGAGAATGCATACAGCCTATGGAAATGTTGGCTGTTACAATCAAAATCAGGATTGACCTCCAAAAATGTTTCATTTCAGGCACTTCTTGTGCTGTTTCTGCCCTTATATATAGAACTTGTTTTGTCCCAAATAACCGGCCTTGCTTCCACCAAAGATATAAGCATATCCATATCTATATCTATACTGCCATTACGAAAAATATGATTATGATAAAATATACAAAATAAAACAATGTTCCCGCCAATGAACCAAGAAAATATCGTAAGCGCGGTACATGTGCAAGCACCAATTAATTCTTAAACTCTACTGGGCATGTCTCTCTGTCAACACGGTAACGGTCGCCGTGAATTGTAGTGGGGGCTCACGGTAATATCGCGGTGTGTGTGAAAGGTCACATAATATGCTGCCTAATCCCTTAACCGTATAAACGGTGCCGTTGGGACGGTGGCCGTGTAAGTGTGCAACGGGCCTTAGAACCGCGTGTATGGTTTTAGTACAACGATCTCTAAAGTCAAGCGACGTCGGGCGTGACTATGATTTGGATGGGTGACCGCTTGGAAATAGCGGGTGTCAGAATAGATGTATGTATTGTGGCGTCCCCGAGAATAATAGTAAAAAAAAGAAATAATCACTATCCATGTTATTGTTACAGAATCAAAAGTTAAGTTACATTTTTTCAAATAGATTGTTTTCAATATTAACCAGGGGTTAATAATAATTGGCAAGGTAGAGAAAAACGATTTCTAAGGTTTACTAATCGGCCAATAATGGCCGTTTTATAGGTTACTAGTGGAAAAACATTATGTACTTTTTCTTTCGTGTTATAGTGTTTCTCAGGTTAATTTAAAGACATAAAAAAGTATTAAACTCCTAACCATAGGCGTCGCCAACCAAATAATTGAAATGCGTAGGTTATTGTTTTAATTTTTTAAGATGATAACAGGGTTGGAAAAAAACCCGGTTTTTCTAAAAAAAAAAACAAAAAACCGTTTTTTTTTGGTTTAAACCAGGTTTTTTTGGTTTAAACCGGTTTTTTTTTAATTTAAGACAGTATTTTTAAATAACAATGTAAAATGCTAAGTATGTAAAAAAGATTTGGTATAGAGTATGGAAGTAAAACAAAAACATGCAGAATATTGCACTTTAATAGTAGGTAACCTGAAATTGGTGGTGCCTGACATTATTATATCGCAACAAAGCCGAAAAATAAACCAAACTTATCAGCGACAAAGAGAAATATTATTATTTCTCGACCACGTACGAAATGGGAAATAGGGGAATACCCGAATGCAAATCTAAAGCGGGGCTGGACTGGCTGGTGGGGTAGAGGTGAAATAAACACACAGTGTTGCCAACACTAAGATATTTTCATTTAACACAGGGACGTGTTCGCATTGCCAGTATAGTCGATTCACCCAGTAAAACTGCATGATGGCCGACATGTCATATGACAAAAGTCATATTCCAGCTAAATAAAATGAATTTTTGCATTTTCAATTACTTTTGTCATATGACATGTCGGCCATCATGCAGGTTTACTGAGTGAATAGACTTTAGTAAGAAGGGTATTTTTACTAAAAATAAAAACTCAAAGGCCAATAATAAAAATTTAAAAAAGAAATGGGTTTTTGGTTTAAACCATATGGTTTTTTTTTAAAAACCATCTGGTTTAAATCACGGTTTAAACCAGCCAACCCTGGATGATAATAACATAAATAAAGCAACTTTAACATAAAAATGCATTAAACTCCTAATCATAGGCGTCGTATCTCCAAATAATTAAAAGGCATAGGGTATATTGTTTTAAATTTTTAAAATGATAATACAATATAAATAAAACCATTTCAATAGGTAAAACGTTGTAAACGAACATTATTGATTTAAAATGCAGTAAGAATTGAATTGATGGAATCATCATAATTTTCAGAAGTAGAATCGTTTTCAGGTTCGATCACTATTGGTGCTATAGGCGATAAAACAGGGATATTTCATTTCTACAGTAACATGAGCTTCGCAATTTTTCCATACATCGCTACTCATGTCGTTAATTACCTGCCGAATATTATCAAGGGCAGCTGCGCTTAAAATTAAAATAATACGTTGACATTGAACATGTAAATCTTTGTTTCTCAATTCCGGTCTTGTTGCACTCTCGAAGGCCGACTCCACCAAGCATGTTGGCACCAGTATAATTCACCTTGATCTGCTGTTTAAAATGATGGCTAAAAGGCCATTGCTGATAATAAAATGTACCAAGTAAAAACGTATCTGTCCACACAGTTATAAACCAAAATTAAATACGTAAATTATAGCAAATATGTTAAACCACCTACTCCATTGTCCTTTTCCTTAAGAAACTATTAATAACTGACATGACAGTGATGAAGGCTCAATTATCTTTTATCAAGTAGATAAGACATACCGTGATTCGCTGAAAATATTCCGCCTTACTTGTCTAGAACATATAAATTTCCAATTGCGTTTGTCTTAGTATCATTCACAGATTGGGAGACAGTGTTCGAGACGTGCATAAATTATGCACGATTGCCAATTCTATCAAATTTTCGGGTTTGTTAATATAATATATAAGTATACGAGAAACAATTGCTTGTTAATTAGTTGTTTTTTAACAATTAAAACCCTTTTTATTTTAATTTTAAGTTTTTTTTTCTAAATAATATTTCTTAAGGACTAAAAAACCTATAATAATATTAATGTTCTTCTTTCTTTCACACTCAAAACTTTTTAAACTTCTTAGTTTAAAGTATATTATTTGTAAACTAGCTTTCAAAGAGAGTTACTGACTAACAATTGAATACTGATATAAAAAGAACATTTTTAATAAAAAGAACTTGAAATGATTTAAAAAATAGATCTGACAACCCTGGTTGTCAGGTATGTCTCTTTGAAGCTTGTTAAACGCTTTTTTATGTCATCAAACTGAGTTTGGATAAATTATAACTAGCCCGTAATAGCAACGCTATTTCTTTTAGATCAGAAATTACCTGATCGCTGCTGGAATGAAAACAGTTGGTATATCAGCAGCTGGAGGTGTTGGTAAAGCTACGGCAGAACTGATTATAAACGGAGAGACTGATTTCGATATGTACGAACTAGAAGTATCCAGATTTTTGGGACTACATAACAACCGAAAGTTTTTAAGAGACAGATGCAGAGAAGGTAACTACAAATTCATAAACGAATTACTTTGTCGGACTTCCATTGTCTTTATTTTGTTACTTAATACAACGTTTCGGTTGGTTAGTATCTCTAATCGTTTTCAAGTATAAACTAAATTATAATTCTGTGTCTTAAATACTATCCATGTGCAATAAAGCTCGATAACTCCGCCTACGTGCTTACAGGGAGTGTAAAGTTTGAGCTGTTTGTTTTGGACAAGGATAGGCTTCCAGTTGTTGGGAATGTAATATTACTTTAGTAATTTTAGTATTGATATCAGTAATGCTGGCGGTAATTTTGGTCGTATAGTGTGAGAGGAATGATGCTGTTATATCAATTTAATTGGTACTTTCCTTTTGCTTCTTTTAAACAGCAAAATAAAGTAAAAATATTTGCTTAATTAAGTTGTTAAAGGAACGCTTCACGAACAACTCCGTATGATTGTATGAGAAATATAGAGGGACATATTTCACTGCGACAAGGAAGAAGGAAAAAAATCTTTGCTAAGTTAAGTTTATTATCATTATTAAACAGTGGCGGAACTTCAAAATTTGGGCCCCTCCGCAAAATTCAATTAAAAGCACCCTTGTAAATAAAAAATTAAGCACCAAATTTTTTTAAAACGTATGTGTTTATTAGGTAGGTACCTATACTTAACACTAACAACTAATAACAAATAACAATAACTTTTAGCATTTGCAAAGTTTCTAATGACCCCTTTTAAATTTAATTTTGAGGCCTCATCAGCTTCAATAGCCAATATTGCAAGACCGCTCAATCTTTCTTTTATTGTTGTTGTGCGCATATAAGTTTTAATCAGTTTTAGTTTGCTAAATGATCTTTCCGCAGTTGCTGTAGTAACGGGAATTGTTAAATATAACAGTAACGAACTAATAGGGAACTTAACAAAAATGTTAAATGGGGAAAAAATTCTATAAATCATAAGTATATATTGTCATAAAACATAGGGCAGCAAAAAAAACAACATATTTCGTCCCAAAAGACCGCTAGCCAAGATTTAAAAATGCCTCAAAATTCAAATTATCCCAAGCGGGTAAAAACGGGTCGTGACGTCACGAAGAATAATTCGTGTGTGACATCGACGAAATAGGTTATAGGTTGGCAATAAATTGAACGACGTTGAGAATTCCACCTTAAAACAACAATACAATAACAATAACACACGGCAATCCAAATCCAAACTCGGTAGCTCGGCCACCGGTCAGGATGACGGATGACGGAAAAGTCATACTTCCTGACGTCATCGGGCTTGGCGCGCTTAAAAGGTCGTTTGAAATGCTTTTGACACGCGCGAAACTTTAAAGAATTTTTACCAAGTTATTACTGATTTTTAAGGAGTAATAATTGGGGAATATTTTTTTTAGGCCTGACTAAATCATATTATTGAAAAAAAAAATTGGAAAGTTCCCTATTACGCTATTGAAACTCGACCTTAATGCGCTATATTTAATAATTAATAGTTCTGCTAGTTCTTTTACCGATTTAAGTTCAGAAAGTTCATCTTTAAGAAATGACACTAAGTTTATTATTTAAATAGGAAATTCTTCTGATATTATAATATCATCTTTGTAATGGGTTATTAAATTTTCTGCGCATTTAAAAAGTTGATCTTGTGGGAGTGTAACTAGTGTTTTTGGATTTAAAATTTGGATACTAAATACACAAATCGCCAACCATCGCATCGCGCATCACTAGAATACGCCAGAACTGATAACATCGCGGCGCGGCAACGCGCGTGGCGTGATATTTGGCTACGTTTACTTAGTTTTCAATTACTTGCATTTACACAGTTTTAGTTTATTAGTTTGCTAACAAGCCCTACAAATGCTGAACGCATGTCGGAATTCAGAAGAAGTGTAAATAAAGAAAAAAAATTTCGTCATTGTTAGAGAAAAAAATGCTGCAGTTTTTCAAAAGGGCAGAATGCCCCCGGGCTCAGGGCCCTCCGAGCTCCAGGGCCCCCCCGCACTGCTACCTTTTGCTGTATGGTAGTTCCGCCACTGTTATTAAAGTTTATTTCAAATTAGAATCACATATAGGGAAGGCAACATATAAAATAAAATGACGTCATGAAGGAGATTTGCCCAGGATTTACATATTATCCCGATTAAAAAACTCCTGTATTGTACCGTGCGAGCAAAAATTATTTGCATCAAAGAGGGCTTGGATTAAAAAACGTAGAGCTTGGTTTAGATCACAATGATATGGGGACGATATATCTAACCAAATCTAGGTTAAAATTTTGTCAAATTCATATTATGCCATGATATGCCAAACTAATGAGTAATAAAATAAGTAGACAAATACAAATTTATTTTTGTTGTTTACAAAATTATAATACTTGCGCTTTATAAGAAAATAAAAGCTTCTTTTTAAGAATAGTCCTGCATGTTCCATAAGATCTTCCCACTTCTTGGGACAGGCGTCTTATACAATTTGTTGGCGTATTTTGCATTATTTCACGAACGCTTGCAACAAGTTCTTCTGTTCTTACAGATGGTCTTCCTGCTCCTTTTTTGTGTTGTATAGAACCTGTTTCCCTAAACACAGCCACAGTTCTTTTCAGGCAATGATAAAAATCCCCAGCAATAAAAGCAACGTTAGGAAAATGTTCGTGAAAATCGTTCATGCACAATTCCGGATTGCATTGCCACTCACCATTTACTTTAGCCCCGTTTCGAAAATAAATAGATTAATCAAATTACTTGTTTACTTGTAACGACTGTCAAAGATGACGGAATAACTGATTGATTGTTAATTCAGGTAGTTACTGACACCCAACAGGTATCAAGCTCTACGGCTAAGCATTACGTCCTTAGATGCAAGGCCCTCTTTGATGCAAATAATTTTTGCTTCCACAGTATATGGTTCAATTTCAGTTAACAATTTGTTTATTGAGGAATACTCAACTGCACTGCTGTTTAAAAGGAACTCAGTTAGTGTACTTAATTGTTGTTTTTATTACCTTTTTACTTTCCAAATTGTTTTAGTCCCAGGATTACACTACGGGATGAACTATCCGTTTCACGAGTTCCAGACAGGCAGAAATCTGAGAATGTCCCCGGTATATCCTAAACTGAGAGAAGCTGGTGCTGTGTTTGGTCAAGTTATGGGCTATGAACGACCCACATGGTTCGATCCAGAACAATTGGGAGGTTAGTTAAGTAGCTATTATGGAGGGCTTTAGGAAGGAGTCCGATCGAAAATAGCTGTTCTTTAAATTTACGTCCCTGCTTAGTAGTTAGTTCGCTGGTTTCCCGGTCGCGGCGCAGTGATCGTCAAGTGTTTGACTTTTTACAGGTTTTGATAGACGTCTGCGGTATTTTTGTCCAATAATTAATAAAATAAGCTTTATTAGATATAATATTTTGGCCCTATTAGTATAAACAATGAGTGGCGTAAGAAGATATAGAAACAGCTAGCTTGCTTCGTACCGGGTTGTAAAAGTGGATATTCTTCTGATAAAAATCTCAGGAAAAATCGTGGTGAGAAGAACCCTAGTCTCTTTCAAGCTCCTAAGGTGGGTAAAAATCACAAAGAAAGGTTCACAATATTGTTTATTAATATATAGTATCTATATAGCAACGTGCAGCATTGCTTTCCAAACAAAAAGTTGTTTGTGTGTCTAGAAAAACCGCCTGTATTTGAATTAAGCATCCTTGTAATAATGATACATTGTCTTAGAATGCAATACCCCCAACTACACACGAGGATTATGTATCAAGGAAGTATCCCGAAACTATCTCTTATACATATCTCAGCCTGTAGAGGGTTTTAGTTAACTAAATTCAATAAAACAGTTCCCATAAGAACCCATGCATTTTACAGATTTAAAGGAACACATGCGCCTCTGGCGGCCATTTTTAAAGCTGCATTACCGATCCAAAACTTGGCCCGAAACCAATGTATTGCGATCGGACTCCTAACCTAAAGCTCTCCATAGTAGCTATTAATCTTAACATAGTATAAAACAAAGTCGCTATCGCCCGTCTGTCCCTATATCCCTATATGTGCTTAAATCTTTAAAACTACGCAACGGATTTTGAAGCGGTTTTTTTTAATAGGTAGAGTGATTCAAGAGGAAGGTTTTTATGTCTAACTAGCGACCCGCCCCGCCTTCGCACGGGTGCAATTTTAGAAAGTGGCATGCCGGGTACTAATATATCGGGTTTGTATTTATACCAGCGGGTTACAACGCATGCCGGGTACACGCTAGTAATAATAATAATATATTTCTTTATTCTCAACCAACTTAAAAAGTTCATTACAGAGAATATAACACCAAATATACAATATATAAAATCACAAATAATAAAAATCATGTTTAGTAATTATTAATAACTCCATCGAAATTATTTTAAAAAACAAATATATAATAACTATTTACAAAAAAAAATAATATAATACCTTAAAGCTAGTTTAGTTTTAAAAAATATTTTTTGAGTTTTTTTTTAAAGTCCCTAATTTTGATATTCTTTAATTTTTTTCTGCAAACTGTTATTCCTTTATATATTATTGATCTTTGGCAAAATAAATAAATCTACGCGAAATAGGTTATAGGTTGGCAGGCATGTTGATACTCCCACCTTAAGGTGGGAGTATCAACATGCGTAGATTTATTTATGTTTTCTAGCTTTTATACAAAATTTAAGGAAAATCAGTATCGACTTGATATTCTTTAGGTAATAATTGACATATTTAATAAATATCAAGGAATTTCATAACTTATTTTAGGAGAATTGTATAGCGAATAATATCGGGTAAGATTTTTTTTAACATTATTATGTCATTGTCACTCATTGATCTTTCACTATACAATTCTCCCAAAATTAGCAATGAAATAAATTGATATTTTTGTAATATATCAGATACTACCTAAATAATGTACCGACGATATTGATTTTCTTTAAATGTTAGTTATTAAAATAATAAACTAAAAAAATCGACGCGAAATATGTTATAGGTTGGCAATAGATTGAATGACGTTGAGAATTCAACCTTAATCACATCCCTCTATATAGGAAAAATATAGATGGAGTTGTACAATCGATATCATCATATCTGTAATTTGGGACACACTGTATCAAACCTTTTTTTTATAAAAAATAACACAACTGGAAATGTTATTACCCGTGTCCAACCATTGTTCCAAAAAAAAAAAAAAAATACTGCATTTACTGAATTTATTCCAAAAAACAAACTCGCACTGTATAATATGTTATGCCGGTTTTCCACTAAACGGACAAACAAAAACAAAACACAAACTCGTGTCGAATAAAAACAAAACTGCAACTTTTCGCAAACATTTTGAAGACTGGCGAGTTTTGCGACAGTTGGAGTTTTGTTTTTCGTGTCCCGCTCGAAAGCGGTACATCAAAGGGTTTCGGCGTGTTTTGAAACCCGAGCCTGTTTAGTGGAAACGGTCGTGTTGTGGTTTTCATTTTTGCCTTGCTGCTTGCTAGTCTGAATACGAATATTTTACTGGTATCTAACTAGATACCTAAGTAGATAACGTTTTTTTTTTTGTTATAGACAATAAGAAATTTGTTTTGGCTGGATAAATTTATATAAATATAGCAGATTATAGATATAGGGTGATATATAAATTATTTATTCATTTTTCCTTTCCAAGAACTTCAGTATAAACCAGCCACAACTAATAATAAACAAATCCTCTGTAGACATGTTGGTTATTGAAGAAAAATGTTTTCTGACTTCCTCGCGACAACCAGTGGAAAAGGTCCGAAAACAAAAACAAAACTCGAACACAATGTAGCTCGCTTGATGGAAATAAGAGTTTTTGGGTTTGTTTCAGTTTTGTTTTTGTTTTTTTAAGTTCCACAAAACACAAACACAACATAAACTCAACTGTCCGTTTAGTAGAAAGCCGGCATTAGACTTTCTAATTTTTTTAGGCTTTCTTAATTTTCTATATCATTTTTAAATTAACCTTTTTTTAGAACACGAGGCTTTCGATTGGTCCACACCATATAGAATAGCCTACACAAACACTTTCGGAAAGCCACCTTGGTTTGATTTTGTGGCAAGGGAATATGCTGCTTGCAGGGAAGGCGTTGGTATTAGTGATTATTCATCTTTTACAAAGATTGATCTCTGGGTAAGCAAAATAACCTTTTTCCTAACCTTGTACTGGTTATGATTAAATAACAATAAGAAAACTACAAAGTCATGGTTTTCAGAGTAATTTAAAAAACTTTTCGATAAATCAATGTTTTCAATTTTTAAAAACTAACTATGTAGCGAATACCGTGCATTAACTGTAACAGGAAGCAATAATTCACACCAGGTTGAGGGATTGAGTGCACCTGTAAGAAATATGGCTGCTGAATTGAGACCAGAACCTGAACATACCTGAAGAAACAGAAAAGTAGAATTTGGTGGTAATATATCTCAACCCGAATAAATTATGGGAAAGACTAATATTTTCTGACGAAAAAACAAATTTTTCGATAAATATTTGGAGCTAAATTAGTGCTAGGGGCCCAAGAGTGTTGCAAATTGTTCAGGGAAGACTGCCGGCTGCTGTTTATCGAATCATGATTCCATCGGTTGGAGTTGTACCGTGCGAGCAAAAATTATTTGCATCAAAGAGGGCCTTGCATCTAAGGACGTAATGCTTAGCCGCAGAGCTTAAAACCTGTTGGGTGTCAGTAACTACCTGAATCAACAATCAATCAGTTGGTTTAGGCTTTCGCGGCCAGTCGGTGAGCTAGTGTAGTCATCATTCGGGTCTAAGATCGTCGTCGGTTGGAATTGCTTCCTAACGTTTCGCGAGCTTCTTCAGAGGTCCTTCCATCTCCGGTGCTGGAAGTAGACAGTCTATTTCCAGCACCGGAGATGGAAGGACCTCTGAAGAAGCTCGCCACTCGTGCTGAAGCAATTCCAACCGACGACGGCCTTTAGACCCGAATGATGACTACACTATAGCTCAATCAATCAGTTATTCCGTCATCTTTGACAGTCGTTACAAGTAATTTGATTCATCGCTAATTTTTCTAATTTCTTGAACAATTCACACAATGGGCTTTACGGAACAGCACAAAACATTCATGGTTGAAGCGTATTTTCAAAACGGGGTTAAAGTAAGTGCATGGACGATTTTCACGAACATTTTCCTAACGTTGCTTTTATTGCTGGGGATTTTTATCATTACCTGAAAAGAACCGTGGCTGTGTTTAGGGAAACAGGTTCTATTTAACACAAAAAAGGAGCAGGAAGACCATCTGCAAGAACAGAAGAACTTGTTGCAAACGTTCGTGAAATAATGCAAAATACGCCAACAAATTGTATAAGACGCCTGTCCCAAGAAGTGGGAAGATCTTATGGAACATGCAGGACTATTCTTAAGAAGCAGCTAAATTTATTTCCTTATAAAGTGCAAGTATTCCAAGAAATACAAGCCGCAGATTTTGAAAGACGCAGGAATTACTCTCAATGATTTTTCCAAAATTTATTGGAAATAAAAGCCTGGTTCCACCTCTCCGGTTATGTAAATTCTCCGAATACACGCATGTGGAATAGTGAAAATCCCCATTTTTTTGTCCACATTGCACCCGCAAATAATTGGTGTCTGGTTAGCTGTTTCCCGAAGAATAATTGTTGGTCCTATTTTTTTCCATGACACAGTTACAGCATAGCGGTATAGAGACAATATTTTGAATCCATTTGTGGAGCAATTACTTGACGACGAACTACGTTTTGGATATTTTCAACAGGACGGTGCAACCGCCCATACAGCCGCTGAAACTATTAACTACTTACGCAATTTTTTCGACGACAGCTTGATCAGTTTTCGATCATACATTGAATTTCCACCTAGATCACGTTGTTTAACGGTTATGGATTACTTCGTTTTTCCTCATTTAAAGAACACTATTTTTAAAACACCAGTTGCAAATTTAGAACAATTACAAGAAAGCATTATCCAAGAATGTGGTAACATTTCTCCAGCAGAGATGCTGGTCAACACTTTCGAAAATATGAAGAGACGTGTGAATTTATGCTTGGAGCATGGCGGTGGCCAATTTCAGCAATTTATGTAATTATTTTTCTTTTTCTTTCGGTATATTCTTGATTTGTTAATTTTGTAAACAACAAAAGTAAATTTGTATTTGTCTACTTATTTTATTACTTATTAGTTTGGCATATCATGTCAATATGAATTTGACAAAATTTTAACCTAGATTTGGTTAGATATACCGTCCCATATCATTGTGATTTAAACCAATCCCTATGTTTTTTAATCCAAGCCCTCTTTGATGCAAATAATTTTTGCTCGCACGGTATATGGAGGTGATTACATCTCCAGCAAGACAGTACACCAATCCACACGGTAAGAATTGTTCAAGAATTCACCCAAGAAAACATCGTTTACGTCTTACTGTGGAATTCGAAGAGTCCAGACTACAATTTCATTGAGAAAGTTTGTGAAAAAAATACAAAATATATGTATGGGAATGATTTTAGACTGAGAAGCCCAGAAAAACTCTTTTTACTAATGATCTATAATAAAAAAAATGTTTTACCTAAAAAACAGAAAAGCTTTTCAATTTCAGATGTTTTTCTTGTGACAGTATTTTTTGGTCGCAATTATTACTGAACCTGGGGGGAGGGGATGTAATCATACAGATATGATTACTTGTTTTATTTTAGTACTAGAAGTCCATAATATAAACATAATATTATGTTACTAATGTAAATAGGCCTGATCTCGGTTCTGTACAGCTACCAAGGACAGAACTAAAAGTTAGCGAAGTTTTTTTTTACTTTCAAAATGTCTTTATTCCAAACTAACTTTTACAGTTCATTACATGGAAAGTGACAACATAATGTAGAAAATAATAACCATTAAAAAAAAAAGTAACAATAAAAATAATTGAAGTTAATCCAATTTGATTCATTAATAAAATCAATTAAAAAAAATAGTATAATTTAATTTAGTAAATATATATTTAATTGTTTTTTAAAAGTTGCCAATTTTTTTATTTTTCTGATATTTTAATAAGTTAATACCATCAAGTATCTAGGCATTATAGTTGACAAAAATTTAAAGTGGACAAATAATGTTTACAATTTTTGTGTGAAAACAAGGCGACTTGTGTCCAAATTTTAGGAACTAAGAAAATTTATGAATTAAAAGCTCCTTCTAACAATATTTAAAGCACAAATTGTGTTAAATAAATGGCAAAAAAAATTTCAAAAATATAATTTTACACTTTCTACAGATTTTTATTTTGGCTCGACATGCTTCTTCAAGGGAGTACGTAAAAATGGTATTTTAAAAGTTATAACTTAGGTGTAACAATAAAATTGCAGGTAATTTTCAGGTTGTTTAAATTGTTGGAAAACCCAATAATAATGTTTACAGACTAATTAAAGAGATTCAAAAGAGGTGATCCGTTTAAATTCAATTGATGATTAAGAAGAGTATTGTTAAAAAATACCATTTTTAAGTACTTCTTTGAAGAAGCAACTGTGTTGTGAAACATGTCGAGTCAAAATAAAAATCTGTGGAAAGTGTAAAATTATATTCTTTTTAAATTTGTTTTACCATTTATTTAACACAATTAATAATGGATTTCCACCAAGTAAAAGCGGAATCAATTCTATTATAAAGCACTAGTTGAATCTATATTATAATATGCTGTATGGGTTGGTCTGTATGCTAATGCTTTAGAGCCTCTTAGTGTTGTACAAAACTACATATTAAAGGTTATAATGCAAACAAAAGACGTTATCGTACTATTCAACTCTATAATGTAAATAAAATGAATATTAGAATGCTATAGTTTTATGACAGCTGCCTATTCTTACATAATAATAAGGACCTACAAATAAATGGTAAACGCGTGGAAATAGTACAAAGATATACCTACCTGGGCACCTGTGTTAATGAAGAGTGGGATCATTCACAGGAGATCAGATGCAGGATAGAGAAGGCCAGAGCAGTGTTTATTAAGATGGCAAAGTGCTTCAAGAGCCATGACTTGAACATAAACCTCAAGATCAGGTTGTTAAGATGCTATGTCTTTTCTGTGTTGTACTACGGAGTGGAAGCTTGGACACTGACTGCTGCTACTGAGAGGAGGCTGGAAGCCTTCGAAATGTGGCTGTATCGAAGGATGCTAAAAGTGTCTTGGACGCAAAGGGTGACCAACGAAGAAATTCTGCGCCGAATGGGGAAGGAACGTGAGGTCCTTTACACCGTGAAGTGCCGGAAATTAGAATATCTTGGGCATATAATGCGTAATGAAGATCGATACCATCTCATCCAGTGCATCCTGCAAGGTAAAGTGTACGGGAGTAGAGGACCAGGAAGAAGGAGGATCTCATGGCTGAAAAACCTAAGGGTCTGGTTCGGAAAGTCAACCACGGGACTATTCAGAGAAGCAGTTAACAAAGTTAGGATTATTCAGATGGTCGCCAGCATCCGGCTCGGATAGGCATACGAAGAAGAAGACAAATAAAAGTACTTTACACAAATCAAACTAGACAAATTATCAATCAGGATTTGGTTGTTCCCTTTTACAGAAGGGATGGTAACCAAAGATTTACAAAAAGTCTAGCTCCAAAAGTATATAACTCTCTACCAACAAACTTAAAAAATATTGGTAATGATAAAAAGTTTACTCAGATGTGTAAGTTATTTTTGCTAATTATCGAACATTCCTCGAACTGCTCTGATAAGTTGCAACATTCTTACTTTCTTGTCTTCTTCGATCGAACTGTTCAGCTTTTGACTTTTTGCTCAAATTAAAATTGAATTAAAATATAATAGAAACATTTTATGATTTTTTTGAATATACAGATTGCTCGTGATCTAGGTGCAATTATTAATATTTGTACTTTATTAAGACTGTTGTGATTTTATTAGTAAATTGTATTTGTAGCTGTTATGTTTTGTATAAATAAATTGAATTGAATTATGTATCCAATATAATAATTTTCTTTGGCCGTTTCCCAGTTTGTTGGGTTGACACATACTACCGGCCTATTTCACGGATGCAGGTACCTTGTAGGGCATAATATGTGATGCTCTCTGTAGCAGAAATGTAGGGTTGCAGTGCACCATTATGTAACATATTTAACAATATTGCCAACCCCAAATTTTTACTTGTAGAGCACATCCTTTGTCAAAAAAGTAATTTTTCATTATATTTTAGTCCAAAGGCAATGAAGTGGTTGAAGCCCTTCAATATGTTTGCTCAAACGATGTTGATGTCCCCGTTGGAAGTATTATACACACCGGTATGCAGAATCGTAGGGGAGGATATGAAAATGATTGTTCAATTGCCAGATTATCTCCAAATCAGTAAGTTCCATCAGCTGATTATAGCGTTTTTTAAACCCAGTTTTCTAGTTAAATGAGTTATTTACCTAACTAGTTTTTAATATTTAAGATTAAGATATGTAATGATTTATTAAATATTTCAGCCAGTATCTCAGAAAGTGCATTTGACTGTATACTTGTAAATCCTCCTCTTAAACAGTGCGAACGCCCGCCGTATACAAGTTGACCACGATTCATATTTACCTTTTAGTTACATGATGATTGCACCAACAATTCAACAGACAAGATGTAAAGTGTGGCTCCAAAAACATCTGCCTCCAACTGTAGCGATCTCAGATGTAACCAGTATGTTTACGGCTCTGTGTCTTATCGGACCTTTTACACGAACGCTACTATCTGAACTGACAGATACCGACTTGAATCCGAAAAATTTTCCCTTTTTTACATACAAAAATTTGGACATTGGATTGGCGAATGGTATTCGAACGATGAATCTTACCCATACTGGGGAGTTGGGTTATGTGTTGTATATTCCTAATGAAGTAAGTTTAAAAATAAGTACTGCGGGTAAAATAATTGATTTAATTACAATAGCAAATATAAAAATTGATTTACTTATAAACATAAAAGATAATTTATTAAAATTTATAAATTTCAAGCCATTTACATATTATAATTTAGGTCGTCGTTAATGTTATTATGAATTGAAGCATATTATAGTCTTCATGAAAATATACAGTAAAGTATCATCAGCGAACATTTCAATTTTACCTTTTACGTTTAATTTTGCTATAGATACAATCAATGTAGACTAAAAAGGGTAGGTGGTGGGTTGTGTAATTGATTTTATTAATGAATTAAATTGGAATAACTTCCATTGTTTTTATTGTTATTTTTTTTTAATGGTTATTATTTTCTATATTATGTTGTCACTTTCCATGTAATGAACTGTAAAAGTTAGTTTGGAATAAAGATATTTTGAAAGTTAAGTAAACCTTGCAATTATTAAAAAAACATACATTAGTATCTAATTTCGGAAGGGCTGTTCAGGGAGGCATTGACGAATAGTATGCCGGTATTTTTTTTTTAAATAAATGCACAGAAACTTTAAAAAAGGCAGTTTTTTGGAACCACTAAAATTGCCACAATTTACCTTAAAACCCTTGAAAGTAAACACGTCAATTTCAGAACTGAAGTAAAAATAACAATTTTTACTGGTAGCACAATATTTTCCAGTCTATCTAGATGTCATATCTCCTAAGAATTCTAGAAAATATGTGTTTGTTTTAACAGGAAACGGGTCGTAACTGCTCAAAACACGAAAGTAAACAAAACTATGACTTGCTGACTAACATCTGTCTTGCTCTACCAGCTCCAGAATATGTCTGTCTTTCTTCTTCATATGCCAAAAGCATAAAAATAACTACTCTGATCAACACAGCACTGCAGTGCGCATTTGAATCGTCAATAGTTAGGCAAATCGAATTGACAGTTAAAAGGTAGAAAATGGCGCCGTTAATCCCACCTTAAGTAAAATGTTGTGATAGGCTGTATCAAATGCTTTACATAAATCTAGGGACAGTAGGCAGCATTTTTGGTTGCTATGAACGTTTTGTTAAATATGTTTAATAATATCTGCAGCCGCAACGTCTGTATCCGTAAATTTACGAAAAAACTTTTTAAAAAACGTCAAAACGATAAGGTCCAAGAACTAAATTTATTACCTTAAAAAACCCATAGTAGTGTGCTTTATTCGTTGGTCCCAGATAAGGTTCAGAGTTTTTTCTTTATTTTTAGTATGCACTTCACGTCTATTCCAGTCTCATAGCAGCAGGAGAAAAATATGGAATAACACATGCAGGATACTATGCGACGAGAGCATTAAGAGTTGAAAAGTTTTACGCTTTTTGGGGACAAGATTTGGATACTACCACCACTCCTCTGGAATGTGGTAGGGTATGGCGCGTTAAGTTTGATGTAAGTATAATATCTGAAGTAAAAATCGATTTTAACTTTAAAATGTCTTTATTCCAAACTAACTTCTACAGTTCATTACATGGAAAGTGACAATATAATATAGAAAATAATAACCATAAAAAAATAACAATAAAAAAAAATGGAAGTTAATCCAATTTAATTCATTATTAAAATCAATTAAAAAAAAAAAAAAAACAGTATAAATAATTTAATTTAGTAAATATCTCTTTAATTGTTTTTTAAAAATTGCCAATTTTTTAATTTTTCTGATATTTTTTGGAAGATTATTATATTTTATTATTCCGTCATATAAAAGCGATTTTTTTCCAAAATTACTTTTTACTGGTATAGTTTGATAATTTATACAATGTCTTGTGTTATGATCATGTAATGTTTTATTTTCCTGAAGTGTTATGTTTGATTTTTTTTCTTTTAAAATAATAGAGTGAATTAGAATACAAATTTTTAATTTATAAATGTTTTGAACGTGTAAATACCCTTTCGGTCTATATAGATTAACAGTTGGTTCTAAATGTGGTAATTTGTGTATACATTTAATAACTTTATTTTGCAATTTTTGTAATGGTTTTAAGTTTGATAAACAAGCAGATCCCCATGCAGAAGCTAAGTATTGTAATTTTGAATATATTAATGAAAAATATATATTTTTTAAATATTTCAAAGGAATAAAATATCTAGCTCTGTACAAAACAGATACCAAGCTGAACGCTTAGTTCATTCGGTTTACTCAAACTCCGTGTGTCAGACATGAAGCGCAAACTAAGGGTATGGTCCGAATATCACCACCAGTAACCACAGTTAACCTCGACAAATGACAGATCAACCATAAAAATCCGGTTAAATTCGGGACGAAAAATCACCGTGTCCGTTAAAATCATAACCGTTAATTTTGAAAAGTTCACGACAGACTGATAATTTACAGAAATGCTAAATACACTTACTTATAATTTCATTGAGATTCATTCTCTTAATAAATTACCAACCATCGGCCAAATATTTTGAAATTAAATTCATAACAATATTTTATAATGACAAGTGACAGGAGAAACCACTTGTAACCGGCGTTTAAAGCCGGTGAGCATTTTGACATTTGGGTGACGTCGTATCCGAAAACCGTGTTCCAAAATAAACCTATTTTTTAGTTACCGCTATCATTTGGTTAAATACGGAACGCTAAACCACGACACTAGTTACTTTCGGACCATACCCTAAAAGGCCCAGCCTCACTTTAAGCTATTGGTGGTAACTATTTTTTATGTCTATTCCCGATCAAGTATTTATTTATTTATTTTATTTATTCCAAATAAAATCCCGAAAACATCTGTTCATGAGGAATTCTCTACCAATAACAACATCTAAAAATGTAATTGTTAAATATAACTAATTAAAATACAAGGTAAGTTAATATTCAATAAAAAAAAAATATTTAAATATTTATGTATAAAATTATTCAATTATTATTTCTTTTAATAAAATAATAAAACTAATAATATCGTTTAGATATAATTTTTAAATAATTTTGAACAGAATAATTAAACATAAAATAAGTGCACGTTTAAATATTTTTTAGTTTAAAATTTAGCTTCCCCTTTTTTAAGTATTTTCTTAATTATCATTTTAAAACGTTTTATATTTAAAAATTTTAATTCTTGGAGTATTTCGTTGTAAAATTTCATACTTTGATAATAAATGGACTTCTGACCTGCCCTAGGGTGTATTAAAGGTAAATCAATATTAAAAACAGTTCTAGTTAAATGATCATGTCGTACGTAATTGAACTTTATATTTGAATGTTTATTTTTTGATATAATTTGGTGAACAAAAACAATATTTTGCATTAAGTGAATATCCTTAATTGACACAATATTCAATTTTTATATAAAAGTTTAGTTGAATATTGTCTATCCAAGCAATATATATTTTTAATTGCTTAATTTTGTAAAACTTGTATAGGGTTAAGCAAATTTTGAAAAGTTGATCCCCATTTTAAAGTTAAATATTGTAAATGAGAGTGAATAATAGCAAAATAAATAAGGCGTAACATCTAATTTGGAGTCAAAAATGTAAGTTTTTTTTAAATTCCCACTGGTGCAACCTGTTTAATATATTCAATGTAAAAAGTTCATTACATAGAATGTTTTAAGAATTATTATAAAATATTTACCACTGCTGTTAATTCATACGAAGTTGATAACTTAAAGAAAATGTGCCATTTTTAAAGCAATTCAAAGATCCAGTACCTGCGTTGTCGAATTGTTTTTGATTCGTGAGGGTGATTTGTTAAAAACAGAAAAAATTAGGTTCTTCAATAACTCAAAAGGATTTTCTTTTTAAAAAAACGTTCCTATTTTTTTCTCTACAAATTCCCGTTATCAGCGTCTTTTACAGTAGTCCCGGTGAATCTTTATGCGTGCATCATCGTTTAACGATCAAACGACAACGTAATTTACAACTGCCCATTATTGTTTGTTGTAAAGATCAAGTTGAATAAAAGCATAACCGTACATCTTTCGGGCATTATTTATTTGCGCAATACGTCGTAGCTAACGAAACGTGTTAAGACAAAGAAAGAATAATAATTAACTCGACTTTCTTAGATGTTCAATTTTGAGTTCCGCAGGGTAGTATCCTGGGATCTTTGTTGTACATCATTTTTACTTCAAAATGTTTTAGTTACCTCCGGCATTGCGGCTATCACGTTTACGCCGACGATGCTCATTTCAAGAACGAGAATTACATATTATGGCGGAGGATCTAATTAACACAGGTTTAAGTCATTTTTATGAAGTCAGGGGATCATTTCAAACTTAATTCTTGCAAATCGTCAGTTCTTTTATTAGGAAACGAAAATCAAGTTAGCCTAGGTAAAAGAATTATAAATCTAAAATTAAATAACGTAACTTTACCCTTCTCTAATACACGTAAGAGCATTGCTTCATTCCAATTTGCGTTGTAAAGAACACGTTACTCCCAAATTAAGGATTGCTTATGGTAACCTTAAGCTTATATATGGTGACCGACATTGCCTCTCCCAAGAAACCCGGAAACTCTTATGTGATTTTTTGGCATTGTCACAGTTTGACCACTGTAGTGGAGTTTACATGCCTTGCCTGGATGCTGCGGACCGTTCTCGGATTCAGAATTCGTGTTCGAGACTGATTTATAGTGTCAAACAAAGAAATCATATTACCTCTTACCTGGCAATGTCAGGATGGCTTAGTATGTATAACAGATTTAAATTACACATTACTACACTTTATTTTAAAATACTTAAATTGATGAAACTATCTCTTTACTTATATAATAAAATTACTTTTCGAACAGATATGTTCGATGTTAATTTGGCTCTGCGCAGAAAGCATCTTCTTACAATCCTCCGCCTTCGCAAAGGAAGTTTTAAAAGGTCCTTCACGTATAACATCGCCTTTACCGTTCACCCGATTAATTGTTTTAATACAGATAAGTCTATATTATCATTTAAAAACAAAGTAATAAACGTCTACTGGTTATGGTAGTGGGGAGAGGATCATGCAGCAAGTCAAACAGACAGGCGGCAACAATGTTTTAATTTAGCAGTGAAAAGGCTTGTCGTTAGTGGCTGCATCAACACGCTTTATTGTTGGCGACTCATTGCGCCATCTATGAATTTAACGTTAGCAGATTTAGGAAATCTGCTTATATAGCCTTCTTATAGTTTGATATTCAATGCTTAGGCCCTTGTGTCAATATATCAAACTGACACAGAGAAGGTATTGATGTATTCTTTTTTTAGAAAAAGGTTGATTTTATTGGACGAGACGCTTTACTAAAACAACGAGATGAAGGTGTTAAAAGAATGTATATCCAACTTCTATTGGACGACCACGATTTGGAGACCGATCTTTGGCCTTGGGGCGGAGAACCGATCTATCGGAACGGAAAGCAGGTGGGAATGTGTACGACTACGGGATATGGATTTACTTTTAAAAAACAGGTAATAGATTAATTTAGCTGTTTTTTACTTCCAACTTTAGCTAATTTTAAAATGATTGCCAGGGAATTATTTTTAATGACAAATTCGCAATTGAGCAATGCGAGACTATACAGTAGTATTTTACGCACATGGAAAGTTTAACAGCACAACAATCAACATACACTTTATGCTAGAGTTGTATGTATACAACATTCTTTCTATGACCATGATGAACTCTATAATTTAGTAAACTTTATTTCAATAAATTCTCCAGGGCTTTTCACTTTCTGACAACCCAGTTCAAACTTTGAGAAATAATGTTGTGAGCTTTTGTTGCTACAATAATTACCTATGGAAACTATTTTCAAGTTCTGCTTAGCTGACTTGCCCCGACCTAATCATACGTAATACCGAGTGTTTTTATTCAAGGTTTGTCTTGGATTTCTGGAAAACATAGATGAAAAAGGACAAAAGCAAAAAGTTACTCATGAATTCATTACCAGTGGCCATTTCGAAGTGGATGTTGGTGGGATCAAGTAAGTTCATAGTTGGTTTTTCAGGATCCACCGCAAGTGTAAAAAATACATTTTGCTCTTCACTCACTGATTTTTTTTAGTAAATATGTAAAGCCTGTTTACATTAGGTGTTTAAAAATATCTTAATGAAAAGGCCAGAAGAACTTTGTATTTTGGAAATTTTGAAGCGGTATTGAGATTTGGTATTATTTTTTGGGCATTCAATTCAAAAATTCAAATCGTTTTTATTATGCAGAAACGAGTAGTTAGGATTATGTATAAAATGTCATATTTGCAGACGTGTAGAGGAGTATTTAGAAACAAAAATATATTAACGGTAGTGGCTTTGTATATACAGGGTGATTCAAAAGTACTTTGACAAACTTTGGGAGGTAATTGCTGGCAATATTTTAACATGAAAAGTTCTTATAAACAGTGGTCCTTGGCGACTTCGTTACGGAGATACAGGGTGTTGAAATGTTGAAAGGAATAGTAATAATTTTTAAATAACTCCTTAACGAGTTATTTTTTTTTAATGAAATTTAGTGAATTTAAAAGCATCTAAGGACACCTATTTTTAAAGTACAACACGTTCGGAAATTTAACCAGTGGCGTAGGTACAAAATGTTACTATCATATTTTTTGTGAAAACTATGTTACACCACTGACTTATTTTATTTTACCTTTCTTCATATGAATCTCCCCTTCATTTACAACAAAAAAGATCACTTGTGTTTTTTTGATACGAGGGACGGTTTAAGGGTAAATGATTATTTTATTTGACTATACACAAGTATTAAAAAATGTGTTTTAAACTGATCAACCACTCAAATATTTATTAAAGTATTTTAACGAATACCTACATACATACTTACTAATAAACAAATATATATATGCATAAGAAAGGTATCTGAGGATGCCTATTTTCTAAGTATAACACGTTTTCAGTGGCATACATATTTATTTATTAGTATGTTATTTTTTAATATTTTGTATTTTGACAAAGCGGCTTTGGAAATTCATTTGTCGATAAATTTAAAAAAATATTTGACACTTAGTTACTATTGAAAATAACAAAACTGAAGAAATAAAACTTAATGGTAACTAACTGTCAAATATGTTTTAATTTATCGACAAATGAATTTCCAAAGCCGCTTTGTCAAAATACAAAATATTAAAAAATAACATACTAATAAATAAATATGTATGCCACTGAAAACGTGTTATACTTAGAAAATAGGCATTCTCAGATACCTTCCTTAGGCATATAAGTGATTTGTCTTCGAGCCCTGTTTCCTTCTGCCAAACTGAGCCTCACTGATGAGCCGTAAACGGCGAAACGCGTCTGGGGATGAGTTTGGCGGAAGGAAACAGAAAAACCTTTTCGAATTAATAACTGTGGTCCGGCACTTGTACCGGTTTTGAGAGCGCTCTTGCAAAATTTTCTGTTTTTACAGAATAACCCCTGTACGACTGACCTTTTCTAAGGTACCGTACTGGGACGCAAGATGTCGCACCGGGTTCTATATTTCCCGTCGATGATCGACCCTGACAAGTGATTTGTCTTCGAGCCCTGTTTCCTTCTGCCAAACTGAGCCTCACTGATGAGCCGTAAACGGCGAAACGCGTCTGGGGATGAGTTTGGCGGAAGGAAACAGAAAAACCTTTTCGAATTAATAACTGTGGTCCGGCACTTGTACCGGTTTTGAGAGCGCTCTTGCAAAATTTTCTGTTTTTACAGAATAACCCCTGTACGACTGACCTTTTCTAAGGTACCGTACTGGGACGCAAGATGTCGCACCGGGTTCTATATTTCCCGTCGATGATCGACCCTGACAAGTGATTTGTCTTCGAGCCCTGTTTCCTTCTGCCAAACTGAGCCTCACTGATGAGCCGTAAACGGCGAAACGCGTCTGGGGATGAGTTTGGCGGAAGGAAACAGAAAAACCTTTTCGAATTTATATACATATTTGTTTATTAGTAAGTATGTATGTAAGTATGTAGGTATTTGTTAAAATACTTTAATAAATATTTGAGTGGTTGATCAGTTTAAAACACATTTTTTAATATTTGTACTAGTCAAATAAAATAATCATTTACCATTAAACCGTCCCTCGTATCAAAAAAACACAGGTGATCTTTTTTGTTGTAAATGAGGAGGGGATTCATTTGAAGAAAGTTAAAATAAAATAAGTCAGTGGTGTAACATAGTTTTCACAAAAAATATGATAGTAACATTTTGTAACGACGCCACTGGTTAAATTTCAGAACGTATTGTACTTTGAAAATAAGTGTCCTTAGATGCTTATTAAATTCACTAAATTTCATTAAAAAAAAATAACTCGTTAAGGAGTTATTTAAAAATTATTACTATTCCTTTCAACATTTCAACACCCTGTATCTCCGTAACGAAGTCACCAAGGACCACTGTTTATAAGAACTTTTCATGTTAAAATATTGCCAGCAATTACCTCCCGAAGTTTGTCAAAGTACTTTTGAATCACCCTGTATATAATTCGGTAATGTTTTTTATAAGAATAGAGATAGGTTTAACACCAGTATACGGCATGAACACAGCCCTCGTTCATACAATATCATTTACCCTGTACATTGATTAACTCTGCTTAAGAAGAGTCCATATTATATGTGCATAAAACTCTTTAATAAGTTGCCTCTTAATATAAAACAGGCAATTAATGAGAGAATTTTTAAAAAGAAGTTAAAACAATTACTTATAAAAGTGGAACCTTACAGTGTTGATGACTACTTGAACATGTAATTTCTTTCCGTGTATATGTATTTTTGACGTCATTTAATTTTATGTTTGTATTTATATGTATGTAGGTATGTATCTATGAATGTAATTTGAAATAAATAAATAAATTAGGTGCAATCACTGCATGCAAGTTACAGCGAGGCAATTATAATTTCTTGGTTTTATGTTTATTTTTGATTTTAAATGATTTTAATAAGCAAAGGTCTTAAATTATAATTTCTGGCATGATAAAAAAACATAAAACCAATAAAAGGGTAACATATTTGGCAACTATGATTCTAGTAAAAATTTCATAATATTTTCACGTGGTTTCATTCATGAACTCGCGAGAAACCTAGAGGACGTTCGCATTTTAGGTCTTGTCGGCCTGTTGTGATATAAAGAGATTGAGCTGTCTCTCTTGCTCGGTTGTCATTGTTATTATTCAGTATAACAAACATAATAATTAGGTGACGTAACACTTTGTCAATTCTGGTCTATTTTTTTTTATTTATTATTCTCAACCAACTTATATAATATACCTACTTAAGTTTTAAAAAATATTTTTTTAGTGTTTTTCTAAAAGTCCATAATTTTGATATTTCTTTAATTTTTTTCGGCAAACTGTTGTAAATTGTTATTCCTTTATATAATATTGATTTTTGGCCAAAAGTACTCTTTACTATTGGTGTTTGAATATGATGGTTCTGTCTCGTGATGTGAATAATGTTGGTTAAAGGAAATATTATAATCGATTGTTTTTCTTTAATAATAATAGAGTGTATTAGAATTTATAAAGCTTTTCTAAATTTAAATATTCGTTTGGTTCATATAAATTTATAGTTGGTTCTAAAAAAGGAAGTTTATGTATGTATGCATTTAATTATTTTGTTTTGTAGTTTTTTTAATGGCTGAATTGTAGTTAAATTCGCTGAACTCCAAATTGAAATCATCTATTGAATTTTTATAAGTTGGTATGAATTCCAGGACCGGACTTGAAAAGTATACGTGTGATAACTTCTAAAACAATTGATTCAATAAGCGGCTCTACCGCTTACTATTGCCAAACAATAATAATAAATAATAATAATTTATTTTGCAAATTTTCTTTTATAATTATTATTATTATCCAAACCTCGAAAATACTCATTAACTGAAACGCAATTTTAAATAGGACTCTCTCACTAAATAGCAGAGACATTTCCTTTATGCACAATTTTTCGTATGAATACTTACGTACAGTTCGAAGATTTAAACCATGAACTGTGGTAACTTCCCTAAATTTCTGGCTATGTTGAATTATATCGCTTTAATGAAACGACCTAAGATAGTTTAACAATAGTTACATCATTTACAGCTAGTAAAACCTTTAAAAAAATCATGTAGAAACAGTTCCTTTAAATTCAAATAGCTGATTTTTAAAGGTTATTAATAAGAAAAGTTTTTTTAAGACTATGGTTTAGTGCCAGGGATGTACCTACCTAAGTCAGAAACAGTCTTGAAACAGAAAAGGATAACCTACTTAATGCAATTATTAGGCAATCCAACGATGTGTCAAAAATGACAGTGGTTGGCAAATACTGCTTTATAATTGGTGCAAGTGGCTAATGATTAATGATTTTTACCCTTAGGGATGTTCCGATACGCTGAAAGTATCGATCTTTTGTATCGATCCAGATCGATACAAATAAATGATAATTTAATATATAAATGGAAACATTCCGGTTTAAAGATGAACAAAAATTTAAATCGGTCAGAAATAAAATTATCTATGTACCACGGGAATTATAAGAGTCTTAATTACCGAGGGCAAAGTTTACTTCCCGAGGGCCTTTGGCCCGAGGGACAGCAATTGACCGAGGTAATTGAGACTCTTATAATTCCCGTGGTACATAGATAATTCAAGTTAAAAAGTATTTTCTGAAAAACTTAATTTAAAGGCAGATATTTGGAAAAGCGAGAGTGTAGTAAATTTACGTTTACAGGTGTGTTCAATTCAGTAACCAACTGGAATTTTGCATTTGAGCTAAAGCAAACTCTTACACTTGAAAACGGTTAGAGTTACTAACTAACCAAAACGGTGTATTAAGTAACAAAACAAATACAATGGAAGTCCGATAAAGTAATTATTTTAATAATACTATTTTGTCTACCATATTATGCATTGACGCATTTGATCTTGTCACTAAAATAAATGTACCTCAATTTAATAATAGGTAGTAAACGAGCAGTCCGATTTACCAAAATATTTTTAAAAATAAAGGCCGTAATGTGCTCTTGCAGCTTAACTTTAGTGTAATAATTATTTTTTTACGTGTGCCGCGTTATTTTTTTTTTAGGCAAATAATAATGTATTTTCTTTTTCAGATACAACGCCAAAGCTAATATTCATTCGCCGATTCTACCCACGAAATATCCCGATGTAGAGCGTGACGTTTACCGCGCTACAAGAGACAAGGACGAAAAGAACGATGCCAATCAAATTGTCAAGGCAATATAAACTGTTATAAATGTTTTCTATATTGATTTTTCTGTTTTCCCGCTTTGATATGCGTTTGTGATTAAGTAATCCGTTGAACTAGTTTAGTGAACTGTAAAAATGTAAATACTGAAGTACTGTTTTATCGGATGTGAATTAAAAATGATTTATTACAAATTGAATTGAATATTACTTAATAAATGCTACTTCCAGAAATATAAATAAAATTTTATCAAATTATACTATCCATACCATACCACATACCACTAACAAGAGTCTCTATCGTAAAAGACATAGGTATTTGGTTTGACTGTAAAATGTTATTTGATCACCATATCCAGCAAATTACCACCAAAGCTCAAAAATCACTTGGTTTGATTATTAGAACCTGTAGGGGTTTTAAACAAATAGAATCTATTCGTACATTATACATGTCATATTAATAGTGTACTTTTATTTGGATCGGTAATTTGGAATCCTCAATATGATGTATATGTTGTAGGCTGATAGTGAAATCCGTCATTTCATGAAAAGCCTAGTCATATCATGAAGCGTGGCTAAAAGGTATATTGCAACTGGTTTGTTCGTTGTTCCCCAGAGCATTTTTTTCAATTTTTTCAACTAATATTATTTTATAAAAATAAAATTTAAATTAAATTTTAAAAAATGCTCTGGGGAACAACGAACAAACCAGTTGCCAATATACCTTTTAGCGTGCAGCATGATATGACTAGGCTTTTCATGAAATGACGGATTTCACTATCAGCCTACGACATATACAGTGACCGGCAAAGAGTTCGTAACATATGGGAAAAATTTTTATTAGCGGAATATTGAAAAATCTTTTTTGGGGGATTGGATTGTGCATGTCCCATAACCTTAAAATCGATTTTGACATACGTCACGGGACCAATGGTATGGCGGGAAAGTTGAAAAAACCAATATGAAATCATCATAAATCAGATAAGTTGATGAGATATCGAAAAAATTCCAAGAATAAAAAGTGTTTAGAATTCCATTAGAACCTTAAAAACAATGTTTGGGATATCTACTTAAAAAAACATAAAATCGAATATTTTTGTAAATATTTTTTTACCGAATTAAAAATTTCCAGATTTTTCCTTTCTTAAAGCTTCATTAAAGTAAAACTGACATCTGGTGACCACAACAGAAGTATTCTTTTGTTTTTCTGACAATTTGAAGCAATAATTCAAAAAATTCGTTTACACTTGGATACCAGCTGTATAGTCTATTTCTAATATCCTTATCGATATTTTTTATATCAAAATATTATATTTCTATTATGTTAAGAAATCCTTAAATTCATTAATCCAAAGAAAATTTTATTTATAACCGTAAAAAATAATTTTGAATTTCGCAGAAATCTTTAAAAAAATCTAAAAATTAATAAAAATTTAAATTATTTTTTACGGTTATAAATAAAATTTGCTTTGGATTAATGAATTTAAGGATTTCTTAACATAATAGAATATTTCGATATAAAAAATATCGATAAGATTATTAGAAATAGACTATTGCAACAGCTGGTATTCAAGTGTAAACGAATTTTTTGAATTATTGCTCCAAATTGTCAGAAAAACAAAAGAATATTTCTAGTTGTGGTCACCAGATGTCAGTTTTACTTTAATGAAGCTTTAAGAAAGGAAAAATATGGAAATTTTTAATTCGGTAAAAAAATATTTACAAAAATATTCGATTTTATATTTTTTTAAGTAGATATCCCAAACATTGTATTTAAGGTTCTAATGGAATTCTAAACACTTTTTATTCTTGGAATTTTTTCGATATCTCATCAACTTATCTGATTTATGATGATTTCATATTGGTTTTTTCAACTTTCCCGCCATACCATTGGTCACGTGAAGTATGTCAAAATCGATTTTAAGGTTATGGGACATGCACATCCAATCCCCCAAAAAAGATTTTTCAATATTCGGCTAATAAAAATTTTTCCCATATGTTGCGAACTCTTTGCCGGTCACTGTACATCAGTAAAGTTGAAAAAGTCCAAGAAAAATTTATAAAATATCTATGCTATAAATTTTATTTAAACGGCAACTTTACCTCAATCAAACGAAATCTAAAGTTATTATCACTTGAGGATAGAAGGCAAATGTACGACATAAAATTTGCCCAAAAAATTTTCAACAACATGATCGATTCAACGCCAACTATTAAATAGAGGTTGTTCAGGATACAAAAATGGAATACGCCTACTTCCTCTGCACTCTCAAGTCTTCGCATACCATAAAATTTTATTTTTTGTTCTTGAGAATAAACCATTTCAAAACACCAGCACATATTTCACCGTACGCTTACCTGAAAAATTCAGTCCGACCGTATTTGCTGCTACGGAGGGGAAATGCAGCGAGAACGGAATACGTGAATCATGTTCGAACAGAAGCTGGCACTTGGCAATGTTGAATGTCGTCGGCTGGAGTCTTGTCCGATTGTACATTATGGGTTTTTCGATCAATCAAAATACTGATTTTTAAAGTTTTCCTGGTTTTTAATAGTCGCAAAACACCATATTTCTAGCGTTTCTGGTGCCGTTTTATATCCCAAATTAATCCAATCAAAACTATATGGTTAATATAAATATATTTAAACATACCAAATGAACACTTTTGTATTTTGGCGCAAAGAAAAACCATGCAAAATGTTAAATATGTTAAAGCAGCACATACAGGGTGGTCCAACGAAAACTTAACACCTTGATTTTCCTGCTTTAAAATGAAAATGTGGAAAATCGCTTGGACCCGTCGATTTTTATTTCGAGGGGGACATCTTTTGCGTATATTGTCAATCTTGTTACTTCAAGCCCCTAGGAGGGAGGGAGGATAAGATCTAAATCTTAAATGGATACCCCTATTTTATATAATTTTTTTGGATTCTGCATAAAATTCTGAACACTTTTTAATAAAAGCATTATTAGTCTATACTTAACAGTTTCCGAGTATTGACTCTTGAAAAATTACATTTTTGAACTTTGTCAGCGTCTAGCTTTCTAACTGTACGTCTTAGAGCAAAACGGCTTACATGTCCCCATCTTCGATTTTTATTATCTTTCCAATAGTGTCAACTTTTGATTAAACCG
The DNA here is from genome assembly GCA_963969555.1 of Polydrusus pterygomalis. Taxonomy (NCBI): domain Eukaryota; kingdom Metazoa; phylum Arthropoda; class Insecta; order Coleoptera; family Curculionidae; genus Polydrusus; species Polydrusus pterygomalis. The sequence goes on along the minus strand of OZ018380.1, from coordinate 35,625,272 downwards.
GATGTAAGAAATATAGTACTTACCCCCCTCCCTTCTAGGGGCTTGAAGTAACAAGATTGACAATATAACACGCAAAAGATGTCCCCCTCGAAATAAAAATCGACGGGTAAGAGCGATTTTCCACATTTTCATTTTAAAGCAGGAAAATCGAGGTGTTAAGTTTTCGTTGGACCACCCTGTATATTTTTCAACGAAAAAACCTATTTTAAATTGCATGTCATGTATTTTCCTATGTCCCAGAATCAATGTGTTCACCCTATAAATAAATTATTTACAAAATTACCCTAGTGATCAGGCCAGCTGCAATTGTTACACCTCCCACTCGCAACATAACTCGTCCGAGTTCCTTGCAGTCACTGTACACTTCCAGCGCTATCGGTTTAGAAACTGTTATTTCAACAATGGCGCTTGCATTTTTGCTTAAAAATCTGGGATGTTTTTTCTCTAATTCTCCTGTGCTTTTATTTAATTGGGATGTGAGTTTGCTTATTACGGCCGTTTCGACTAGGGATTGGTGGTGCAATATAACCTAAAACCATATTTATTAGTTAGCTTTTATACTACACTTCCCGGCACAAAATTCCGCCTCCATCAAAATTTTTGATAAGTTCGCTGTTTAATTGCTTGATTTTTTAACTAGTTTGTATTTACATTTATTAAGATTGTTTGTATTATTTTAATAATTAACTGTTTTTCAATAGATGGTGTTATTCAGGGGTAAATTAATATGCTTTTTTTATTACAATTCTAAAACACGCGAGATAGATATAGTTATTTTCCTAACAAGTGCGCAAAGTGATACTTTTCCGCACGCAAGTACAGTTGGACGAACGACGCGAAGCGGAGTTCGGATAAGTTTTTGCGTGCGGAAAAGCACTTTGCGCACTTGTTAGGAACAACATTTTTCCTACGAGCTTCATATCAGATAACAACAAAAATAAAAATATGATAATTTATTTAATAATTTTTAATTCGACTTTAAAGAAAGAACTATAATATACTTACAACTAAAAATTACATAACAAAAAAAAATAATAGAAAATTAAAAAGTTACACTTTTCCGCACCCAGTGCGGATAAAAGTCTTATCCGCACTAGTGCGGAAAAGTGTAACTTTGCACACAAAAATGCGTGCGCAAAGTACTACTTTGCGCACGCTCGTAGGAAAAATTTGTTTCCAAACTCTTTGGTACAATCTTAGATATATTCCTAACATTTTGTACTTTTAATCATGTCATTATCTCATTTCTTGCAAGAGATGCACAATTTTAAATAAAAATTGTTTAATTTGATGTATTTTGAAATCATATTGCCCTGTATATGGGTACAAGGTAACTGAAGGTGGTTAGTTTTAAACTAAAATTAGTTAGCATTGACAGTTGTCATTTTGCCACTTGCCATCATAGTATTAACTACTGCAGCCATGGCCGAATTATTGCCTTAATAGAGGATGGCCGTACTAGATCTATTCTGGCATTTCCGCGGTCTATACAGTTCGAGATGGAATAGGTATTTATCTACGGGAAATTTTACTAAATATCCTCCAAATACTGAGCGTACCATTTGTTCATTTCGTTTCAATTTACATTAATGCATGATAAGGTTAGACCTAGTGACAGCGTGTGAAGTAGAATAATGAAGATTGGAATGGCCCGCATATAGCCCGGATCTCAACCCCATCGAATAATTCTGCGATGAACTTCAAATGGCTGTTCGTCGTCGTGGTCTCGTGCGTTACAAGAGGTGAGGTAAGCAATGACAGACAGAGGAATATCAGGTTATTCCTCGAGAAAGAAAGGAACTTTATTCATTCGATGCCAAAGAAGACTGCGAGCTGGTATTGTAGCGAAAGGTCGACATGCAGGCTATTAAAAAAACTTATATTGTCGCAAATTAGATCAAATGGGTTTTGTTTTGCCAATAAAATTGTTAAAAATCAGTATTTTTGTTTATTTAAAATTGTATAGCTATTACAAGCAATGAGATAATGACATAATTCAAAGTACAAAATGTTGGGAAAACATCTAAGATTGGAGCAGAGTCTTTTAAACAAAATTACCCACCTTAATTTTTCCACAGGGTGTTTTAAAATTATGATCAAAAACAGCATTTTAATTTCGCCCTATATAACATCACCTATGCAAAAAATGTTAATTAATAAAATAATACAAAATAATCTCAATAAATATAATTACAAACTGGTAAAAAAATTATGAAAATCGGACTTAGAATAAAAAAGTTATCGAACTTTAGTGTGTTAAGCCGGGTTTATAATTATTCATAAACATAATTTTAGTTGGTAGTGATAACTTTAGTGCATAAGCTTAAGACTTAAATCACAGGATCATATGAACCAGTTTATAAGGATTTGCCATGCATAAAACATAACTTTATTGGCTAATATGCGACCTTGAAAGATGCTTTAATAAGTTTGTTATTGTTTATAATTTATATTCCCTGTAATGGACTTTTAAAGTTCGTTGGGAATTTGTTCATAAATAAAAAAATAAAAATAAACTTTAACTTTAGAGACTAAAAATTATGAAAGTTCATCAATATACGCATGCGCAAAATTCTCTAACTGATGAAATAACATAACTCCAAATTTTCATTTGAATGTCAATAAAAGTTCATTTTCATTAAAATTATTCAGAGAGAAAATGAATTCAAGATTAATTGATGAGGAGGCTTTGTTGTTCTTCATCCCACTCAAGTTCTTTCATTGCATGAAATAATGTAACAAGACCTTCTTTGTTACGGTTTCTGTTCATGGGTCTCACACCAAATCTTCTCACTCTTCGTTGCTTATTGGCAACTATAGCAGATATAGCGGTCACCGTGGTTATACAGGGTGATTCATTAAGGGCGACGACCGGCCATATCTCGGAAACTACTAAGCATAGAAACTTGAGAAAAAAAAAATTATGATTAAAGCGTTCATGAGAAAATTTTGGAAATTATTTTTAAGTTCCTAATTTCGCCGCAAGATGGCACAATTAAATTTTTTTTTTTTAATTCTAAATTTCTCCGAAAATTCCCATATTAAGGTATAACTGTGATTACATCATCGAAAAGCTTAGACAATTCTGCATCATTTTGGTTTAAGGCTTGTTGGCGTACCGACCTTGATAAGAGTGGGGGAAACTATTGAATGTGTAAATATTAAAATCGCTGTAACTTCTAAACGACTTATCCGATTTTACTAAATTTAAGCTTGTTTGGAAGGAAAAGGTAAGTATCTTTAATTACCGTATCCAACAGTACATGATAGTGTTTAATAAAATTGCTAGATGGCGCAATTTGTAATAATAACAGTTTTTTCGATTTTATCCCGAAAATTCAAATCATACGGTATAACTATGACATCATAATCGGAAAGTAGATGAAATTGGCAAGAAAAGATGTGAAGGCCGCAGTTCGATATCCTTGTTCGTTTCAGAGTTATCGCAAAAATAATAATATAATTTATTTATTATTCGAAATTTGACTTTGGCATCAAGCTCTGCTTCGATCGAGATGAAAATTAAGCAAAAAAATAGTAGTCACGTGATACGCATTATCTGTCAAATTTTAATTTTTTCAAAAAAATAATTCAAAAGTGGGGTTATTTCTTGAAATATCGAAAAAAGTTATTAGAAAAGGTTTTTTTAAATGCTGTTTCTAGCCCACAGGCAAAATTTCAGCCGCATAAGATAATTTTTATTTTTTACCTATATTTTGTAAATTGAACCACTTTTGCAAAATAAGACTCAACGCAACCTACATAAAACTTCTTAGTTTTGACAATGCTTTATTTCAGATACATTTTCTTTAAAGTAGCGCCATATTAAATGTGTGTAAATCTACAAAATCAAAATTGGCTATTAAAATTTGGTCGCATGTGATGCAAAGTTTATTTGTTTTTGACCCTGTATACGGTAACTTTATAAAATAAGTATTTTTGAAAACGTAGTTTGTGCCTGAAAGTAAAAAAATAAAAATAAAAAATAAAGTAAAGGAGTTTTAAATTAAATCGTTGAAAATAGATAAACTTTACGTTAAGTTAAACTAAAATTTATTTTCCACTTAAAAAACATTTTACTGAAGGCACTGTTTTCTTTTTGTCTTAACATTAAGGTGTATTACTTTCAGACACAAACAACCTTTTTAAAAATACTTATTTTATGGAGTTACCTTATACAGGGTCAAAAATAAATGAACTTTGCATCACATGTGACCCAATTTTAATAGCCCAATTTTGATTTTGTAGAAAAACACACATTTAATATGGCGCTACTTTAAAGAAAATCTATCTGAAATAAAGCCTTGTCAAAACAGAGAAGTTTTATGTAGGTTGCGTTGAGTCTTATTTTGCAAAAGTGGTGCAATTTACAAAATATAGGTAAAAAATTAAAATTATCTTATGCGGCTGAAATTTTGCATGTGGGCTAAAAACTGCCTTTAAAAAAACTTTTTCTTATAACTTTTTTCGATATTTCAAGAAATAACCCCACTTTTGAATTATTTTTTTGAAAAAATTTAAATTTGACAGATAATGCGAATCACGTGACTACTATTTTTTGCTTAATTTTCATCTCGATCGAAGCAGAGCTTGATGCCAAAGTCAAATTTTGAATAAAGCTATTAATAAAAAAAAATCCCATATGATGCGGACTTTACTGGTGACACTGTATGTGTGTATTACGTTACGTATTAAGTTTAAGTTTATTAACTATGCATTAAAGTTATGAATAGTTTTAAACCCGGCTTAAGTGTTTGTTCTTACTTTTTAAAATGTTCTTACCGAATATCCCTTTGTTATAGGTACTGCAATATTGAACACCACAATTCGAGCTTCAAATTTGTTTGATACTTGAACTGGATTATGGGGATCACATAAAATATTTCCTATCGAAACATTCTGCATTTCAATTCCAGACAAAGTAATAGTGACTTGGTCTCCTAAAAAAACGTATTTTAGTATAATACATTTTTAAGTAAAAAAGTAAAACCTTTTATTGAGCAAAAATTATTTGCATCAAAGAGGGCCTTGCATCTAAGGACGTAATGCTTAGCCATAGAGCTTAATACCTGTTGGGTGTCAGTAACTACCTGAATTAACAATCAATCAGTTATTCCGTCATCTTTGACAGTCGTTACAAGTAATTTGATTCATCGTTAATTTTTCCAATTTCTTGAACAATTCACACAATGGGCTTTACGGAACAGCACAAAACATTCATGGTTGAAGCGTATTTTCGAAGCGGGGTTAGAGTAAATGGTGAGTGGCAATACAATCCGGGTTTGTGCATGGACGATTTTCACGAACATTTTCCTAACGTTGCTTTTATTGCTGCGGATTTTTATCATTGCCTAAAAAGAACCGTGGCTGTGTTTAAGGAAACAGGTTCTAGACAACACAAAAAAGGAGCAGGAAGACCATCTGTAAGAACAGAAGAACTTGTTGCAAACGTTCGTGAAATAATGCAAAATACGCCAACAAATTGTATAAGACGCCTGTCCAAAGAAGTGGGAAGATCTTATGGAACATGCAGGACTATTCTTAAGAAGCAGCTAAATTTATTTCCTTATAAAGTGCAAGTATTCCAAGAAATACAAGCCGCAGATTTTGAAAGACGCAGGAATTACTCTCAATGGTTTACCCAAAATTTATTGGAAAGAAATGATTTATTAGACCTGACATTTTCTTCGGATAAAGCCACCCCTACGGTTATGTGAATTCTCAGAATACACGCATGTGGAGTAGTGGAAATTCCCATTTTTTTGTAGAGTCCACATTGCACCCTCAAAAAATTGGTGTCTGGTTAGCTGTTTCCTGAAGAAGAATTGTTGGTCCTATTTTTTTCCATGACACAGTTAGACAGCGGTATAGAGACAATATTTTGAATCCATTTGTGGAGCAATTACTTGACGACGAACTACGTTTTGGATATTTTTAACAGGACGGTGCAACCGCCCATACAGCCGCCGAAACTATTAACTACTTACGCAATTTCTTCGACGACAGATTGATCAGTTTTCGATCAGACATTGAATTCTCACCTAGATCACCTTGTTTAACGGTTATGGATTACTTCGTTTTTCCTCATTTAAAGGACACTATTTTGAAAACACCAGTTGTTGCAAATTACAGAATTACAAGAAAGGATAATCCAAGAATGTGGTAACATTTCTCCAGAGATGCTGGTCAACACTTTCGAAAACGCGAGACGTGTGAATTTATGCTTGGAGCCTGGCGGTGGCCAATTTTAGCAACTTTCTGTATATTCTTATGTTAATTTTGTAAACAACAAAAATAAATTTGTATTTGTCTACTTATTTTATTACTCATTTGTTTGGCATATCATGTCATAATATGAATTTGATAAAATTTTAACCTAGATTTGGTTAGATATATCGTCCCCATATCATTGTGATCTAAACCAAGCCCTGCGTTTTTTAATCCAAGCCCTCTTTGATTCAAATAATTTTTGCTCGCACGGTACTTTGCAAAAAGGCAATAAGGGAATTTTAAAAATTATTTCTAGTGTAATCGTATACGGCACTCTGGCAACATATATTTTATTAGTATCGCTTTTCGAACATCAAATGAACGAAATTGAAGGCAGGAAATTGTTGCGACGTTAAGGGGATATTTTGGATGATTTTAGTATTTTTTATAATTCTTTTAAAAAATCTTGTTCAGTAATAAACAATCATGATGTATCCATGTGTAGTATGCAAAAAAATGGACCAATTGAATAAGAATTAATCTTTTCATCGGGAAGTATGGTTATGTTTTAAAATAGAACCCAAGGAGCTCTCTCTTTCACTCATTACTTATTTACAATAACATTTTAAGCAATAACGGTCGTCTTTTCAGGCCTTTTATGAAGGAAACATTGGGTCTAGAGTTTATAAGGCAAAAATCTAATCCGATATTTTCCGTAAAGGCTAGAAAAAATAAATAAATCTACGCGAAATAGGTTATAGGTTGGCAAGCGTGTTGATACTCCCACCTTAAGAGAAAAGAACAGTTTAAAATGTGACAAAAATGAGTTACATTTTTATCGCCCTAATTTTTAACTTGCTGTTACCAAATGCCAAAATAAAATGAGAAAGTAATAGAAGGGTATACTTCTCCGACCTGTTTTATAAAAATGTACCTGCAAAAACGACAACTTTTGGACTCTCTTCTATCGCTAACGTCTTGACGGCTGCTGAATCCTTATTGGGGCAGACCAAAACTTTATCCCCAATATTAAGAACTCCGGTTTCAATCCTGCCGTCAACGCAAAAACCAGATCCTGTACCCTAAAAGACGATATTGTTATGAATATTATTTTTCCCCAGCCATAGAAAAACAACGTTCGCTCATTAATAGGTCAGTGTCCAAAGCTCGGTCTAAAGAGCTACTTTCAAATATTTTTTACGTTGCCATGGTAACGTAATGCTCTCGGACATTTTCTTTAATTTATTTAACAACATTCTTTAAATTCCTGGTTTTATTTTGAGATAATTCTGCCCTATTTCTCACTTAATAATCTAAAACTTACTAGAATAATGAAAAACATCGTATTTTTCTTTTGACCAAAACACTGTATCTAACTTATTAATAACCGCCGTGTTTTTTTTTATAATAATAATAATAATAATAATAATAATAATAATAATAATAATAATAATAATAATAATAATAATATTAATAATAATAATAATAATAATAATAATAATAATAATAATAATATATATATATCTTTATTCTCTCAACCAACTTAAAAAGTTTATTACAGAGAATAAAACACCAAATATGTTTAGTAACTATCAATAACTCCATCGAAATTATTCAAAAAAAAAATATATATATACACTCCCGTGCAGAGAAAACGGGCACTCCAAAATTTTGATTAGGTTTTAGCCTTGATAACTTTTTTATTTTTCATCCGATTTTAGTGATTTTTTTATAGAATTGCACATACAATTCTCAGCTTTAACGTGTATTTTACTAATCTTAAGTAACTTTGGTTATTTCACATATTATACAAGGATAATCGAAATGCTGTTTTTTTCTCTAATATCAAAACGCCCTGTGGAATAATTATATAACAAAATTATTTTAAATTGCCAATTTTAATGTAGAGTTATCTATTCTTTACATTTTATTTTTTGGTTTATGTTAATACATGCATTCAGTCTCACACAATTTAAATTTAAATAAAATAATTTAAATTTTTTCAATAATTTCTATTCCAATATAAATTCAGAATTTTTTTTACAAGGTGGCTATGTCCTTTGTTGTTTGACACTTTATTGTCAGTTTGGCAGTAAATTTGTGTATTGGCAATGGTCTTAAGTGCTGAAAATTGTGCAAAAGCTGTAGCTTTAGTGGAGGACGGGCGAAATTATGGGTATGTAGCCAGAGTACTTAATACCAGCCGCTCTACCATCGAAAGAGTAGTTAAACGCTTTAGGGATACAGGCAGCAATTCACGAAGGGCAGGTAGTGGTACGCAACGCAAGACTACAGCAGTTGATGACCGGTTTCTTTTTCTTAAAACCCTTCGAAATCGCCGATTGACTTTAGTACAGGCGAAAAAGCATCTTAGAGAAGTTCGAGGTAAAAGTATCAGTTCTTGGACCGTTCGTCGAAGATTAAAGGATGTAGGTTTGAATTCTTGCCGACCAGCAACAGGCCCTAGATTACTCCCACGTCATAGAGTAGCAAGATTACAATTTGCTCGTGAACATGTAAATTGGAATTTGGCACAATGGAACAGTGTACTTTTTACCGATGAGTCTAGATTTTGCCTAAACTCACCAGATGGACGAGAGCGAGTGTGGAGACGAATGAACGAAAGATTTGCTGAATGTTCGTTCAGCCCCCGACTTAGTTATGGAGGAGGTTCAGTGATGGTTTGGGCAGGAATATCACGGGAGGCCTGTACTGAGTTAGTATTTATTGATAGAGGATCGCTGACCGCACAGAGGTATATTGAGGAGGTTATCGAGAATCATGTAGTTCCTTTTGCTCCATTTATCGGCGATGATTTTATCTTGATGCAGGATAATGCCCGACCACATTCCGCAATGTGCGTCACTCAACATTTGGTAGAAGTTGGGATTGAGAAAATGAACTGGCCAGCATGTTCTCCAGATTTAAACCCTATAGAGCATGTGTGGGACATGCTCGGAAGACGCGTTAGAAGTCGATTAGTGGTATAGTATATTCCACCTTAGTTTTTAATGGCCGCCGCTGACACATGTCATTTCTAACATTTCTTTTTACAGAACTTAAGGATTGGCCAGGGTCGGACTTAAAAATTATGTGTCAACATGGGTCGATTTATTTGTAGTTGTAATTATGGATGGAAACGAGAATTACCTAAGCAATTTTTAAGATATTTCAAAAAAACACTGAAGGGGAATGGAAATAGGATAGAATATCAGAAAAACAATTTCATTTTATTTTTATTCATAATATAATAAAGTGTTGTTATTTTGGTAAAAACACACACTTAATTTAGTACAATAAAAAATATACAAGGGCAGTCGTGAATCTAGTATCATCAATAATTAACTACGCTTTTTATTAAAGAATTATTTTGTTTTTTTATTTGATTTTAGACCATGCAGGGTTTGTTCGTGTGTCGAAAAAATCTATATATTATATTTAATAGCTTATTGTTTACTTTTTATTTTTTTATTCATGGGTAGATATTTTTTCTTTATACTAGGTTCTAAAGAGTTTTAAGTTTACAATAGGTCTAACTTTTCGTTGGTTTATAATAAAATAACAAAAGTGTAATGTTATCGAATTAGGTTTTTTTTAAGAATAAAGAAAAAATAATGTAAGTACTACAAAAAAATATTTTTGTCCATGCGTTTGCAGAACATATACCTCAAGCACTCTTTAATACCACTGTATGTAAAACTTATTTTAGCATAATGGTTCACTGTGGTTTTCAAATTTAATTTTGAGGCAAGTTCCCTTTTATTTTTGGTTTTCATCTGACGAGCTGTCGTCGTCACCGTCCGAGACATGAATAATTATTGGTTCTTGAACCACAATAATATATTTTTCTTTCTCCCATGCCTCTTTAATTGTCTTGTCGGTATGCTGGACGTAATGTGACCACTGTTCTGACGACACATCGTTCAACGCCAGTCTCCAACATTCTAGAACGTCTTTGACCGAGTTGATGTGGGCATCATAAAAGCGTTTGGCCTGACTCCATACCATTTCAATGGCATTAAACTGACAATGGTATGGAGGCAGACGTATTACTTCATGTCCAGCATCCCTAATCAACTCGTCAATGACTTACGACTTGTCAGGTTTTAGGACTTGACTTATTACTTCCCATAAATCATTTACAGTACTAATATATATTTTACTCATTGTAGAATTATTTTAATTTTTTTTCAAACCAATATTTTTGCACTTCTACTGTACTTACCGATTCAAGAAAACAATTTTGCAAGTTGATAAACCAAACCAAGAAAAATAATAGAACTTGAATAACAACCCGCCTTATAAAACTAGTTTAGTTTAGATTCATAATATTATATGCCGCAAAATACATATCCTTCCTGCAAAAAGTTTCTGTTTTGATATGGTGTTCCTGTAATAGTTAATTACCAAATAAGCAATATATTTACTTACTTTTGCATAAAAAGAAACACTTCACGGATACACACAGTCCGACAGTTTAAAACCAAAAAGTCTAATAAATACGCACAAAATATAAGCAAAATGCTGTCTGAAAAATACCAAAAAGAATTAACAGCAGAATGCACGCGGTGCGCGGTGTTTCCAGTCCCAATGCGGCACTGTAATATTTAACGAACGCGACGAGACAATCGAATTAAAGAAGTACAAAAAGAGATATGCGAGGGCAAATGCGTAAGACAAAGATGCACATACTAACGGCGATGCCGTACTTTTGAGGAGTTTGAGCTCATTGAAGGGCAACGTATTGAACTGTGTAGTGTGCATCTTCGTCATGTACATGTAACTATACGGTCAGTTATATATCTATCTCTTGTTAATTTAGCCAATACCCGTGCCTGAAAGCCGTTTATAGAATTAGGGATTTTAAAATCACATGTTGGCTAATATGTTTGACAAGAGATACGTCAAAGCATTAAAAACTAAGGTGAAATATACTATACCAACGACATTAAACGAGCTTCGTGCGGCACTTGAGGAGGAATGGGGGAGTATTCCGCAAGACGATATTCGCGGGCTTATTGATGGTATGAACCGACGTGTACAGGCAGTAATTAGCGCTAGAGGAGGCAATACAAAGTATTGACGCATACTTAATTAATTTGTAGTTGTTAAGTTTGTTTTCGTTTTAACAATAAAGAAATTATGTAAAAATTTAAGTTATTTTATTTAAATTTAAATTGTGTGAGACTGAATGCATGTATTGACATAAACCAAAAAATAAAATGTAAAGAATATATGACTCTACAATAAAATTGTTAATTTAAAATAATTTTGTTACTTAATTATTCCACAGGGCGTTTTGAAATTAGAGAAAAAAACAGCATTTCGATTATCCTTGTATAATATGTGAAATAACCAAAGTTACTTAAGATTAGTAAAATACACGTTAAAGCTGACAGCTGTATCTGCAATTCTATAAGAAAATCACTAACATCGGATAAAAAATAAAAAAGTTATCAAGGCTGAAATCTAATCAAAATTTTAGAGTGCCCGTTTTCTCTGCACGGGAGTGTATAATAACCATTTATAAAAAAAATATTAATATTATTATTCGGAAGTTCTTACCAAATGGGAAACTTTTTTATTATTCATTTTACGAAAAAAAGTTATTCGTCATAAAAAGCTCTGCATGGTCTAAAACCTAAAATGCAACCATTAAATATCGAAATTTTCCAATCATATAAGAGGTTTGTCAAAAAATGTAAATTTTTCCCTAGAATGTGAATTTTTCCCAAGAGTAAAGTACCTTTATTTTTGACATTATCAAAAATTGTTATTAAAAAAAGTTGATCAGAACTAAAAACCACGTCTAAATATGACATGACACGCATTAAATTAATTAAATAATTAATAATAAATCAATAAAATAATTTTTCAACATAAATGCGTATAATTGCACATTTAGCCGTAGTTTTTAGTTCTGATCAACTGATAATGTCAAAAATAAAGGTACTTTACTCTTGGGAAAAATTCTCATTCTTGGGAAAAATTCACATTTTTTGACAAACCTCGCATATGACTGGAAAATTTCGATATTTTGATGGTTGCATTTTAGGTTTTAGGCCATGCAGAGCTTTTTATAATGAATATTTTTTTTTCGTAAAATTAATAATAAAAAAGTTTCCCATTTGGTAAGAACTTCCGAAGACTGCATAATACGCTGCATATACTGCATAATACGTTAAAGTTTGTTCAGTTTTAAAAAATATTTTTTTAGTGTTTTTTTGAAAGTCCATAATTTTGATATTTCTTTAATTTTTTTCGGCAAACTGTTATAAATTGTTATCCCTTTATAATTATTGATTTTTGGCCAAAAGTTCTCTTTACCATTGGTGTTTGAATATGATGATTTTCTTTTGTGATGTGAATAATGTTGCTCGAAGAAAATATTATATTCCATTGTTTTTCTTTAATAATAATAATAGAGTGTATTAGAATGCATAGTTTTAATTTATAAAGCTTTTCTAAATTTAAATATCCATTTGGTTCATATACATTTATAGTTGGTTCTAAAAAAAGCAGTTTATGTATGCATTTAACTATTTTGTTTTGTAGTTTTTTAATGGCTGAATTGTAGGTAAATTCGCTGATCCCCAGATTGAAATCATATAGTGTCATTTTGAATAAACTAAAAAATAATATATATTTTTTAAATATTTTAACGATATGTAGTTTTTAGCTTTAAACAAAATGCCAATTCTTGGTGAGATGTAACTTTTTAAATATTCAATATGTTTTTTCCAACTTAAATTTTTATCAAAATATAAACTTAAAAATTTAATTGTATTAGTATATTTAATTAAATGATTATTGAAAGACAGTGAAAAAATATTATTATTTTTTAATTTTGATTTACTTATAAACATAAAAGATGATTTATTAAAATTTAATGATAATTTATTAGTTTCAAGCCATTTACATATTATTATATTTAGGTCGTGGTTAATGTTATTATGAATTTGAGCATGGTCTTCATGAAAATATACAATAGTAGTATCATTGGCAAACAATTTTATTTTACCTTTTAAATTTAATTTTGCTACAGAATTAGGTAACATAGATTTAAAACAAAGTAGGTCCTAAGGTTGAATGTCGTGGAAAAATCGTTTAGCACGTGTATCCCACTCTCAACGTAGGATTTCGTAACATCTAAACTACTCAACTTTAATATTTTTTAAAAACAGAGTTATAGGGAGGCATTAGGTCTATATTTTAAACTAAACAGGGTGTCCCAAATAGTCAGGATATATGAAACATCATTTTTTCTTAAATCGGACACCATCTACCCAGTGTGTCCACGGATAGAGTTTGGAAGAGAAAACACTTTTTTATTAGTAGGTATAGAAGAAAAAGTATTTTTTTTTATAAAAACGTCTGCTTGTGCTGAAACTACAATTTCGAATATCAGATTTGCGATTACTATACAGGGTTCGTCACAAACAACATTTTTAGTTTTTTTGGATATTTTTTTTCAATTTCTTGATTTGATAAATGAACTTTGCTTGTGCTGAAACTACAATTTTAAATATCACATTTGCGATTATTATACAGGATTCGCCAGAAACAACATTTTTAGTTTTTTGGATTTTTTTAAAAATAAATTTAAGTAAAAACAAACTATTGTTACTTTCTTACTTCGAATATGATTTTATATCTGGCCGAGTAACGATTTTATTGTAAGAAAACCATTATATATTTGCCTACTTTTAAAGTATTTTTATTATTACATGTCATATTTCTTTAATTCATTCAATCATAAATTATAAAACTTTTATTCAAACGTGGTACCACCGAGTTAGCGCATAGTTCAACTCGACATCTGAATTCCTGATAACAGTTCCTATCTTGCTGTCTTGGGATATTTGCAATAACTACTCTTATTATTTTTAAGAGATCTAAGTTATTATTGAAATTGGTTTTATACACATGTGGCTTCAGATATCCCCATAAATAAAAGTTGATAATTGTGAGATCGGGAGTTCTACGTGCCAACTGATTTGGACCATTTATTCCCAAAGTGATGATTTAGCCAATCATCAAAAGAAATTGAAAAAAAAAATCCAAAAAACAAAAATTGTTGTTTCTGACGAACCCTGTATAGTAATCGCAAATCTAATAGTTAAAATTGTAGTTTCAACACTAACAAAATTCATTTAATAAATCAAGGAATTGAAAAAAAAATCTGACTCATATTTTTAGATTGCTTAATCAATTTAAAGAATATTTTGTAGAACATATCCTATGCTTAAATTTAATAGCTTTCAAGTTATCATCGATTTCTCAAAAATTGGGTATTTCGAACATGTCATAAACATGTATCTGTCGGTAGAACAGTCTTTGGGACACCCTGTATGATTTAAAATTATAAAAACTTAAGTGGTTTAAGATGTTATGGAATCCTGCGTTGAGAGTGGGCCACTCGTTTTGTAATATTTTTTTTTCTTATAAACTATTCATATAATAATGTCTATGCGGCTTAAGTTAATCCTACATCTAATAATTTTCCAATGCTCTGAATCAAGTTAGTCACTAATCTCACATTATAATAATTATAAATACACTATGGTGCTGTATCCATACCGTAATGCCAGGAAACAATTAAAACGCTATTATGATACTCACCTTAAAAATATCATTTACGGAAAATCTAAACGGTTTTGAAACTGGTCTTGATGGAGATCTGAATTTATCTGAAAATAAAAAATAAAAATTTATTTCCACCTTGCTTTATTGCAAAACCTTCCAATGTCGATTTTAACTTCAACTTTATTTGAATTTTCCATCTTCCCTATACTAAATTGCAATGTCGTGACGTAAAATCACGTCTTTTGAAATTCGAAAAAAAGTGGCAAAATCTCCAGAATTTCCGAACGCTCTGTATATGTACCGAATGTACAAGGATCACACAACGTATTCCGTCCAATTTAAAATCTTATATCGCTAAAATAACTTTAGGATATCTTTGTGCGTAAAGTCGTGCAGCATCGGTTGAATTCTTTCTACATTCTCCAAACACTAATAACATATCAACTTTTTCACTCCTTCTAAGACTATTATTTTCCAAGTTTTCTAAACAACAAACTAATTTACTTTGGCAGAAGCTGTCGGCATGTCAATTTTCTTCAATGCATGATTTTGTTTTATCAGTTTTGCTGGTCACGTGCTACTTGATACATTTAAATCTAAATTTATTCTCAAAAGATGCTTTATTTTAGGAAAGTTCCAAGTTAACTTTTTAAAGTTTTTTAATGGCAACTTTTCTAAAACCTAATAGTGTGTGGTATCAAAATATTCGTAATAAAATCCTATTTTTTTAACCCGAAGAGTCACCATGTTGCCGTTTAAAAAAAATGAGTTATACAACTTTAAAGATTAAATTTTACACAACACATAGCATTGGACCACATAGCATTATTGGACCACATAGCATTGGACCACATAGCATTGGACCACATAGCATTGGACCACATAGCATTGGACCAAAAATAGTAAAACTGTATTTTTCCCAAGATTAAAGAACTGAAATATTAAGTTATTCATAGCCCTCTAGATAAAACAATAAATTTGGAAAAAAAATATTTTCTTGGTGACAAAAAGTGACAAGTGACACATTGTTGTATTTAGAATGTCATATAGAGTCAAAAAAAAAGGAAAAATATACCAGGTGTCCCATTTAAAAATTGAAAGTTTATGTCGCTTCCGGTTAAACCGGAAGTTCCATAATGTTGAGTCACCTGTCAAAAAATGCAGTTTTATGTCGTATACAAATCCCCCAAATGTTATCCAATTATCTTGAAAAACAAAAAAGTTCGAGGGGCGAACTACCTTACGTGGACACCCGGTATATTATTTTTAAATATGACACGATTTTATGACATTTTTGCCTTTTAGAGACTATAATAAGTAAGGTATACCATTTTTGAGACATTGTCATTTAAAAAAGACATTACACATTGACATTTAACAGTCAATACAAAATACAAGGACAGCATAGACGAAAAAGGTTTGCAGACTTCGATTTAGGTTTCTTATTCTCTGTAGAAAAATGCCTATGGCTTTACATCTTAAATAAATCAGAAGTTGTTACTTTGGTGTACTATTGACAGTAAGATTATAATGTACCTATAACATCTAATAGACAAGGGCCATTGTACCACTCCAGTAGCTCATTTTCAGTCGGTGGTTTTACCAAATTTTGTCCAGTCAATCCACTACATGGTACGAATGTTACGTCACTTTCCTTAAAACCCGCTTGCTTTAAAAACGCTTTCAGTTTTTGAACAATCTCGTCAAATCTGAAAGAAAAACAAATATTATTATGCGAATGACATTTCTATAGTAATTATAGTTATTTATGTATCAAGGGAATTATAAGGGTCTTAATTACCGAGGGCCTTTGGCCCGAGGGACAGCAATTGACCGAGGTAATTGAGACTCTTATAATTCCCGTGGTACATAGATAATTTTATTTCTGACCGGTTTAAATTTTGGTTCATTTTTAAACCGGAATAAATGTTTCAATTTATTACCTTTCCGGTATATTTGAATCAGGTGCCGTCAATAATGACATTGACGTTGTAATGACATGAATAAAATAGTTATTTGTTTCACTAGGCAGAAAAGCACAAGATTTAAATCTGCTTTTCTGCCTAGTAAAACATATAATTTTTTCTCCAAATTTGTTCCAATTTCACGCAAAATCGTATTTTTTATATTTATGTATGTTATTTATGACATTTATTGAATTGTTGTGTTTACTTGTCATTTTAAATTTTAATTTTTAATGACACCTGACAGGCTCAAAAGGTGTATTTTTTCTGCCTAGTCAGAAAAAGTGGACTTTTTATGCCTAGGCAGAAAAAATACACCTTTTGAGCCTGTCAGGTGTCATTAAAAGACCGCTTTTAATGTCATTTGGAGAAAAAATAGTTATTTTAGCATTTCTTGTTTTATTTTACCTGTAAAAGGTAGAGGGAATAGGGAACTTGACAAAAATTTTAAATGGGGAAAAAATTCTATAAATCATAAGTACATATTGTCATAAAACATATGGCAGCAAAAAAAAACAACATATTTCGTCCCAAAAGACCGCTAGAAAGATTTAAAAATGCCCCAAAATTCAAATTATTTCAAGCGGGTAAAAACGCGCTGCTAGTAGTCGTGACGTCAAGGGGTATAATTTGTCAGATTTGTGTGTGACATCCACGAAATAGGTTATAGGTTTTCAATAAATTTGATGATTTGTCAGATTTTACATCCACGCGTCAAGCGACACGACCTTAAAACAACAATACAATAACAATAACACACGGCAATCCAAATGCAAATTGGGTCGCTCGGCACCTGAGTGTCAGGATGACGGATGACCAAAAGTCATACCCCCTGACGTCATCGGGCTTCGCGCGCTTTAGAGATCGTTTGAAATGCTTTCGACACGCGCGAAACTTTAGAGAATTTTTACCAAGTTATTTTTGATTTTTAAGGAGTAATAATTGGGGAATATTTTTTTCAGGCCTAACTAAATCATATTATTGAAAAAAAAAATGGAAAGTTTCCTATTAGAGAATCTTTAATATCCCAAGGGAGTTATAACCCTCTTTATTGATAGCGTACCCATGATGATATAAACTTATAATATCCCGGTCAGAAATAAATTTATTTTTAAAATCTGTTGTAAGGCTTTTTTCTCAGCTTTATTTGAAAATATGTTTTCCACTACTAATCTATAAAAGAGTCACTAAAAAATATGTATATTACAAATTATATTGACTGAAAACGTTTTACTTTTATTTGGATTTACATTGCTAGTCAACCAATTGCCCTCGTCAATTTATCAAGATTATAAATTTGTTGGCAGTTCTTGACAAGGCCTTTTGTTTAGTTTCTTTTTTTAAATTAATGCCAGTATCCGATTCATATCTCCAGAAGAATGTTCCTATGCAAGAGGACTGTTTGAGCAGGGCCGGTCTCAGCCTAATATTGCCAGAATCATGAATAGGATCGGTTTTTTAAAAATGCAATGTGTTCGGGAGCGATTTACAACAAGTACCAAGCTACAAGCACGGTTGTCAAACGTTTACAATGTTCGACTATATAAGCAAACAATACTTAATCGCTTAAAAGGGGTCCAACTGAAACCATACCAAGCAGCGATAGGACCAAAGCTGGAACCGCACCACCGACGTGAACGATTGCAGTTTGCTCAAGAGCATTTTGCCACGGGGTGAAGATGAATGGACTAAAGTTTTATTTAGTGACGAATCCCGTTTTTGTCTATACAGCAATGATAGACGTTTAAAGTGTTTCGAAGACCTGGTAAACGCTATGCTCAGTGTAATTTTAAAGAGCGGGTTAGTTATGGCGGTGGATCAATTATTATGGTTTGGGGAAGTATATCTCTAGAGGCAAAAACGGAATTGGTATTTGTAGAGCGATTAAATAGTGACGAGTACATTACGGAAATTCTTCAGAAGCATGTTGTGCCTTTTGCTCCCTTTATTGGAGAAAATTTCATTTTTATGCAAGATAACGCACGTCCACATACGGCGAGAATAGTAACGGAATATCTAGCAGAAACGGGAATTACCGTAATGAATTGGAAAGCTCGAAGCCCAGACCTTAACCCTATAGAGCATCTGTCGGATCGAATGGGTAGAGAGGTTTGTGCAGAAGCTAACCCACCAGAAACTTTGGCTCAGCTGAGATTGACGCTACAAAGAAGATGGGAAAATATGGATCAGGTTTTTATAAGAAATCTGATTCTCAGTATGCCAAATCGTTGTCAAGCTGTCATTAACGCCCATGGAGGAAATACGCGTTATTAATTTTTATTCCTATAATTAAGTTGTTTCTTTAAATTGTTATTACTATTGTTAAGTTAGTGTTATATCACGATTTTTTTCATTTTTTTTTTAGTTGACACGGACGGCACTGCGCTGTAATTTGTACAGTAAGTACCTAACATAAATCTGTAACCAACACACTAATAAAATTCAATTTTCATTGCTTCGTATTTTTCAAACATTAATTTTAAAATCAGCACATTTTACACGGCTTGGTGTCTTAGCCATCATCCTGTATAAAAAAGACATAAAGTAAGGTCAAACACATTGTGCTAAGTAGTCCAAGGGACGGCCTACCTAATAAACCAAAAATTAAGTGGACTGATATAATTTTGATGGAGATATGGATGTTTAAAATTTGAGTACTTTTTTACCTATTCCATAATAATAATTAATGGACGCAGTGTAGATAGTAGACACTTTGAGCATGTCCTAAATTTCAACCGTATCCGTATCCGCATCGATCTGCGCATGTGCAGAATAGATGCGTTGGACTCAATACGTTACGTTGCCCGCATCGTTACGCGCCTGCCATCGTATCCCTATCCGTAAACGCATTCCAACCAATCGACCGATCTCTGGTTTCTATGATTTTGTTAGTTGTCACTTAACCTAATTTTTTTATTATTATTTTGTTATTTTTCTGAACTGAATTTTACAAATATGTTTGAAGTTCCTAAAAAAAAATACTTTTTTACAATCCCGAAGATGACCTTCACTTGTTAAGAGATGTGGCGGGACAAAACCCTTACGATGACCCTAACCTCGGTATATCCCTCCTTGTAAACCTAAACATGGCAAGACATAGGGTGTCATTATAAAATTCAAGATCAAAATGTCCATAGAGGGTTGCCCGGTTGCCTAGGAGGTCGTCATCATGCAAAATGTGTCTGATCACCAGATCGCCCAAATCGTCGTCATCTTCATCATCCTCATCAATAAGGATGGGATGAAGTATTTCATCCATAATTTAAAATATTTAATTTTAAATAATTCAAAATTATTCAAATGAAAAAATCACAATTTTTAAGGTTAGAAATAGAAAATCTGACATGTGACGTTTTACTTTACTGCTGGATGCGTTCGGTTTCGTATACGTATGGTTGTTGATGCTTAAACCGTTTTTTTTTGCTGTCAACGTAACTCAACGCGTTACGGATGCGGATACGGATACGGAAAAAAATACGGTTTGCTTAAAGTGTCTAATAAAAAAAGATCGTACCTTTCTTTCGACCAAGACACTGTGTCCAACTTATTAATAACCACAGCCAATTGAGTTACACCTAAAGACCTAACTAAGAGAGCATGTTCCCTGGTCTGACCGCCGAGATCAAATCCTGTTTCGAATTCGCCTCTCGTAGCGTCAACCACCAAGAGCCCCACGTCCGCTTGACCCGCTCCGGAGATCATATTTGGAATGAAATCTTTGTGACCTGGAGCGTCGAGTAAGGTTACCTAAAAATGTAAAAAATAGAATAGGGGATAAACTCTTTACATTTGAGCAACAAATTAAACTAAACTGCTCATCACGAAGTTCGACCAATTGTTTTATTAACACCTTTATAACATGTCTGTAGGTCGGAAACGGCATAACGGATTTTAATGCGGTTTGAGTTTGAAAGATTGTTTCTTGCAGATTAATAAAGTCGCCACAGTGGTTCTTTTCCCGTGCGTCATCACTTTTACGTCATCAAAATCGTATGAATCAAATCAAAATTACGAGACGAAAAAAGTCAAAACTAAGTTAAGTTCATAAAATGGACGTGCCTGCCTACCGTTTGACGTACCTACATAATATCCCGAAAAATTATTATTTATAATTCCGAGTTTTGCCCGGCATTCTCTATTATCTAAAAGATATTGACAAACAAATGTTTATACATTTAATACTATTTTTAAAGCTTAAAATCTACAAAAGTTTGGTGTTTTATTGACTATTAAAATCGCAAAAGTCAAATTTTTAACATCCTTTCATTTAAGGGAATTTAGCCACTGCCGTAAACGTTTCAAAGAACTTTCACGGTTAGAATATTTAAAATAAATAAATTAGTTATTATAAAAATCCATAAATACTTACCGCCAAAACAGATGGTGGGTATAATTACCTCTAAAAAGAACTATTTTTAGAAACAGGAACAGTTCTAAGGCACACAGATTTACAAAATACGAATTAGATTGGCAGATCAAAATAAGGTTGACAATGACGTTCTAAAATACAACGGTTGTCAACTAAACAAATAAAGAAATTAATTAACTGACGTTTATAGTTTTATCCTTGTCTAGCACGTTATATTATTGCGGAATTTTGGAGACGTTCTTTTATGCTTTTATTCAAACTTGTTACTGTAATAAACAAGGATGCAGAGTTATTAACCACGTCGAGTCCTGATCGTTGATTGATGACGCACGGGCAACGATCCACTGTGGCAACTTTATATGACATGCCTATAACGTAATCAATGCACTTTAATATTATACAGGGTGGAAAAGAAAACCGTGCAAAAAATTGAAAACTTCAAGTAAGTCACATTTACCGTGCGAGCAAAAATTATTTGCATCAAAGAGGGCCTTGCATCTAAGGACGTAATGCTTAGCCGTAGAGCTTAATACCTGTTGGGTGTCAGTAACTACCTGAATTAACAATCAATTAGTTATTCCGTCATCTTTGACAGTCGTTACAAGTAATTTGATTCATCGCTAATTTTTCCTATTTCTTGGAAAATTCACACAATGGGCTTTACGGAACAGCACAAAACATTCATGGTTGAAGCGTATTTTCGAAACGGGGTTAGAGTAAATGGTGAGTGGCAATACAATCCGGGTTTGTGCATGGACGATTTTCACGGACATTTTCCTAACGTTGCTTTTATTGCTGGGGATTTTTATCAATGCCTGAAAAGAACCGTGGCTGTGGTTAGGAAACAGGTTTTATACAACACAAAAAAGGAGCAGGAAGACCATCTGTAAGAACAGAAGAACTTGTTGCAAACGTTCGTGAAATAATGCAAAATACGCCAACAAATTGTATAAGACGCCTGTCCCAAAAAGTGGGAAGATCTTATGGAACATGCAGGACTATTCTTATAAGGGAATTCAGGACTATTCTTTCTGTATATTCTTACTTTGTTAATTTTGTAAACAACAAAAATAAATTTGTATTTGTCTACTTATTTTATTACTCATTAGTTTGGCATATCATGTCATAATATGAATTTGACAAAATTTTAACCCAAGTTTGGTTAGATATATTGTCCCCATATCATTGTGATCTAACCAAGCCCGACGTTTTTTAATCCAAGCCCTCTTTTATGCAAATAATTTTTGCTCGCACGGTACTTTGCAAAAAGGCAATAAGGAAATTACTAAAATTATTTCTAGTGTAATCGTATCCGGTACTCTGGCAACATACATTTTATTAGTATCGCTTTTCGAACATCAAATGAACGGAATTGAAGGCAGGAAATTGTTGCGAAGTTGCTGGATTAGTTCAACGCAATTTAAGTTATTAAGGGGATATTTTGGATGATTTTAGTATTTTTTGTAATTATTTTAAAAAATCTTGTTCAGTAATAAACAAGCATGGTGTATCCTTGTTTAGTATGCAAAAAAATGGACCAAATGAATAAGAATAAATCTTTTCATCGGAAAGTATGGTTATGTTTTAAAATAGAACCCAAGGAGTTATATCTTCCACTCATTACTTATTTACAATAACATTTCAAACAATAACGGTCGGCTTTTCAGGCCTTTTATGAAGGAAACATTGGGTCTAGAGTTTATAAGGCAAAATCTATTCGATATAACTGAAGACATCAGCTCGTCGATGAATATTTACGCAGTTTATTTGCTATCAAATGCACTCACTTGGTTTATTTCTTAAAAATAACATCAGAAAATTAGGATAATAGAATTATTCAAATTTAAAAAGTATGAATTAAGATTAAAGATTTAAGTACAGAAAACACTAGAGATGTATTACTCGATCGAATAATAAACGCAGCAACAACTACAGTGATGGGCTAAAATATGGAACAAATTCATTTAAAAATCAGGTATTCATTTTTTGAACAAACGCTCGGACACGACGATTATAATTCTTTATTCCGGATTTTTTGCTTCAAAAAGAAATTATACCGGGTGTGTCAAAAAGTAGATGTAGCAAAATTTTTTTGTTTTTTAAATAGAACCCCCCTATTTTTACTTATTACCCTAATTCTACGTCAAATTCTGCGCATAATTCATGTAGCATACTCTTTCCTTATCTCTAACGGTTTTAGAGAAAAATTACATCATAAAAAAAAATTCTTTAAAAGAAGGTTAAAAAATTAGTTTATTAAGTGTTGAAAATGCAAACCATTAACTTCTTGACAATATGCTAATCTACTTAAAAACCCTTCTAAAACATTATTTACAGTATTTTCATTAATTTGCCTAATTTCATATCTAATTTTAAATTTTAAGTCTTCCAAATTTTGTGGTTTATCCTTATACACTTTTGATTTCAAATAACCCCAAAGAAAGAAATCCATGGGTGTTAGATCGGGAGATCTTGCAGGCCATTCTATGGGTCCTCTTCTACCTATCCGTCGTTCGGGAAGTACAGTATTCAAATACTCTCGTACTTGTCGAGCAAAATGAGGAGGAGCACCATCCTGCTGAAACCATATAGACGCTTCTGGTAGATGAGGCTGATTCGGATTTGGAAAATCCGCTGCTAGTGTGGGAATTAATTCATTTTGAAGAAATTGTAAATACCGGTCTCCTGTAAGATTTCCATCGAAGAAAAAAGGTCCAATAATTCTATCATTTAATATCCCTGCCCAATCATTTACTTTTTGTGGGTATTGCGTGTGCTGTTCTCTCATCCAACGGGGATTATTAATTTGTACTCCAGTACCGAAAATTTTGTCTGTTTACCGAACCATTCAAACAAAACGTGGCTTCATCGCTAAAAAGTCTGTTACGATGGAAAAATAGATTTAAGTTGCAAATTTCCATCATAGTTTCACAAAACTGTAGTCGGCGGTCGGGATCATCTTCGTTTAGCTCGTGCAGCAACCTAATTTTGTACGGATGGTACTTTTCTTGTTTCAATACCCGCAACACAGATCGTCGGCTAACATCATTATTAAGGGCTACTTCAGTGGATGCACTATGAGGATTATCTTCAACCTCTAACAAAATGTTCAATTGTGAGTTTTCACTAATTTTTGGACGACCTGGCCGTAGACGATCCTTTACATTCCCTGTTTCCCTGAATTTCTTCTCAATTTTACTTACTGTAGATCTTGTAATCGGCCGTTCTGGATAATTAGCGTTAAACAAGTTACAAACTTTTTCTTGACTTCTTGTTTTGTCTCCACATCCAATTAAAATTAAAATTTCGATTCTTTGTGTTTCATTTAAATGCACCATGATCACCGTTTTTCAAAATTATACCTAAACTAATTTTTGATTGACACATGACTTGCTATCGTAGTAACAATTCATTTAAATTTACCTGTTTACCTTTAAGTAGGTACATGTACCTTTTTTTAAAGAATTTTTTTATGATTTAATTTTTCTCTAAAACCGTTAGGGATAAGGATAGAGTATGCTACATGAATTATGCGCAAAATTTGACGTAGAATTAGGGTAATAAGTAAAAATAGTGGGGTTCTATTTAAAAAACAAAAAAATGTTGCTACATCTACTTTTTGACACACCCGGTATAATTTCTTTTTGAGGCAAAAAATCCGGAAGAAAGAATTATAATCGACGTGTCCGAGCGTTTAAAAAAAAAATGAATACCTGATTTTTAAATGAATTTGTTCCATAATTTAGCCCATTACTGTATAAGAAACATGCACGCATCCATTCATAGAGCGACTCGAGCTATCCATCAGAGAGCTTTAGAAGTAAACGTTGGCCTTCTTGAAAACTATAAAACCTATCCTACTTATTATAGAATTAATTAATTTGGATTAATTGTTAATGTTTTGTAAATAACTGAAATTTAAATATGTATACTCATATATTTTTATAATTTAACCTGGGGGAAAATTTTAAAATTACATTCAAGGTCCAAAACATAGCTGTCTTATTCTTATAATATTTCTCATTATTAACACTTAATGTCAAGTGGTTCAAATTTTTTTTTTATTTTAGTGAATACAGCTATTAATATCGCACCTACCTCTTTATGTTTTGTATCAAATTGATATCTTCCGACATCCATAGTAATTCCCCTATTTCTTTCTTCGCCTGTTTCATCCAAAACCCAGGCATACATAAAACTTTGTTTTCCCAATTTTTTACTTTCCTGTTCATATTTGTGCATTGTCTTTTTATTTACCTAAAACCACATTTTATTCACATCATTTTAGTATTCGGCAACGCAAGATTTTGTAGCATCTAAACTACTACACTTTTTAGTAGTTTTCAAAAACAGAGTTATAGAAAGGCATTAGGTTACAATTTAAAATTATTTTGAATTATTCAGATTGTTCCGAATAGTCAGGGCATACCAAACATGCCTTTTTTTAACGGAAACAACCTGTATATTGTGATATTTTTGGATTAGTCTCTACATGTTTCGAACGTAGAAACGTTCATTAGCAGGAGACAGAAAAAGCTATCGAATGTCCAAACCAACTGAATTTCCATTCAGTCTCCGTCTCCATTTTAGACAAATATGTTTTATGTATACTACAAGTACTATATAAATTCCTTCCAATTTTTCTTCACTATCATTTGATATACCAACACACCTTTTTTCATATTCCATAAAAGCTCCATTTAGGTTGTATTGTCTGACACACGGTTCTGCAACCACCTAAGGAATGCAGAAAAAAGTTTGCGGTGTTGTCGGCTTAAATACCAATAAATCCAAATAAACATTTTAACTCGCACACTTATAAAGAAAATCACATTTATGGTAAAATATCTACCTACTAAGTTGTAAGACTAAACAATATGTATTTATCTATATTAGATATAAGAAAATATTATTATATACTGTCCGGAATGCAAGCAAATTTTAATTTGGGCGAAATGAATAAAATTCTTAATGTCGTATCTGGCAACAGGTACAAAATCTCGCGCCATTGAAAAAAATAATAGTGGACCAGACAAATTTGCATCGCAAAACAGTCGACAGGCTTGCAGGTCATTTAATGTGATCAACTAATTGCGATGCATGCATGCATGCCAGTGGTGGATATATGGGATTGTTTAACTATTTAAAGATTATTTTTATACATTTTCTTATTGTCTGCGTTTTTTGTTAAAATTAATGTTCAAGGAAAAACCCTTCATAGCCAAACAAGGGAGGTAGTGGCAAACGTATATAGAGTATTTGATGAAGTGGGGCCATGATTTGAAAATTAAATTTTAAAAAAAACAAGACGTTATTTAGTTTATATTTTATTTGTTTAGTTGTTATCTTGGTTGAGAATTAATATTTATGTTATGTATTAATATTTTAGATAAAAACATCAACAATTAAAAATCATAAACTGCATAGCAAAAATAAAGTAGGCACGCATATGACTTCTTATTTTAAACTTTTTTTTTTGTATTTCCTCACCCTTTCGTCTCGGTTAAGTTACCGTGTGGACGACAATATACCGTCTACCATTTTCTCTTCTACTAATACCATCAGCAATGCTTTTTATGTCTCCTGATGATGAACGTTTCTACGTTCGAAACATGTAGATATCTTAATTGAATATTTTTATTCTAATAAATTTGTGGACAAAGAGCAAATATTTTTATTTTTCTAAATATCCTTTAGTCGCTTCCTAACAATCATAAGCCACAACCCAAATTTTATGCATTACAGTCGCTGCGTTCTACCGACAGGTGAATGCTTCTTATGTTCAAATAGATAAAGAAAAAGCTATCCAAAAGTATTTAAGTATGGTGTTCCTCAAGGAACAATTTTAGGACCATTATTTTTTAATATTTATATTAACGACTTATTTAGTTTAAATTGCGATGGACAAATTCATAGTTTTGCAGATGATACTACAATTTTTTATACCGATACAAATTGGGAAACCTAAATAATAAAATTAAAAAGATTTTAAAATTATAAAAAATTGGTTTGATAACAATTAATTTTAATAAAACAAAATAATATTCCTTTTACTTTAAACCTAAATAACCTACCACGAAATATGAATAGTATTCAAATAAATGAAGACATTCAAATTTTTAAAGTTAATAATATAAAATATTTGGGAATTATTTTTGACAGTAAATTAAATTGGAATTTTCACTTAAAATACTTAATTGAAAAATTAAGAAGTTTACTACCGATTTTAAAAAATATTTAAAAAATTTTAAATGTAAAGATATATGGAAATATTATATTACGCGTTAGTTAAAACTCATTTAAATTGCGGAATTTTAGGTTGGGGAGGAATAAATAGAACTAAAAAAAATTAGAAATATTACAAAAAAGGTTTCTAAAAATTATATTCAATAAAGATTATCTTTATCCTTCAAAAGAATTATATTCAGAAACAAAAAAGTTGAACATACGACAACTTTACGTTTATAACATCTTAATAAATATATTATTTAAAAATAAAAACCTTATACAATTTAAAAACCATAATCATAATACACGTCATAAAAATGAAATAACCATAAAACCTAAAATAAATAAGTCCATAGGACAAAAAAAAATCAAATATTTATGTTTTTATTTAAACCATTATTTACCAATAAAAATTAAAAGTCGAAATAAAAGCATGGACATTAAAAACAGACAATTTGAAAATATTTTTAGAAATGCTTTAATTAATTAATATTGTTCTGAATAATTTATATAAGTAATATTTTTTACTTAAAAATTATAAATTAATGATTATATTATGGGTAGGTAATATATTTCTTCAAAAAAAACTGCGTTTAGGTATACTATAAATTAACATTTTTACTTTAAAACTTGATTTTTAATGCAAATTTATGATTTATGATTTTACATACTAAAACAAAAAATAAGATTTGCCCCTAACAAGCTCAGCTTCAGGGGATTGATGAATAAGTTTATAGAAAACAACATAAAGCGGAGGTGAAAAACTTTTTTCAATTTTAAAAAACTTTGTCTGCACGCCGATTAACATTTTTCATTTATATTTAATACAGACATTAAAAACTACCATTTATAAACATATTTATTAATTATTAAATTTTAAATAACCTTATTATTATTATTATTATTATTATTAAGAGTTGCTAAACACCAAATTTTTGAAAAATCATTATTAACTCAAAAACTACTAAATTTAAGCATATGATATATTTTACAAAATATTCTTAAAAATGATCAAGCAATCCAAAAATCTAATAACATACAGGGTGTTCCGTTTAAAAAAAAAAACAGAAGTTTGATATGCCCCGACTATTTGGGACACTCTATATAATTCAAACCAATTTTAAATTGTAGACCCAGTGCCTCCCCATAACTCTGTTTTTGAAAAATATTAAAAAGTTAAGTAGTTTAGATGTTATGGAATCCTGACATAAACGCTTATTATGGACAAATTTATATCTTCCAGGCATAAAATTACTCCGCGCAATTG
The DNA here is from genome assembly GCA_963969555.1 of Polydrusus pterygomalis. Taxonomy (NCBI): domain Eukaryota; kingdom Metazoa; phylum Arthropoda; class Insecta; order Coleoptera; family Curculionidae; genus Polydrusus; species Polydrusus pterygomalis. The sequence goes on along the minus strand of OZ018380.1, from coordinate 35,596,648 downwards.
TTTACTCACCCGGTCCATCTACAACTAAATAGGCAGTATTGGATAATAGCAGTCGAATTAAACGTTCAAAGTAATTAAATTAGTAAATAATTTTAAGAAATGTCATTGACTTACTTGTCCTATATCGCACAGCAGCCGCCCCATCAAAGTACTTTTTCCAGCGTCCACATGACCAATAACAACCATATAAAGGTGCTCCTTGCCACTACCCCTTTCCTTCCTGTACTGCGTTTCTGGATCTATTTTAGGTTCTCGTCTTCCCACTAGACAATATAACAAAAATCGCATAACAAAATACAAAAATGCACTGACGATTGCCAAAACTAGAATGCTGACTGAAAGGTGACTTAACGGCAAAAACAAGCACAGATTTGCAGGTACTAAAAGAATTTTTGTGAAAACTAAAACACTAAAACTATAAAAATAAACGTACAAAAGGAGTCAGTCTTGTTTGATGTCGATTCGGGATTTAGTTGCACCTGACTAACATAAAACTATTCATTTAAATTATTAAATAGGTTGACAAAGATAAAATGATAAAACTGCAAAACAATGTTGTGTAAATGGATGAAAAACGAAGATTGCACAACATTGAAAAATATGTTTTTAAACAGGGTGTTATTTAAGTATGTGGTCAAACTCCATAAGGAGTGCTTCTTTAAGTGATTTTAAGAAAAAAAGTTCATAACTTTTTACGATACAGGGTGTCAAACTTAAAAAAAAATCGGATGTTCGTGAATATCTCAATACTCCTTCATTCGATTTTGTTGAAATTTGACAATTCTGTTTGTAATAACAAGAGGATAATTTAGCCTCAATTAGAATAAAATTATTTAGTCCAGTGGCGTCCCGGAAGACAGTCCAACTAATATTTTTGACCAAAAAATTGCGCGCCACTAACTTTTTTTTTAAATTATGTATTTTTTCCGAATTAAGCAACTACAAATACAACTATTTTATCTCCTGAGTTTTTTTCATAACTTGCTTTGTTTTCGAGAAAAAAAATAAAAACCACTTTATTGCGTGTTCCCGGGAAAAATAAGAGTAAAAAAAATTAAACTAAGTACCAAACTATTAAGCAATCAAAATTACACGAAAGTCCTCTTTTGAATTTTATCGCATAAATTTTAAAATATTAAAATTCTAAACAGAAAGTTGGTATTGGCCACTGTTACATGACACACCCTGTATAAAAAGTTTTTATTGAAAAAAATGCGCAACTAGAAGTACCAATCCACGTGTCCGAGCGTTTTTTCGGACACGCCCCCATGTATTATTATCGAATTTATTCCATTTGGCTGATACACACTGTATAAGACTTTGAAATAGGAAATTTAAAATAAAACTTTATTATGAAATGTTGGTGGGTTATATGGTTGCACTATGTGCACATTTTCAGTATTCAAACCTCTGACTGTCACTTCCCGTTGAACCGGAAGTGCAAACAACCTTGTTATTTTAAACAGAACACTCTGTGTATTTTTAAAAATATGAATTCTACGATGAATTCTTGACATATAACATATCCTTTACCTTTAAGACAGTTCCCGAGAAAATGGAGCTGGAAATTCTCAAATTATAATAATTATAACTATATAAAAAATGTAATATTGCTTTAATTCTTTTTAGGTATTCCGTATATACAGTGTGACCATCAGTAAAGTCCACATCATATGGGATTTTTTTTTATTAATATATTTATTCGAAATTTGACTTTGGCATCAAGTTCTGCTTTGATCGAAATGAAAATTAAGCAAAAAAATAGTAGTCATGTGGTTCGCATTATCTGTCAAATTTTAATTTTTACCAAAAAATGATTCAAAAGTAGGGTTATTTCTAAAGGTGCCGAACAAAGTTATAAGAAAAAGTTTTTCTAAATGCAGTTTCTAGCCCACATGCAAAATTTTAGCTGCATAACATAATTTTGTTTTTTACCCATATTTTGTAAATTGCACCACTTTTGGAAAATCAGACTCAACGCAACCTACATAAAACTTCTTAGTTTTGACAAGGCTTTATTTCAGATAAATTTTCTTTAAAGTAGCGCCATATTAAATGTGTGTTTTTCTACAAAATCAAAAGGGGTGTATTAGAATTTGGTCGCATGTGATGCAAAGTTTATTTGTTTTTGACCCTGTAATAAGGTAACTTCATAAAATAAGTATTTTTGAAAACGTGGTTTGTGTCTGAAAGTAATACACCTTAATATTAAGACAAAAAAGAACACAGTGTCATCAGTAAAGTGTTCCCATATCCCATATGATGCGGACTTTACTGGTCACACTGTACCTATGTGTTACAACTATTTCATTTCCGCAGTGCTGGATTTACCATTAGGCTGAGTAGGCTGGAGCCTAGGGCGGCAGATTATAGGGGGCGGCAAATTTGGCCCAAAAACTTTTTTTTATCTTACAGAAATAAATGGTACAATCTTTATTCATGGTCGACGGGTAGTATTATTTTAAATAAACTTAATTGTTGGTCGTGTCTGTTAATGGGGATAAAAAAAAGGTAGTTGGAACTTTACTGGCTTTGCAGAAAGAAATTTCATTTTTAATAAAATAAGTAGGTAATCATAAATTTTTAAAATATTTACTAAAAATTATTGACCAAATTTGGGCGTGGTCTTAAAAAAATTTCGCCTGCGGCGCATTTCGCCTGCAGCGGGTTTTCCTTTCCCGAACACTTCACCTGTTTCACAACTCACGAGCCGTCACTGGTATAGGGGCGGCAAAAATTGAATAGCCTACTAGCGGCAAATTTGTAAATCCGCCCCTGCATTTCCGGTTTAACCGGAAGTGCTGCAAACCTTGACATTCAAACACAAATTTCTCCAATGATTTTAATGGCACGCCCCTTTTTAAATCAAATTTTCAAAAGTTTCTTATTTTTCTTAAAAGTTTTTATTTATGCTTTCCTATGTCAAAACTTTTTGGTTTTTAAGATATAAGCAATTAAAAACTTAGTTACATTCTCCAATAATCAGCCATAATTGATGTTAATTTATTCATAGTTTCATCTAAGGTAGCTATGGATTTCCACAGGTACAGAATTTCAATATTATTATTACATTTTTTACTTTTTCGTTGGTTTTTTTTATAAATTTGTGTATATCCTTTTAACTTACCCTTCACATCTTCTCCATCAACTAACGTCAAAACAGGGGTTCCCCTCCCCGACGCCGGGCTCTGTCCCCTACCCGACGAAGGGCTCTGGGACCTCGGAGTCCCACTCAACTTTTGTGGTAAATCAAAACTCTTTTGTAATATATCGCCCTTTTGTGGTAAGTCGAATCCTTTGACTACATTAGTTGCTGTTGCAGTCGACGCAACCACCCTGGCTGTAGGCGTGGTCGTGGGCTCGATAACAGTCGGTGGAATAAAGGGAACTATTTTTGAGAAATTGAGAGATTTAAAGTATTAAAACAGGTCCAGGAAATAGGTTCATGAGCTCGATACCCTCCAAATTTAAAGTACACTTTTTAAAATAAATTAGGCGACTTTCAAGACTCAATTTTTGAAATAATATTTGCACACCATGACAGTCTACGAAGTAAGAGAAGATAAAGGCAGAATCAGACCATGGCCGAAGGTGCTCGGGATGGTTGTGGGGATGAGGGTTTGCTAAACAAAGTCAAATTGACAAGACCTTGACATCGGTTTGCTTATTCATAAATTGTCAGTTTAACGCGAGATTTACCGTGCGAGCAAAAATTATTTGCATCCAAGAGGGCCTTGCATCTAAGGATGTAATGCTTAGCCGTAGAGCTTAATACCTGTTGGGTGTCAGTAACTACCTGAATTAACAATCAATCAGTTATTCCGTCATCTTTGACAGTCGTTACAAGTAATTTGATTCATCGCTAATTTATCTCTCTCTAATTTCTTGAACAATTCACACAATGGGCTTTACGGAACAGCACAAAGCATTCATGGTTGAAGCGTATTTTCGAAACGGGGTTAGAGGTTTGTGCATGGACGATTTTCACGAACATTTTTCTAACGTTGCTTTTATTGCTGGGGATTTTTATCATCGCCTGTAAAGAACCGTGGCTGTGTTTAGGGAAACAGGTTCAGTGGCGTAGCTAGGATATTGTCTTGGGGGGGGGGCATATAGTTGTATAGAGGTGTAAAGCTCGCCACGGCCGAAAGCGCCGCAGGCGAAAAATTTTTGGACCACGCCCAAATTTAGCGAAATTTGACAGTATTAGCAGTGTTGCTGTTTTTATACACTGGCAAACAATGGTAAAAACTAGCGACATAAGAACAGTGAGAGAAAATATACAATATAATATAAAAATTAAATTTAACTACCTATTAAAAGTTTTTAAATTATTGTTGATAATTCCTTTTTTTCATGGCTCTTGGGGGGGGCAAATGCCCCGATGCCCCCCCCCCCCCTAGCTACGCCGGTGAACAGGTTCTATACAACACAAAAAAGGAGCAGGAAGGCCATCTGTAAGAACAGAAGAACTTGTTGCAAACGTTCGTGAAATAATGCAAAATACGCCAATAAATTGTATAAGACGCCTGTCCCAAGAAGTGGGAAGATCTTATGGAACATGCAGGACTATTCTTAAGAAGCAGCTAAATTTATTTCCTTATAAAGTGCAAGTATTCCAAGAGATACAAGCCGCAGATTTTGAAAGACGCAGGAATTACTCTCAATGGTTTACCCAAAATTATTATTATTATTATTAAAATTATTTATGTAATTATTTTTCTTTCCGTATAATATTCTTACTTTGTTAATTCTGTATTTGTCAACTTATTTTTTGTTACCCATTAGTTTGGCATATCATGTCATAATATGAATTTGACAAAATTTTAACCTAGATTTGGTTAGATATATCGTCCTCATATGATTGTGATCTAAACCAAGCCCTACGTTTTTTAATCCAAGCCCTCTATGATGCAAATAATTTTTGCTCACACGGTACTTATACCAAGACCGTCTTAAGGAGGAGTAAGTGAAACGAAATACAGGCCTGTTCACTAAAAAAGAGCAAATAAAAATTTTGACGTTTAACTCGTGAACTAAGTAGGTCACAGCCTTCTACTACTAGACTAGTAAAGCCGAGAAGCAAACCAAAATGGCAGTTAATTTTTTTGACATTATAACGTCGATTTGACAAACAAAATTAACCTGAAAATATACGGATGTCAATGTTCTGTCATAAAACTAACCTCAAAATATTAAATTCAGGGTATGGCCCGCATATAACCATCAGTAAACATGGTTAGCCGCCACGAATGACAGATAAATCTGACCATATTCGGGACGAAAAATCACATGTTGGTTAAAAACATAACCTCTATATTTTAAAAGTTCATGACAGATTGATAACTTATAAGAGTGCTAAATACACTCGTCCTCTTAACTATTATTAAATAATTTATTTATTATTATAGATTATTTTTAAGATTATTTCTGCAATAATTGTTGGTTACGCAAAAAAAACAATGACACGTAAAAAGCCAAGGTAAAATCCGAAAAGTCAAAAGCACGTAGGACTTAATACCAGGCAAATACAAAAAAATATCATAAATTTATAAACTGTTATTTTTCTCCAAAATTGATATTTTAAGACAGGACGTTGACATCGGTATATTTTCAGGTTAATTTTGTTTTATTAGTGGAGCAGTTTGTGAGTTTTACTTCTACATTAACAATACACTACACTGCGAGATAAACTGTAAAAAAATCGTGGGACAAAAAAAACCAATCGATTTTTGTTCAAAAATATCGACATTTTAATAATACGATTCGAATCATACATCCGTACACGAAACTAAAATGTATTTATTTTATTACGTCAAAATAAACTTTAAAAAATATTTACCTATACCTAAAAGCCCTAATATTAGGGTGCAAGATTTTACAAAATAGTTATGAATGAAATGAAAAATCTATATTTGTCCAATATGTATATGTCGTAGGCTGATAGTGAAATCCGTCATTTCATGAAAAGCCTAGTCACTTCATGAAGCGTCGGCAGATTGTGTAAAAACATTTTTTTCGTGTAATTTAACAAAATTACACGATCTGCCGCGTCACTTCATGAAGAGACCTTGACGTTTCGGCGTATTATGTATAACACAATCTGCCTAATTTTAAATATCGTCACTTCATGTAGTACCTAACAATGTCATGTCAGTCGGCAGATTGTGTAATTCCGTCTAAAAGGTATATTGGCAACTGGTTTGTTCGTTGTTCCCCAGAGCATTTTTTTTTAATTAAATTTTTTCAACTACTATTATTTTATAAAAATAAAAAAATGCTCTGACAAACCCGAACAAACCAGTTGCCAATATACCTTTTAGACGGAATTACACAATATGCCTTGTTTTTGTGGCATTTCATGAAGTGACGATATTTAAAATTAGGCAGATTGTGTTATACATAATACGCCGAAACGTCAAGGTCTCTTCATGAAGTGACGCGGCAGATCGTGAAATTTAATGTTTTTACACAATCTGCCGACGCTTCATGAAGTGACTAGGCTTTTCATGAAATGACGGATTTCACTATCAGCCTACGACATATACATACAACACAAAATTTTGCCCATAAGGCGTCGCCGTCGGACGTGTCAAATACAGAGAAAAACAAACTTAACAAATTAGACGTAAATAAACTTACAATAAACAACTGATTACAATTAAAAACTTAACTATGTAAAACATATTAAAATTTTCAGTTGCATGTCACCAAAATTATTAAGCTACAGCTTGTCTGTGAGAAACTCCTCTAAGGTGTAGTAGGCCATCGAGACCAGCAGTCTCTTTAAGATACTGGTTTAGAACAATAATATTTTGTTTTCTAATTTCAATAGGAATTTTGTTGAATATTTTTATGAGAGACGAATGAACATTCCTTTGTATGTACGTAAAATTACACTTCATGTCCTTCAGATTGTCTTTGTGTCGTGGAGGGTGGTGGTGTTCTGTCACAGTTGTTGAAAAGAGGAATGTTTTGTTTAACAAACAGAACTGCTTCATATATATAATATAATGATTGTAAAGTGAGCATTTTTGTTCCAATAAATTTAGGTTTGCAAGTTTCAATGGATCTTAAGATTGAAAATGTTACAAATGCATCTCTTTTGAAGCAAAAAGATTCTGTCCGCCTCCACCCCGGCCCAGAAAATGATGCCATACCCTATTAAACCCTTTTTAATTATCTTACCTAGTTTTAAGAAAAATAAAAAATCCTCAAAGGTAACCTAGATAAAGATAAAGCTTTAACAGATAAAAATATAATGTAAGTATAGGGGTTTCCATTTAAAAAAATTGCATTTTACTTCTAACCGCAAAAACACGAAGCTCTACTGTTTTTTATTTTTGTATCCTAATGAGCTGTAAAAATACTACTAGTTTGCTAATTTCAACAATTTTGTATCTTTATTAATAACAAAGTTACCAATGATGAACACTTTTTTTTAATATGGGTAACACTGTAGAGTAAAATAAATTATTAAAAAAAAAAATAACCAAATGTTCATTATTTTCTTTATTAATATATTGCCATTTTCCATATAACGAACTGTAAAAGTTAGTTTGGAATAAAGGCATTTTAAAGTAAAAAAAATGAGCAAAAATAACAAAAAAAAAAATACAGTTCAATAGGCGTTTAACCGACTATATGTTCTATTAAAGAGTAAAATAGACAGATAGTATTGTTAATTGTTAAAATAGTATATTACTATTAATATTAATAGTAGTGGACCGGTATGTAATTAATTTCAATAAAAATCTTGTTTTTATTATAAAGTGATATAAGAATAGAATCTATATTATGTTATTGTACTATTAGGTTAATAGTGTAATTTCATTGGTATCTAGGATCTGGAATCCTTAATACAATGTATATATATTGATAAAATAAATATTTCCAGACAAACATTACCTTGTATGTAGGTATATTATAGAATTATCAACTCTATTTATTTGTAACATTTTTTAATTCATATTATTCTTCTGAAAATTGGAACTCTTTAAATTTCATAGTAATTTTGCGGCTTTTATAATAAACTTTCTGAACTAATTAGTGTGATATGAAACATTTGGTGTACAAGTCAAATAACTACCCTATAAACGTCTTCGGTGGCTTTGTGTTTAAAGCGGCAGTCACTGAGACCTCTACAGGACGAGCCAAGCAAAGGTTACACCTTGCCTGACATGGAAGTATTTGCCATCAGCTAACCACAAGAATAATTAACTATACAAGTGTGGTCTAGGGTCACAATAAACTTATTAAAAAACAAAGAAAAACTTAACTATTTAGATACCATAAAATTTATTGTTTTTTCAAGTGGGAACTAATAAATTCATCTGGAGATCGAGTGTTAAAAGAAAAACATTTTACTTTTAGTGAAATAACAGGACGTTCAGGTACAACAACTCTAGTTCTTAAATTTCTATATCTCCGGCAAATTACTTTTCCAAATTGAGTTACTTTTTTAGAATTTTTACTCTTTAAATTTAAAATATTTCTAGCATCCAAAGTGCAAGGAAGAATTTTCCTTTTGTCAATTACAATTTTGTCTGTCTTCACTATAGTATCACAATCAATAAAGGGGATGTCAAACTTCTCAGATACTTCTTTATTTTTTGAAAAACTGGGCATACTACTAACATTTCTTAAGGCCTTAGTTAGGTCGATACCTAAATTGTTACTAAGTTTAGAAGTTAATTCTTCATTATTCTCTGATAGAGATATACTAGACAGTTTGGTAGAAATCATGCCTATTTTACTTGTTGTTCCTTGCATTATAGTTTTCATTGGCAAACTATTTTTCACTTGACTACTGACTAAATCTGATAATGAGGTACACTCTCCAATGTTACTTTCTGTTTTAGAAATTACAGGATTTTGACTGCTTAAACTGGAAGATCCAGTTTTTAATCCAAATAAATTCGGAATATTAAAATCCTTAGGACTGGAATAACTTGGAGCAGTGTTTGATGCAGATTTTGAACCAAATATATCAGGTATGGCAAAAGCTTTTGGACTTAAACCTTGAGGAACAATATTTTTACCAAATGGTTTGGGCACATCAAACCTCACAGATGTCCCCTTCTCTAAATTATTTAATTCTGTCAAATGGAAATTAGATTTTGGTTTAGTTTCAAGAAGATCCAAGTTGGTTAAGTTTAATTGTGGAATGCTAAACTTTTTACTAGAAAACTGTGCAACATCTTACCTTCCGAAGAAAACAGCACATGAAAAATAAAATAAATGTTAAGAGAATAAAACACTTTAAAACTTATAATCACTCACCTTTTTCCTTTACTCCTGTGTTATTTTTTTCATAAGTTGGGTCCTCCAGAATTGCATTTAATATAAGTTCAACATTAAACTTGTACTTCAAAATTAAATTAACCAATTCATTTCTTGGTACATTCATAGGGCCAAGAGTATCCTTAATCTGATCAATGCAAGAATGCAGTTTAGCTTTATCTGTATCTGATAGTTCATCTACTTCGTCCACCTCTTGAATATTATCATCCTCAGGCTCAAATCTTCCCTCTCTTGATGCCTCTCGATTATATACAAACTGTCTGTTGCTAGGTGAAATATAGTAATCATCATCCAAAGAATGTCCATATACATCATCATAACCATCATAATCTACAAATATTTTTTTTTAAAAAGGTATCCAAACCAAAGTACCTACCTTTGCTAATTCATTACTCCTCTCCACTTTAAATTTTATCAAATGTATAGGTAGGTAGAAGGCATGTTCTATTGAGTTTTGATTTCGGTTTAGATATAGGCAAATATGAGTTTAAAATTGTAATTACTAGTAAAACAACGAAATTATAGTACACATCGAAGTACAGAACCTTAATTTTAACTAAATATTTATACTTTTTGGGGGTGCAAGTATAGGTAGGTACTCAGTTATATACCTATAGGTATTATGATAGTAGCTGCCGATCTTCATTATTATTTGCACTTCAATATGCTATTTACATAATATTATTACTATAATGTGCCCACCAGCTTTGGCGAATAACTAATTAAACTTAAAGTGAGGCCCAAAGTAAAGTTAACTTAAAAAACGGTATTGACTTATTCTCAAATTCCACTAAAGCCAAAGCTTGGTGGGCTATTTTTTGAGTACTTAAGTGAGATCTTTTTTATAACGCCAGGATATGTAAGCCTCTTTTATAATATTTATGTCGGGATTATAAAAAAAAATAGGTATTAAGCAATCATAGCACTTCATTATAGATTGCTGATTGGGATAAATACTGTTTCTTACCATCCGTATAATCCATGTTTCGAATATCCCTGTGTCGAGCCATATTAGCAATATTTTATAATTTAATTTAAATCGACTAAATAGTTCTAAATTACATTAACAACACATTTCTATTCAAAAATTAAATAAGAAACATATTTTGGCTTTGCACTATTTTATTTTTCGGATTTTCTGTACTGCTGTCAAAAGCAAAGATTTATGTCAAAATTGTCAAAAGTAGGGATGCGCGATACGATACGATATTTTTGAGTATCCTTCCGATACCCGATATTTTGTATCGATATTTTTTATTCGATATATAATGAGTATCGAAATATTTTACTTTGTAGATAGTATCGATACATCCCAAAATTTCCAAACCCACAATTTTATTAATTTTATGATGCGGTTTGCAAAACAGCAAACCTCGAGCAGAAAATGCCCGGTCCGACCTTGAAAAATATAATAGTATTTTCGAGTGGTGGTTTTTTAGAAACGTTAAAAATCGTAAAACAAAAAATAACAACGCGGATCAAAAAAGTATCGATATTTAGGGTATCGATATTTTTCAAACCGATATTTTATTGCATCGATACTCTACCATACGATCCGGATCGATACAAAAGATCGATACTTTCAGCGTATCGGAACATCCCTAGTCAAAAGTCAGAAGTGAATGTGAGGTAGAGGTGAAAAACTATCGATAGTACCTATCGATATTTCGGTAATTTAAAACACAGACGGACTTGAGATCGAGCCGTGTAACGGAAACATCGACAGCACTGTGTTAAAGATCCATGTGTCACGTGACTTTTTTGAGGTTAATCACTGTTTAGTAATACTTTTACACGCGAAGTACATGTTGGTGTTCTATTAATTTGTATTTTTATCCGGTTTTCGATTGATATCTAATAGAAAATTTAAGTGACATGATTGGTAAGGGTCTGCACCAAGGAATTTAATCTCCGATTAGCGGTAAACCTAGATTTTAAACTAAGTTTGCTATGTCTTGCACCAATATTTAAACTGGGATTTAACAACCTAGATCTTTAGTTAGTTTAAACGGTCGATGTTGGTGGTTTATGTTCGGATTTGTCATTTGGGCGTGCGCAGTGAACGATTTTTGACATTTTTGTTGTCAGCTGTTTTTTTTATACTATTTACGTTTAGTATTTATTTTTATACTTTCTTGGTCCACAGAAAATTGGCTGCTTGTCTAGGATATTTTTGAATTTCCTATTTGGGGACAGCCCTCCCCCCGTCTTGTACCTATAATTCCTTTTTTCTTCGCCAGCTTCCCTCCTTTGTTATTTTATTTTTATTTTCATAAAGTCTTTTTAAAGAATCACAACTTCTGGGGCAATATAAACATGAGCTATTAAAATCTTCAATAATTTTTTCCCATGCTATCTTTTTTCCCTTATTCCAAATGCATCTGTTTTTTGTTCTCAACTATGTCTTTATATTTTGCAATAATATTAAATAGGTTTTCATCAGAAGTAAAGTTTACTATTCTTTCCCTTTTAGTTTTGTCGTGATTTTCCATAATAATATTCTTTTTGTAATAATTCTCAAATCAACAACGACCCCTAAATTTTAGGTTAGAAAATTCATAGAATAATACTTATACACGGGTTTGTTCGGGTTTGTTCGAGAAAATTCCAAAGAATTTCGATGGAGTTAGCTACAAATCTCAAAACTCCAGTTAACTAATCTATATAGTTTACATTTTATTGGTGCAAGTAAAATTCAACTAATCTAGGATTGGTACTTGATCCTGGATTACCTAAACGGAGATAAATATGTATTGGTGCAACAGATCATTAAAACCTCTACAAAATACTAGTAAAAATTTGTGGCGCCGGATTGCTCTAAGGCTTAACTCACACGTACCACAATACAACTACAAAACGGTCGTTATGCTGTTATTACGCTGTCGCAGCAGTGGACCACTTTTTAACTACATTTTAGTCGGCGTACAGGCGTACGTCTGAGTAGATGACCGACAAAGACCGGCCAGTTCTACAATGGATTTGGAAGAGGAAGCACTGTTGTGGCTTTTGTTACGGCGAAGAAGGCGGCGTCGTCGCAGTAGAATTTATTGGGTTCATCCTATTATTGAAAATATAAATTAAAGTAAATTTCAACAATTCTACCCTTTGTTAAGGATGTATGACGCCTGAGCACAGGTATTCCCATGCCTTTGCCTTTACTACTCGGTTGCTATAAGCAACACTTGTGTAGTCCCAAATGCAGGGTAGATTGTGGATTTCTGTGTCAAATCAAATTCCTTATCCATTTTCTTCCTACACTACCGCATGCCAATACAATACAAACTACAAACTGATATCTGCGCCGAACTGTTCAGCCTGTTGTCGGTGTGCCGCTGGAGAATCGAACATGTGAGTTGCTCTGGCCAACCGCCTGCGACAATTTAGTGGATCATACCGTCGCCGCATTGTCGGCATTGCGTCGGACGTGTGAGTGCTGCGCGCAGTTTCCATACTTTATGACTACTTTCTACAGACGACGACTTTATTGGGGTTCTGAAGTCGTCGGAAAGTGGTACGTGTGAGTTAAGCCTTATAGCAATAATAAAGTGAGAAATCGAACAGCCAGGCCGGACGGCAGTGTGTTTACGTGTTTTTACGAGTCCTATATAATGGCGTCAGAATTGTTTAATTTTAAAAGTGGTGTTTTTTGTATTCTGTTTAGCTCTTTGGGATAAACTTTTTTGTTTTGTGGCTACAGTTAATTTATTAAATATTGAAGTGTTTATTTAGCTTGAAAAGGTATATATGCGTGATTATGTGAATTAGTTTAAAAATATCATTAGTAGAGATAGTTCGTAAATAGGTAAGATACCTCGGTACTTAGGTAAGTAGGTAAGTACGATTTTGGTCTTTTGGTTTGTTTATTTATCAACATGCCAAGCCCCTGCTGTATTCCTGGGGTGTAACTCTAACTATAAAAGTGTTTTAAAGGCAGATGAAGAGAGTGTATCAGTTTTTCACTTCCTAAAAGATGAAAATCTGAAAATGCTATTGCTAAAAGCCATTCCAATAGCTACACAGTATTCTGTAGTTTGTGCCAAGCATTTTGTCCCCAGATTTTATAAAAAGTTTTGACGATCTCAGTAATTATTCACAAAAAATTAATACTTCTGAATTTTAGTGACTCAAAAATATATTTTTATAGTTTAGATTTGACCAATGACTGTATAAATATTGTTAATCAGGTTTTAGTGGACATCGATATGAAGGTAAAGGTTTTTTTTAAAGGTAATGAATTGGCTTACCATGATTTGAAATGGATTTTACCATGAAACTAAGCAGGTGCATGGTCTCAGCTTGAAAACTTATTGTTTCGGTACCAATTCATAGTTACAGTCACATAGAAATAATTATACCACCATTACCGACATACTACCCATACAGACAGGGGGCGTTGCCAACTTATCTAGATATTTTCCTTTATAAAAACATACCAAATTTAACAGATTCAATCGTACTAAATGAACTATCGTCTGATCATTTGCCAGTAATGATCAAATGGGAAACTAACATAGAAAAAGATACAAAACGTACAACATGGTTATATAAAAACGTAAATTGGGCACAATATAAACAATATCTAAATCACAACACTGAAATTAACAATAATATAACGACAATAGATCAACTAGAGGCAGAAGTAGATAAACTTACACAAAATATACAACAAGCCAGAAATTTAGTAGCCAAAAAAAATACAAATCCAACAAAAAGAAAATAAATTACCTCAAAATATATTAAATTTAATACGATACAAAAATGCAATAAGGAAAAGATGGCAACGCCACCAAACAATACAAGACGCTGTAACAATAAATCAACTAAAAAATGAAATAAAAATTAAAATCAAACAATACAAAAATCAAACATGGACAAACATAATCTCAAACTTAACGACAACTGACAATTCACTATGGAAACTAATAAGAAGAACTAAAAAGACAGAAACAAACATACCAACCTTTACAACAGAACCACAAAATAACGCTGAAAAAGCACAGACATTAGCCGAACACTACGCACAAATATGCGCAGGAAAGCCCAATACCAGCAATGAACAAAATCGAATAACAAACCTTGCAAATAAATTTACAAAAATTAAATACCCCATCCCACCCCAAATCCTACCAACCCTATTCACAAAACCCAAGGAGTTGTGTACAATTATAAGGGAGTTGAAAAACGGAAAAGCACCAGGAGAGGATGAGATTGCCAATATTCTGATCAAAAACATTCCACGAAAAACACTTATACAATACACACACATAATAAACACAATGTTCTTGCTGCAACATTTTCCAAGCCAATGGGAGAGAGCAATAATAGTTCCAATACTAAAGCCTGGAAAACCCGTAATAAGGCCGGATTCATACAGGCCTATTGCTCTCCTAAGTGCGCTTGGAAAAGTCGCAGAGAAAGTCATACACACGAGATTGAAGATTGGAAAGTTGGACCACAACATACCTGAAGAACAATTTGGTTTTAGAACCGGCAGAGGGGCAGTGCTACTTGTAGCACATGTTGCACAAAAAGCATTAGATAAAGCAAATCAACAACAAAGCACGGTACTACTCTCACTAGATATTAAACAGGCATTTGATAATGTATGGTACAACGGACTAATTTTCAAACTCATCACACAACATAATTTCCCACTACACTTAATAATACTTATACACTCATACATAACACAACGTACACTAAAGGTCAGAGTAGAAGGCAGTCTCTCCGAACCGATGACACTCCACGCAGGACTACAACAGGGGACAAACCTGGCAGCTCCCTTATTTAATTTGTACACAGCCGATATCCCACCCTATCCCAATACAAATCTGGCCATGTTCGTGGATGATGTACTACTATATGCAAGCTCATTTTACGCGAACGTGGCTAGACAACACATTTCAAATCATTTACAAACCTTACTTCCATGGTATTGCAAATGGAAATTAGAAATAAATGAAAGCAAATGTGAATGTATGGTAATCACACGAAAGAGAGAAAATACACATATAAATCAACATATAAAAATAAACAACACAGAAATCATACCTACTACAAAATTAAAATACTTAGGAGTAATCCTAGATAAGTCATTACGTTTCAAGGAAAATACAAATCACATAACACAAAAATACTTTACAATAACACACAAATTACATAACATATTAAACTACAGATCCCCACTTTCACCACAAAATAAATTAATAATATATAATCAGATAATACGACCAACACTAACATATGCAGCACCAGTCTGGTGTAGTATGGCGGATTGCCATTTTAAGAAAATTCAAATAATGCAAAATAAAATATTAAGACAAGTCATATCAGCACCAATTAGAACAACAACCCGCCAATTACACCAGACCACACATACACCATATATAATTCAACACGTACATGACACAGCAACAAAGTTCTATGAAACACAACCACAAAATTCAACAATTACACAACATATAACACAAATACGACACCATAATAACGTAACACATAAACCATTACATTCGAGACTTCCGATTTATTTTCAATAAAATAAAATAAAATTCTAACTCCATTGCAATACCAATCCTAAACACAGCCCACCAACAAAACGACACGCCCCTAATTAAATTCAAGCCATGCGGCAAAACGCGCTACCTGTACCTACCTGAACCCATATCAAGCTGGTTTTTTAAAAACGTTTTCCAGTAAGCAGTACTTAGAAACCTTATAAATACGAACAGTCCGCTAAAATATACATCAAGCAAAAGCAAATAGACTCTTTCATGGCAGTAAAGACTACGGAACTGGCCAAACCAAGCTGAGCTAAACGTCAAATCGTCTAACCAAGGGCTAACAACAACCCCGCCGGCGTCGCCAGGCGCGTATCCTAGGTAGCGGATAGTTGCAACAACAGTCCCAAATACCTAGGGAAACCAAGTCAT
This sequence comes from Polydrusus pterygomalis, assembly GCA_963969555.1. Lineage (NCBI taxonomy): Eukaryota > Metazoa > Arthropoda > Insecta > Coleoptera > Curculionidae > Polydrusus > Polydrusus pterygomalis. Next base: position 35,580,416 of record OZ018380.1, on the reverse strand, counting down.
ATACATTATTATTGTAAATGAAATGTAAGACTATTGACATGTTAAATATCATGACAAATAAAAACCTTTTGATTATTATTATTATAGTTACAGTCAGGTTACCCAGATAGTAGGTGACTTTCTTAAGACAAGCGTAGATTTCTTAAATAAAGCCTTAAGCTTACTAAATTTTGAGATTTCAGAGGATGATAGTCAATCCTGTAATTTAAACACAGAGGATAATATTTTTTATAATAGAATATTACTTCTGATCGATCAAATAAATCTACTCGTAGTGAAACAAAAACATTACTCACCATGCACCCACAATAGTAATGTCTTTTATATTGTATACGCTTTCTCCCTGTGCTTATGATCTAAAGCGAGATCATATAAATCTTCCCACTAAAAGGTACTCTAGGTATCTCTCGTCAAGTCTAAATGTGTCATCAAATACTTCTTCAAATACCATCGATAATGATAAAATTGCAAGGAATTATTTAAACATTGTTTCTAGCTCTCTATCACCTAGTGAAAAAATTGTTAATTTGTTGATCAATGAAGTGTATGTTAGCAACCGGTTAGACTAGAGAGGCAACAATCTTATTGGTGTAGCTTCCAATCACAACTCTTTGGCCACCACTGTATTAGTCTTTTTCTGTAAATGAACATTGGGGGAACATAAATTTTAGATGCACTAAATGAACACATAACAGTTGTGGTTTTTCCCCTCTCCCAACTAGTATACCCAACTCGCTTTTGACATTTTTCTGCATAGATTTTGTTTGGACGCTGTACTGTTGTAACGCCGGTTTTATCAGCGTTAAATATTCGTCCTGGAAAAAAATTGTATTCTTCCATAAGAGTGCTAAGGTTTGCAAAAAAAAATACCAATTTATTCTTTGTTAAAAGCCGTCACACGATTTACGCTGGTTGATTCCGGTTTCCTTAGTCTAATTTGTGGATTGCATTGTAAAAATCCTTCTAACCAGTCACGACCCGCTAAGCCTTTTTCCTCCTTAAACGGATTTTTCAAATTATTGACCTTGGCAAAAGTGTAAGCACTTTGCGGAATCTGTGCCGTCGTAATTCCAAAAAAGAGCTTGGCAAGATTAATTATTTAATCCGAGAATTCACGCTCCTGTTCTTGAGTAAATACTGGTCGTCGTCCCAATTGAGGCTTAGATACCCTGCCATTTCTACATCGATCTTGAAGAGTCGCTCTTGGAATGCCAGAATTCCTTGAAACTTCCCGAAGATGACGCCGGTTATCTATTGCTGCAAGAGCTGCCTGAAGAGTCTCGGAAGTCCAGGACGCCCTTGTGATTTTTCGTCTATACGTCCGCGGCATCTGAAAAGAATCGAAAATTTAAAACAATACTTCATGGGGTAATACCGCCCATGTCGATATTACCCTCACAATAATGGCCGAAATTACCCCTAAAACAATAAACTAAAATATAATACATTATTTAAATATGCCTAAATTTACGTCGTTTCTAAGCCAATTGAGTGAAAGAACATAATTTAATTCATTTGTATACTCTTGCAAACTATTTTTACAACTTACCTTTATTGAAATACAAAGCCTTAAATACACACCTTTCTTATAACACCACGAGGTTTTTCGTAAAACTGTATAAAAATTATACAGCTTCCTCTCACACTGCCTAAACGATACTAACCGTTAGATTTGTGAACATGCTTGATTGGTAGGCGTAACCCGCGCTAAATTATTTATCTTAGTGGCCGGAATAACCCCCACGGCCGGTATTCCCCCACTCTACCCTAATACTGTTACCTTCAATAATTTTGGTACCTATAGATTGCACATGTCATTCATAAACGCTATTAATATTTATTTATGTATCAAGGGTACTAAGTAGATGATTATGCCCTGAGGGCGACAGTCTTACAAAGCCGAGGGTTCGTAAGTCGCCCGAGGGATATATCTATTAGTACCCGTGGTGCATACAAACTTTTATGTCATACCAGTTCGTTTTGAATAATAATTTTTTTTTTAACTTAATTTGATTTACTAATTTTTTATATTTACCTACGACATTACCTTAACAGTACTAAAATGTTTAATGTGTCAAAGTCAAAAATAAAAAATGGAACAAGATGCACACTTAATGCAACATTTAATGCCCGCGCAGGCCATCCCGCACGGGCATAAAGTAATCCATTATGTAGATGGTATCTAAGGTATAAAAACACTTAATGTACTGGTATGACATAAAATGTTAACATCGTTTGTCGGGTGGAGGAGGAGGCGAAGAGCTGGGCGGTACAGTTAGTGGGATTACACCTTTGAATGTGCAATTTTTTTATATTAAAAATCTAACTGAAGAGCTTATTATTGTTCTGGGTAAGTTCTATATATTAGATTTTAATTTTTAAATGATTTAATTAATCCAGATTATACGTTAATCTAACTTTAAACGTTTTTTTGGTATGTTGCAGCACGCCGGTAAAAATTAATTTAAACTAGATTTAAGTTAATCCTACAACCTTGCATATCGCTGTAAGAGGTTGACTACCGCCATTTTTTAAAATGTCTGCCTGATCGACCAATCATATCACACTACCGCTGTCAAATTTACGCCCAAGGGGACTCGGCTCGGTCTGATTATCTTTGTTTGTGTTCTGTGCTGATTATAATCTCTCTTTTTTGTGGTGAAGACCCGAACAACCCCAGTAAACCCATTATTTTTTTCTGTGCTCTGAATGTCATTGGGTGCTAAAAGCTAACTTATTTTGTTTCTGTTGGTGCTAAAATAAATATTAAAGAAAGAGATATAAATAATATAAAACAAATAAAAGAAGTCGATGATGGATTAAAATATAATTATACCTTAATTGTTTATGAAATAACTTTTCCTACATCAAACTGGATACAAAATTGACACCACAATGCTAAAACTGAGTTTTTATAATGTACACATTATGTTTGTGTTTTGTGGTATATCTATATTCGAATGACATGTAACAATTTTTATGCGGGTACTTTCACCAGCAGGTTCAGATGTATAAAAAGAGGTAAAACACGCAAAATATAAAATATACGAAGGTAAGTAGGTCTTTTTAAGTGTAGGCTGTGTAGAAGGCACCAGAAACTGTATTATGTGGTAGAAGGCATATTTTAATACAAATACAATAACTAACCTCTTCACAAAATACAGAAACAAGTTTACTAATTTTATAGAGGTAATTAATTAGTATTCATTAGGTCTATGCCAATGTACAGTTTAGTTGTCTATAAGTACAGTTTTAACAAGGGTCTTAATTATCTCAAGAACTCTATTTTACACACCACCTTAGAATTGATGATATTTTAGCAGGAATGTTGAACCCGGGGTTGAACCTTGTTGCATTGATTACTGATCTGAAAATGATTTTCCTCAAAAACTTTCCTGCTTAAGGTGCTATTTTTAGGGTTACTTACGTATGTATATCACCACCACAGAATTTTTAAATTTTCCTTTATTGTTATTTACTTACCTACTTAAGTAGGTAATCCTTTTATGTTTCACAAGAAACTTCTTTTCCTTACAAAAAATCAAAGAAAGGGCACATTTTATTGCATTTTACATATTTTTTAATAATTTCTTTCAGTCTGGTATTTAGAAGGCTAGTTGTTCATTTTTTTGTTTTCATACCTACAATAAAAATTGATTTTGTTATGTCGAGGAACCCAAGGAGTCCTCTGTGGCCAGAAGGTTATATTTTGATACAAAATAGCATTAAATAAAGAAAATCAGGGGTAAAAGGAAATACCAAACTTTAATATGAAAAATCACCCGACTCATTTTTTCATAATGCATCTATTGCATCTGAATCCTAACCTTTAAAAAAATACACTTTAAGAATCTCCAAACTTAGCGGATAAATAAAATTGTGTTCTGATGTGTAATGTGTGCCCCAAAATTCATCATTCGTTAAAAAATTATCAATTTTGTCATGTTTTTACCAATAATTATGATACGGATCCATTTTCAGAAAGCTCAATTTTGATTATTTTTTTTATTTAGGTACCGACTACCTAACCTTACATAAGTAACATAGTAATGGTTATACATTTAAATTTAATGTAAATACATAAGTATAGGTACCTACCTAATTATTGAAAAAGCTTTTTTTTTAAATTTCGTAATATTTTGTTTACTGAAGGCGGAGACAATTAAAAAATAACCAATATGCAATAAGAAAAGAAAGAAAATTATTGCTTCAAAAATATAAAGAGGATGCAGTTATAACACTTTTGGCTTTAAACACCCCTTTACAGCTTTCTCTGAAATGGCTTTTTTTCTACAACGGAGAACATGCTTCTGAACCACAATTATTTTCTGTGCCTGGCTACTTTTTCTCCAAAATATAATAGGTACCTACCATATTTTAAACAAGATTGAAAATGCAATTTTTTTCTCATTCGTGTATTATTTATTTAAGGTAAATTATAAGTATTATAGGCCCAGGTGCCAGTATCTATGTAGGTACTGATTAAGGGTCGGAAATAAAAAGAGTAATAAAAAAAATGTAGTTGCTTGTGACTCTAATTCCATAACAAATTAAGTTTAATTCGAGGGGTGTCTCACTAGTCAAAATTTGTACACCTACTGCCAAATTTGGCAGGACTTGTCGTTTTTACCCTTGTCCTGCCACGGTCCTGCTTGTCCTGCCACGGTCCTGCTTGTCCTGCCACTGTCCTGCCACGGTCCTGCTTGTCCTGCCACGGTACTGCTTGTCCTGCCACGGTCCTGCTCGTCCTGCCAGGGTCCTGCTTGTCCTGCCACGGTCCTGTTATTGTCCTGCCACGGTCCTGCTTGTCCTGCCATGGTCCTGCCACATGTGAAAAAATTATTTACCTCTTTTCTTTCCTTTCCTCTTACCTTTCTTCCTATAGTTTTCTTACTAGGTCCCTATAGTATTGTCGATTCTTTACCTAATACACAGTGTTAGGTTACCTATTCGGTTACTATTTTTTTAAATTTAGTCGGGCGTAAAAAAAATTTTTTAGCAATAAATGGGACCAAAAAGGAATCAAAGTTCAAATTATATCTTAAATACCCACATCTCGGCAAAAATAGGTTTGTTCGGGTTTGTTAAATCCAAAACAATTAAATACAATACAGCATTTTTCGAGGCATTTTCTTGCATTCTGGTTAGACAATGGACACGGGAGACAATGGACATATCACATATTTCGTATCGAAATAATTCAAATCGATTGGTAGAGCGACGTTAACATTCAAAGATGCAGGTGCTCATTGTGCCATAAGTTAATTTTCTTTACTTTAGCCAAAAAAGTTTAATAATACTTTTCTAATTTTTGGTAAGTATACAGGGTGTCCAGTTTTCGACACTTTTGACGGGTTTCTCAGTTATTAGTACAGATAGAATGATGCGGTTTTCGCCAACCTGTGTCACTTTTTTGTGAAACAAACGATGCCCTTAACGGATTTATCATGGCCATCTTGGTTTTTGAGATACAGGGCGAAATTGAAAACAGTGCATTTTCAGACACCCCTTGTATTTTAGTTATCTTACACCTTATCGAAAATATAAGAAGGGGTGTTATACAGTTTCTTACGTAGAATCCAGTGGCGTAGTTATTATTTTTCCAGGTGTCCCCGTTTTTGAGAAATATACCAAAGTTATGTTTTTTTAAATGGAACACCCTGTATATTTTTTCATATTTGCATTCTGCTTACTGAGAGCTTTCCAAAATATATATAATAGTTGGCACTTTGTTTTAACAGGAAGGTTAAAATTCATATTTTTTAAATAACAAGCTTTAAGTTGACAGTAGGCCTTGTATTTTACTTTAATAAAAATAAATTGACGATACACTACACCATCAATATTACTTTATAATTTAATTTCAAACTTTTTTTTTACCTACTTACAACAGTAAAAAGTCATTTTCTCTTATTGTTGCGTAGGTATATTATCGGAATAAACAAAAACATCTAGTGGGCCTTGACTTATCCAGACTATAAAACAAAATTTTCATAATGGCGTTTAGCTTTTGTCAGAATTGTATTTAGGTATTTAAGGTTAAAAAGTTGCTGGTTTGTATTAAGCATACCAGCATATCGTATTTTTCATACTTTTGGGCCATCGTTGAAATTGAACAATATCATAAATAAATTATGAGTAACTCTTCAACCTTAAATACCTACCTAAATACAATTCTGACAAAAGCTAAACGCCATTATGAAAATTTTGTTTTATAACCTGGATAAGTCAAGGCCTACTAGATGTATTTGTCTATTCCGATAATATGCCTACGTAACAATAAGAGAAAATGACTTTTTACTATTGTAAGTATTAAAAAACTTAAAAGTTTGAAATTAAACTATAAAGTAATATTGATGGTGTAGTGTATCGTCAATTTATTTTTATTAAAGTAAAATACACGGCCTACTTAAAGCTTGCTATTTATAAAATATGAATTTTAACCTTTCTGTTAAAACAAAGTGCCAACTATTATATATTTTTCAAAAGCTCTCAGTAAGCAGAATGCAAATATGAAAAAATATACAGGGCGTTCCATTTAAAAAAACATAACTTTGGTATATTTCTCAAAAATGGAGACACTTGGAAAAACACCAACTACGCCACTGGATTCTACGTAAAAAACTGTATAACACCCCGTTCTTATATTTTCGATAAGGTATAAGATACCTAAAATACAAGGGGTGTCTGAAAATGCACCGTTTTCAATTTCGCCCTGTATCTCAAAAACCAAGATGGCCATGATAAATCCGTTAAGGGCATCGTTTGTTTCACAAAAAGGTGACACAGGTTTGCGAAAACCGCATCATTCTATCTGTACTAATAACTGAGATTCCCGTCAAAAGTGTCGAAAACTGGACACCCTGTACAGTGTAATATTTCCCAACAGTTATGTAGACTTTATATCGGCCAAATTTTGTTTCTGATTCCGGAATCTTACAATTTAGGCTTTTTATTCGTAAAGTAAGGTTATGTTTATACATTTGGCGATAAATTAACGAGTTTAGATTTATGGCGCCAAATTTAAAATAATAATGTAATTCGGGGAGAGAATGGACAATGTCTATTATCTCCCCAACTGTGCATTATCACCCAATAATGTTTAAATTAACAAATAAATCTTTATTTTTATTCTTTAAGACTCTCGTCCACTGTCTCCCAGTGCAAACGAACTAGTCTTTTGAACTATTCACTTTATTGAACGATAACGAATCGGCAAAGTGAACTAAACTTCCCAGCACTAATTTGTTTACATTTTTACAATATTTAAAGAGTCCAGAAATATTTTTTTAAAATTAGCCATTATTAGCAGGTTAAGGACAAATAAAAACCAATCCCTTAATTTAAAAGCAAGCAACTGACCCGCTAACACTGGCCATCAAGCTCTAGATAAGATGTTGTTTATTTGCAGTAATTATTCTCATAGGTACTTACCAGAACTCTTTAATACACACACTTTTCACTTTCAATTATTAATAAACAAAAGCAAACAAAAATATTTTTTGCTTCCCGCTATTTACCCCTACTCCTAAAGTTATTGGAGAAATCTGATTGGATCTGAAAGGTACTGCCTGTCCTGCTTCGATCCTGCCACAGTCCTGCCGCGGTCCTGTCGCGGTCCTGCCAGGTCCTGCCACAATCATGTCAGTCCTGCCGCGGTCCTGCCAGGTCCTGCCACAATCCTGTCAGTCCTGCCACGGTCCTGCCTTAACATTTGTACACCTACTGCCACAGTGAGACACCCCTCGGTTTAATTTATTTGATAAATCGCTAATATGCGTAGACTAATTTATTAGGAAATGGTGTGACAATAACTTTTTAACTTTCAATGTCTCCAAGACGAATATACTGTGTTTTAAATGTGATATTAGTGACATTGTTATGGATAGCGAAATTATTAGAAATCAGGCATGTACTAAGTTTCTGGGGCTTCACATAGATGATAGGTTGACTTTTAAAAATCATATGTTCAGCTTATCCAGCAGGCTTGTGTCAGGTTGTTTTGCACTTAGAGTGTTGGCACGTGAGCTTGATGTTTTGTCTTTAAGAAGTGTATACTTTGCTTTAATTGAATCTCATCTACGATACGGTATCTGTTTTTGGGGGGGTAGTTATCAATATTTGTTGAATCCCATTTTTGTACTGCAAAAGAGGGCAGTTCGTTTTGTATATAAGATCGGTAAGAGAGATTCCTGTAAACCCTATTTTTTAAGACATGGAATTTTGACACTGACATGTATTTTTATTTTGGAATGTGTTTGCTTAATGTATAAGAAGTTTAGGTCCGTAATGAATGATGGATCTGCCTTTAATACCAGACAGGTTATGAATATTCCTCTACCCATACCAGCCTCTTCACAAGTTCAACGCTCTTTATATTATAATGCGAAAAAAATATTTAACCACCTTCCCAATAACATAAAATCTTTAACTTGTTCTAATAAATTTCGATCTGAGGTAAAAAAGAAATTATTATCCAAGGCATACTATGGGATTGAGGAGTATTTCCATGATAGATGGTGATCCGTTTTATCTGTTCTGTTACATTTGTTAGTATTGTATATATTGTTGATTTTATAATAGCACTGATTAGGTTTTTATTATTGATCTTTCTACGTTCTCATTGTGGTTTTTATTTTTTTTTTTTATATGTATAAAGTTGTTAGAGTGTAGAAATGGACTTTACTGAGCATTTCTTGACTTTCTTGCTTAAACAATTTTAAAATTTAGGGCTCGCTTTGTCAACAAGATTATATCTTTCGACAATAAAGCATTTTTTGACTTTGACTTTGACTTTGACTTAATTAAAAAATTCATCAATATGCAGACTTGAAAATTTTGTAGTTTTTTGGAATCTATAATTAAATTTTACTATAAATATGTACATATTTCTTCAACTAAGTACTTAGGTACTTACTGCAGTACTTCGGCCAAAAAATCTAGTTTCGGTGACAGTTTCGGTTTCGGCCAAAATTCGGCCGAAACTCAGTGTTCGTGAATTGTCGCGCACCGTTCGGCTAACTGTGGGTGAGTTCGTAGGCAGTGTTGTCTACAGTGTGACCAGTAAAGTCCACATCATATGGAATTTTTTTTTATTAATAACTATTCGAAATTTGACTTTGGAATTAAGCTCTGCTTCGATCGAGAAAATTAAGCAAAAAAATAGTAGTCGCGTGATTCGCATTATCAGTCAAATTTTAATTTTTTCCAAAAAATAATTGAAAAGTGGGGGCTATTTCCGAAAGTATCAAAAAAAGTTATTAGAAAAAGTTTTTTGAAATGCATTGTCTAGCCCACATGCAAAATTTCAGCTGCATAAGATAATTTAGATTTTTTACCCATATTTTGTAAATTGCACCACTTTTGCAAAATAAGACTCTACAAGAGTTCAAAATTAGGTCAAAAATCAAAATTATCTTATGCAGCTGAAATTTTGCATGTGGGCTAGAAACTGCGTTTAAAAAAACTTTTTCTAATAACTTTTTTCGATATTTTCAGAAGTAACCCCATTTTCAATAATTTTTTGGAAAAAATTAAAATTTGACAGATAATGCGAATCACGTCACTACTTTTTTTTTGCTTAATTTTTATCTCTATCGAAGCTGAACTTGATGCCAAAGTCAAATTTTGAATAAAGGTATTAATAAAAAAAATCCCATATGATGCAGACTTTACTGCACAGTGTATATAAATAAATTTTCTTCCCTGTAGACTGTTTTTTTTTAACTGGGAAAAGTTCAATCCGTTCCCAAGATCGATCTCGTCCTATATAAAATAAATTAGATTTCAGTATACAATAAACATGTATAAATAAGTTTCGGTTTCGGCCGAAACTGAGATCAAGGCCGAAGATTCGGTTTTGGCTGAAAATCTTGTTTTGGTCGGACACTATATACTTTTATGTTTTATGTAGGTGCCTACTTAGAATTTTTATTTTGTAACTTCATGGCATTGTATAATGTATTCATAATAAAATAAATAAAAACACAATTAAAAATAAAGTTTGGCTCATTTTTGTAGTAAAATATGGCAGAGCTAGAAATCAAAGATGAGTCTTTAATTACTATTAAGGCTGAGAATCACGTGGATTTTGATGAGCCGGAATTTGAACAGGATTTTGATTCCATGCCCAATGTTATTCCCTCAGATTTTCTTAAAATAGAAGTTAAACTTGAAGGTGGTCAAAAGTAAGTTGTTTATCTTTAATTAAATCGTTACTTAGGTTTAAAATCAAATTTATTTCTTGTCAGCATGCATATGCATTTACATGAGTACGGCATTAGAATTATTTTGTTTAAATCTAGACGTTTTTCCTCTGACCAATTATTTCGACAAGTCTTTACTATTACTCAATTGTATATTAAAAGTATACTTACATTTTCTCTTAATAGAAATATTTTTCAAAATTGCATATGACATGACGTCATGACTAGAGCAAATGTTAATCGTCATTTAACCATACCTAACCCCCACTTTGATGCCACTCAACGATCCATTTCTTATATAGCTCCAAAGATTCTAAACATATTGCCAGAGCATTTTAAAAGAAAAAAAATGCAATACATAAACATGGACCTAAATAATTGGATTATACTTAATACCCAGAATATTAAGAGCAATATTAGGTTTTTATAATGTCTTGTGATATGTATTGTCATACTTAGTATATTGTGAGGAAATAAAACTATAATTGATATTTGTCAAAATAGTTTAGTTTAAGTGTGTTATAGTGTACACAACACAGACTTTTAGTCCATAGTGCTTACACTATATTTGTATTTTTATTACTTTTGTGATTGAGTTAAATAAATAAATAAAAAAAATAAAAATAAATTACATAAGACATTGAAAACCAATTGATAAAAATCAACAATTTAAAAAAACATTAAGGTTATGGTATTTACTGACCTGTTTATTGCGTACTTACTATTCAAAATGCTTTGCTGAAATGTTTTATTTTGTTATGAGTGTAAATTCTTAACGTTTGATTGGTTGATTTTATTCTGTACTATTGGATACCATGTGTTTACAGTTCACAAAATCAAACTTTAATAAATATTCGTTTTTCCTTAAAAACTGTTTTTATATATACTTAGGTATTGGTGGATGCGCCATGTGTAAGTGTAAATGTGCCCTTAATTTAAATGATGTATTTGTATATTTTGTTATTAACTAGTTAGTACCATTTGGAATTTTTCAGAAATTTCGAAACAACTAATTTTGTGGTTTTTAGGTCAATTTTATATTATTGAAACTTATGCACACTATGTACTTAAAAATTTACCTTCTAAGAACCACTTCTCGCACATTTAACTTCATCTTTTTTCTAACGTAAACGTAAGTTTTAACACAAGGGTCTAGAGTCTGACTATGGACTTTTCAACCGGCCAATCATAGGCCGCCGTCTTAAAGAAGGTAATTTTGAGGTTAAGTGATGTAAAGCCGGTTGTTGTAAATTAGGAAAATAAAATGCTATTTATTAATATCGGTTAATAGGTTTCTTTAAAACGCACGTTTGCCAAAAACACTCTCCACCTCAACATTCTCAAAAGTTGTTTTGTTGTTATTTTTTTTTAAATGTATATCATTACATATTTAAAAAAACATTTTTTTCTGATTACGACAATATACCATACATGCCCTTTCTTTTTATTTTTTTAGCCTAAATCGATATAAATATGATTAAAATTCGAATTTTTTCAAAACATCAAGATACCCGCGTGTATTATTTTCAATAATTATTGTCATAGTTTATATTTATATATTATTTATATATGACATTTGTAATAAAAACTATGACAATAATTATTGAAAATAATACACGCGGGTATCTTAACGTTTTGAAAAAATTCAAATTTTAATCATATTTATATATCGATTTAGGCTAAAAAAATAAAAAGAAAGGGCATGTATGGTATATTTTCGTAATCAGAAAAAAAATGTTTTTTTAAATATGTATTGATATGCCGGGCGTTCCATTTAAAAAAAAAGTAAGTTATGTCAATAATTTTGACATTTTACAGTTTAAATTATTTTTGACTCAACAACATAAAACTTTACTTAAATCCCTACAATTCCTTTTTTTATTCAAAGTTCTAGTTCAAAAAATACATATTTTACAGCCATTTAAAAGTGGGACAAATTAAAATGGAAGCACTGTACCGTGCGTTCAATTTATCTTGATAACATTTTGATTCACTGTAACTTTTTTGTTTTTAAAGATATGAAAGTAAACAAAAAAACAAAATGTAGGGTTGGTTGCCATGTTTTTTCCTAAGTTACATATAAAACAAAACACTATCAATTTTCTGACATATAAGTCTACCTTATGTTTTTTTAAATGGAACACCCTGTATATTATATATGTGTTTAATAGAATACGTTATTTCGTTTACAATAATATAGCACACTTTATATTTTAACCCACACGTTTTTGACATATTGGCAAAAATATGAAATTTTTATATTTTTACAAATTAACGTATAACAAGAATACTAACATATTTGCAACAATAAAAAGGTCTAAAATTATTTAAATAATTTTAATATATATAACTGTCACAATTACTCTACAACAAACGTTATATTATATTACAATATGTCAAATATAAAAATATCTTTGTCACAGCACTCTTTGAGATCAAAATATAAAAATTTCATATTTTTGCCAATATGTCAAAAACGTGTAGGTTAAAATATAAAGTGTGCTATATTATTGTAAAGGTAATAACGTATTCTATTAAAACACATATATAATATACAGGGTGTTCCATTTAAAAAAACATAAGGTAGACTTATATGTCAGAAAATTGATAGTGTTTTGTTTTATATCTAACTTGGGAAAAAACTTGGCAACCAACCCTACATTTTGTTTTTTGTTTACCTTTATATCTTTAAAAACAAAAAAGTTACAGTGAATCAAATTGTTATCAAGATAAATTGAACGCACGGTACATACATACATACTACAAATATCAACATTACAGAATAAATACAATACTTGACCATTTAACAATTATATGCCATAATTTGAATTTAATCCCAAAAGATAGACAGTTTCAATGGTAGGTAATGAGAATTGTTTAATAAAAATATTTTAAAAGAAACCGAAAATTGTCATGTGTTCCTTTTTTTGTTTTATTAATTATTGTTGTATTTTGCAATTAGATTTCTCAAAACAAAAAAAATTAAAAACTTAGGTAAGTAGTAGATTTAGTCAAACATAATAGTCACACTCGGGAAGGTTGTAACATCACTAGTCTAAACAGTTCTTAAAAATATACAATATTTTCCAATCTAAACTATTCTCTTCAAAAAAATTTCCACATTAGGAGATATTTCCATATTCACTATTTTTCGTCTGCGAAAATCAAGGTATAATTTTTTTCGCCTCAATTTACGTTGGAATTATCAACGTCATTCAATTTATTGCCAACCTATAACCTATTTCGCCTTGTTTTTCTTAGTTTATTATTTTATGGACTAAGATTTAAATAAAATCAATATCGTCTGCACATTATCTAGGTAATATCTGATAACAAACAAGAACAAAAATATCAATTTATTTCATTGCTTATTTTGGGAGAATTGTATAGTGAAAGAACAATTACATAATAATGTTAAAAAAAATCTTAACCGATATTTTTCGATATACAATTCTCCTTAAATAACTTATGAAATTCCTTGATATTTATTTAACATGTTAATTATTACCGATAGAATATGAAGACGATATTGATTTTATTTAAATTTTGTGTAAAAGTTAGAAAAAATAAATAAATCTACGCGAAATAGGTTATAGGTTGGCAAGCATGTTGATACTCCAACCTTGATAGGAAATAATACAATGATTTATATACGCATTCTAACACTTTATTTTTAAGTTTCCCGCGCTTTATTGCGAACGTTGATTGGGCGGTTCGAAAGTCCAGAGTCATACTCTAGACTCTAGACGCTTGTAGTTTTAACCGGCTATTCTCTTATATTAGTTGTCTGTATAAAACTTATCAATAAAATTCTTGCACTTGCCAAGTTTCCTCTTTTTGGTTAAGCTATTTATTACACCACGCTAAAAGTTGTTAATTTATTGTCCCAGCAAATTTAAAGTAGCATTAAAAATTTCACAATAGCTTCTCGTTTTAAGTAGGTACTTCTTATAATTTCAGAAACAGCCAGAATAAAAAATCCAAAAACCACAAATGTCCAGAATGTAATTTTCAAACCAAATTAAAAGGCAATTTAACGAGGCATATTATTCGCCATAAAAATCCGAACGAAATTCAAAAATTCTGTTGCACCGAATGTGAATTTAAATCGAGACATAGAAGTGCTTTGGATAGACATCGTATACTCCATAAAAACCCACTAGAGATCGAAATGTTCAAATGCGATAAATGTTCTTATGAAAGTATCCATAAGGATAATTTAAAGAAGCATTCCTTTGTGCATAAAAACCCATTAGAAATTCAAATATTCGTTTGTGAACAGTGTGGGTGGAAAACTAAACGCGAAGGAAGTCTAAAGCGACATCGTCTTCTTCATAAAAGTCCTGAGGAAGTTCACAAGTTTCAGTGTGACAAATGCCCATTTCAAACAATACATCGGAGAAGTTTAACCGGACATCTTCTTATTCATAGAAGCGCCGATGAAGTTGTGAAATATAAATGTGACCATTGTGAGTTTCAGACAATCCACAAAGGTCGTTTAAAAAAGCACCAGATTATCCATAAAAGCCTTTACGAGATCGAAATGCACAAATGTAACGATTGCGATTTTCAAAGCATTCACAGTTCTTCTTTGAAAAAGCATCTTATTGTTCATCAAAACCCTCTTGAAGTGCATACTTACATGTGCGAGCAATGTGGGTTTCGAACAATCCATAAAAAGAGTTTAAAGGACCATCTGGGAATTCATAACACTGAAAAACTGAAGTGCCCTGAATGTGACTTTCAAACAAATACTAAGGGAGGGATAAGAAGTCACCTTCGTGTTCATAGGAAGCCCCAAGAATGTGAAGTACAAAAGTGTATTCTGTGTGGTTTTCAGACGATTCATAAAAGTAGTTTTAGAAAACACCTCCGTAAACATGAAAATTCCTAAGAGATATTTTAGTAAAGGTCATACTATCTCAGTTGAGACAGCCTTAAGGCGTGTCCCTTATAAAGCTTAACCCTTTCGGTAAGGCATCAGCGGTTTCGCGGGTAGGACCCCCCCTGCGGTCGCTTCAAAAATTTTTAAAATTGGCTTACTTTTTTAAAAATTAATTTTCATATTAAAAATAAACATGTTTACCTATAAGGTAAAAGCATTATGCTATGCATAATAAAAGTGCAATTATGACTCTTAAAATAATAAGTAATGTGCTTTTTCACTAAATTTTGAGTTTTCTATTTTTAAGCTGTTCTTGTCTATTTAGTTTATCAAAACAAAGATAGCATATAATCCATCAAAGCTGACAAATAAAATAATTGCGCGGATAATGGGATGTCGTAATAACGTTTTGATCTCATGTTTTCAAACTTTCTGCTTTCGCGGCGTCTTTTTAATTGTCTCTAGGAAAGGTTTGTTACCCTCCTGGAAGATTTTATTATTGGGATGTATTTTCGATAGGTTTTGATTCATGACCTCAATGCTGAATATGATGAATTGATTATAGTAAAAAGGCCCATATGCGATCGTAATATTTGCTGTTACTATGGAAACGAGAAATGTCAACGATGCCAACATAGGTATAATGCTATGGAGTTTGGAGAACTAGAGGGTAGGAGGTCGATCGACAATGGCAGCATTTTCAATTTCTGTCCCGGTTTTTTGGTTAGTTCGCTAGTTGGCCGATAGATGCTCTCGCTTCGCAAGTAGGCTGGTGTCGTCTTCTTCTTCGTTTTGGACTTTTACTTTTGACACTTGACATTTTATTTTTCGAAATAACAAATAACGTTTGAAGGTTTGAAGACAAGACAAGACAAATAACGTTGTATTGTAATTGATTTCCATATTATTTATAATGAATAATGGTAAAATTTATAAAAGTAGAGTTTCCTTTGTGTCGGGGTGTAAGACAGGATCTTTTTCAGAGAGGAAACGCAGCCAAATAAGTATCTTTCTAGCTTCAATAGTTGTTTAGTTGCTCACTTAAAAAAAACCCTCTGTAGCTATAGAATGTTTAATACCCTGTATTTTAAAAACCAAGCATCGTTGGATCTTTATACAGGCCGAGTTTACTAATAAGTATAACAAAGTAAGATTCATATAAAAGTCCTTATTTGTTCCTTAAAGAAGTAATTTAAATAAAAATAGTTATCGCGTCCATAAGATAGCCCACTTCGAACACGAGGGCCATCTTACGGCGACTGGTAAAGCTGAATTACCGATGCTAATTTGCGACCGAATCCAATGCATTGCGATCGGCCTCCTACCCTCTAGTTCTCCATAGTATATGCATTGAATATCAAACTATAGTCGATTAAACACGATCTACCGGTAATTATTGGTCCAAACCAGTATCTACCACTGACTCAAACACGGTTTTGGTTATAAGTGGTTATTAGGCTATGACGTTTCAAACAAGCCCTTAGTGTCGTCATTAGAACAGCTGTTTATTACCGGTATTTACCCACCTCGGGAGCTGGGTTATTATGTACTGTCCTTTTTCTTTCATTTTATTTGTCGCCTTGTCGGCCTATCACATTAATTAATATTTCCATCGTATTTTTCTGTACCCTAAATAGCCTGAAAAACTGCAACTCGTCATATTGAGTCAACCATGGTTCTGCCCTTTTAATTTCACAATATGAACTGTGGTTCTCTCTTCCCAACAAAGCAGTTAATTTATTTATGTGGAAATCATTTCCTAAGAAATGACTTGCAATCCAAGTCGTAATTATACTTTCATTTAATAGCCATTCATTGGCTAGATACAATAATTTGTTCTTATCCATTATCACAAAAAAATTTGGACAAAAATATACAATTTTAAATAAGCAAATCATAGAACAGGAAAAAAAGTAAGGTTATAGGTGTCAAATGTCAGAGTAACCAAAAAAACGAATTTTTCATAAACACGGTCCGGTAATATAGGAATGATGGTTAAGGGCATAGCAAAGACCGAAGATAACCAAGGGAATTACCGGAGTAAATACCGGTAGATCGTGTTTAATCGACTTATAAGAAGGCCTTTGGAGCAGACGCCATTGAAGAAAAGACAAGAAGGCCATATAAGCAGATTCCCTAAATCTGCTACGTTAAATTCATAGATGGCACAATGAGTTCACCAACAATAAAGCGTGTTGATGCAGCCAGTAACGACAAGCCTTTTCACTGCTAAATTAATACATTGTTGCCGCCTGTCTGTTTGACTGGCATAATATATAATTTTTTTTTTATTGAAAGGATAAGACTGAGTGACGCGATATGGCTGACAACAAGGCCCTAAAATTATTAATGTTTTTAAAAAATATATATTTATTTTGATTTTAGAAGGTCATGTTTTTAAATATTTGCATAACTTTTAATTCTAAACAACTTTTCTTAATAACATTTTGCTGAATTTTCTGAAATAGGGGTACTTTATTCTTGTACAAGTTTTATATTTTTTGGCCTACCCTGTACGCCGTTTGACTTGCGACCATTCCAAGTGCACCTAATGATTATCGAACATGCACCAACTTTTATCAAGAATAAAACTCTGAGAAGTCGGTAATAAAAAAAATGCCCATATGTTGCACACTTAAACAACCACATTGTATAGATCGAAGCGATTCCCAGTGGGACACCCTGTATGTATAGATAGACAAAAAAGCTAGTGTTGGTAACAAGCATTTCAGAGTCCATTTGTTTTTTGGTTATTGTACTAGCTACACATTTTTTTTGCGGGTACCTATGATGAATCCGAAAGATTTTTCTTTCAAAATGGAGGAGTTATTGCCGAATATTCAAAATTCCATGAAACTACCATTTGGCTTCTTGTGATACTTTACGTACCTGATTTGTCGTTGAGAAATCTGTATTGGTTCATGTAATTTACTGTTATGGAAATGTTTATATAGTTTAATATAAGATATTAAATGAACACTTTTTGCCGCAAACAGCTCCTGTACGTCCTTTTAAGGTTTGATTGGTCTGATAGGCTAGCTAAAAAGTGGAAAAAATAAAATAAATTTTTTGGGTACCTACCTAGCACACGATTACCATATAATTGGGTTTGTTTTCCTATAGCACCACAAAAATTAATAAATAACCAGAAGAGTTACTCTTATCCCTTTGATCTAAGCGTCAATATCACAACGTTTCAACTGATAAGTATCTCCAGTCGTCTTCAGGTTTCAAGTAACAAAGCTACGAGCCTATTTATACTACCTATTGGGGGGGGGGGGGATGAAGGGGGGGGGGGGAGTATGATCGGGTGCAGTCGTGAGTCATCTGCTTTTATGTCACCATGTTTATTCATCTGCTTACGTCATCACGCTTGCATCACTACCCAATCTGAGCATACACCTATCTAACAAGGGCTTCCAAATGTTTCTTATATCTGCAGAAGGTTTACTGAAACAATCAGTGTTCTGGATTATGACAGCTGCTTCTTTGAATTTTCTCTTCCGCCAATGTTCTTTTAAGTATAATTTTTGCGTTTGCCCATTGTAAATGATGGCCGTGGGTCCAAGCGTGGTCTGCTGCACCGGATCTGTTTGTTTCTCCTTTCAGTGTGTGGTTTCGATGTTCTTTGATCCTTGTTTGGAGAGGTCGTAGGGTTTCACCAACATAGGATTGTCCGCATTCGCAAGGTATTCTGTATACACAATTCTTCGTGTCCTTTTGATTTGTTGAAAAAAACTAAAGGCAATGGAAGTCCAAAACACATGAAATTAGTAGGTAATCATAGGTTTATCTTATGTTAGAGCAGTGTATGGTGTATGTTAGGCGATGCCCTAAAACACGGCATATCTTCGTAGCAGTTTCCCTTTGCCCTTTCAAATAATTTTTGGGTTAAAATGGGCGCTGCAATGTTTATAGGAGTTGTTGTGCAAACTCGATAATTTTTGTGATCTACTTTAGGCAACAATTCAGTTTCTTAGGGAAATTAATAGAACATTTCTATTTGTATAACTCCTATTATTGCAACCATTGTAACTGCAAACATGCCCGTTTTTTGCGTTGTACATCATCCATTGTAACCAGTGGCGTAGCCAGCCCGGGGCGGGAGGGGCGAACATATATGGGGCGCTTTATGATTTTTGGAACCACTATTATTATTATTAAAAATATGGTGTTTTTTTATTATAAAATGTATAAAAAAAATAGAAATAATAAAAATCGAGGTAAGACACATCATATTATAGGTATTCTCAATAATAAACAAAAATAGATGGGATTCATGCCATTAAAAACATACGGACAAAAAACACTGTAACTTTCGTAAATAAAAATACATCATATACTTAATAGTAAATAGGTAGGTAGTCTAATTTTACGCTATAATATGCACTATTGCAGATATAAACAAAAAATCCTCTTTTCGGCAACACAATAATGAACATTTGCCGCCGTGACTCAAACGCCGCCGCAGTGTGCCGCATTGCCTTTGAAGAAATCATTCGTACCTAGGTAATTATTTATTTTAACTCATAAAATAAAAAGAGTTCTTTTACTTTTAATTGAAAATTATATTTGAGGCATTTCAAAAAAATATGGTGTTTGTTTTTCAAAATACATATAATAGAATAACAAATTATTTTCAATTTAAATAAATGTTACAGGGTGTAATTAAAGTATATTTTTATTTTGCATACGGACACCAAGCGGCAAGGGGCGCCATGCAAGGGGGGCAGCATTTTTGTATCGAGCGTCCAGTACACCGCTTTCGGGTAATTTCGCATTAATCGATGACTGTCTATCGTCGATTGTCAAGCTACCATACGACAACTGTCAACTTTTGACTGATAAGCGTCAATTTTTTTTAGCTTTTTTCTTATAAGTAGAGGATTATAAGGAGGCGATAACTAGAGGAACAAATTCCGTCTAAAAGGTATATTGGCAACCGGTTTGTTCGTTGTTACCCAGAGCATTTTTTTTAAATTCAAAAACCAAAAAAAAATAAGATTTCAGCCTAATCGAGCGTACGGTAGTCCGACTGTTGTCGTAGTACCGAACGCTCGATACGTGCCGAGGTCAAACATCACGAGAATGCGGCTTACTGGACGCTCGATACAAAAATGCGGGCGCGGGGGGGGGGGGGGGGGGGGGGGGGCGCAGGAGATAAGGACTAAGGACCATGGAATACTTGATGTAAAAACACGTTTCCTTAAAGTATATTATATACTAGCTGTTATTTAAAATATTTGTATTAAAAGAAAATTATATGTATCCATAAGTATCGAATAAAAAAATTATAAATTTAATAGAAATTAGTTTGTTACTTAATGTTTAAGATGCATCGTTTGAAAGCTATACTTATAGCCTTTCAAAGTTTTAATTATCTACCCATATACAGTGTCACCAGTAAAGTTCTCATCATATGGAATTTTTTTTTATTAATAGCGTTATTCAAAATTTGACTTTGGCATCAAGTTTTGCTTCGATCGAGATGAAAATTAAGCAAAAAAATAGTAGTCACGTGATTCGCATTATCTGTCAAATTTTAATTTTTCCAAAAAATAATTCAAAAGTGGGCTTATTTCTGAAAATATCGAAAAAAGTTATTAAAAAAAGTTTTTTTAAATGCAGTTTCTAGCCCACATGCAAAATTTCAGCTGCATAAGATAATTTTGATTTTTGACCTATATTTTGTAAATTGCACCACTTTTGCAAAATAAAACTCAACGCAACCTACATAAAACTTCTTAGTTTTAACAATGCTTTATTTCAGATACATTTTTTCTAAAGTAGAGCCATATTAAATGTGTGTTTTTCTACAAAATCAAAATTTGGTCGCGTGTGATGCAAAGTTTATTTGTTTTTGACCCTGTATAAGGTAACTTTATAAAATAAGTATTTTTGAAAACGTAGTTTGTGTCTGAAAGTAATACACGTTAACGTTATTATGACATAGCTTAAGGTTAAATTCTCAACGTCATTCAATCTATTGCCAACCTCTAACCTATTTCGCGTTGATTATTTGAGTTTATTATTTTAATAACTAACATTTAAAGAAAATCAATATCGTCGGTACATTATTTAGGTAGTATCTGATATATTACAAAAATATCAATTTATTTTATTGCAAATTTTGGGAGAATTGTATAGTGAAAGAACAATGAGTGACAATGACATAATAATGTTAAGGTAGGAGTATCAACATGCTTGCCAACCTATAACCTATTTCGCGTAGATTTATTTATGTTTTCTAGCTTTTATACAAAATTTAAAGAAAATCAGTATCGGCTTGATATTCTATAGGTAATAATTGACATATTTAATAAATATCAAGGAATTTCATAACTTATTTTAGAAGAACTGTATAGCGAAAAATATCGGGTAAGATTTTTTTTAACATTATTATGTCATTGTCACTCATTGTTCTTTCACTATACAATTCTCCCAAAATTAGCAATAAAATAAATTGATATTTTTGTAATATATCAGATACTACCTAAATAATGTACCGACGATATTGATTTTCTTTAAATGTTAATTATTAAAGTAATAAACTCAAAAAATCAACGCGAAATAGGTTATAGGTTGGCAATAGATTAAATGACGTTGAGAATTCAACCTTAAAAAAAATCTTACCCGATATTTTTCGCTATACAATTCTCCTAAAATAAGCTATGAAATTCCTTGATATTTATTAAATATCTCAATTATTACCTATAGAATATCAAGTCGATACTGATTTTCTTTAAATTTTGTATGAAAGCCAGAAAACATAAATAAATCTGCGCGAAATAGGTTATAGGTTGGCAAGCATGTTGATACTCCCACCTTAATAATAAATTATAATATAGGGGTTTTTAATTAAATCGTTGACAATACTTTACGTATATAAACTTTACGTTGTTAAACTAAAATTTATTTTCCACTTAAAAAACACGTAACTGAAGACACTGTGTTTGTTTTTGTCTTAACATTAAGGTGTATTACTTTCAGACACAAACTACGTTTTCTAAAATACTTATTTTATGAAGTTACCTTATACAGGGTCAAAAACAAATAAACTTTGCATCACATGCGACCAAATTTTGATTTTGTAGAAAAACACACATTTAATATTTCTCTACTTTAGAGAAAATGTATCTGAAATAAAGCATTGTCAAAACTAAGAAGTTAGTAGGTTGCGTTGAGTCTTATTTTGCAAAAGTGGTGCAATTTACAAAATATGAGCAAAAAGGCATTTTCCCAGAGCAACTTAAAATTGCATTAATAAAACCTCTATATAAGAAAGGAAACTCTGAGCTGATGGAAAATTATAGACCTATAAGTCTTCTACCATCATTCTCTAAATTGTTTGAACTAGCCATGTGTAATCGTATTTTAGAGTTTATGAATAAATGTAAACTGCTTAATGGTATACAACATGGATATATGTTTGGCAAATCAACTCGGACTGCTATTTTTCAGTTTACAACAAAAATATTAGATTTTATTGAGAAAGGTAATCTAGCCATGGGTATATGTTTGGATTTGTCCAGAGCATATGACTGTATTGATCCAATATTATTACTTCAAAAATTAGAATCATACGGTATTAGAGGAAATGCTCTTAATTTATTCAAGTTATATTTGACAGGTAGGCAACAAAAAGTTAAGATAACAAAGAATGGTCAAACATACTTTTCTAACTTAATGGAGAATAAACTAGAAATCGCTCAGGGTAGTATTTTGGGGCCAATTTTGTTTGTTATATTTCGTAATGACTTGAATTTTATAGCAACTTCACCTAATGAATATGTAACGTGTTATGCTGATGACACAAATCTTATCGCGGGTGGAAAAAGTATCGATGAATTAATAACTATGGGAGCAGCTCTATTTAACATCGCCAACCTATGGTTTTTAGAGAACAAATTAATATTAAACAAAAGTAAAACAAATGTATTAATCTTCAGAACAAAACTATCTCATATCAACAAACCACCTGATGTAGCATTTGGGGAATCGGATATTGAAATAGTTGAACAAACTAAGTTTTTGGGAATTTACTTGGACGGATTTTTAAATTGGTCATACCATGTCAACTTATTAGTACAAAAGCTTAATTCGATTTGCTATGGAATGAGAGTTGTTGGGAGATATATTAATGAAAAAAGCCTAAAAGTAATTTATTATGCTAATTTTGAGTCGGTCATGAAATATGGGATAATTTTCTGGGGTAGTAATAGTTTGGTCAAAAAAGTATTTGTAGCGCAAAAACGAACGTTAAGGGTATTAAAAAAAATGTGTTTTAATGAAAGTTGTAGAAATGTTTTTAAGACGTGGTATCTTGACAGTTTATGGAGTGTACATTTATGAATGTCTACTGTTCTTTTTTAAGAATAGAGACATTTTTCAGTTACAAACTTTTCACGAATATAATACAAGAACTTTAGCCCGTATTATATGTACCTGAAATTGTTTAACAATTTACCAATTAATGTAAAAATTATTAATAGTCTTAAGTTATTTAAAACTAAGGTTAAGAGACTGCTTGTTGACTTGGAACCCTATTCTATTCAGGACTATATTAGATGAGTAATACGTTGTAGTTGTAGACAATTATTTTCACTGACGCCATTTCTTTTTCTGTTTTGTATGTCTCTTGTTGCGCAAATGATGTATATGACATTATTAGAAATAAAGATGATTATTATTATTATTAAAAAATCAAAATTATCTTATGCAGCTGAAATTTTGCATTTGGGCTAGAAACTGCATTTAAAAAAACTTTTTCTTATAACTTTTTTCGATATTTTGAGAAACAACCCCACTTTTGAATTATTTCTTGGAAAAAATTAAAATTTGACAGATAATGCGAATCACGTGACTACTATTTTTTTGCTTAATTTTCATCTCGATCGAAGCAGAACTTGATGCCAAAGTCAAATTTTAAATAAAGCTATTAATAAAAAAAATCCCATATGATGCGGACTTTACTGGTGACACTGTATACTTACTCAAAAACTAAAGGTTTTAGACACGGAATACGTTTAAGCAACTTAAATTTATTTGATCCTTATTAGAACTCACAGAACTCAAAGTTAGAACTTAAAACCCCATATACGTAGGTACCTACAGATCATTGATGCGCACACCAGAATTTGAATTTTCATATTTTTGTGTAATACGACGACTTTGCGTTTTTAGTTTTTATTTGGTAATAATATATAGCCTATTATTAGAGCTTCGATAACATTTTCAAAGCTCAAAAATTGAGCACCTTCTCACTTGCTTGCACACTCTGTAGCTCTAAACTTCGCCGTATATCTTTCTTGACACGCCAACTGGCGAAACTTTGCGTGCCGTCATTATTTGTATTGTCTCAGGAAACAACAACAGTGGGTTGGTAGGTATATACGTCTCGGCCCAAACCCATATGACATATATTTGTTGTTCCCCAGGGAAAAACAAGACTACGAAACGGACCCTGCTATACTATACATAGAGAAATAAAAACCCAAGAGAAACCATCCAATATAAACATTTTACCGCTCTAAATTGACGTACGACGTGGAAATCTGTAACTACGAAAGTTGCCTGTGATATAATATCCGTCTAGAGCACTTCTTTCTCCATTTACATCGCGACCTTACAAGTTCCAAACATAGGAGACCTCACCCTGACAACTTACAAGTAAAGCTGTAAAAAGACGAATAGAATCCTGAAACAGTACCTCTACTATGATACATAGAATAGCACAATCAGATTCAGTTAAGGGCCCTTTCCCTTATTTAAATAGGTAAATCGTCCTGGCTTGAATACTTATAGTCTATTTCCCTCGGGCAAATTTTTAACGAAAAACGTCAAATTGTGATACAAGCATAAAATTTGGCATAGTTATAGAAAACGATATTTTAAGAGATTTGACCCGATTAGCCACCCTCCTAGACCCGTAGGACACCCCATACCGCCATTTTTTTTAAATGGCGGACAAAAATTTCTTAAATCTTAGGCTTTTTCAATATGGGCAATATTATACTCTACATTATATAATTCGAGGATGGAGAATTAAAAAAAAAAATTTCAGGTCGATATGACCTTTATTGACCTTGAAAACTGCTATATGATTGGAAAAATGGGCATATGTTTGCAGACTTTGCGTAAAGAAAATTTTAAACGGCTAGCGTGAACGAATTTATAACAAAAATAAGTAATTAACATTAAAAAGGTATAAAAACAGTGTTTTCTAAAATTATAGATGTCTACGACGATCTTAGGCGGCGCATGGATTTTTTGAAATAATGGTAAAAATTTGGAAAAATGTGTCAAAATCAATTAAATGAGATTGTATGGTCTTCCAAGTGATTTTACGGCAAATAAATAAAAAAATTTTAGATAAACTTCCTACCAACTGGGAAAAATTTCTAAAAGACTCCTCTAATAAACAAGAACTTTTTACGTATTTAGCGGAGTCTCTTAAATTCGTTAGACATTAATTGTGTGACAAATGTTCAGGAAAATCTGATGGCATCTAACGGTAAGTTGTTGGTAGGGTTGCGATCATGAACGAGCACATTAACCTTCGATTGCCTTTTTTTTAGAAAACATCAAAACCAACCTGAGTAACACCCCTTGCGGAAATATAGAGGAGGCCGTTGGAAGAATTTTTCTTCATGTAAAAGATATGGTCCAGAATGGGCTCAAATCTATTTTGGTTAGATGCTCCGATACAGACGTGGTAATTATCGGAATTTCCTTTTTTTGCGAACTGAAAAACTTGGGTCTCCATGAATTATGGTTTTATACGGTGTTGGAAAAACACAAAGATATATTTCAGCTCACATCATAGCAAATAATTTAGGGCCTCACAAGTCACAAGCTCTTTGTGGTTTCCACGCGTTTACAGGGTGTGACTCCACATCTTTTTTTGCCCTAAAGTCGAAGATTAGATGCTGGAAAACATGGGAAGAGTGCCCGGGGTCAACTTTGGCTTTCCAATATTTATCATCGAAAGATACTGAAAAAGAATTACCGGATGATATAATTGGTCAAATAGAAGCATTTACGGTAAAGCTATACGACGCCAATACCCAATTATCAAAGGTCAATGAGTTGAGAAAAGTTCAATTTTGTAGTGGTGATAGACAAGTATCAATGTGTGCACCAACAAAAGGAAGCCTTATTGAGCAGTGTCGTAGGGCTGCCTACCAAGCGGGACAAATATGGGGTCGGTCTCTAGTTCACGATGAGAAACCTTCACCTGAAGGATGGGCTGGACATTGAAAGTGGATCGATGGGAGCCCAAATAGAGCGGGGAACCCCAAATTTGGTCTGCTTTAAGAGGGTTGGAAAAATGTGGGTGTAGAGGGCAGTGCGACAGCATTGCGATGCTCCTATCGCAAAGCAGGACTTCCTTGCACTCCTGCATGTACGATGTGTCAAGGGACATGTGAAAATAAACAGGTTACCTAAATAAAGACTTAAAATTTTAGCCGTTTTTTTTCCAATCATAATTGGCTTGATTAGCCGTAAAATCACTTGGAAGACCATACAATCTCAATTAATTAATTTCGACAATTTTTACCATTATTTCAAAAAATCCATGCGCCGCCTATGATCGTCGTAGACATCTATAATTTTAGAAAACACCATTTTTATACCTTTTTAATGTTAATTACTTATTTTTGTTATAAATTCGTAAACGCTAGCCGTTTAAAATTTTCTTTACGCAAAGTCTGCAAACATATGCCCTCAGACCAAGCACTCGTCTGAGCATATGCCCATTTTTCCAATCATATAGCAGTTTTCAAGGTCAATAAAGATCATATCGACCTGAAACATTTTTTTTTTAAAAATTCTCCATCCTCGAATTATATAATATAGAGTATAATATATCGCCCATATTGAAAAAGCCTAAGATTTAAGAAATTTTTGTCCGCCAGGTATGGGGTGTCCTACGGGTCTAGGAGGATGGCTAATCGAGTCAAATCTCTTAAAATATCGTTTTCTATAACTATGCCAAATTTCATGCTTGTATCACAATTTGGCGTTTTTTTTCTCGAGGAAAATGGACTATTAGGCAAACCTATGAATATCAATATAGTATACAGAGCTAATAATTACAGATTATTAACTGTATGGTACGTACGCTGCTTAAAATAATAGGCAATTAGTTCATATCTTATTTGCAAATCAAAAATGTAAAAAAAGTCCATTTCCTAGCGCCTTTAAAGAAAACACTATATATTGTTGACAATATTTTATAAACAAATTTATTTAAATATTAAAAATATAATATATCAATCTCTATTAAATATAGTATTGCTCCAAATTGAGAAAATGAAAAAAGTACTCCATTCATCATTCATTATAGTTTTCACGACAAAACAGAAAAACAATGTAATAATAAGTACCTACTCGTCCGAAAAATGGTTTTAAGGCACTTAGTGACCAACACGACTGTTTGTAACCAGTACTACTTTCTCTTAAGTCATGAACTCTTTTTAAATATATGCATTGGAAGCAAGTGCAAACGCAAAAACCCCGATGTTTCAGAACCGATATACGAATTTTTTATATAAAATATTATATAGTATTAAAAATTGCGGTAGTAATGCTAAGAATAAACAAATCAATAGGTACTTTAACCCCATGGCTATATTAGAAGCGTCGCCGACTGTGACTGGCCACTATGGTCAGGATCTACCATCTATCGCCTAGTTGTAGTTAATTTTTTTTAGTGAACAGGCCTGCATTCTGTTTTACTTACTGGAAGGCCTTGATCCTAAGTAAGCACCTGATTTATAATTAGTTAACTTATAATTTCTACCTTTTTCTGGTATTTATTGATTAAGGCCTGGCTGTACAGTGTATATATACAGATAGATGGACTAAAGAGTCTAGAGTCTAGACTAATTGCCATGTCACCCGATTTATACAGTTCTAGTTATAAAAAAATTACATTTACAAAAAATTTGATAAGCCATTTTGTAAAGCAGAAAAAGTATGTAGCTTTTATTAAAAGAACGTTTTTCTACAATTAAAACCTTTTGAGTTATTACAGAAATTTATTTTAGGCGTTTTTAACAAATCAACCTGCCTCCCATGAATTAAAAACAATTTGGAAACGCAGTTACCAATCTTTAAACAGCTATAAATATGTTTCCTCTTATTTAATCAACTTCGTAAAAATTACTGTTTAGAAAATACCAAAAGTGGTCAATTAAATAGTGGCCACCCTGTATATGGTTATTAAAATATAATTTTACACTGCATATTACTTACATATTTTACAAGTAATCTTTACAAATAATAATATAATATTAATCAAGGTTTAGACAGCTACTACAATCGTAGAGTTATAAGCTGTCTAAACCGTGGTCAATATTTTTTTTTCCACTACTAACACGGTTACAAGAAACTTATTTTTACAGCATGTAATAATAATAATATATAAGGGAAAGAAAGAAAAACTCAAAGTCTTCCTCCACAAAGTTTAATAGAATAAAAATATTCAACAAAAGTCACTACATGTTTCGAACGTAGAAACGTTCATCATCAGGAGACAGAAATTATATTTGGTGCTGATGGTTTTAGCAAAAGAGAAAATGGTGTAGAACCATAATGGAGCTTTTATTTAATGAAAACTTGATGTTTAAAGTAGACATAATATAAAGAAAATTGAATAAAGTTTAACCATACTGAGTATGTGAGAGGTCAGTAAATGGGGTCTAAACCAACCAAATAAACTGGGAAAGAAAAAACCTTTTCTAAAAAGGTGTCGAAAGTTGTTTTAAAAAAAAAATTATTTTATAAAAAAGGGCATTTTAAGTGGGTATATGTGTCTATAAGACATTGTGGGGAAAAAAAAGTTTTAAAGAAAGTAAGATAATGAATAAAAGAAATCATAGAGGTGCCTAGTGGGGTACTGAGTTTTCAGTCTCAGTAACCCCGTAGGGGTTTAGTTTAAAAACCGTAAAAATTGTCAAAAATTTGCACATTTTTTAAAAAATTTAAAGGGAAAGCAGCTGTACGCGTCCACGTGCTGTGACAAAGTGACTTTAAAACAACTTTCGACACCTTTTTAGAAAAGGTTTTTTCTTTCCCAGTTTATTTGGTTGGTTTAGACTAGTGTTGGGAAAAATCGACTTATTTTAATAATCGACTACCGAGTATTCGAGTGATTTAAAAAATCGAATGATAATCGATTTTTTTTCACTCAAATGCTAATATTAATTATTAATATTGGCGGTTCATCGTTCATGTTGATATACAGCATTTGTATTGGGAATAACTGACTCGGTGTTGTTAATCGATTGATTTTTTGCGGATTATTAAATGTGGCGGAGATATTTGTGGATTTTTTGGCATGGTTCCCAGATCTTACAATTTAATTTAACAACTTAACTACTTGACCTTTAGATGTCACGATATTGCATAACTCATGATATTTATGAATACTGAATACTCACCACTAAACATTAAGTTTTCAGTAGACGCCGACGATTTAAATCTAAATAAAATAATAAATCCTATTATCCTACGCAGGCAACCCGTAATGCAGTATTTAAATCTAAATAATAAATCATATTTATCTTACACAGGTAACCCGTAATGCAGTATTTAATTTGAATTATATCGCCAATAATAACCGAAACCACTCGGTGTTGCCGCTCGCTAGGAGATGGCTCTGGCCGCAGTGAGTGATTGACAGGCGGGCAGCAACTTTGGAGATGCGTTGGAAAATAAAAACCATATGTTCGTCACTCATTTCGTCACTCGAATTATTTCCGAAGATAATCAAATAATTCAAGTGATTGAAAAAACCGAATGATAGGTTATTTTTCACTCGAGTGATCCCATCACTAGTTTAGACCCCATTTACTGACCTCTCACATACTCAGTATGGTTAAACTTTATTCAATTTTCTTTAATATCATGTCTACTTTAAACATCAAGTTTTAATTAAATAAAAGCTCCATTGAGGTTCTACACCATTTTCTCTTTTGCTAAAACCATCAGCACCAAATATAATTTCTGTCTCCTGATGATGAACGTTTCTACGTTCGAAACATGTAGAGACTTTTGTTGAATATTTTTATTCTATTAAACTTTGTAGAGGAAGACTTTGAGTTTTTCTCTCTTTCCCATACTTTCAACTCCACTTTAAGCATGGACTATTTCTTCAAATTAATAATATATAAGATAAAGCAATACGCGGCGTTGGAAGTTGGAACCTCGTATGTGGTTTTAGTACAACGAACGCGACGTCGGGCGCGCCTTATGATTTGAATGGGTGACCGCTTGGGAATAGCGGGTGACAGAACAGAGAATTACAGTAAAATAAAATCAAGTTAAAGTATTTTTCACCCTAAATGGTATCGACTTATTGACTGCAATAAAACTACCGGTTTAATCCCATTGTTATACACAATCAACAAGCAAATACACTACAGGGTAGGACTTTAGATATTTAATTCGTTATTAACAATATATTTGAAGACTTGAAATAAAAACCGGGCTTAGTGCCAAAATTGTAGTTTTGAGATAATCGATTCGGTTTAAATAATTTGGCGTGCTGGACTTATAGAAAAAACATTTTCGATAATCCTGGCACATAGCACGTTTTATAGGTTGTTGGCGATGGCATTGGCATTTAGCACTGTTTTCAAGTTCTAACACAATTTTTGGCACACTTAGCCCGGTTTTTATTTCAGGTCTTCATTATCGTAACCGTAGCACAACTTGAACACTTCCTAAGAAACACAAAGACTGAAATATGTTATCGCAAGCACAAGATAGTTAAATATTACCTGCTATAATTACAAATTATAATCCGACCCTGACCGACAGTTTATTTGCATTTTTATAGCGAGCTCTTGCAAAACGTCCCAGGTAGTTAAATAGAGTCAATCATTTATTGTAAAAAATACTTTACCTACTTTCAAGTAGATTATTTTCGTTATTAATAATGGTCAACAATAATTGGCAAGGGAGAGAAGAACGATTTCTAAAAGGTTAATAATCGGTAAATAATGTCCGTTTCCTAGGTTAGTAGTGAAAAAAGTTTTGAATTCACGATTTATCCTCAAGTAATGAAGACAACTGAGCACTTTCATGTCTTTGGAAGTGACGCCTAAAATAGGCTTTATTAACCGTTTGATATTCGCACTTGTCACATTTAAAAAGGTTGGTACCATCAGGTGTTTCGTGAATTAGAAGGTGTTTTTTCAAGTCCCTCTTACGGAATGTTTTGTAAGGACACAGTTCGCACTTGTGCATTTCGGCATCGTCCGGATCTTTATGGATAAAACTGTGATCCCTATAACTTCTTTTATGAATTGTTTGAAAGCTGCATAAATCACATTTATAGACTTCGGTCGCTTTGTGAGTAGTAAAACGATGCCAATATAGTGCCCCTTTGTTCCAAGCTTTGTAACCGCACTCTTTGCAAACGTGATCTTTTATTTTACCCGTAGTTTGATGATTGGCAGTGTGTCGTACTAGCTTATTTTCTGCGTTAGTTTGAAAATCGCATATAGAACACAAAAAAAATTTCGATTCTTGGTGCTGCAGACGATGTTTTCTTAAATCGTCAGCGCGCGGGGTCCCATAACTGCATTCAGTACATTTAAACTTCATTAGTTCATCAGGGCTTTTGTGAATAAGGATGTGCTTTTGCAAAACTCTTCTGTGCATTGTTTCAAAATTACATTCAGGGCACAAATGTTTTTCAACCTCGTTTCTCATATGGATGACCGAATGTCGTTTTAACTTAAACCTCTGATCAGTCTGGTATTCACATTCTGTACAGTTAAAAATAAAAACCTCCTGCGGATCTTTATGCTGAAGTATATGCCGTTTCAAATCATATCTACGACGAGTTTTATATTGGCACGTTTGACATTCATAAACGGAGTTGTGACCCTTAACATGTCTGCTTAAAAAACCGACGTAGTTAGTTTGATATGAACATTGATCACATTTGTAGATACCTTGCTTTGAGTCTGGCTTTTTTTCCCTGTGATTTTTCGTATGCGGATCATCATCTTCTATATCCCTAAAATATTATACAGAATAATCGATATAAAACAGAATATAAAGACGCAAAAAAAAAAATATGACGTTCTTTTAAAAACAGTAAGGTCTCAAACATATGACTTAAAATTAAATATTTCTGACAATAAGACGAAATACATGTGGTCAATTTATAATGAATTTGAAATGAATGGTGATCCTGGTGAAATTATTGCAAATCGGTTGAACATTGTTCCGGAGTTACCTATTAGATAAGTTAAAGGCCTTTCCACTTCCACTCTCTCTCTCTCTCTCTCTCTCTCCCTCTCTCTCTCTCTCTCTCTCTATATAAAAAATAAAGTTATTATTAAATCATTATTTACATATAATTTATAAACTTAACATGCCGCAGTCGGTAGTTTGAGAATCGTAAATAGGTATATATTTAATATGTCGCGACTAAACAAATCGGGAAAAAAAAACAAGGCAATTAACAAAAGCGTGGAACCTCCTGAAGACTTCATTAACGTCGCCCAACGATTGGAAAGTACAGAGAAAGCTATTAAAGATATAGAAAGAAACTTTACTTCACAACTTAATGAACTACAAGGTACAATAAGTACAATAACTAGTTTATTAAATAAAAACTCTGAAAATAACACGGAATTGTTAGAAAAATGTACAGAAAATAATATAATAATATAAGCTGTTTTTTTATTTAAAACCTATTTATGTAAATATCTAATATTAATAAATCTTGTCGCCATATAAGAAGCGTTGTTATAATTTCCTTTCGTTCTCCCAAATTATTTTAACTTGAATCAGATGTTTCGCGCTTTAAACTTTTCCGTTACGTTAGAAGCGCGAAAATTTGAATTCAAAGTAATAATAAAATTACAATTTTTATGCTTGGCGCCTACCCCCACCACGACTATATTTACTTTCACCTCCGGTCGCGGGTGGCGCTATCAGGGAACCAATTTAGTATGTAAAGTTGCCTATCTATCCTTGAGAGTGCGCAACTCGCTTGTCTATGGTTGGGTTGCACAAAGGTTTTTAATAATAATTAACTAACCAGCAACTTTGATGGTGACATAAGTGACATTGGCAGGAAACAAAAGATAAAAATAACAAAAAATGGATGTACAAATTTTTCGGATATTAGGGAATACTTGGAAATAGCACAAGGCAGCATTATTGGCCCAATATTACTCGTTATTCTTGTAAATGACCTGTATTTCATAGGAAATTCTCACCATGAAATTATGATGCTATGCCGATGACACAAATTTGCTTATAAGTGGTGAAAGTATTGATGAATTGATTGAGAAAGGTAAAGGTGTTTTTCAAAGGCTAATGACTGGTACCTATGTAAGAAATAATTTAATATTAAATAAAGAAAAACAAACCTAATTATGTTTAGAACAAAGTTATGTAAACTTCGAAAACCGCCTAACATGAAAATACTTGATGAAAATATTAACATTGTGGAAACCACAACATTTTTAGGGCATATTGATGAGTTTCTTGATTGGTCTAAGCATATAAGAGATTTGTCAAATAAAGTAAACTTAATTTGTTATGGAATTAGAGTCGTAAGCAACTACATGAATCAGAATGAAAATAGTTGGCCATTCGTGCCATGAAACCCCATGGTAGTTAAAATATTTATACCGGGTGTTTCTCAAAAGACGTTCACCCCTATAATTTCTCTGTATTTATAGATATTAAAATTAAATTTTGAGATTATGCATAAGAGATCAGTCTGCATTTATTGGCATAATTTTCAATTTGTTAGCACTTCCGGTTTGACCAGAAGTGACCTTGACTTTGGTATTTTAAATGGGACATCTTGCATATTTTTACTTATTGGGATTCAGCATAACATTATAATATATGAGTGAAATGACACCTCACTTGTCATTTTTTGACGTGTTATAAAATTTTTATGTTTATTTTTTATTTTCAATCTAGAGTGCTACAAATTAATTAAATATGTTAATTTATAATCAAGTACCTAGTAGGTACTTAAGTATATGAAAATTAAAATTATGTCATCATAATTGACTTTCTAAGTTTCACAAGCGTTTAAAAAATGGAATTTTTATTTCTTAACGTTTACTCAGTTTTTCCAAATGGAACGATGGTGGTTCACTAGGATATTTAAAATGATAATTTTTTTTTCAACAAGTTATAGGGGTGAACGTCTTTTAAGAAACACCCAGTATACAGTGTGTCCAAAAAAGTATGCAACATATGCGAGATGGGAAACTTCTTTATTACCGATTTCTCAGAAAATTTTATTCTTGATAAAAGTCGGTGCATGCCTTAAAACTATAAATACATATTTCATATTTCACCTGCGGCCTGCGGCTAATAGTAAGGGAGCAAATGCCATTTTTTCGAAATGGCCTTAAGAGTAAAGTACCTTAATTAGTACAAATGCAACAGAATTTTATATGGAAATGTTTTTGCAAATAAAAAAGTTAGTCCAACTACGAAATTTGAGTTAGGTGTCTCAATTTTTTATTTTTTTTCTTAATATCTATTTTCCCCTAAACGGTACGCCTCTGGTAGATTTTTTATTTACGCGATTTTAATATAATAATTCAAATATCTTAATCATGTGTTTATTATAAAAATGTATTAAGTAGTTGCAAAACCTTTTATAACTTTTCAAATTTCAAAGATACTGGTGGTTTTAGATATTATTATTAGCGTGTTGCACGCATATTTAAACACATGTTAGCCAGCTTGGGTTCTAATAAAAATTATAACAGTATCCAACTCTATTTAATTCCAATTTTTTATTTTTATTTCTTAATATCAATTTTCCCCTAAACGGTACGCCTCTGGTCGATTTTTTATTTACGCGATTTTAATATATTAATCAAATATCTTAATCATGTGTTTATTATAAAAATTTATTAAGTAGTTGCAAACCTTTTAAAACTTTTCAATGATACGGGTGGGTTTAGATATTAGCGTGTTGCACGCATATTTAAACACATGTTAGCCAGCTTGGGTTCTAATAAAAATTATAACAGAATCCAACTCTATTTATACGAGTGCAAATTACTAATAATTTATTTGTCATTTTCACCTAGTACGGTCAAGTCCAGTCTTATAGCAATTTAATGGCAATTGCTCCCTCACTATTCAAATTCAAAATCTTCTTTATTACCAAAATATTTGAGATACATCACATATAATGGTCAAGCGTCACTACTTACATTTTACATACAAAGTAAGAAATAAAATATAATAAAACATGGTTTGTATGTTCACATTTAAAAACAGAGAATATACGTATTACATTTAAAAGACATAAAAATAAAATAGATGCCCTCAATTGCGTTATCTAAATCACACCTTTAAAATTTGATTACAGTCTACTGTGCATCTGTGTGTCGATCACCCTCGTCAGCACACTATTTATGGTTGCCCCAAAAGTACCTACATGTCATATATGATATGATCTGATAAACTTACTCGTATTTTATGAGTTTAAGAATTCCTCAACACTAAGGTTCTAGGTTCACTAGAAGTTTAAAAATTGCCTTTTTATACTTAGCAAAGCTTTGGTGCGAAAGCGATTGTCTGGACTTTTATTGTAAAAAATAATTCCATTGTAGAGTGGTGATCTCTTGAAGAGAGATAGTCTATGATTAGGTATGTTATAGTTAGATGTTCTTGTATCATATTGCGTATGTGTTTTACGGAAAGGTTCAAAGTATTCTTTATGTTTGCAAAGGAATAACAACACTTCATAGATATAGACAGCACTTACAGTAAGTATATTTAGTTGTTTAAAGCATGTTCTACATGTGTCATTGCTAGACCTGCCCATTAATATCCTTAATGCTCTCTTTTGGATAATAAATGTTCTTTCAGCGCCCACTCCTGAACCCCAAAAGATAATTCCGAATCTTAAAATTGAATAAAAGTATGCATAATAAACTGATTTCAGAGCATGTGGGGCAAGGTATCCCCCCATCACTTGCAGAGCATAGGTGGCAGAGGATAGCCTACCACTCACATACTCAATCTCTTTATCCCAATTTAGGGTCTGTTCTATAAGTCCAGAAATCTTGTGGATTCCTCCAGCTTGATATCAAAGTTGGCGATTTGTGGCTCATTTAAATATTGATTTTTAATTCTAGAGTCAAAGATTATAAAATTAGATTTGGTTTTGTTTAAGACCAATCCGTTTTCTACAAACCATACCTCTACCCGGTTCAAAATACTACTGAAGTCTTCAGAGAGTTCCGAGAGACTCCCAGCCTTAAGGATCAGATTAATGTCATCTGCATAGTTTATCAGATTACAGAGATCCCAGTCAAGAGCACAGGAAATATCGTTAATAAAGATAATAAACATCAGGGGGCCTATAACACTCCCCTGTGGGATTCCCATGTGGATATGACTGGGTTCTGAGTAATACTCAGTGTCTTCAATATATATTTTAACTTTCTGACTCCTATCCGTAAGATATGACTTAAACCATTGTAGTGCAGGACCTCTCACTCCATAGGCATTTAATTTTTTTAGCAAAAGCCTATGCTCTATACAATCATACGCCTTAGAAAGATCCAAGAAAGCCCCTGATGTGTATTTCTTATCTTCCAGACCATCAATTACATTCTGTATAAACTCAAAAATTGCTGTTTTAATACATTTACCCTTTGGAAACCCATGTTGTGATCTATTAAAAAGGTTATTTGTAGCGAAAAAATTTTAGCCCTAGGTGAAATATAAAATATGCGTTTATAATTTTAAGGTATGCACCAACTTCTTATTATAAAGAATAACATTTTCTGAGAAATCGGTAATAAAAATCTTTCCCATATGTTGCATATAGACTGTACCTACCTATATAGGTAAGATAGAGACGGGGAAACGCAAACTACTTCGCGTATGGCTCCGGGCGCCTGTTCAAGCAATGATTCCTAATTGGATGGGGCAAATATTACACAGACAGATAATTATGTGAAAATAAACATAGGTATTCCATAAAAAAATTTTTTGGGTCATGGTAAGCAGGGGAGAGGGGGAGGCGAGGCGGTGCTTCCATTATGGACCACACACGCCACTGTAATAAATCAGTTAATAAGAATCAATAAAAAAGACTAGAACAGTTTTCTTAAGTGACCTGTTTCTCAATTATTATGGTGCCAAATACTAAGTTCCTAATGATCAGTTAAATAAAAAGATAAACTTACTTTTGACCATTTTCAAGATTCAATTCTATTTTAAGAAAATGAGAGGAAACAATACTGGGCATGTCATCACAATTCTGTTGTTCAAATTCCGGATCGTCATCATCCAATTCATCCTCAGGCTTAATATTAATTAATGGCTCCTCTATGATTTTTAACTCTTCCATAATTTACTACAAATTTGAGCAAAACTTTATTTTTAAAGTTGTGTTTATTTATTATGTAGGTACTCAATTACAAGACGTTACAAAACTTTTCAAAAAGGCGCTTGTAATTTACATATTATTTTAAGCAGTTTTAGTGAAAAATATAGTTCGTAACTACAATCGTTTCGTGGTTTTTGTAACCACGAATATTCCTACAGAAATACTGAATAAAAACCTGAAAGCAGTGTAAAACCGTTTTTTATTTCTACAAACAGTCCCTATACATAAACCAGCAGTACTGTGTTGTGTGTTAAATTATGAAATATTGTTTTAAGAATTAATTGTGATTAGGATTAGATCGGATTAGAAGAACTCGTTTATTTATTAAGGTTGTACAATTTTTAAGTAAATATAAAACTAAATTTCATACATTTAGATTCCTTATTTTGCTGGGTGCCTTGCTTTCTTTGCCGTCTTTCTTATAGGCCCAAAAAGTGTTATTAAAAATATATAAAATATTAACTTTTTTTCTTTACTTTTCTAAAATGCTCTATTTAGTTTTTTAAATTTTAACCACTAACATTTGGTTATTTTTCTCACAGAAAAATAAAGGGTTTAATTTTTCTACACATCCTTCAACAAGAAGTCTTCTTTTTCTTTATTTTGCTTGTCGCAGTTCTGTCCACAGAAAAATAAAGGGTTCTATCATCAACATACACCGGCATGTCTGTGTCATGTCGCACTCACAGAAAAGAAAAGGGTAGTATCTACGCACAAATGTCGAAAAATTTAACGATTAAACGAACTTACCTGTGAAGTTCAATCGAAATTATATGAGGCGCCTCGTCCGCAGAGATCACTAAGACTTGTAGTAGTGCCCATGCGCGCTAATGCCCACAAAATTTTAAAGAAGAACTCCTTACCGTGTCCTGTATTACCTACCGATACTTCATCGATTTTAAAGGCGGCAAATACAAAAACGTCGTAATGGGATGGGTGCCTATATTCAACTTTGTTACAAATATAAGGGAGGGAGTGATCTCTGCGGACGAGGCGCCTCATATAATTTCGATTGAACTTCACAGGTAAGTTCGTTTAATCGTTAAATTATATTTCGGCGCCTCGTCCTTGAGATCACTAAGACTTGTAGAGGTTTAAAGATATTGAGACGGTTTTTGTACAGTCTTTTACTTTTTTTTTAAAACAAATATTAACATATAAAACCCTATTCTAAGTATATTATGTTAAATTCTACAAACTCTTCTAAAAGCCTCCTGCCACCGCTTCTGCAAAGGTTAAATCATCTGTGAGTGGACATTGATAGAACCGAGCAAAAACCTGCGAATCCTGAGACCAACCAGCTGTTCGTCTAATGGTACTGATATCAACACCAATTCTCTTAGCAGCTGATGTTGCCGCATGTCGTGTTGAATAGGCTGTAAACTGTTTTGTGTCAATGCCTGCAGCTGTCATGGTTTCTTTTATCCAGCGACTGATAGTATCTCGAGTAGCTGTTTTAAAAGGTTTCCTTGTGGATAAAAATAGATATTCTTGAGATTCTGACCTTATTTCTGTAGTTCGTTGAATGTAATTTAGCAGTGCTGAAGCTGCACAAAGTCTTGGTTTTTCGACGAAAAAAGGTATATGAAGGCATGGCTGATTCTTCATTAGTCTTGTAGTTTTTACTTCATCTGGGATCAAAATTTGAATTTGGTTAGGAGAAATAATTATATTTTCCACCTTTATTTTTGTTAAGGTTTGTAGTCTGTGGCCAGTGATCAGTGCTAATAATGTGGCTAGCTTACGAGACAGCCACTCCAGGGATATACTTTCATTAGGAAATTTATTTTCCAAAAAGTTTAGTACTACTTTTGGGTTCCACGTAGAATTATATTTACGTTTTGGTGGACGTAAACGTAATATTCCCTTTAAAAACCTTTTAATAGTTGAGCTATTGCTAATATCTGAACCTAATAGTAGGGACATAGCTGACCTATAAGTATTAAAACTTCCATATGTAATATTCTTTTTGTTTTTAAACTGAAGTTCTAGAAATTCCAAAACACCCACTTCATTTTCCTCAATCATATTCTTATTCTTTTGTAAGCAGAAATCCCACCAAACTTTGTACACACTGTCATACTGTTTTATGGTCCCTGGTGATAAAGATCTAAGGATGATTGGAATAGATCCTTCTGGGACTCCTTTTTTGGCAAATGCTTGTGTAATCAGTGTAACTGCGCCTGGGAATGGTATTTCGATTACCTAGGAATAAGGAAAAAAGTTTCTTTTAGTTTGCATATTTGTGACCACTGACTTTTCCAACTAGCAAAACAGTGTTGTGTGGTAGTAACGGAATTTTGCCCCCTGGACTGCTCAATAGATTATTAGACGCATTTAATACCATAGGTGGTAATAATAATAAACTATTAAAGAGTGGAAACCATGGTTGAGTGACCCAAAAAGGTACTACCAAGATTCCCTTTGCTTTGTCCGTTAGAATCTTATTTAGTGTCCTTAAAATCATAGAAAATGGTGGGAATGCATAAAAATTTATTTCTGCCCAATTTATACTGAACGCATCAACATTAATAGCATCAGGGTCAGGCCTCCAAGATACATACTTTATGCACTTTGCGTTTGATTTAGAGGCAAAAAGATCGACTTCGGGGGAACCATAGGTATTACATATTTGAAGAAAAATGTTTTGGTTTAATTCTAATTCAGTCTCGACCGGTAAGGTACGAGATAGTTCGTCCGCGACAACATTTTCTTTAGAACTAATATACGACGCTTGCAGCCATATATCACGTGCCTCACACCATTGCCACATGTTACGCGAGATCTGACTTAGTTCTGGGTATCTAATACTGCCCATACGATTCACATAAGACAAGGCTGTGGTATTATCAACCCTAAGTAAAATATTGATAGAATGTAAATTTTTTGCAAAACATTTTATAGCGTAAAAAGTAGCGAGAAGTTCAAGATAATTAATGTGTTTATTTTTTAATTCTGCAGGCCACCAACCTTGTGCTTTAGAGTTACCACAATGTGCCCCCCACCCACACGGTGTAGCATCAGAGAATATTACTATATTAAAATGGTCTTGCCTTATATGTGCGGCAACATGGCCGGTGATGACAAGTCGAATAATGTGAGCGCGAATAATTGTGGATATTGTAAAAAAACTGTCTCAACTACGGTTGCAGTGTGTATATTATGTGAGGATATCTTTCACCCATCGTGTGCGTTAAGGGTAGCCGGTCTTGTTGCGGTGGGGAAGAACAACCAAGTAAAATGTTGTGCAAAGCAAAGTGAGGTTAGTTCTCCCTGCGTGGGAAAGGACACTTTAAATGCATTAGTTCAAGCCAAGGATGAAATTATAAGAAGTAAGGATGAGATAATAGCTGAATTAAGGGCCAAGGAGGCTCTACTTTATAAAAATATTAAATTGTTAGAAGATCAAATTAGCATAAGCTCTCAGAAAGCCGAAAAATCTGGCAACAGTGCCTTTTCATGGACACGGACAAATGTCATTGATCAGGCAGGCCAACCTTCTGATAGTTCATCGAGGGCACTGGAAAGCAATGTAGCCAACCTAAGGTCAACAGGTAACGAAGGCAGTGTCACCAACAGAAGAAATCTTAATCAAAAACCTATAAACCAAAACTGTGGTTATGGTGGTGGAGATCAACAAAATCGTTTTGTCAGCAATAAAGTTACAACGCAGCAGGTTAATGCGGCTGTCTTGCAGGCTGAAGTAGCGAATAGAATGAACGAAATAGCTCAGCTGGGTCAATCCAACCCACCAAACGATAACAGTAGTGGTTGGCAGCACGTAAGACGTCGAAGAAGATTTGTTGTAGGAATGAATGAACAAGGTGACGTTAAAACTGTGCCCAAATACGTCCAATTACATGTAACTAGGCTCTCTCCTAATACAAGGAAGGAGGATTTACAAAAATTACTTGAGCCTAAATTTACTGAGGTTCGATGTGAGGACCATGCATCAAAATACCCTGCATACTATGCTTCCATGAAAGTCACAATAAGGCAAGAAGAACTCAAAGAGGCATGGAAGAGAGAGATGTGGCCTAATGGAGCCTTTGTATCTAAGTTTTTCCCCAAAAAGAGGGTGCCACCAGGAGTAGTGGACCCTCCAGTAGAAGGCTAAGTCACCAGGCCTCCAAACAATCATCTCAGCTAACTGTATACTATCAAAATGTTCGTGGACTTCGAACGAAGGTACATGAACTTTATACTGCCGTATTGTCAGAAGATTATGATTTAATCTCACTTACTGAGACATGGCTAAATGAAAGCTTTAAAAATGCCGAGCTGTTTGATGATAGGTACATCATAGCCAGATTGGATAGGAACAATAGTAAAACAAGAGGTGGAGGGCTAATTGTAGCAGTCAAAAAGAAGTTTGTCATGGAGAGTATAGACTTTGAAACAGATAGTGAGATAGAGTGCCTAGTTATTAAGTTGAAAATGAAAAAAGAAGTTTTTTATATTGCATGTGTGTATGTTCCGCCCAATACAACCTGTGATAGTTATGTAAAATTTTATGAAGCCATGGAAGAATTAGTCTCTGAGAATACTTCGATTTTGATACTTGGTGACTTTAATATTCCTGGCCTGGTACTGGGAGACTGTGATAAAAGCCTATTGATGAATGAATTTATTAGTATTTGTAACCTAAACCAATGTAACACTGTGGTAAATTCTATGAATAGAAAATTGGATCTAGTTTTAAGTAATATGAATATTTTGGAATGTTGTAAAGGCAACCTTCCACTTGTAAGCGAGGACTCTTATCATCCAGCTTTAAATGTTACTATCAAGTTACCCAATAACTTTGATGAACCTTGTGAAATAAACTCTACCTATACGTATGACTATTCTAAGGGTGATTACAAGCTCCTATATCGTCTTATTGCATCCACCGACTGGTCCGAAATGCAAGAAATTAGTGATGTCAATACTGAATTGGATCACTTCTATCAAAAACTGCTCTTATGTATAGATAAATCTATTCCAAAAAAAATAATTAAAGAAAAATCATTAAATACTCGTAAATTCCCAGAATATTTCTCAATTGAACTTGTTCGAAACATTAAAAAAAAAAAACGGTTACATAAAAAGATTAGTAAAGGTAGGGCTGGATTTGAACAAAAACTTGAATACCAGCAACTTAGAAGAATAATTAAAGCTCAGACTAAACGTGATTATCAAAACTATCATGAATCAATTGAACTAAATTCAAATATTGACCCGAACAGTTTCTGGATGTATGTGAGGTCGAGGGGAAGCTCTAGAGGTATACCAGCCGAAATGAAGTACAAACATAATGTGATTTCCGAGCCAAATGATATAGCGAATGCCTTTGCACAGTATTTTGAGTCTGTCTATGAAAACTCATCTGCCGAGAGAATTTCTAACTATCAAGGTACCTTTCAATTTTCAATAATTACTGAGGATGTTGTTGGGGCTGCCATAAAAAAATTAAAACCAAAAAAGGCAACTGGAAAGGACAATATTCCTGCCTACTTATTTAAGGGCTGTGCTGAATTTTTTGCAAAACCCTTAACTTCAATCTTCAATTTAGCCCTTAGAACCAACACTTTTCCTTTCAAATTAAAAGAATCTATAGTTACTCCTGTCTTTAAGAGTGATAATAAGGTAAATGTAGAAAATTACAGACCAATTAGTATTATAAATTCAGTTGCTAAAATTTTTGAAGCGATTCTATATGATGATATTCTTAAAAACTTTAAACACTTATTTGCTCACCAACAACATGGTTTTTTACCTGATAGATCTACTGTAACTAACTTATTCATACTGACAAACAGTATAGCGGAGACTTTCAACAATAAGACTCAACTAGATGTTATCATAACAGACTGTGCTAAGGCTTTCGATAAGGTTGACCATGATATTTTATTGGAAAAACTGGGTAAATCAGGTTTTTCATTGAATGCTGTTTTGTTTCTAAATTCTTACCTCCGATGTAGGTATCAACAAGTAAAAATTGGTAATTGTTTGTCAACACCATATCTAGCGAGCTCTGGTGTACCCCAAGGGAGTAATTTGGGGCCCTTACTTTTTGCCTTCTTTATAAATGATTTGCCCAGTTGCGTTAGTCACTCTTCTAGTCTAATGTTTGCGGATGACTTTAAGATTTTTAAACCTATCACTCAACAGGAAGATTGTATACTATTGCAGGAGGATCTGAACTCTATCTCTAACTGGTTTAAGGTGAATAGGATGTATTTAAATATTGATAAATGTGCAGTCATAACATTTACACGTAAATATAACTTCTTAGCGCATGACTATGTACTTGATGAACTTGAATTAGTTAGAAAAAGTGAATTTAGGGATCTGGGAGTGTGCCTACGGGCAAACCTGGACTTTAACAATCATCTCAATGCTATAGTGAATAAGGCGTATAGGGTTCTGGGCTTCGTTATTCGAAGCACAAAGTTTTTTAAGAGTATTGGCTCAATAGTTAAATTGTATAATGCACTTGTAAGACCCCATCTTGAATATGCTGCGGTAATCTGGTCACCCCAAACACAGGTAAATAAAAATCTCATTGAAAAGGTCCAGAAAAGATTCCTGCGATTCTTATATGTTAGGAAAAATAATATTTATCCATACATGGTGTCTTACAGGAGCATGTTGGACAGTTTTAATATGGTCACCTTAGAAAAAAGACGCTGGTATCAGGCTGTGTTGTTTATTTATTACGTTATCAATAACCTTAAATACAAAGATTTATTTCTAGTCAACAATATAAAAATATTAGTACCTAAGATTGGCCTAAGGATAAATAG
The DNA here is from genome assembly GCA_963969555.1 of Polydrusus pterygomalis. NCBI lineage: Eukaryota > Metazoa > Arthropoda > Insecta > Coleoptera > Curculionidae > Polydrusus > Polydrusus pterygomalis. The sequence continues at coordinate 35,536,121 of OZ018380.1, read as the reverse complement.
TAAGAAGTTATTCTATGAAAATAAGATGTATTGTTCAATTATAAATAGAATGTGTAAGGAGTGTAATGATTTTATCGAAATGAGCAATATTGACTTTTTTAACACAGATCTCAAGGCCCTAAAAGCCGTTTTTTTCTCTCTTTAATCTGTGTAACTTTGTGTATTGTTAGTTTTAGTTTTATTTTTGTATTTTTCTCTCTCTTACTTATAATTACTGCGATGTAGCTGTGTTTGTAAGAGTATCCTAAATAAATAAATAAATTATTGTATACTATATTTAAATTACATAACCACCATTGTAGGTCCTCTTTCATGGTAAGTGGAATATCCATCTTAGCATTATAGTTTTGATTACTTTTAATCAGTGCTAAAAATTTTACCCTTTCAAATTTTTTCGAGTACATCCACCCATATTTAACCGCAGGACAAATTGAAACAATATTGCCAACAAAACTTGCAAAAAACCGAATGGTACATTTCTTTATGGTTAATAGTGTCTTACATAGTGCAAATATTTTTTGACGCTTCTCTTGTGGTAGACTAATAGTCATATCATAACTATTAAATAAAAAACCTAAAAACCTACATATGTTAGAGGGTTGTAGACTGCTTTTGTCAAAATTTATGAGAAAACCTAGGCTCTGTAATAAGTGTAATGTAAAGGACACCTGGCTTGAACATTCAGACTTACTTTTTGCCATAATCCATATATCGTCCAAGTATATTACACATGATATGCCATTTTTTCTTAAGTGAGCAACTACTGGTTTGGTGATCTTAGTAAAATAAAAAGGAGCTACAGACAGCCCAAAAGGTAAGCAGGTAAATTCATATAGCTTATTTGACCATGAAAACCTTAGGAATTTTCTAAAAGACTTATCAATGGAAACTTGATAGTAAGCATTTTTTAAATCAATAGTTGCCATGTAACAATGAGGTCTTACCATTTTTAAAACCGTACGTGTATCCTCTAGCTTAAAGTGAGGAGCATCAATAAATTTATTAAGTTCCTTTAAATTTAAGATAAACCTTTTCTGACCATTAGGTTTTGTAACTAAAAAATATGGTGAAAGAAACTGGCCTACTGTATGCGAGCATAACACAATAACCTTTTGCTCCACTAACCTGTCAATGGTTTGTTGTATTTCTACCGAATCGCCTTTTGGTCTTGGCAAAGTTTTAGTATTTTGCCAAGGATATTTTGTGAAATTAATTTTTATGCCTTCAATCCAGGTTAAAACTGTTGTGTTTGATGTTATTTTTGACCATTTATCTTTAAAAAGGCTTAAATTACCAGCTATCTCTGCTCTACTTACCTTTGTTGGTAATACCTGTGTTGGGGTTTGTTCTTCTCTTTCCTTTGGGAGAGATAAAGTGGCCCTCTCTGTCTCAGTACCCCCTGCCTGGACGGGCCCCTCCAGTTTAAAGAACTGTGCTTGTTCGTACCCTGCTTTTGGACAAATTTTTTCTTAAAGTTCTGTACTGGTTCTTTGAACTCATTGCTTGTTTTTTCCAAAGCACGTGCATTTTTGAGCTTCTCACCTAGATCTTTGCCAAATAAGTGTCCATCTATGTCTATAGTTTCAGCTACTTCCTTTGCTGACTTGCTTAGTATAGGCAATATGGCATTTCTTCTTGACAAAGAAATTTCATGATGTAAATCTGTAAAAAGTCTTGCAGAGTCTCCAAAAGCTTGGATAACCTCTTTACTAGCGGCCTTGTCCTGGAGAATCATATTCATACCTACTCCCAGAGCTGAAAGACCCACCGCCAATTGTTGTTGCCAATTAGACAGGCACTTGTCTTTTTTACGTGAATAAGACGATAACAGGGGAAGTAGCTCATCATTTAGCAATGGGGAGCTTAGGTTCTCGCAGTTTAATGGTACTTGATATTTATTTGACAATTTTTGCTTTGATTCTTGAGGTAAACCCTTAATTAATATATTGGGCCACCTAGAGGCAATAGCTTCATGAATCTTAAACGTATTTATGGTGTCCTTGGGTATGTCCCCAAGGCAACTTAAGAGTTCAGCATCTAAGCTTTCCGTATCCGGAACTTCTATAGTCTCCTCAATTTTAGGCTCATTACTCATTCTATTTGTATGAGAACTGAGAGAGTCTGTTCTTTCTCTTGCCTGTGGTTTTCTTCGTAAAGCCGGCGAGCGGGATCTCAAACGGCTGAATTGTCGATCTTGATATGAGGAGCTACTAGTCGACGAATCCGACGGACTATAATTTCTATTTTTGCTAGGAGCCCTAGACCTTCGCCTTCTTCTAGGACTTTTAGATCGACATTCAACATGGCGTCTACTTGAACTAGACCGAGAGAAACTTCGACTTTCTCGGTCAGCTAACGCCCGTTCAAGCCGTTTTAAACGTTGTTCTAAATCGCTCTGAGTTTGGGATTCCATTTTCCTAAAATTATCTAAAAAAAACTGATGAATTTATTAAAAAGTATAAAGAACAAGTTTTCTGTTAGAAAATAGGTCTTACCCCTTAAGCGCACAAAAAGCAAGATGAAGTATCGGTAGGTAATACAGGACACGGTAAGGAGTTCTTCTTTAAAATTTTGTGGGCATTAGCGCGCATGGGCACTACTACAAGTCTTAGTGATCTCAAGGACGAGGCGCCGAAATATAATTTTTTATTTACGACGATACATCTACGCCACTACCCACGTGCATCTACAACAGGGCATAGGCTATGAGACGAATGCTAGGTCACTGATAATGCATATACTGCAACCGATACCACCAGAAAATTTCTAATAGTATGCAAATGACAAAATTGTAATTCCAGAACACGTTTTATCACATTTTGCCACTACACCTTGCAAAGAAGCCATGAAGTGACATTGGGCAACGCCGCATCAGCTGGAAGTTGCGGATCCACAAGCTATTGTTATGATGCGCGGCAACAGGCGAGTTTTTTATTCTTTCTGATATTTTTTTGTGTTTTTTTTGGCTCTGTTGCCGCATTGATATTGAAAAATGTACAAAAAAGTAATAAGTAGTTTTGGTTAACAGGAACAACTTACCTCATTATTAAATAATAGTAATATTTCGTTGAGAAGCTGTTTTTGTTTCACTAGGAGTAGATTTATTTGATCGATCAAAAGTAATATTCTATACAAATTATTATCTTTTGCGTTTAAATTACTATCATCTTCTGAAGTCTCAAAATTTAGTAAGCTTTTAAGGCTTTGTTTAAGAAATCTGTGCTTGTCTTACGAAGTCACCTAGCTATACTATCTGGATAACTTCGTTACTTTCACAATGTATATGAATTGGTACCGAGACAATAAATTTTCAAGCTGAGCTGAGACCACCTGCTTAGTTTCATTTCAAAGGGTAAAATCTATTTCAAATCATTGTAAGTCAATTCATTACCTTTTAAAAAAACCTTTACCTTCATAACAATGTCCACTGAAACTTGATTAACAATATTTATACAATCACTGGTCAAATCTAAACTATCAAAATATATTTTTGAGTCACTTACAATTTTTACTTCCCAAAATTCAGAAGTATTAATTTTTTGTGAATAATTACTGAGATCGTCAAAACTTTTCATAAAATCTGATTGCTCGAAAGCTTGATTAAGTTAAGAGGTACGCTCTTGTTGTTCCTTGTTTCTCTCCGCTGATTTTTTTCTAGGAATAAAAACAGTTTTTAACACGTAAGCAGGCAAATTGGTATAAAAGCACGGAACAGCTGTTAAATTTAGTCTCACTTCAGTTGAATTTTTTTTGTGGTGCTATCAGGCAAAAGATAAATATCCTCACGAATAATGTCACTGGGGACAAAATGCTTAGCACAAACTACAGAATACTGTGTGGGCGACCAATTATAGCTCTTGGAATGGCTTTTAGTCATAGAATTTTCAGATTTTTATCTTTTGGGAAGTGAAAAGCTGATACACTCACTTCACCTGCTTTTAAAACACTTTTATAGTTAGAGTTACACCCAGGAATACAGCATGGGGCTTGGCATGTTGATAAATAAACAAACTAAAAGAAAAAAAGGATTTACCTAAAGTACCGAGGTATCTAGAGGTATCCTACCTACTTACGAACTATCTCTACTAGTGATATTTTTAAACTAATTCACATAAACGTTGAAGCTAAATAAATACTTTAATATTTTATAAATTAACTGTAGCCACAAAACAATAAAGATTATCCCAAAGAGCTAACCAGAATACAAAATCCCAAGATGTAAAAAATGTTTTGCATATGATCATAAAGAAATAGTTTGTAAAAATATTCTGACATGCACTATATGTAGTTTAGAACATAAATCTGAAAACTGTCCAAAAACATCTAAAAAATGTTGCAACTGCTCTCTGGCAAACGTAAAATATAATTTAAACCAAAATACAGAGCATGAAGCTTTTTCTAGAGATTGTCCCACATATAAATATTTTCTGCAAAGATATAAAACCTCTATAGACTACTGCACTAGGTAGTAAGCAGTTGTAAAATTGTTTATCTATTCTTTATATTTTTTATCTAGTGCATTATTTTCTTTTATTTCTTTATCTATGCATATAGCGGATATTCTTAATTCATTAGAGACGGAGAATGATTTTGAACAGTTACAGGAACCCATTGACGTAAATGAATTTAGAACCAAAATCAAGGTAAACAAAAAATTTTGGAAATTTTACACTTTAATATATGTAGTGCTCCTAGGCACTTTGACGAAATTTTAATATTCTTGCAATCCTGTGACCTCCAAAATATTGACATTTTGATTTTAGGAGAAACTAGAAACAATTTTATACCGGGGCGTTTTAACATTCCTGGATTCACAACTTTTTTCAATGATAGCACACTAAATCAAAATGATGGTCTTCTCATTTTTATTAACAATAAGATAAATGCTGATATCAAACACACAGTTACACCCTTATCCAATATAACTTTAACCGAGATTAGATTTAAAATTAGGAACATGTCTTTTAATGTCGTGACTGGCTACAGATCACCCTCCTCTTCTGAGCTAAATTTTTTACTTGATCTCGAACATTTCTTGAGCACTCTGCCATGTAATGACTTTACAGTATTTTTGGGTGACATGAATATAAATATCTTAAGTCGTGACCTAGCTATTGCAAATAGATACTTGACTGTCCTTATGTCCCTCGGTTTTAAATCATATATAAATACATTTACTAGAGTTACACCGGATACACAGTCTTGCATAGACCACATATTTGTTAAACAAAACCTGAACAATGTCAACTTAAACCTTTATTCTTCAGTTATAAACAATAATACAACGGATCACTACCCTATTTATTTACAAATTTCTAATAAAAACCATGACAAGCCACAAAACACGGAAAAGACTGTCGTAAATTTTGACCACCGAAAATTCACAAATTTGATAAATCAGGAATCATGGACTGCTGTTTTGGCGGAAAGTGAACCAAACACAGCTTGGCACCTATTTTACAAAACTTTCTCTGACATATATAACAATAGCAAAGTAGTAAAAGTCGTAAGAACTAAAAAAGACGTGAAAATTAAACCCTGGATAACTACGCTATTATAAAATCTATAAAATGCCGTGATCAGTTGAAAAGGAATTTAATTAAAGATCGAAACAATGAGTTTCTTATAAATAGATTTAAAACATACAGAAACAATTTTAAAAAAATTATAAACGAAGCAAAGGCCAGATACTACCGGGAGGTTGTAAATAGCCACAGGAATGACATGAAGAAAATTTATAATATAATAAATGAAGCGACAAATGCAAATCAACATAAAAATATTGACATAAACATATTAGACAAAAATAATGAAAACAAACAGTTTGAGAGCACAAAACTGATGGCTGACTACTGCAATAATTATTTCATACAGATAGGACAACAAATGGCAGCCAAAATACAACCGCCTGAACATTACAGAATAAGCTACAATAACGAGCGCATTACTGAAAACATGTTTCTGAGGCCAGTTGATAGAAGTGAACTGATTTTGCATATATCATCGCTCAAAAATGATAGTTCCCCAGGATATGATGACATCAGTGCCAGACTCATAAAAGACCATCACATGGACATAGTTGATCCGCTTGTACACATCATAAACCTGATCTTTCAGCATGGCATGGTCCCAAATGATTTTAAAAAATCAATCGTCGTTCCAATACATAAATCTGGCAGCAAAACCGAAATAAGCAATTATCGCCCCATAAGTTTGATTAGCACATTTACCAAACTACTAGAAAAATGCCTCAAGGATAGATTATTCAACTTTCTAGTAAGAAACAAAATTCTGAATGAAAATCAGTTTGGGTTCCGGAAAGGTCTCAGCACGGACCATGCTATATATAAACTTGTTGATTCTATAAAATCAGCCCTAGACAACAACAAAAAATGCATAGGTGTCTTTTTAGACCTTGCGAAGGCTTTCGACACAGTGCCTCCTCTTCATCCTCTATATTAATTCTCTATTGAAAAACAATATACAAGGTCTTATTATATCATATGCAGACGACACGGTTTTAGCTTTCAGTGATGATACCTGGGAAAAGGTAAAGACCAAGGCAGAACTTGGTACTGCAATGGTAAAAAAATGGCTAGACTTCAATGAATTAACCCTTAACATAGACAAGACAAACTATATCGCATTCTCTCTTACGGATGTCAACAGACCTAATTTCAATTATTTGCAGTTACCAACAGCAGAACTTAAAATTAATGAAGTTAATCAAATTAAATATCTGGGCGTTATAGTCGATAAAAACCTAAAATGGTCCAAGCATGTAAATAGCTTGGTTATTAAAGCAAGAAGGTTGGTTTTCAAGTTTTATGAGCTACGCAAATTCATGAACAAAGAGTTACTTGTGTCAATATATAGAGCTTTGGTTGAATCTATATATTCTACAGTATGCCATAGTTGTGTGGGGTGGTCTGTATGCTAATGCTCTGGAACCTCTAAACACAGTACAAAACTACGTATTGAAAGTAATTTTTCGAAAAGAGAAACGCTATCCAACTGATCATCAGCTATACAATGAATATATTTTAAATATTCGAATGTTGTATTTCTATAACATTTGTCTTTTTTTATATAAAAATAAAAATTTGCAAGCAAGCCTGGAGCACTCATATCAGACTAGACAAATATCTAACCAGAATTTAGTTGTTCCTTTTTATAGAAGAGATGGCAACCAAAGATTTATGACTAGTTTAGGTCCGAAGTTGTTTAACTTGCTACCAATCAGCATAAAAAATATATTAATTTATAAAAGATTTGCCAGGATGTGTCGGCCACTTATTTTTAGAAATTATAGGACATTTCTTGGCCTGCTGTGATTGTCATTGTCAATTTTCTGATTTTCCTTTGTTGTTTTTTTTTCTAAATTTTTCCCTTAATTAAGTAGTCTCTAAACTCTGAAATTTAGTGATGTCTACTATTAAGTTTAATTTATATACATGATTATATCTAGGTACCTATATATATATATATTTTTTTTTTTCGTTTTCTTTTGCACATACAGGTTGTATAGTAATCTAGGTGCAATACAATAAAGATATTTTATCCATTTTTATCAGTTGTAGCAAAATAGTTATTATAAAATAATTAATAAACAAACCAAAACTTATAAAACTTATAAAACAAAAACACAACTTTCAAATTAAAGCAAATAATTCTGCCGCCACTAAGACCCTTAAACATACCGCCGGCCAGCCAGGCTGTTCGATTTCTCACTTTATAATGCTATTAGAGCAAACCCGCACCAAAAATTGTCACTAGTATTTTGTACAGGTTCTTAGCAATCATGTCACTTAAATTTCCTATTAGATATCAATCGAAAACCGGATAAAAATACAAATTAATACGACACGTACACCTACTTCGCGCATAAATTACATACTAAATCATGGCTAACCTAAAAAAAAGTCACATAGCACATGGATCTTTAAGAAGTGTTGTCGATGTTTCTGTTTCACGGCTTCTTTCAAGGTGGTTGCGGTACACCCCGCTATATTTATCGTGCGATTATACGAAGTTGTTCGCGAAACGTTCCTGTAATTCAGCCAAGCACAGATATTTTATATTATTTATATACTAACCTATCTGTATCAGGCTCTCTGATGGCTAGCGCCACGTACAAGGAAACGCCGCGCAGGGGAGCTCATTCAAAGCAGCCACTACTATTAATAAACTTAGCGAGTACTTCCCCCAGATTTATCTTACCATAGAAGTTGTCAAAGGATAGGAAATAACACAGAACGAAAGAGTTCTTGCAATTAAGGTATTTTGCCTTTATTTAAAGTTTACAGGCTCGAGTCATTTATTCATCAAAGATTCTGTTGTTAAAACAATAGGCTCAGCGGCAACTGCCGAAAAAACTATGCTCGTTTCTAAAAGGATGAAGCTTGACAACTGCGACTACTTATCGTAGTAAAGCATCAAGAAAGATTAGATATATAATATACAGGGTCCTGCACCTCACCTCCCGTCTTCTATAGCTCACTTAGTAATTAAGTTAGAATTTTCATATTTTGCAGACCTTATCTGTATCTTAGGGCGCATTTCAGGAAAATATTTTTTTTCATACAGGGTGTTCCAAAAAAGTGTGACGTCATAAGGGTGTATTTTTTTAAATTACATGCCATATATTTTCTTACTTATTTGGGTGCCTCCTATAGTTACCTACATACCCCTAAAATTTTATTAAAATTAATTTAGTATTATAGACGAAAAAAAATAAAAACTAAAAAATATCAGTTTTGCGCCACTGGTATTAAAAATAAATAAAAAATAAAAATAATGCCTCGTTAATACATTTATACAAAGGTACTTATTAAATAAGGTATAACAATTTCGTTAACCAAGTTAACACGAATTGTATAGGGTGTCCAAAGTTTACTGTCAAACTTTGCAAACTTTAAAGCCATTTATTTTTCTTATTTTAAATGGGAACCCCTGTATATTTTTATGTCATTCGATGCAGAATTAAAAATCAAACTTTTTTCCTAATTGCAACCCTATCGAAATTTCTAACGCATCAAGAGTTATTTGCAGAAAACTATTCCAACAGTCATTATTATGAATAAATATCGAAGGTGGCTTTGAAAAACAATTTATTGGTAATAAAGTTTATTAAAGTCACCATAGGTCATTTTGACTTTAGTAATCTAAATGTTTCAAATATTGTTAAATTGTTAGTAATTATTAACTGGAAATGATAATCGTGAATATGGTTATCCTTAAAAATTCGTTGAACTGTTCTTTCGATTACATCTACGGCATCAGCGACTGCTTGTTGAGTAACTGAAGGATTTTCTATAACAGATAATAGCACAGCCAATTGATTTTGTTCAGTTCGGACCGGTTTATTTCTCACTGGTTTTGGGTAGTTTACATTTCCCGTTTGTACAAACCTCTCTAATATGTTTTGCAGGCTCCTTTTGTCTGGATGTCGTCGTTCCGGAACACTGTGCGCAAACTCGGCTTGCCAAAAAAGAGTTCTTTTCGCATGCTTCTAATATAAAAATCATATCTACGAGCTCTTCTTGGTTGTAGTCCATCAAACAATATAAAGTAATTATAAACAGCTTAAATAATTACCAACAATTTAACAGTATTTAAAACTTTTAGATTACTAAAGTCAAAATGGCCTCTGCATGGTCACTTTAATAAACTTTAATACCAATAAATTGTTTTTCAAAGCCACCTTCGATATTTATTCATAATAATGACTGTTGGAATAGTTGATAAAATTAGTTTTCTGCAAATAACTCTTAATGCGTTAGAAATTTCGATAGCGTTGCAATTAGGAAAAAAGTTTGATTTTTAATTCGGCATCGAATGACATAAAAATATACAGGGGTTCCCATTTGAAATAACAAAAATAAATTGCTTTAAAGTTTGCAAAGTTTGACACTAAACTTTGGACACCCTGTACAATTCGTGTTAACCAAACTTGGTTAACGAAATTGTTATACCTTATTTAATAGGTACCTTTGTATAAATTTATTAACGAGGCATTATTTTTATTTTTTATTTATTTTTAATACCAGTGGCGCAAAACTGATACTTTTTAGTTTTTATTTTTTTTCGTCTATAATACTAAATCAATTTTAATAAAATTTTAGGGGTATGTAGGTAACTATAGGAGGCACCCAAAAATGTAAAAAAATATATGGCATGTAATTTAAAAAAATACACCCTTATGACGTCACACTTGTTTGGAACACCCTATATGAAAAAAAAATATTTTCCTGAAATGGGCCCCAAGATACAGATAAGGTCTGCAAAATATGAAAATTCTAACTTAATTACTAAGTGAGCTATAGAAGACTGGAGGTGAGGTGCAGGACCCTGTATATACCGGGTGTCCACGGAAGGTGGCTCGCCCCTCTAACTTTTTTGTTTTTCTAGATAATGAAATAAAATTTTGGGGGATTTGTATACGACATAAAACTGCATTTTTTGACAGGTGACTCAACATTATGGAACTTCCGGTTTAACCGGAAGTGACATAAACTTTCGATCTTTAAATGGGACCCCTGGTATATTTTTACTTTTTTTGACTTCATGTGACATTCTAAATACAACGATGTATCACTTGTCACTTTTTGTCACCAAGAAAATATTTTTTTTCCAAATATATTATTTTATCTAGAGGGCTATGAAAACCTTAAAATCACTTATTTCAGTTCTTTAATCTTGGGAAAAATACAATTTTACTATTTTTGGTCCAATGCTATGTGCTATGTAAAATTTAATCTTTAAAGTTGTATAACTCATTTTTTTTAAATGGCAACATGGTGGCTCGTCTGGTTAAGAAAAAAGAGGATTTTATTGCGATTATTTTGATACCATACACTATAAGGTTTTAGAAAAACTGCCATTAAAAAACTTTAAAAAGTTATGAAATGAAAATGAAGCATCTTTTGAGAATAAATTTAGATTTAAATGCATCTAGCCTGTGACCAGCAAAACTGATAAAACAAAATCATGCCTTGAAGAAAATTGAAATGCCAACAGCTTCTGCCAAAGTAAATTAGTTTGTTGTTTAAAAAACATGGAAAATAATAGTTTTACAAGGAGTAAAAAAGTTCATATGTTATTATTGTCAGGTTCATTTCGCATTTTCGGAACCAGTTTTGGGTACCTAATAGTGCCGAGTTGGATGACGCCGATTAAATAGTTATTTGTTTCACTAGGCAGAAAAGCACAAGATTTAATGCCGCGGCTAGTGTTTCATAGACGAGGCGCAGCCGAGGCTAGGAAACCAGCCAAGGCATAAAAAGTCCACTTTTTCTGACTAGGCAGAAAAAATACACCTTTTGAGCCTGTCAGGTGTCATTAAAAGACTGCTTTTAATGTCATTTGTGGAAAAATATCTTTGTGCGTAAAGTCGTGCAGCATCGGTTGAATTATTTCTACATTCTCCAAACACTAATAACATATCAACTTTTTCACTCCTTGTAAAACTATTAATTTCCATGCTTTTTAAACAAGAACCTAATTTACTTTGGCAGAAGCTGTCGACATGTCAATTTTCTTCAATGCGTGATTTTGTTTTATCAGTTTTGCTGGTCACAGGCTACTTGATGCATTTAAATCTAAATTTATTCTCAAAAGATGCTTCCTTTTGGGAAAGTTCTAAGTTAACTTTTTAAAGTTTTTTAATGGCAGCTTTTCTAAAGCCTAATAGTGTATGGTATCAAAATAATCGTAATAAAATCTTCTTTTTTCTTAACCTGACGAGCCACCATGTTGCCATTTAAAAAAAAATGAGTTATTCAACTTTAAAGATTAAATTTTACATAGCACATAGCATTCGACCAAAAATAGTAAAATTGTATTTTTCCCAAGATTAAACAACTGAAATAAGTGATTTTAAGGTATTCATAGCCCTCTGGATAAAACCATAAATTTGGAAAAAAAATAATTTCTTGGTGACAAAAAGTGACAAGTGATACATCGTTGTATTTAGAATGTCATATGGAGTCAAAAAAAGTAAAAATATACCAGGTGTCCCATTTAAAAATCGAAAGTTTATGTCACTTCCGGTTAAACCGGAAGTTCCATAATGTTAAGTCACCTGTCAAAAAATGCAGTTTTATGTCGTATACAAATCCCCCGAATTTTATTTCATTATCTCGAAAAACAAAAAAGTTAGGGGGCGAGCCACCTTCCTGGACACCCGGTATATATATATATTACAAAATTACTCTTAAGTGTCTCAAAATTAATGCAATGATAAAATTGTCTTTTAAAAAACACCGCTGTGTTCCTTTTAGTTGCTTTTAAACAGCAAAGCAAAGCCAACGGCTAACTAAGTTGAGCGTTTCTATTAAACATTTAACTTAGCACAGCAAAGGCTTTTTCTTCCCCCCTTGCAGCGGTTAAGTATGCTCCTCGCTATGTCCCATACGAACTATACGAAGCTGTTCGCGAGGCGTTCCATTAACAACTAAGCTAAGCAAAGGTTCTTACTTTGCTTGTTTAAAAGAAACAAATGGAAAGTGGGTAGCAGATCATTGGTGGGTAGCAGATCATTGGTGTGCATCAAAACGTAGGCTGATAAAAAAAAGCCGAGTTACTTTTTTTAGCCATAGAAAAATAAAGGGTTTTAGCGCAGCAAAGATTTTTTCCTCCCTCCTTGGTCCTGTAAGATTTTTGCTTTGCCGTTTAAAATAAGCAAATGGAGGAGTACCTGTTAGGTACTTTTGCTACTTTTAAATAGCTTTGCATTCCTTCGCGAATGACTTCGTACATCGTATGAGAAACGTAGATCCAGGGGCATACTTAACCATGGCAAGGAGCAGGAAAAAATCTTTGTTTGCTATTTAAAAGTAACCAAAAAGGAACTCGCGGCTAATATCTTTGCTTAGCTAAGTTGTTAAACTTCGTATGATCACATGAGAAATGTAGAGGGGCATACTTAACCGCGTCGAAGGGGGAGGAAAAATCGTTTCTTTGCTATTTAAAAGTAACTCGACTGTAGTAAACAATGCGTATTTTAAAACGTGAAAATGGCACATTCTAAAAATAATATATCGCCTAAATTTGTAGCTAATTTAAGGGGGGTCTCGACAAAGGGCGGCTGCATATAGCATTTTCGAATTCTAATCATCAAAAAAAAAAATCTCTATTACAAACACGAACTAAAAAGTTCTTCATAACAGATAAATTAGTATATCATATTCAGATTTCATTTACGCCGGCTAGGGTAAACACGTCTTGGCCAATATGTAATAAAAAGCGACAGACCTTTCTCCTTCTGCTGTTATTTTCCAAGGTGTATTTTTGGTGTAAATGAAATCTGAATATGGTAGTATAAATAGGTACCTAGTAGTTCTATTCCAGTTTTTTCTTGTGTGATCCTGTCACGGGCACACACGTCAATTTAAAGCTACGGTCACGACAATCGGAATCCAAAACTACCAAAATCTTCTCGCTGACGTCTAGGCAATGACATCAAACTAACGGGTAGCTGTCAAACAAGCGCCAAGCGATTACGGAATTGCTCTGTGAAAAGTGAAAGTTTACTTGACATGTGACATACATGTGACCTTCGTTCTTCGTTAAAAAAATTATTCCATTTTACAAATAAATTAATTATTTATTATTTTAGTTATAAACAGCAACATGTGTAAGTTTTAATTGATTAGTTCTAAATCATTTTAATTAAGAAAATTACTTTTTAGCACGTAAAATTTTATCTGGAGAATATTTAGAAAAATGTGAAAATACATCTGGCACTCAAGAACAGAGGAATCGTTTTATTTATATAAAGCAACATATTGAAAAGTCTACTCATTATTCTACAAATGGACCTCAAAAAGTATTAGTAAATCCTCACTTCAAGCAGAAAAAAGTATTTGTCAATCCAAAGTTTCCTGGAATCAAACCAATTCAGACTAATACAATTCATATTAATCCTCATGTAAAAAACCTGAATGATACAATTTTAGGCGATAAGCAGTATATAAAAAACAAATTCTTTCAACAAGATGTTCCTTTGCAAAGTACAAAAATCCACATCAATCCACATGCCAAGGGTGTTCGAATATCTTTAAATAGAAAATTAATTATCTCCCAGCCTATATCGCAGGTTGTTCATATCAATCCAAATTTCAAAAATCCGAGTATTCTAAATAATGTGCTATGTAATAATACCATTAGTATGCCTCATATTAAACCACAAAATTTACAATGTGTTCCAAGAGATAAAGCAATTGTTTTAACAAGAACAAAGCTAATTAGAACTTCTGCTGTAAACGATAAAAATGGAAGTATAAAAAGAAGAAACTCCGTAAAGTCAAAATACAAAATTGTAAAATCATCACTTCATTCTTCACTGAAAAAAAGTTTTGCAGGTGCCATTGATGAAAACAAATTTAAAAATAGGTACAAAATTGACCATAGAAAAAGAAAATCTCTTAACATAATAGGAAAGAATCACAAAAAGTATGTTTATATTAACAGATTTATGGGGATTAGTGATTTAGCCAAGACTTGTTTAATAAAAGGCTCACCAGTAAACCCTAATAAAAGTGTGGTAAGCATCCAAGGAGATATACATAGGAAATCAAGAACATCCTTGAGGAAAATATCTGTACCAAGTTGTCTGTCGTCCATAAAGAAATCTCCTAGTAGATCACTTCAAGTATCAAAGTATAAGTTAGTTGTTAAAAATGTGACGGCCTCTAAATCTGTTCTTGAGAATAAACTGAGAGTGTCTGAAAATCCTGTGAGATTAAAGAAGTTTAAACTTAATCGGTAAGTAAGTGTAGGGTAAAGGTAAGTACTTAGTTAATTAAATTTTCATTGAAATTCGTTTTTTGTTCACAATTGGAATTAATGGAAGAGTGAGTTGCTACAATTTTCACCAGCTATCTGATTCTAATTATTTTTTGGCTAACAAAAACTCGAACAAAAACTCATTACTTAAAGGGAAGTTACCATTTTACAAGATAAGATAATGCTTTCTTTGTTAAACCATCCCAAGAGTAATCTATGACTAACACACCTTACATAAAAATTTAAGTAGGTACCTACCTACCTATTTTAACAATATTGTAGCTGGAAGTTAGAATTAAATAAAAAACTAGGTTTCTCACACCAACAAAGTTTTAAAATATCCTATAGATACTTATCTATATTTATTACCTAATACATATCTGTACTTCTATCCAATATACAGTAGGTATGTCTGGCAATGTGGTAGACAAGCCAATGGCAAACCGACCGAAAATTTAATTTTTCGAGGAAAAGTAATTATAAGAATGTTTGCTTGCTAAAAAAATACGATTGTTGATGAAACAAAAATTTTTTATACAGGGTGTCCAAAGTTAAAAATTCAATTTTTTTACAAGAGTAAAGTAGATAGGTACCAATATCTTAGAAGATGTGATTATTTGAAACAATTCTCCTCCGCCAAAAACTTTAAAATATGGGTAAGCCTTACTGTATTTATTAAAAATATATATTGTTATCATATCATGTAGGTACCTACCCTATAGCTTATACTTGAATTTGCTTGCCAACGTATGTTTTTCTGCAAAACTATTTATGAACTTAAAACAGTAAATTTACACAACTGGTACTGAGTCCTATTATCATTACATGTCACCTGAGATGTCACCAAAATCTATGTATAATAATATATATATAAAACTACAAGATCAACAAGAAAAATAGGCCCCTTATAATAGACACCATTTCACATAGATGAGCAACGAAGCACAGGTTGTATTCTGTTGTAGAAAATAATGTTTGACCTTCTTTCCAAATTTAAATGCGTTTTGTATTTTTCTGGTACTTTCAAAAAGGGTGTTATAAGTCATAGAGGTTTAACAGAGGAACGCGGTAAAAAATATGATTGCTTTGCTGTTTAAAAGAAGGTTAAAGGAACTCAACTAAAATGACAACATCTTTACAGGCTAAAATAAATAGTAAAAAAGAACAGTTAAAATTACAACAGGGCCTACACACACACAAAAAAAAAATTATTACATAGTTAGGACATCAGATATTAAAAATTCAGCTGTTGAATAAAAGGTTTTTGAGATTAAGTATTCGTTTATTTTGAACTTATTGTTTTACCGGCAGATCGTGTATAGACTTAGGAAGTTTGTTAAAAAATTTGATTGCGACGAAGTTAGGTTTATTTTGGCATTTACCTAGTCTGAAGAATAGCATTGGTTGGGTATCCCTGTTCCGAGTTCGGGTGGTCATGGATATTACTTTTGGTAGTATACTTTGACAGGTCTTTCTTTGCATAGAGAATACTTTCTAGAATAAACACGCTAGGTAATGTGATAATTTTTGGATCAATAAAGATAACCTTACAGTCGTCCCTATGTCCCACTTCCGCCTATTGTCTATGCTTCCGCCACGATCCTGACGGCTCTTCTTTGAATAGCATAATATGAAAATATGTGCAGTCTAGCAACTTAGCTTCTACTTTAGACGGTAGAAACAAAAAATACAACTCAAATTTAAGCAAACAAACTACAAAACTCAGCTATCTTACTCCTGTCATTTGAACTCTTTAATGAATACGTTTATTAATATTTTTTAATTCCTTTTAGGAAACCAAGCCCCAAGAAAAATAAGGCAACTAAGGTGTCACCAAGGATATTAAGAAAATGTAACATTCCTTGTCTTTATTACAAAAAATATGGTTTGTGTAAAGGAAAAGAAAACGGAAAATGCTTTAGAAAACATGATCCTGATCAAATTGCTTTATGTACCAGGTAAAATCTGTAATAAAAAACGTTTAGATTATGAGTCACATATAGATATTTTTATTATTTAGGTTTTTGCAAGGTGCTTGCATAGAGGAAAAGTGTCTTCTTTCACATAACGTTTCGCCAGAGAAAATGCCCACCTGCAAATATTATTTGGAAGGTTCTTGTTCAAAAGAAAATTGTCCATACTTGCACATAAGAATAAATCCAAAGGCAGAAGTATGCAGAGATTTTATTGAAGGATTTTGTAAAAAAGCTGCTGAGGTAAATGTATTTAGTGTAATGTATAAGATTTTGTTTTGCTATATCAAAAAAATGTCCTTTCTAAGCTATAAGTTAAAGGGTTGCACGCCATCACTTATGGGAAATGCGAGGGTGAACCACCTGTCTTATTTTCTATTGTTATTTATCTATTATTTCTTTTCTTATCTGATAAATGTTTCTATATTTGCGAAACAAACCCGAATAAAATATTGAGAACTTTGAACTTTTGGAGACAAGTAGTAAGGTATTAAAAAATACCTAGTAGTAGTAACTAAGTCATTTAAATGGAAACTTAAATGTCTTTTAATAAGATACTGAGGAACTGTTTTTTTTTTGAAACAATAATTTTCTTTTTTTAAAACCGAGCAAGTTTTGAACTGCAGGTATTTCATGTGTATAACACATAAACACAAGGACAGTAAATGTTGATTACCCAATTCACCCTTTAACATTGACTGAGAAGAGTTTTTATTATATGTGCCTGAGATTTTTCAAAAAATTACTCAATATAAAAATCCTTACTGGGCAGCAAACTTTTAAAAAGTCTGTAAGGAAATTAAACTGGAACCATATTCCATTGATGACTTCGAAGGTAGACTAAACAAGTATAGGCTAGGATAATTGTTATAATAATGGTTTTTCTTTCTCTTTTTGACGCCATTTTTTTACCCCCGAAATTGCTCTCTTTAGTTCTTCCAAATTATCCATTATATCTGATTATATTATATCATAAATAACACGTTTAATGTGACTCCACAGGAAAAAATTGTTAGGTAAAATATCAGGATACTTGGCTGGCAAATTTATTGTGTGTCCATTGAAAACGACATATTCCCTTACTTGTGCATTGTGCGCAGGACAATCGTCGATTTGAAACCTAATATTTTCACTCTTGGAAGCAACTTCTTCCAAAGCAGGTCCAATTATAGTAAACACAAAAAAAAATTCCACGTTTTGTTAAAGAAAAAACCGGTCCAATAATCCGATGTTCATACGTACAGTGTCCACGGAACGGAAAAACGTTTTTATTAGTATTTATAGAAGAAAAAGTCATGCTTTATAAAAAGTCTGCTTGTGCACCTCAAACAATTTCGAATATCACATTTGCGATTACTATACAGGGTTCGTCAAAAACAACATTTTTACTTTTTAGGATTTTTTTTTCAATTCCTTGATTTATTAAACGAATTTTGTTTGTGCAGAAACGACAATTTCAAATATCACATTTGCGATTACTATACACTACTATACAGGGTTCATCAAAAACAACATTTTTACTTTTTAGGATTTCTTTTCAATTATAATTTTCGATTCCTTGATTTATTAAATGAATTTTGTTTGTGCTGAAACTGTAATTTCAAATATCAGATTTGCGATTACTATACAGGGTTCATCAGAAACAACATTTTTAATTTTTTGGATTTCGTTGAAAATAAATTTACGTAAAAACAAACAACTATTGTTGCTTTCTTACTTCGAATATGATTTAATATCTGGCCGAGTACGATTTTGTTGCAAGAAAACCATTTTTTATTTGCCTATTTTTGAATTATTTTTATTATTACATGTCATATTTCATCAATTCATTCAATCATAAATTATAAAACTTATTCAAACGTGGTATAGTATTTGCAGAATTATACCGTTGACTCTTTCTGCCAAAAATAAAGTAGCTGATTAAACCCTATTGTATACGCCTCAACCTTCAACTTCAAAGGGGATTAAATCGGATCAGGGTCGGCTTGAAAATGTACCCACACCACATGATTTATTTTTATAATTTAAAATAAATAGATAGGCATTTTTAGTTTTAGGTGGGTACCTATAATAAATGTAAAATAATGATAACAATTATGATAATTGAAAATAATATAATTTAAAAGTATAACTATTAGGATAACAAGTACAATAAAAATTAATTAAATTCTAAAAAACTATTGATAATTTATTTAACATTTAACTCTGTATCACTATCACTATCTTCATCTAAGCCTAAGCTTATAATTAAGGATTGAACATTTGTAATCATACAATTGTAAGAATTTTCCACCTGAAGTACATGCTGTACACAGGTTTTCCAGCTGTCTGCAGAAATTTTTCTTACTTCGTTTTTAATTAATTCTACTACAGATGCATTTAATGTAGGAGAAATATTATTTCTCCTAATATTGGATTTTAATTGGTGCCATATTAGCTCAATAGGATTGAATATACAATCGTATGGAGGAAGACGCAACACTGTATGTCCATTTTCTGCTGCAAGTTTGTCACACTTGTATTCCTTATTTATTTTAAAAGCTTTTAATACTTCTAGCAGTTCTCGTTTTTTGCAAGTTCTTCAAAATATAAATCATTTTCAATCATAAAATTTTGAATTTCTGCTTTTGTATTATTAGAATTGGGAATGATTTTTGCTTTCCGACTATGATAACTAGCATTGTCCATTACAATGACGCTATTTTCAGGTATATTTTTAAGGAGTTTATGTTTAAACCAATCTTTAAAAAGTTGTGCGTCGGTATCTTGATGGTAATTTAAAGAAGAATCTGCTGAAATGTTTTTAGCTGAAAGCAACGGACAATTTGGAACAAACCCGTTCTCTGAACCAGCATGTAATATTGTGATTCTTTTGCCTTTATTTGATGGTGCCTTGGTTTGACATTTTTTGGAAGAATCATCCCAACCTTTTCTTGGAGTGTCATGGGTATTGAACCATGTTCCGTCAAGGTAAATAATTGGACGATTTTCTTCTCTAAATTGTTTAACAGCTGTTAAATATTTAAGTCTCCATTCCCGTAAACGTTGAGATTTCATTAATGTTTGTCTTTTATTAATGCTTCGGTATTTAAAACCCATTTTACGCAATATTTTCCTAAGGCTTGAAAGGCAACAAGAGATATTTGTTTTGTCTTTAATCAGCCGCTCTTTAAGGGAAATCAAAGTGGATACAGTTTGTGCCTCATACATTTGGTAAATCTTTCTTCTTAATAAATCCATGTCATTTTTGTCAATGTTTCTAAATGTGCCAGAATCACTCCGATTTTTTCTAGGATTAACAGGTTTAAGTACTATGTCTCTTACCGAAGATAAAGGAGTTTTTGTCAAAGTAGACGTCTCTGCTAAAGCATCCATCGAATTAAAATTTCTACTCGACAAAGATTGATACACATTTTTAATTATTAGTTTGGCATCGGTAGATAAATGCTTTCTTTTAAAAATTACACTTGAAGATGCCCCCCTATCAGCACAATTCCAAGGACGCCACACTCTACCACTAATAAGTCTAACTAAAAATTACTCGCCGGAAAACCACTAAAGATTAAAATTATTAAAAATCAGTTTGTATTTATATGTGAATCAGGCATAGGTATAAATTGAATTTGTACCTGGTCCGGCTCTGCTCGAAAAGGTTTTAAAATTTGGGATTTCATTATTTATTTTATGGTCAAAGGGATAATGAGGGTTTATTGCAGTCAAAAGATCAACGGCATAATTCTACAAATACTATACCACCGAGTTAGCGCATCGTTCAACTCGACATCTGAATTCCCGATAACAGTTCCCAACTTGTCGCATTGGGATATTTACAGTAACTACCCTTAGCTTTCTTTCAAGAGATCTAAGCTATTATTGAAATTGGTTTTATACACATGTGGCTTCAGATATCCCCATAAATGAAAGTCGATAATTGTGAGATCGGGGCTCCTACGTGCCAACTGATTTGGACCAGGTACCTTCCAACCCATTTGTTCCCAAAGTGATGATTTAGCCAATCATCAAAAGGAATTGAAAACTAGGAGAATTAAAAAAAAAATCAAAAAACTGATGGGTTTGACTCATTTTCTCACAATTGATTTTAAGTTCGGCATCGTTTTTAATGTCGGTTTTTAATTGCCGTCATGGCAGCATCCAAAATCTTAAAGGAAAAATTTACTTTAAATGACAATTCAGGAAAATATGTTCGTCAGTTACTTTATACTCAAAATGTATTTTTTTCTTCTAATTCGTTGGGTAAGTAAGCTGGGGAATGCTTCTTCAATGCTAGCTTTGGTAATTATCTCTCGATTGATTAAAAAAATTTGAAAATGTTCATCCAGAACCTTTGGTTATAAAATAATTATTATTAAGGAATATTAGAGACAGAATCTGTATTCTTTGATATAAATTTTTTTTTTCGTCGTTCAGTAAAATAGTTATTTGTTTCACTAGGCAGAAAAGCACAAGATTTAATGCCGCGGCTGGTGTTTCATAGACGAGGTGCAGCCGAGGCTAGGAAACCAGCCAAGGCATTAAATCTGCTTTTCTGCCTAGTAAAACATATAATTTTTTCTCCAAATTTGTTCCAATTTCACGCAAAATCGTATTTTTTATATTTATGTATGTTATTTATGACATTTATTGAATTGTTGTGTTTACTTGTCATTTTAAATTTAAATTTTTAATGACACCTTTTGAGCCTGTCAGGTGTCATTAAAAGACCGCTTTTAATGTCATTTGGAGAAAATAGTATATTGTTTTATTAGGAGTAAAAGCGATACTTTTCTGACGAGTCTGTAGGTTTGTTGGACGAACAAAGTGAGTCCGGCAATTACGGACGAGTCATAAGAAGTTGCTTTTACTCCGAATAAAACATACTTTTTTTTCTTCAGACGTTGTTTAAATATGAAAACACAAAGATACAAAATGTTTTAATTGTTTTATTTAAAAATTTTAAGTTTTGAGAAGGGGCTAGCGTTACTATGGATTTATTATTATATTGTTTGATAGCGACGTGCCATTCGATTTGACAAGTGTCAGCATTCATTATTGCGTAACTTTATTTAATTTTTATTCTTTTAAAAATAGAATTTTTTAAAACTGCATTTACTTCAAATTAAAATGTCAGACTCAGAATTTACCTGTACGATATTATTTAATATATATTTAGTCATGAGAACACAGTCATACTTTTACTTCCGCTGCTATTGGCAACGGAAGAAAAAGTAAATACTTTTTCTTCCGTTGCCAAAAGCAACCGCCTTCTGACGAAAAAGTAGAACTTTAACGTCAAAAAATTAGTAGAAAAACGTCAAGTTTATTGACGTTTGAAGAAAAAAGGTATTAACAGTGGGGGGTAGCGATTCATTTTTCATGAAAGAAAAACCAGTTTTATCTTTACAAAAAAAATTGTATTAGACAATATATTGATCCTTGTTATTATTTATATATTCGTAGTGTGACAAAAGGCATCAGTACTTATGCCCAGACTATGAAAAGTATGGAAACTGTTTGAAGCAAAGGTGTCCATATCCGCATGGAAAATTGGTAAGAAATTATTTTTCGGATAAAGCCAAATTTGCCAAGAAATCTTCTGATTCTAATAATAAAGTCACAAAAAAATATCAAAGGGCGGTGGTTCCCAAACTTGTTGACACCAATCTTTGTAAAAATAAAAAGGAACAAGTAGCATTGATAGACAAACAGCGGTATTACGAAGAAAAAAAATCGAAAACTGAAGAAATTACTAATGGACCAAGTACATCTGGTAAAGGTACTTTGGAAAATCCAGAAACTAATAACAAAACAGACAAAACTACAACTAAAAATTTCATTGGTTTACAATCGAGACCTAAGCTTGGAACTTTGCCAGCTTTTATACCCTTTGGCAAATAGGTATAAATAAAAAGTAAAGAATATTTCTTGGCAGGGTACAAATGTCTATATTTTTGGATAAAAGTTGTGATTTGTAAAAAAATATTAAATAAAGTTAATTTTTAATAGTTTACGTTTTTTTTATTTCGATACTTATAAAACGACTGTTACACGAGCTCAGAATTTCTAATGACTGTCTCTTTGCAATGTTTCTATGGTTTTTTTAAAATGGATGCTACCGTGGTGGTCGTACCTTACACGCCGAGAAGGGCTTATAATTTTACGCGTTTCTTACATTTTATATAGTATTTCTTATAAATATGTAATCTTCTTTTAAATTTAAGCTGTACCAGGTGACTCAACGATCGCGCGGAGTAATTGTATGCATTGAAGACAGCATTTGTAGATAATAAGCCTTTTGAATTTTACATGTCCTTAATAACTTTTATTTACAACCATATATGTAATGTTGACATTACTGACTTTATTGAAGGTTGGGAAGTGTCACGTTACCTACCTCTACTTCCCGCCCTGACTTCCCACCTTGATTCCCCCC
This sequence comes from Polydrusus pterygomalis, assembly GCA_963969555.1. NCBI lineage: Eukaryota > Metazoa > Arthropoda > Insecta > Coleoptera > Curculionidae > Polydrusus > Polydrusus pterygomalis. The sequence continues at coordinate 35,512,931 of OZ018380.1, read as the reverse complement.
CCCCCCCCCTCATTTTCAGTCCACTAAAATGCGATATTTTAACTAAAATTTTTTCCCTATTACTAAACGTAAGTAGAATTTTTTTTAAATCAAGACTTTGTCAATTTCATATTTAATGAAAAACTTAAGAAACATCAATAACAAGAATAAAGGCTCACAGAAAACTATTTATTAAAATTAATTGTTAAATTAGACTTGAACTGACGTTTATTGTTTTAATTTCAAACAAACGTTTCCTTGACAACCGTCGCCTAATTTGAAAATATGCCTACTTGTAAATTTATTTGATTTTTTTAATATATATTTTCTATATACAGGGTGATTCAAAAGTACTTTGACAAACTTCGGGAGGTAATTGCTGGCAATATTTTAACATGAAAAGTTCTTATAAACAGTGGTCCTTGGCGACTTCGTTACGGAGATACAGGGTGTTGAAATGTTAAAAGGAATAGTAATAATTTTTAAATAACTCCTTAACGAGTTATTTTTTTTTTAATGAAATTTGGTGAATTAAATAAGCATCTAAGGATACTTATTTTCAAAGTACAAGACGTTCGTAAATTTAACCAGTGGCGTCGGTACAAAATGTTACTATCATATTTTTTGTGAAAACTATGCTACACCACTGACTTATTTTATTTTAACTTTCTTTTTATAAATCCCCCCTTCTTTTACAACAAAAAAGATCACGTGTGTTTTTTGATACGAGGGACGGTTTAAGGGGAAATGAATATTTTATTTTACTATACACAAAGATTAAAAAATGTGTTTTAAACTGATCAACAACTTAAATATTTATTAAAGTATTTTAACGAATACCTACATACATACTTACTAATAAACAAATATGTATATGCCTAAGGAAGGCATCTGAGGATGCCTATTTTCTAAGTATAACACGTTTTCAGTATTTATTAGTATGTTATTTTTTAATATTTTGTGCTTTGACAAGGCGGCTTTGAAAATGCATTTGTCGATAAATTAAAACATATTTGACAGTTAGTTGAAAATAACAAAACTGAAGAAATAAAACTCGATGTAAACTAACTGTCAAATTAATATGTTTTAATTTATCGACAAATGCATTTCCAAAGCCGCCTTGTCAAAATACAATATATTATTATTAAAAAAGCATTTCCAAAGCCGCCTTGTCAAAACACAAAATATTAAAAAATAACATACTAATAAATACTGAAAACGCGTTATACTTAGAAAATAGGCATCCTCAGATGCCTTCCTTAGGCATATACATATTTGTTTATTAGTAAGTATGTATGTAGGTATTCGTTAAAATATTTTAATAAATATTTGAGTGGTTGATCAGTTTAAAACACAATTTTTAATATTTGTGTATGGTCCAATAAAATAATCATTTACCCTTAAACCGTCCCTCGTATCAAAAAAACACACGTGATCTTTTTTGTTGTAAATGAAGGGGGGGGGGGGGGGGGTACATAAAAAGAAAGTTAAAATAAAATAAGTCAGTGGTGTAGCATAGTTTTCACAAAAAATATGATTCTAACATTTTGTACCGATGCCACTGGTTAAATTTACGAACGTGTTTGACTTTAAAAATAAGTGTCCTTAGATGCTTATTTAATTCACCAAATTTCATAAAAAAAAATTACTCGTTAAGGAGTTATTTAAAAATTATTACTATTCCTTTTAACATTTCAACACCCTGTATCTCCGTAACGAAGTCGCCAAGTACCACTGTTTATAAGAACTTTTCATGTTAAAATATTGCCAGTAATTACCTCCCGAAGTTTGTCAAAGTACTTTTGAATCACCCTGTATATATAAAAATAAAAATTTATTACATAATATTACTCATATACACCAAACAAGACAAAAAACAAATCTATGTTTATGTTATGATAATTTTAATTTAACACTTTTAAAAAATAATGCTTTATTTGTTGGCATCAAAATTTATAATATATTACCAACTGATTTGAAAACTATAAGGTTTTTAACATTTAAAAGAAAATTAAAATCATGGATTATGCAAAATGATGTAAAGGTAAACCAACTTATATATACGTAATAATACTAAATGTTACAATTTTTCTATTATAATTTCTCCCTTATTTAATTTTTCCTTTCCTTTTTTTCTTTTGATGAAATATTTTTGAATTATTTACTTATATTTTTAAATATTATATTTATGATCTGATTAAAATTAATAATCTATATGGGTGTATATTTTTTCATTACAAAATCGGACAGATTTGTTAATCTATGGTTTTGTAATGATGCTTTCATTGGATTTTTTTTTCAATGTTATTGATTTTTAATATTATTATAAACAAACCTGCAAATAAATAAAATAAATAAATATAATACTACGTCAAAATGACATTTTTCTTTTAATAATATTTTTAGTTAAAAATTATAAGAAGTGGATGTAGATGTGGTTGTAAATAAAATAGTATACAAACCTCGGTGAAAAGTTTCATTACCTACTGTCTCCGAGATATAGTTTACACAGTAATGAAACGCTTTCCACCTCGGTACGTAATATACTATTTTACTACCGGTATGAAACGCGAAAAAGGTATTGTTTTCAAGATAATTCGACTTATAATGAAAATGTGCCATTATGTACAGGCTTCTCTTTGTTGTGAAAATACTTATACTTACCTAGGTAGGTACTAGGTAAATTAATCGAAATAAATATTTGGCGTCTCACTTTTATAGAGTTTTTTATTTCTACTTTCTAGGTTCAAAGTCAGTCTTCTAATTTAAAAATGTCAGGTTTATCAAATGGAACACCCTATATACGGTGTGTCTGCTTCAGTTGCCAGCATATGGAAAAATAATGTCACATCCATTATTTTTGACTTAAAAATTATGAATCGCTTAAAGTCAAAATTTAAGAGCAAATACTAGTAACACCGTCGCCATTTAGTTTTTTTGATCAATATTTCGTTATTTCTTCGTTTCATCCAACAATCGACCAAATACCCATCTTTGGAGTACAATTACCTACAGTTTTACGTTAAAAAGGCAAATTGATAAAAGAGAAAAAGGAAATATGCCTAAATTTGACATTTCTTTTTATGCTTTTATTAATTTATCAATTATTTTTTTTTACTTAAAACTTTAGGTAAGCTATCCAAACACGGGTATTTTGCCCCTTTTTCAGTAGCTAAATTTTCATTATTAGTTGACTTATCTTGAAAAAATCACCTTTCCTCAATTCCTGATGTTTTTGATATTTATACGGATTATATTTATACTTATGTTCTTCGCGCAGTACCTACTGTGAAGGAATGCTTTCTTATAGTTTTGCCAAGAAGCCTGGTGCTAATCCCATTATTGTTTTCTACATGGATTATAAGTTAAGTTAGGTTAGAGGGGAGGACACTCTGGCAGTGTCGCAGTCACACGTGGTCCTATAAGGACCGCTGTGAGTAGATATAAAAGCCCGGTTCTACCTCTCCCTGTTGACCTTGAGCGCACAGGTGTGCAAGTGTTACTTTGACCTTGACCATACACGTGGGCGAGCGTATTTTTATGGTATACTAAACGGCACGAATAGCCTCGTTTTAAAACAGAACATTTATTAATTACAGTACCTTTACTGTCAAAATTGCGAACAATATGACTGTCGTTTTGCTTTAATTGGCCTGTCAGGAAACATCGCAGAGAATATTTCGGATACTCTTCAAGAACTATTTTCCATTTAAATATTGTTATTTTCTATTAAATACAGCAGACTCCCGATTATCCGAAACCCGATTATGCGAACTCTGCATTATCCGAAATTATTCTTGCTATGCCTCCGCATTATTCGAAATTTCTAAGAAATGTTTTGCTTAGCATAATATAGGTTTTATTTTTGACGCAAATACCAATAATGAATACTAGATGGAGGGACATTGCGGCCAAAAATCGAGACTTTAAAATTTAAACAAGTAAAGTATGTTTTTTACTTTACCTACCAATTACCTCTTTCTTGAATTTACGAATATGAATACATGCTGATGTACATACATAAGTATTCGAATTTATTATGTATGTTTGTACATCTATAAAAGTACATATAGTTACTTTTCCTATAAGTAATGATTTTCCTCAATCTCCGCATCCGAAATCGGTCCGGTCCACATTATTTCGGATAATCGGGAGTCTACTGTACTACAAAAAATGTCGAAACTAATGAAAAATAAAATGTGTAGTAAAATTTGACATTATCATAATTACTGGTGGGTTCGTTGGGGTATGTATCACAGCAGTATTTAATTTTTAAGAATTTGGCTTATTAGAACATAAAATTTGGTATATAAGGATTTCAAAAAAGACTAATGCAATTTTGATGTAAAATTAATAGGGGGAGGCAATGTTTAAGGGTAGCAAAATTTACATGCAATTTCCTATGGCCAATCTAGCGGTGCACCATCCGGCATAGGGTATTTATTTTTCATTTTATGGAAGAGAGTAACAATAACTTTCCTTGTAAAGTCGTATATTTCTTTTATTAAGAGTTTTGTGTAATACAAATGAGGGCTTTAAATATATTACCAAATGGTAAAAACGGCGGTCATTTATCATGAAAGAGAAGGAGAGGGTTAAGCGTTAAGTACAATGTACTTTTTATAAAAAAAATTGTAATTTTTAAAGTTACGAAACCTTTCAAAAATTCATTAGATAAAAAAAAACCTGTTGATTCTTACACTTGCCATTTAAAACCCCTGTCAAATTAATTCCAACATTAAAACTCAAGTAAATACGTGGGAAAATATATATCCTAGTACTAAAACTAAAAAACCCAAAACTACATAGTTTTGAGTAAGAAGGTACATATTATAATGTCCTATTTAACTTATACTATCTGTATTGTTTTCATCTTTTTTTTTCACAACAAAAACGCGCGTAGCTCGCCTCCGCGCAGAAGTGCCCACAGGTTCAACCGTACTTTCGCTAAAGGTCACGCCCTTTCTCTCTGAGGTACTTGTAGTTTCTGATATAATATTTTCTTTATTTTTAAACGAACTCATGTCCTCTGTTGTAGTATTTGGACTAATCCTTTCGGAATTTTCCATTGGATCGACGGTAATATTACTAGCGTCGTCTAACGGCTGCTTCTTTCTGCTGTTACTAACGATGTAAGGTTTATTGAATAAACTAAAATCAGTTTCTTTTTTTACCTCTCTCGTATCGCTATAAATGAGAGTCAAGTCATCTTCGGGCTTTAGGTTGTTTTGTTTTAAACAACTTTTTATTGATCTCCTAAAAAATTTAAACAATTAGACAATACATTTAATATTCGAAATAAATCCTCTCTCCAAACAAACCCGAACAAACAATGCTGTCAACACATTTTAATAGCGTTTGTGAATGACATGTGTCATCTATAGGTACCACCTATAGTGGTTTATTAATGACAGTTGCAGTGGCGGTTACCTCGTACAATGCGCACGTGACACTGACAGATAATAATAATAATAATACCTTCTTTTTAGATATACCATTCCACGCATTCATCTGCTCTTATATAGAAGCTATCACTGATAATATTCTTTCTTTTTTAAACTCACCTGTCTTCTGAGGAGCAGACTTTACTACGTCTTTCGTCAACTTCAAATCGTTTACTTTTTCGTTGATCTCTAGTAGTACATTTATGACATACAAAGTTTGTACTCTCCATTGCTTGTGTCTCAATATTAGCCCTAAGTTCTTTTAATTCTTCCTCTTGTTGTTGCACCTCAAGCCTCAAAAGGCGTACCTTCTTGTTCGCTTCGGCTAAATTAACAGACATCAAATGTTCATTAATGGACTTGTCTGAATATTTTTTCTTCCACTGTTCTATTTCATTGCTAAAACAAATTATTTTAATTTGTTATTATTAAAGAAAGCCCGCGATGGCTTAAAATTTGTTGTTGATAAAAGAAAAATTTTAACCTATAAATAAAACGCCCTATACCGGGTGTTTCTCAAAAGACGCCCCTATAACTTTTTTATGTTTATAGATATTAAAATTAAATTTTTGAGATTATGCATAGGAGATGAGCCTGCATTTATTGGCATAATTTTCAATTTGTTAGCACTTCCGGTTTGACCGGAAGTGACCTTGACTTTGGTATTTTGAATGGGACATCTTGTATATTTTTACTTATTTGGGTTTGTTCGGGGTTGTTCGTCAAAAATTGTCATAATAATTGACTTTCTAAGTTTCACAAGCGTTTAAAAAATGAATTTTGTTTTCTTGACGTTTACTCCATTTTTCCAAATTGAACGATGGTGGTTCACTAGGATATTTAAAACGAGCATTTTTTTTTCCAACAATTTGATACCATACACTACTATGCTATTTTAAAATTGACACTAAAAAATTTGCCTTAAATCCCAATCGCAAATTTAAAAGCGTTTTGCATTATTGGCGCCCTCTCTTTTCTAAAGAAATATAAAGGCGACTTTGAAAAACCAATATGGTTTTAAATTAAAATTGTAATCTCATTCGTTACTTAAACTTACATTGTAAATCAGATAAAATGGCTAGTTTTACTAGAAATGAACAAATTGATATGCTCCTAATTTTTGGAGTGACTAGAAAAATTCTTCAGAAGCCGCAAGATTGTATGTATTGTATGTTTTATAAACTAACAACATTACAACTTTAAATTAAAGCCATATTGCTTTTCCAAACCATTCCATTGTTTTTCAAAGCCGCCTTTATATTTCTTTACAAAAGAGAGGGCGGCAATAATGCATAACGCGTTTAAATTTGCCATTGGGATTTAAGGCAAAGTTTTCAGTGTCAATTTTAAAATAGCATAGGAGTGTATGGTATCAAATTGTTGGAAAAAAAATGCTCGTTTTAAATATGCTAGTGAACACCCTGGATTTGTGCTGGATGTCTAGAGGAGTCAGTCACGACACTATTAAGACGCCGGTCAACGCTATTTTCACAACATGAGCCAGGTTATAGCGGTGATATGGAAGTTAAAATTCTGATAAGAGAACTCCAAGAGGAAATGAGGAAATCTATGGAATTCTTTAATGATAAATACGAACAAGAGGCGAAACGAAACAAAGTACTTGCCGATATGGTCTCCGAAGTATCCAAGGACAATCAGGAGTTAAGGAAAGAAATTCAAAAATTAAAAACAACCGTCAACGCGCAAGAAAATAACAAATTAAAATTAAATATTACAATATCTGGACTCCTTGATATTGCTGACGATGCTGTGGTATCAAAGGAAAAAATTACAAAACTGGTCCAAGGCTTGAGCGTTGATTGCAGCGGAGGGGATTTTGGAGATATAAAATTAACAACGGTGCAAAGGCAGTGGTTACTTTAAAGTCTTTGGAGTTAAAGCAAAGAATTCTCAGAGCAAGGGCGCAAAAAGGCAAAATCAGCATTAAGAATTTGGGACTGGGGGAATTTTCGCAGGCAATTTTCATTGATGAAGACCTTTCGAAGGAAATCTATGCATTGTTCAAGAAAGCGAGAGAGCAACTGAGGGAGAAAAACTATAAATATGTCTGGCACCGCAACGGCCGAGTTTTTGCTAGAAAGTCTGAAGGAGATCGATATGTTGTTATCCGAGGTGAAAATGATTTGGAGGAACTTTTGTAGGTAGAATTTAAAGTATGCATGTATGGATTGTTTTTTGTTTAATCTTTTTTTTGTGTAAATTGCTGCGGATATGGGTACGAACTGGCGCGACGCCTCCACGTGGCCCTCCTAAGGCATTCGACGTCATTGATCACGATTTATTGGTGGCAAAGTTAAAATTTTATGGTTGTGATGACATAGCTCTTTCATTTTTTAAATCATACCTTTGGAAACGTACTCAGCGAGTGCGTATAAAGTGCAGCTATTCTGACCCAAAGAATATAATTTCTGGTGTTCCCCAGGGATCCATTTTGGGGCCACTTCTGTTTCTTTTATAAACATGTGACCTTTCTTCCAACGTAAGAGAATCAGAAGTCTATCAGTTCGCCGATGACACCCAAATGATTTGCTACTTTGATCCTGATGATGTTGAAGCGCCTTCTGAGAGTATTAATGGCGATCTAAGTTCAATTATGAGGTATTCTACTGAACATAATCTTATTATTAACTCTAACAAAACTAAAGTACTACTGTTTAGTTCTATAAAACATCGACCCAATATCGAGAATAATATCAATATTGAGATGAATGGGGACCATCTTTTTTTTCTGACAATGTCAAAATTCGTAGGGGTGATTTTGCAAAAATGTTATCTTCGCTTGCGCTTTCTCTATGCTAACAAACACATATTAAATTTTAAAATAAGGAAGAAATTAGCAGATTCTCTGGTACTATCGATAATTAATTATTGTCTTAAAGTTTATTACCCTTATCTAGACCAGAGGTCTCAACAGAGATTACAACGTATACAGAATGCATGTTGTAGATTTGTTTGTGGTTTAAGAAAGTTTGATCACGTGTCTATTCATATATATGAGTTAAAATGGTTAAAGGTTTCGTTTCTGTTTAAGTTTCTACTGCTATGTTTTATGTATCGCCTGTTCAAAAATCAAGCACCAAAATATTTGTTAGAGAAAATCATACCTAGGAATCAGGTACATAATAAAAATATAAGACATAATACTTTGACTATGCCGCACCACTCAACAGCTCTATTTACTCGAAGCTATACATTTAATGTTGTATCCGTATATAATCAGTTTAGACCTAGTTTACATTATTCACTTCATCAGATTCAAAAAATGTATAAACACCTATTTTTGGAGGAGCAATTACTTGGGTAGATTTTATTCTTAATGTAGTAGGTATCTTTATGCCTTATTATCTAAATTATTTATTTAGTTATTTTTTTAAATTTGTATTTATTTTTAATTTGCATTAACATTAAGTTAATTGTGATATTGTATTAACTATAAGCATTTTTATAAGTACATCTCTTTGTAATATAGGGTTAAGAGTTAAAGAGTAGCTCTAGCTAATCTTCGCCCTATGGGCAAATGTAATCTATTTACATTTGTGAATAAAAAGACAGTTTCCCAGCAAACAGTGTTATTAGGCAAGGTAAAGATTTTGTATTGGCAATGTTGGCTTCATGATGGCAAAATGTTGCCAATACATTATTCTTAAATTTGCAACAAATGGCAAACATGCATGATTCCTCAATAAAAAATATGCATTGGTCCATCATTTCAAAAAAGGTAATCCTAACTTTTTTAACTTGCCAATGAATTTAAATTACATTTTTTTTACAGAAATGCCAATATTATTTAACATCAGGCAGCCCGTTAATGTCCCATTACATTTTCTTTGATAATGCATGTGTGAATGCGTTTAACTATTCTAGGATTAAAAATTAAATGATAAATTATTTCTAACGTCTTAAATGTATTTACATTGTGTATTTCCGCCTATGAATTTCTAATAGCAGGCAACCAGTAAATTCCCATTTCCGATATCGCGACAAAGAATGAGTAAATGCATTTTGTTAGCCTAAATATGGCCTAAAAATGTTGATCTTTTTCTTAATTTATAAATCCCGCGCTTTAACTGTGTCACATGATGTTATCATTGGTCCCACGTTGATTTGCATTGGTAGATGATTGGTCGCGAAGCGGGATTATGGGAATGGGGTTAGAAATATCTTTAGTTTGTTTGTAGTATTCTTGTTTTCAGTTTCGGCCGATTTCACGGTAAATTTCCTAGTCATTATATTATTATAAGTTTATCTCTCCGATTTCCTACAACCTAAGTAGGTATACCTATACAATAAATAAAAAGCGAACTTTGAATTAAAACCAGATACAATAATATTAATATTATCATAAAGTCTTTTACCAACACAGACAGTTAAAGCTTTACCTATGGTTAAAACCACGTTAAAACGCAGACGCCATTTCTCGACGGGGGATTCAGCCCGTTTTGTGCTTTAGTTGCTTACTGCCTTTTTTTCTGCAGAAGAATGACGGATACGTGAGAGTGGAATAATAAATCGCCAAAGTAAGTATTTTTTTATACTTATTGGAAACAGTTATAATATGATATAGGTACCTTTAAAATAATACACAAAACATGTTTAAAACTACCAGTAAATCCACAAAAAAATGGTATGGCCGTGAAGCTTAAAATAATAATTCTATGATTTTTTTTTTCAGGTAAATGTTCTGAAACTTCATGGGGGCGAAGACTCCACAGACACAACTAGGAGGGTTATGACCAAGTTAAATGGACACGACTTTGCCTTGGTAATAAATTGATCGGGAAGAAATAATAAGCCGCCATTTTATTCCTTTATACATTGAATATCACTATTTTACCTACACATAAAAGATGTAATTTAACAGGTATTGCATATGTAAATATTTTTGAATACATATTATGTACAGAAACGCTGGTGCTTTATTTTTACCATTTAACATGTAAAGGCTAAATAATAATTTGCCTTAATTTGCCCAGCAAGGCAAAGTGCCTGGCGGCCTACTGACGGCCAGCGGGTCAAAAAGATACATTTGCGGTAATGGCTGCCAATACTGTGCCAATGAACAAGGAAGGCAATGCCAATACATTAAAAGCGTTTTGCCTGCCTGGCATGTTTGCTGGGTTATTATTATAACTACCATCGTTCCATTTGGAAAAATGGAGTAAACGTCAAGAAAACAAAATTTCATTTTTTAAACGCTTGTGAAACTTAGAAAGTCAATTATCATGACATAATATTAATTTTCATATACTACTTGGCTATAAATTAACAGATTTAATTAATTTGTAGCACTCTAGATTAAAAATAAACATAAAATTGTTATAACACGTCAAAAAATGACAAGTCAGGTGTCATTTCACTCATAATGTTATGCTGAACCCAAATAAGTAAAAATATACAAGATGTCCCATTTAAAATATCAAAGTCAAGGTCACTTCCGGTCAAACCGGAACTGCTAACAAATTGAAGATTATGCCAATAAATGCAGACTCATCTCCTATGCATAATCTTAAAAATTTCATTTTAATATCTATAATTATAAAAAAGTTATAGGGGTGAACGTCTTTTGAGAAACACCCGGTATACTCTGGAGTATATTTAAAACTCTTCGGAACAAATCTCGTTGGGCAAAATTCCACTCGGGCACATTATAATAATACTAATAAGTTTATTTAAAATATTGATGATATACCAAAAACTAAGTAAGCTTAGACATCCCAGTCAACGGGCGAAGACGAGGCGTCAGACCACGATGTAAACGCAGAGACTTTAATTAGACGGATATGCGCGCCCGCTAAATAATATGTGTGCTGAACCTCAAATAGAATGCCATGTTGATAGGTATCTTTTTATTTTTGTGTCAAAGAGATTAGTAGTACATTGTTGGACCTTGTATGTCTGGTGTTTTTCTTCTGGAAAACATTTTTTTAAAACGATTATCTATTATACAATTAGACCAGAAGTAATTAATATTCTGGAATTATATAGGAAATATATTTTGGGGTGTAGATTCCATCTGTGAAAGAGTTCTTTAGTGTAAAAGCTTTTAGTCTTAAACCGATTTCACTCACAGTTTATATGTTCATTTTGTGGTTTTGTCTCTGTCTCTCTTTATCCTGCCATTGATACGTATATTTTAAGATGACTTTCATGTCGTCAACTACATTTTAAATCTCCCGAACACGAAGATAATACAGTCGTATAAAGTACCCTTAAAAAATAAAATTAACCTTGTTTTATTAATTTTGATTGTATTAGGTTTATGCAAGTTTGAAATATACGGCTTAAATTACATCATTGCAAAAAACCCATTACTTTTGGTTTGGTCTGGTGTACCTATTCATTTTTAAAATGAAATTATACACGGGCAGTTTTTATAGTTTTAATATGTATGGGTAATCGTTATCCAAAGTTACTGTTCATGGTTTGTAAAAAATTCCCTATTTTCTAATGTCGTAGATATTATGTAAATCACAGACATTTTTAGAAGGTCTGTTCGAAAATCTTTCTTTTAAAATTAAAAAAGGGATAAATATACTTACAAATTTTAAAATTATATAAACTATATCAAAGTATGCATTTGGCAAATTTATTGTTGGTTCTAAGTATAGAAGTTTATGAATAATAAAAAAAATATGAAGTCCTGCTCTGATCAACGTTGAAATTGTGGAAACATAACGTTATCTACCGTGCGAGCAAAAATTATTTGCATCAAAGAGGGCTTGGGTTAAAAAACGTAGGGCCTGGTTTAGATCTCAATCCAATGATATGGGGACGATAATATATCTAATCAAATCTAGGTTAAAATTTTGTTAAATTCATATTATGACATGATAGGCCAAACTAATGAGTAATAAAATAAGTAGAGAAATACAAATTTATATTTGTTGCTTACAAAATTAACAAAGTAAAAATATACAGAAAGAAAAAGTAAAATGATTACATAAATTTTACCAATTTTTTGAGGGTGCAGTGTGGACTCTACAAAAAAATGGGGATTTTCACTCCTTCACATGCGTGTATTCTGAGAATTCACATTACCGGGGAGTTGGAACCAGGCTTCATCCGAAAAAAATGTCTGGTCTAATAAATCATTTCTTTCCAATAAATTTTGGGTAAACCATTGAGAGTAATTCCTGCGTCTTTCAAATTCTGCGGCTTGTATTTCTTGGAATACTTGCCCTTTATAAGGAAATAAATTTAGCTGCTTCTTAAGAATAGTCCTGCATGTTCCATAAGATCTTCCCACTTCTTGGGACAGGCGTCCTATACAATTTGGTGGCGCATTTTGCATTATTTCACGAACGTTTGCAACAAGTTCTTCTGTTCTTACAAATGGTCTTCCTGCTCATTTTTTGTGTTGTATAGAACCTGTTTCCCTAAACACAGCCACGGTTCTTTTCAGGCAATGATAAAAATCCTCAACAATAAAAGCAACGTTAGGAAAATGTTCGTGAAAATCGTCCATGCACAAACCCGGATTGTATTGCCACTCACCATTTACTCTAACCCCGTTTCGAAAATACGCTTTAACCATGAATGTTTTGTGCTGTTCCGTAAAGCCCATTGTGTGAATTGTTCAAGAAATTGGAAAAATTAGCGATGAATCAAATTACTTGTAACGACTGTCAAAGATGACGGAATAACCGATTGATTGTTAATTCAGGTAGTTACTGACACCCAACAAGTATTAAGCTCTACGGCTAAGAATTACGTCCTTAGATGCAAGGCCCTCTTTGATGCAAAATAATTTTTGCTCGCACGGTACTATAAATGACATAATATGATAACTGCGGCTATTACTTACGTATGTCATAAATACTATAGCAAACGATGTTCTATACATAGAATATTGGAAGTGCTCTACTTTTCAGTAATTTATTATTTACGAATATATAATTTATTATAGATGTTGCATATTGCAATTTTATGCCCGCGGAAATTGGAAATATGTTTGGTACTTACTTTTATATTAATAATAAAATATTACGGTTACCTTTTATCACTAATCATATTATGATAGAACTGAAATTCACGATCTAAGTCATTTTGCCCCAAACGATATTGTTCTTCCAATTGTTTTTTATGGTCCTCTAGCAGGTCTTCCAGAACTTGTACATGTCTTTTTAGTGTATCGTTGACCTGTAAAATCACAGTAAGAAATATTGAAGGGGGAAAACTGTAGTAATAAGGTTAAAAAAATATGGTGGCTTAACTTTGGCTGTAGATAACTAAAAAACTAAATATTACCGGAATCTTTATGATGGATACTTACTTTGACGGAAAAAATTACATATTTAAATATATCTTTTTAATTCAAAGACAAAAACTCAAGTTCTTTACCCCCACATAGGTGTTTGTCGTTTTCAAACTGTGTATCTCCCATTTAAGTAAGCCTGTGTAATAAGAACTACTTCTTATATGTTCTTATTACCCTTAAAAAATAGTTCAATCGGACAATCCGTTCAGGGGGTAGGTCATTTATATTTTTAGTTGTTACGGTATTCCACTTGATTATATATATTGATATACATTTATCAATTTGTTCTGCAAAAATTGGGAACAAAGAATTGCTACCATTGCCACAATAAAATTAGAAAAAAATTAACATGTTTATTTCTACAACCAAAGATAAATATCATCGAAAATATCAACTCTTTTGTTTCTGTTCCAGTTTTGTGTACTTACCCAAAATTTATCTTCTTGAATTTCTTCCAAATCTTTTTTCCACGATTCTCTAAGATCTGCATTTTCTTTCCGTAATTGCGAAATCAGCTTTACATGTTGACCACGCTCTTGTTTTAGATGCAGATAGTCAGATTTCATTTGATTAATGGTCTCTTGTAGATGAACACGTCTATAAAATATAATGATATGACACTAAACAAAACATTTTGATGTAAGGTCTAACTCGGATTAGTTATGTTGCCAACCTGGGACATATATTGGATGAATTGCTTCGATAAAGGACAAAGCGCTTCAAATACCTCGTAAAATATACCGTAGCACATGTTATGATCTTAAGAGTTTATCACCGCATGTAATATAAACCCAATTTTTGCCCTCCGCTGTCACCGAATTTTTTCCGATACCGCACATACAATTTACTTCAATTTAAAAATATTAAAAGACCTATCCTTAAACTCGGTTTCTCATGTAGCCATGCACGTAGCCAGGATTCCTTCTCGGGGGGAGCCCATCGAGATCGTGCCGAAAGCGCAAAAAAAATTTTGGGTGCCACGCCCTTTTTTGAATCATGGTGCTTGGTTTTCAAGTGGGAAAAATAAAAAACACAACACAAAATCCTCAAGAAATCAGAGCTCTAATAATATGTGGATATTTCGCATAAAATGAATTCAGTTTTTGTAAGTGTTACAACTATACGGTCTCGAGTTTCGGGGGGGGGGGCCTCCCTAGCTACATGCCTGCATGTAGCAGATTTTCCGATTACCCTTTCGTTTTCAAAGTATAACTTGTGTTCGTATAAATAGGCCACTTTTAAAAATTATTTACTCTCAAATAGGGAATCCAATCCCGCACCCAAACACCTGCGGGATTGAGCCCATCGATCCCGCGGATCCGCGGGATTTACGGGATAGCAAACAATGATGCAGTATTTTTGGTCGACGCGTCGGGGATTCCCCGCCCTGCTGGGCTATTGAAAATACGTTAAACAGAACAGTTTTCTTGCGTACGTGCGAAAGTAAGAGCGTTATTCAACTAGTATCTAGTGACATTTATTTATCAAGTGGTTGAATATAATACATGGAATTTAAACAGTAATCACAAAAATGAGTGTCAGTGTAGTTTACAAAGAGAACAAAGGTTCAAGTTTAGTTTGGAATTATTTTTTAAAGTCTGAAGATGGTCTTACAGCTAAATATAAGTTATGCCCTAGCATTATCAAAATCTCTGCTCGTTCCACCAAAGGTCTTCACACCCACTTACAAACAAAGCATAATATTAACTTGAACGTCCAGAGCAGCAGCGGTAATGTTAATATTGATAAAATAACACAGGAAATAAAAGCTATAGTATATATAAGCTTGTAACGAAGTTACTATATTTTCCGGAGTTTTTAATATTTTTACTGCATTATTTATATGGTTGTAAAGGTTAGTATGCCTGTACAAAGTTTACTTTCTTATTTTTTGTGCTACAACGTTCATTCTTGTACGTAAATAATTCATTTATTTTATACTGCTTAAATCTATTAAGTTTTCCGTCGCGAAACACCGGGAAAACTTTTCATAATTTCCCGGCCACGCTCGTTAGTACTGTTAGACGCGTGGCCAAGTCGAAGCGCGCACAGTACCCCCAGATGCCTCCGCGCGAGATCGAAGCGCGTACGGTACCCCTGCTTCTGACGGCGTGACGTAGTTTCGCGGAGCCAATTTATACGCGGGACCGACACATTTTCAGGCAGAACTCCGGTTCTCATCTTTGTTACAGGTCGACTCTCCAGCCAGGACCCCGCAGCCAGCCGACCAGCCCCGAAGCCGAGAGACCACCTCCGAGGCCAACCCACCATGAGGGCCCATACATAGACTACAAGCCCGCCGTTTCCTCTCGACGTCTTCATCAGTAGCTGCATTGTTTAATTTATTTCGTCGTATATTTACGTGCTCTGTCTTACACACTGTTTTAATGCCAGAACGGGTACGTCTGCGAATGTAGTCGAAACCCGCGCATGCGTAGGGAAACGGACGTCCTAATGAACCGCTACGGACGGCTGTTCGTGCTCTCGCTCGTGTCAACTCTTTCTCTATCGCTCTTTTAACGTTACATTATCCGCGCCCGTAATCGCAAGTAGTTTACCGCCCAATTGTCCGCAGATAGCTTAATTGGATCGCGACCTACACAGCGTTGCCGCAAGTCCACGGACCGCGTTACCTTTCCTTTTACTGACCGCACTGATAAAGTTAACCGCAAGCCTTTCTTGCCGCTCGACGCGATCTCACTTCTATAAACCGCGAGCATACACGCATACTTTCCTACTCTTTCTTTCTCATTCTGTACCGCTGTCAGCCTATTTGCTGACCCACTCCAACACGTTATTAGGATACCTATTCTCTTTGCTGATTAATTGTCATTTTACGAAAATAAATTGTGTTTTGAAACCGATTGTTTCATTTTCCTTCCAAATTTTAATTCTTTCAGGACGCTTAAAAATAGTCGCTAAATGCGTAGTTGAACGCCTGGTTTAATTTTCTCCACTGTAACAAGCTACCTGGTGCATCGTGGGCCCCTACCACATTAATCCAAGGGGTGGCGCCCGAGAAACCGTTGGAAACTTATTTTCCATCCGTCCAATAGATATTGAAAGAAAAAGCTTTATTCACATATTAATACTGTTCGCTAAATGGGCAGATATTGATAGTGAAAACCAAAGCGACAAAACAATACTTTCAAACCGACATTTTATATAGATAGATTTCACTTGAAAATAAAAAGCGGCCATTACAAGCTATAGTACCAGCAGCTTGAGTAGTTCGTTTAGTTCTATTGCTAAGCGCTCAGATGTTAGTGGTTATTCTGTGCTACCTAAGAAAATGAAAATTACAGATTTTTTTTCATCTGAGAAAAAAGTTTCGATGGAGAAAAGAGTGTCTCGAATGGTAGCTAAAGATGGTATACCCTTTGGAAAGTTTATCACATTGATCGATATGTGCCAACTATTCGAATCAGAGGGCCACAAATGTATCTGTGCCCGCCCGAGCATCACTTGACCAGTTACTAAAACATGAGATGGCACTTTTTTAATGCGGAGGGAATAGAGGAATGTACTTGCAAGCTGCATATACCTCTGTAAAATTTATTCCGCCGACAAGTGTCGAAGCTGAACGTGCGTTTTCGGCCGCAGGAAACAAGTGCAATAAAATAAGAGCAAATCTAAAAGATGAAACATTCAACATATTATCTTTTCTCTGAAAATACTTCCACTAATCAATGTAACATGTAACCGTTAAACTAGTCGTACTATTGTATTGTACCTACATGCAATAAATATTTTCCTGCTACTCTACTTTGTTTTTAATTGCATAAAACCACTTTTTATTAACATATAGCACCCACATCGAGTCCCGCAAATCCCGCGAATCGTCAATCCCGCGAAATCACCGCCGGATCCAGCATTTGCGGGATTGGATTCCCTACTCTCAAAGAATGGCCTAAATTAAAAATATGTTTCAAAACAACGGTGTACACCAGTAATTATTACTTCCAATTTTTCTTCGTTAATATGCATAACATCAAAAATTGCTTAGATATAAAAGCCACAGAGAATTGCTATATCTAGTAGAATACAAAGCCAAACATTTTATATCAAATTTTTGAATTTTTTTTTTTATGGAAATAAAGTAAATTTTACAATTTGGACGTCAAAATCAAATAGTTTGTCCATAATCCTGAAAGTAAGACATTTATAATTTTCCTTTTAAAAATATGACAAAAGTTCAATTTTACTTCACGGGTCAAGGGGCGAAAATAAAGGCCAATGTGACAATTAAAAAATATTAAATATGATAATATTGACAATATACTTCTTATGACAGTATCATTATTTATTATTTCAAAAGTTTAAAGTCAATTATTCATGTTACCAAATTTTTAAAAATATGTATCGTCGAAATCTTCTAATAGGCAGCGTGAATCACCCTGTGTATCAAACCTACTATAAAAAAAAGTTATAAGCTATTTACATTAACATTGGGGCAACTTAACAAAATTAAAAAGCATTCTTCTTCACGCCTTTTTGGCATCGGCTGCGGTAAGCGTCATTTAAAAAGCATTCGATTCATGTTTCTCAACAACGGGTAAATGCCGCTTAATTATCAACTACATAACGAGATCCAATTACGAATGATGTATTTTGTAAACACACAAAAATAGTTACCTGTCGTCAACTTCAGCAAATAATGAATTTCCCTTACTATCTGCTTCCAAGGGTGTAAATTTATAATTCTCCAATTCTCCCTTTGCACAGAGAAGCTCATCATTCAGCTTTTCAATTAAAGTTGTATTTTCTAAGAGTTCCTCCTTCTTCAATGTTAAACTATCTTTAACTTGAGTTAGTTCTTCTTTGTGTTCCTGATAAAAATGTATAAAACTCTAAACTTATGAAAAAATTGAATAAGCTACATAACTTTTGACACTCTATCTCCGAACTGGACTGAGGTAATAAGTTGGCTTAGATTTAAGCCTTATGAATTTGTAGTAGCATTTTTTCCGCGCCGATTAGTTTACACCATAATATGTAAATTTATAATTAAATTTATCAGAGTAACAAAATTCGGACCTGAGACGAGCTATATTGAAATCCGGCCATTACAATAAAGTAATTGGACAAGTTTAATAAAGGTAATTAATTATTAAATAATGTACCAAATTACTAAATAATAATTACATGCCATCATGTATACAGCAAGAGATGACCTAAATTAATGAACCAAACACGGACAACTTAATTGGGAATTTTAGTTTGGAAGCAGTGGCGTAGGTGGGTGACACTGGGGGGCGGATATCAATGTTATCATCCCACGGTATGGGTTACTTTTGCGGCAAAATTTCTATTTTACAAAAAAACTATGTTTTCTTACACTTACATTGTCCGATACTACTTAATTTTTAAATAGAAAAATTGTAGAATTGATATTTAAAAAAAATATTTTTTAGAGTTATACAATCTCAAAGTAAATTTCAAGTACAGTTGACGACATATAAATTCGTACACTCTACCCATACATAACTCAATTACAACAAAATTGGGTAAAACGGGTTTCTCACCTTGCTGCTTATACCTGAATAGAACACCAAGTATATATATAGCTGTAAATTATTCTATGTACGATTTTTTACCATAAGTAATAATGGTTATTTCTAAATATTTTTGTGTTTCGATTACAGCCGCGAAATAAGAAAATTATAAAATAATACCAGGAAAACTACAAAAGTAAGGGTAAATTTATTAACAAACAAAATACTAATATTTAGTTGCTGCGCCATTGGATTCTAACACTAATCGTAATCTTCTTGGCATTGACAAAATAATACTTCTGGTGTAATCCGGAGTTAGCCCTTCCCAAATTTCTTCTATTTTATCAAATAACTCTATTTCATTCTGTGGTTTAAAATTTATTTTGTACATTTTTTACCATCAATCCCCAAACATTTAATTGGATTTAAATCAGGATTTCTCTAGTACCAAGGCAGACATGTTACGTTGTTTTGTCTAAACCAGTTTCCTATATTTCTTGTAGTATGCACAGGGCAGTTATCCTGCTGAAATATAGTTATTTCCTTCAAAAACTATCGCGGCAGAAGGAAGAAAATTTATTTACAAAATCTGAAGGTATATTACTGTTTAGTGTTCCACCAATATTCCAGCATACACATGCTCCGTAAACAATTAACCATTCCCACATATTAACGGAGAAACGTCCTCTGGTTTGCTTTTTTGGAGTATACTTCTCATCATATCGGAAATCTGGCGGTCTATATAGGTACTCGAATTCTCCATTATAATAGACTGAAAAGTTTTCTCATCGAAAATGAAAACATTTTGCCAAAAAAAAAATTTGGTAAATATTTCATAGCAAACCCAATAGGGAACTTTCCCATTTTTTTTTTTTAATATGATTTAGTTAGGCCTGAAAAAAAGTATTCCCCAATTATTACTCCTTAAAAATCAAAAATAACTTGGTGAAAATTCTTTAAAGTTTCGCGCGTGTCGAAAGCATTTCAAACTATCTCTAAAGCGCGCGAAGCCCGATGACGTCAGGGGGTATGACTTTTGGTCATCCGTCATCCTGACACTCCTGACAGGTGCCAAGCGACCCAATTTGCATTTGGATTGGCGTGTGTTATTGATATTGTATTGTTGTTTTAAGGTCGTGTCGCTTGACGCGTGAATGTCAAATCTGACAAATCATCAAATTTATTGAAAACCTATAACCTATTTCGTGGATGTCACACACAAATCTGACAAATGATACCCCTTGACGTCACGACTACTAGCAGCACGTTTTTACCCGCTTGGAATAATTTGAATTTTGGGGCATTTTTAAAACTTTCTAGCGGTCTTTTGGGAAGAAATATGTTGTTTTTTTTGCTGCCATATGTTTTATGACAATATGTACTTATGATTTATAGAATTTTTTCCCCATTTAAAATTTTTGTCAAGTTCCCTATTCTTTGTTCCTTATCACTATTTTTTAAAAACAGTTTGGATGCAGCTGCTCGATTTCTTAATTCGGAACATTGTCTTAATCGTCGTTGCGCAGTTCTAGATGAAGCAGGGAATCCTGTTATGTGCATAGCGGATACTGCAGTTTCAAATGGATTTTGCCTTAAATACTACACCAAATTTCGGTCTTCTTCATTTGATGATTTTCTATTTAAACCAGACCCAACAGACCTTCAAGTGTTTGATAGCCATTTTTTTACAATTCCTTGAACAGTACTTCTAGGTACTCTAAAATGATCAGCTATTTTTCCATAAGACCACCCTATTTCTACTAAACATATTATTTTTGCTTTTTCAATAATACATGAGGCATTTTTAAATCAAATAAGATAATGACAATACTTTTGACAGATATCATGATAACAATTGACACGTTACAAAGGTTATATCACCCAGTGGAAAAGCGAGCTTATCGCACCGGAGATCGATCCGAGAGAGGAGCTCGCCTCGGGCAGCAACCTGCCGTTTGCAGTCTGGCGAACACTCAACCGGCTGAGAACTGGAGTGCCGAGATGCAAGACCAACCTGCAAAAATGGGGTCTTCTGCCAGCTTACCAAAACACCCTGTGCGAGTGCGGCCAGGTGCAGGACCCGAGTCACCTATTGGTCTGCCCGGGGCTTGACGAGCCGTGTACCTGGCGGGATATCCACGACGCAAATAGAAAAGCAATGGCAGCTGCAGATTTTTGGAAATATTGTGTTTGACCGGACACGGAAAGTAAGTAAGTAAAGGTTATAAAGGTAAAAAAGTTGCATTTGCAGTGTCACAGTTTAGTGTACGAAATTATCTGTCGTCAACTGTACATATTGTAGGGAAAAATTCTTGCTTTAAATATTAACAAACTTTTATTTATAAACTAGAATTTTTTTTTATTGTTAAATTTTTTATTAATAGTATCGAACATTGCTCAGCCGTATTTGTATCATTGTGGAACGTAAACACGTATGTACGCCATTGTTTGGGAGTAAAAGTATAGATAGGGATACTAAAGAAATTTGTTACCTTACCAAACCTATTTAGTATAACGATGTCCAAAAAAAGCCAACAAATTGGGGAACGTAAAAGTATCGATTTAATTAATTTTTAAATTTGATTCTTTACTTATTATTTTATACCATAGTTTAAGAGTTAAGAAATAAATCTGTACCTCTAAGGTTTCTTCCAGTTTATTATTTTGGCTTTGTAGATGCACAAAAGCTTCTTCCATTTCTAGAATTTTTTCGTGTAGCCACGTATTTTCATTTGCTACAGCAATTAATTCATTTAAATTTGAAGTATCATCAACAGCAACTTCAGATGCATCTTTCTTTTTAAACATTTCTATCTGACCTTTTAAGTCATCAATTTCTTTTTCTTTTTTCAACAATTCTGCTTCTAAATATAGAATATTTTCGGAATAGGTCGACCTAAAAAATTATTTAAATAAAACATATTATATACAGTGTGCAAATGCAAAACTGATCAAAATGGACTACCTATTTAATTTTGAATTTATGGCACCTAATAAGTGTTTTTTTAAAGATGATTCGAGCCAACAGGTGAGACCTCGCGCCCGATTAACGACACATGCGATACCCGGCAACAGTAGGTTGTCGTTAATTTTGCTTTGGTTTAAAAACCATACTCACTTCTTCGCCTGAAAACCGGGCATGTACCATTGCGGCCAAAAATTCTGAGACAAAGAAATTTGATTTAATCCCCTAGCCCTAGACGAATATAGGCAACACAATATGTCAAGTTGCAGGTAGGTAAGTTTTGATTTGTTGTCATCAACTTGTCAATTAATATTGTCATCAATATTTGCTAGATTTGCTAGGTATACAGGGTGATTCATTAAGGGTGGCGACCGGCCATATCTCGGAAACTAATAGGCATAGAAACTTGGAGAAAAAAAAATTATGATTAAAGCTGTCATGAGAAAATTCTGGAAATTACTTTTAAGTTCCTCATTTCGCCGCAAGGGGGCACAATTAAAATTTTTTTTTTAATTCTAAATTTCTCCGAATTTTCCCATATTAAGGTATAACTCTCATTACATCATCGAAAAGCTTAGACAATTCTGCATCATTTTGGTTTAAGACTCATTGGCGTACCGACCTTGATAAGAGTGGGGAAAGCATAACTATGACATCATAATCGAAAAGTAGATGAAATTTGCAAGAAAAGATTTGAAGACCGCAGTTCGATAGCTTTGTTCGTTTCAGAGTTATTGCCAAAACAATAATTTTTAATACAAATTGCGCCCTCTAGCAATTTTATTAGAAACTATCTTGTACCATTAGATACGACAATTGAAGGTTCTTCCAAACAAGTTTAAATTTAGTAAAATCGGATAAGTCGTTTAGAAGTTACAGCGATTTTAATGTTTACACTTTCAATAGCTACTCCCACTCTTATCAAGTGAAACTGTAAACATTAAAATCGCCGTAACTTAACTAATGACGTAACCGATTTTACTAAATTTAAGCTTGTTTGGAAGAGAAAGGTAAGTACCTTCAATTGTCGTATCCAATGGTACAAGATAATTTCTAATAAAATTGCTAGAGGGCGCAATTTGTATTAAAAATTATTGTTTTGGCAATAACTCTGAAACCAACAAAGATATCGAACTGCGGTCTTCACATCTTTACTTGCAAATTTCATCTACTTTTCGATTATGATGTCATAGTTATACCGTATGATTTGAATTTCCGGGATGAAATCGAAAAAACTGTTATTATTACAAATTGCGCCCTCTAGCAATTTTATTAAACACTATCGTGTACTATTGGATACGGCATTTGAAGATACTTACCTTTCCCTTCCAAACAAGCTTAAATTTAGTAAAATCGGATAAGTCGTTTACAAGTTACAGCGATTTTAATGTTTGCACATTCAATAACTTCCCCCACTCTTATCAAGGCCGGTACGCCAATGAGCCTTAAACCAAAATGATGCAGAATTGTCTAAGCTTTTCGATGATGTAATCAGAGTTATACCTTAATATGGGAAATTTCGGAGAAATTTAGAATTAAAAAAAAAATTAATTGTGCCCCCTTGCGGCGAAATGAGGAACTTAAAAGTAATTTCCAGAATTTTCTCATGACCGCTTTAATCATAATTTTTTTTCCTCCAAGTTTCTATGCCTAGTAGTTTCCGAGATATGGCCGGTCGCCACCCTTAATGAATCACCCTGTATAAAAAACGATAATGCCAGCATTAACTGCAGAACCATAATATATAATTCACACCAGATTGAGGAACAGGGTTATTTTTATTTATTTGCCCTAACTAAATAGTATATTATATTATATAAAATTATATTATTTGACAAGATGGTTTTATTTTACTAATGATCTATATTTAAAAATAAATGTAAGTATCATATAGAAAAAACAGAAAAGCTATTCAAAAACGGAATGTATGTAAAACCGTATACTAACATATAGCAAGATGAAATCATAGATACCACTTACCTTTTCGAAAGGTTTTCATAATACATAGTC
The DNA here is from genome assembly GCA_963969555.1 of Polydrusus pterygomalis. NCBI lineage: Eukaryota > Metazoa > Arthropoda > Insecta > Coleoptera > Curculionidae > Polydrusus > Polydrusus pterygomalis. The sequence continues at coordinate 35,488,760 of OZ018380.1, read as the reverse complement.
TAATAGAAAAATATTATTTTTGTACCAGTATTTTTTGGACACAATGGTACAGTACATAATATACTCCAGTAGGTAATTATGTTAAACATTTTAAACAAATCAAACCTTAAATTAGCAGTAGCATCCTCCAGGCTAGCAATTTTAGCTTCATATTTTTGATTTTGTAATTGCTCTCGGTTTTGAGACAATTCAATGTCACTTTGGTATTCAATCAGTACAGCTTCATTAACTTTCAACTGCCTTGACGTTTCATGAAGAGTTTGTTTTAAATCATTTAATTCTTTCTTTTGGTCCTTATATTGCCTTACCAATTCTGTATAGTCATTAGGAATAATCAATTCTTTTTCCATGGTATCAATTGGCCTAAAAAAAATTAAAAAGTAGTGTATATAGGCTATATACCTACCTACTAGTAGGTTGATATGCATTTTTTTATTTCAGGAAATCCGTTGCCTACCAGTAGATACCCCGAGGGGTTACCGCTCGCCGCAATACGTTTTGTATTTGCACGGAAATCCCGCAATCATCCCCATCATACATATCTCAAATTTAAGCCAATTGGAATTTAATCGGTAGCACCTTGCTTCAATGGCACATCGCAGTGTCAAAAACCACGTTGCAATCTTAGGAAATCAGGGATTTCCAGAAACGCTTAGGCTTACCGCAATAGGTACGTGTACTTGAGGCTACGAGTCAGGATACGAGACAAGTATTTTTGCTCAAATTTTAATCATTGGTCGTCAAAAATAAATTAAGTTAGGAATTTCATTCATGCTGACTTAATACTGTATGTGTTGCCCAATCGATAAATAGGAGAGTATTTACCAATATTTGTAAATACTTCCCCATTTATCAATTGTGCAACACATACATTCGGCACCAACATAGATTTAACATTTTTAGCTGTGGCTTATCCAGTATAAATCCAAATTAGTGTCTTAAAATTATTTTGTTTCAATATCATATCCTACGTTTAAATTTCTCGTTGTCAAATAATTTTTGATACACAATATACTTTTGACTCTTCCATCACTTTAGATATATATACTTACTCTATGATTCTATATGTCATAAGGAATGAGAATGAATTTCCAAAAAATTCGGATATACATAGTTATAACACTAGAACTCAAGAGTCATTTACATTTTTCATACTCTCGCTTGAGTGTAGGTCAAAACTCTCCTTCCTGTCAGGGAATTGTTTTATACAATACCTATAAGTAAGTTTCTGCAACTTTTTGGTGATCAAACTGTCAGTTTTCGAAGTACTTTGCTTAATTTCTTGGTGGGTCAGGCTTTTTATGATGTAGAAGAGTAGGTATTTAGCATTGTAAATTAAGTGTAATTGTCTTTTTGCTTTGGTGTTTTAAAGTAACTCAGCCATTAACCTACTTTGCTTGGTACCAATTTTCAGCAATATAGCTTAAAATTATAGAAAGTTATATGACTCAAAATAGACTACTTACACTCCTTTGTTCAACCCCTAGAGGTGGACTTTGTTACTACAATGCTATCAAAAAAGCAAAAACGATCATACAAATATAAATTAATGCTTTAAAGCCTTATTATAAATAAGTTATTTTAAATATACTATATATATACTTAGGTAGGTATCTACGTACGACTAGGTATAAATTCAAAAATAGTTTCAGTGATTTATAACATACAGCACCCACAGTTTTGACCGGTTTTGACAGTGCAACACTGAATTTTACACACCTGTGATTTTCCTTTTTATAGTGCAGATTTTTAAGTAAAGTGAAGTTGCTAACTTAAGACATTGAATATATTTTTTAATTTATAGTAGGTAAAAGTAGGTACCGTCAACCGGGGCTACTTTGACACCTTTTCTTACATTTTTGTGACTTCACGCCACTATTTATTAACATGAGTACTTGAAGAAAAGCTAACATAGCAAACATGGGCTGCTTAATCGTTTGCTGATGTCAAAATTGCTTTAAAATTAATAATTTAAGCGCAAAAAAATAAAAACCGGTGTGTCAAAGTTACCACCCCGTGTTTGGGGCTACTTTGACACAGAAGCAGAAATACGTGAAATCTGCATTTTAAATCACTCTAGTGTCAAAGTAGCCCCGGCATTCGACGAAAAATTAAAGTAGGTAAATATATAAATTTTTATAATTTTTTTTTTGGTAAAAATTGAAAGAAAATCACATTTTATAAAGTACCTAATATCTTTTTGCCATTTTTTATGGCATCAATGGCTTGTCTTAAATTGTCTTCGGAATAATTCTTGTAGTTCCGGCTTCCCGGAGTTTTCTGATATGTCCTCACCATATTTAATTACTAAGGTCTTTAACAATAAGAAACCTACCTCAAAACTTAAAAAAATATAACTAAGCTGAAAAAAAAATAAAAAATGCGCCATGGTGTCAAAGTAGCCCCTGTTGACGGTACTTCTAAGTATAACCAGATGAGAAAAATCCCCAGAAAAACCTTATCGAAAACAAAATATAACAAAAAAAGCACTACTTTTTATTGTTGTGCCGTCAGGTAAAATATAATACATTTTACCACCTGCAAAGTGAAAATTTTGATCAGACACTATCTAGGTGTAGAGGTATACACAAAGATTACCAAACTCCTTACTATATAATATTTTGTGGTTTTATCTTTTAATTGATAGTTTCTGAAGTAATAAATTTTATTATAAAGAGTGAAAATAATAAATAACAGTAAATGTTGTCAGAAAAATAAATGATACTAACATGCAAATGTCATTATAATTTTCTCTACAATTAGGTTCAGGAGTATAACTGCGAAAGTAGATAGATTGTAAGGCGCAAAGAACCAATCAGGAATAATAATAAGATCTCTGGGACCTCCTCCGGCACTTTAAGAAGAAATATCTCACAAACTAATAAGCTTCTCTACACCCCTGAAATATTTACTTATTATATTTAGGTAGTTATTATAAATTTTAAACCAAATACTTAATAAAAAGAATTGTAAAATTACCTAATGCAATTGTAGGCACTCAATTCTACAGGCCTAGGTCCTTATTCTTTGAAAAAGAAAATCCTAGAGGGGCCGCAGATATTTAAAGATAAGAAATGCCTACTGGTAAGACGCCGCTTAATATAATAAAATTCAATCTTATAATAGCTGACAAAAGTATGAAATTATATAATGACTCTTACCGTTTTATAAATCCAGGAAAACTATTGATAAAAGCTTATAAAGTGGGAAGGAAAACAATAACAAGCCTATAGAAAGGAAATTCTGCACCTTTAAATTTGAATTCAACCGTCTGCGAATGAATAAACCACAGTCACAGAGAATAAACAAATCAATCGCTCTAAAGTTGACAGCTAATTCGGGTCTGCATAAAGACCAGCTCGGTCGGATCTTAAACGGTGAGTAAAAGGGGCGTTGTCACTGCCACAGAGGAAAGTTAAATAAAATTGTTTACTTTAAAATATATCGATGCGCAACACGCCTTCTGCATCTAAAGCAAAACTGCACGTTGTCGATCGCAGACTGCTTGCGAGTGGTATACAAGCTGATAAAATAGTAGATATAACCCGAGATCTTTTTATGTGTTATTAAACTTAGGTTCTCTGTTCTCTGGGCACTTTCTAATAATAAAAGATCACTTTCAACTTAACAAGTAGTATTTATTTCCTCTCAAATTCTAACCTCTACTCTACTCGTCGCCTTCTCGTCTCTCTCTCTCCTTCATCCATCACAATCCCAGTTTGACATAAAGTAAAGATTAATTTATACAAGGTAGTTAAAACATTTAAAGGTAAGTATGCATCTATGATAAATATAATATAAAATAAGTTAGTATAGGTAAGTATGGAACTTAACATTCGGCCATCCTACAAATTCTTTTCGTCCTCGGAAAGTTGATAATCTTTTAAATACTTTGGAGGTCTTCGATTTCTTTTAAGTTCGACAATTTCTTCTTTCTCGGTTTCAATTTTATCAATCAGATTTTCATTCTTGAATGATTCTTCTTCTGATATTATGGTATCATTAATGTCTTCTATTGATCTGCTACTGTGTATTTCTGGCTTTTCTTGTGAATTATCATCTTCAGAGTTTTCTGATTCTGAATCGTCGGAACAAGTGTTCATAGGATATCTTTTTATTGCATCTATAGCTGCAATTCCTCTATAAAATTTTTGAGTGCGTTGTATTTCTGGCAAATCTTCAATTTTATACCTGTCATTTGGTAATCTTTCTACAATGACATATGGACCTCGGTATTTACATAATAGTTTTCTAGATTCTCCAGTGGCTGGCGCTTCTTTTTTTATCATTACCATATCTCCAGGCTGTAAAATATCAGCATTAGCCCTCTTCTTATTGTATCTATTCCTTTGTTTAGCTTGATCTTGTAAAATGTTTTGTATAGCTTCTTGTCTTCTTTCTTGTACCTCTTTTTCTTGTACTTGTACTTTTTGAATTTCGTCGTCAATTAAATCATGTTGAACCTCTCTTGGGGTAAAATTAAAGAGTAGAAAATATGGTGTATTTTTGGTAGCTTGATGAATAGTATTGTTGATACTCCATTGAACTAGGTTAACATATTTATCCCAGTCTCTACTATCTTCTTCTTGACTCAATGATGCTAATGCGGTACTTATGACACGATTTACTCTTTCACATTGTCCATTGGCTCTTGGAGTACTAGTTGCATTTTGTACGTGAATTATATGATTCTCTTTGCACATACTTCTAAAAGGTGTACCTGTAAAAGCAGTACCTCGATCGCTGATAACTTTGTATGGTTTTCCAACAATATGAAACAAATCATTCATTATCTTAGCTGCTATTGCAGAGGTTGTATTTTTAACAGCTCTTAGGAAGGTAAATTTTGTAAAACCATCCACTATAACCAATATATGTTGATTTCCCTGTTTACTTCTTATGAATGGTCCAAGGTGGTCTACATGAATAGTATGGAAAGGTATTCCAATTTTGTCAATCGAGTGTAATTTACCCTGTTGTCGTCCTCCTGGTACTTTATGGTATAAGCATTCTGTACAAGTTCCTATATAGCCCTTCACATATCTCCTCATACGAGAAAACCAATAATTTTGTTTAATTTTTTTCAGAGTCTTTGTCAAAGCCGGATGTCCTAAATTATCATGACATTTTTGAACTATCTTCCATCTAACTTTCTTCGGAACTACCCATTTCAGACTATTTTCTTCTTTTTTGTATACTCTTCCATCTTTTATTTCAAATTCTTGCGTTATGTTTTTTTCTTCATTATTTTCTGGCTCTTTCTTCTTTAAAATGTCAACTATTCTTTGAACGCTTGGGTCGCTTCTTTGTAAGATACATAACCAATCTTCTTCTTCAAATGAATTCAACAAAATTTGTAATCCATCTGCACAATCAGTTTCTTCAGTTTCTTTAATAGGATTTCTACTCAGGGCATCTACATGTTCCATATATTTTCCAGCTCGATGAACTACTTCATAATTATAGTCTAAAAGTTTGAGGCACCATCGTCCTATTCTAGGAATAAGGTTTTTCTTTGAAAAAGTGCTTCGTATCGCACTACAATCAGTTACTACAATAAAATTGATTCCAACAAGATACACTCGTAGTTTCTCCAATGTCCATACCACACATAACGTTTCAAGTTCTCCCGAGTGATATTTTTGTTCTTCAGGTGTGGTCTGTCTACTGACATATGCTACAGGATGCATTTTGTCATCTTGTCCTTTCTGTAGTAAAATTCCTCCTAATCCTATGAGTGCTGCATCGGTATGCACTTCAGTGTATGCACTGGGGTCATATAAAGTAAGTACTTTGTCACTGGTTAATTCACCTTTTAATTGTTTAAATGATTCTTCTTGTTCTGGTTCCCATTTCCATTTGTAAGTGTTTGACAATAGTTTAGTAAGTGGTTTTGCTTTCAAAGCATAATTTTTAATAAATCGTCGAAAATATCCTGTCAACCCTAGAAATTGTCTAATATTTTTCACATTATCTGGTCTTGGGAATTGTTTTACACTGATCAATTTTCTTTCTCCAGGTTTTATTTGACCTTGTGATATTTCAAATCCTAAATAATCAATCTTATCTTGTAGAAAATAACATTTTTTTAGGTTCAAGGTAAGATTGGCTCTTTTTAAAACTTCTAAAATACTTTGTAAATTATTCAGTCCTTCTTCTTCTGTTTCACTCGGCAATAAGATATCATCCATATACGTTAGAGCAATAGTGAACCTTAAGGGTCCTAATACTTTGTTCATCATTCGACTAAAAATTGCAGGTCCATTAATAATACCGAAAGGCATTTTTAAAAATTCGTATGTACCATCATTTGTCACGAATGCTGTTTTATGTCTTGACTTTTCTTCAACTGGTATTTGGTAATATCCACTTCGTAAATCTAAAGATGTATAAAATTTCTTGCCGGACAATCGGTCCAACTGGTCATTTATAACGGGTAATGCAAACTCCATTTTTTTACTTTTTTTGTTCAAACCACGATAATCGATGCAAAATCTTTCATCGCCTGTCTTCTTTTTTACTATCAAAATTGGACTTGCGTAGGATGAATCAGAGTCAACGACAATACCAGATTGCTTCAGTTCTTCAACCATTTCTAATACTGTCTTCCTTTCTGAATGACTTAACCGATAAGGTCTGTAGGTAACTGGTTTTTCATCTATTGTTTCTATTTTACATTCAAAATCTTTAATACATCCAAGTTCTTTCATATTCATTGCGAAACAGTCTTCGTACTTTCTCAGAATCTTCAGTAATTCTTGCTTGTTTTTTTCGCTAACACTTTCACCAATTTGGACTTCTTCTACTTTAATCTTCGTATCTGATTCTGTTGGGCTTTCTTCCTTTTCAGTAATGTCAACTTCTATTTCTATTTCTTTAATACACGGTATGGCTTTAGTAACTTTTTCATTTTTGGTGATCACAATTTCAGTATTTGTAAAGTTTGCAATGGGTATGCAAGTCTCCAGTTTTTCATTCAAAGTTACCACACATCTTGGGATACATCGTTTGTCTTCCGTAATCTTTTCAATATACAAGTCTTCTTTAATTCTATCTTCAGTATAAACATCTATAAATCCAACAAAATTCTTTGGTATAACCGTCTTTTCTTTGGCCCACAGATTTACTTTTAACTTTGGCAACGTTGGAATTTCCATTTGTGTCAAACATTCATCTTCATCAGTATGGTTTTGGTTTTCAAATAATCTTAATGTATTTCCTTTTTTAACTGCTACTATGTGTTTTTGTTCAGTAAAAGGTTGACCTATTAATAGTGCTATATCTTGGCTTTCATCAGGAACTACTAATAATTTGGTATTTGCTGATGCTTGGTCAACTATGACATGAGCATTAATCTCTTCCAAAATTTCAACTCTACCAGATCCAAATCCCCTTACATGTAATGGTTTATCGACTTTATTTATTTTTAATTGAAGTTCTTCTGCATTGGATTTTCTAATTAAATTTCCTTGGCTTCCAAAATCTATGTAAGACTCTATTTGTTTTCCATCTACTAAGGCATATTGATAATATTTTTCATTTCTGTTTTCTTTTTCTTTACTAGTCCTATTAACTTTAACTTCAACATTCGTTTCAGATGTGTTCGTTCTCCTTTGTATATTATTTTGAGTATTGTTTCGACAATATTTAGAGACATGTCCATATTTCTTGCAAATGAAACATAGAGGTCGGTCCTTATCATCCCTCGGAGGTAGGTATTTATTAGTATTGACATTTCTTATGTGTTTATCTTTATCATCAACTCTATTTTCTCTTTTATTCCTTTCTTCGTTTGGTTTAAAATTCCTATTTTCAATATTAGTTCTAGTATTATATCTCGCTTTTCTTTGGTGATTTATTCGCTCATATTCTTCCAAAGAATGTAATAAATCATCTTCATCTTCATGTGTTTTACCTGAAGTCACATCACATAGTGTTTTATCATACAGTCCGATTAGTATTTGCTCTCTACTTTCAGTAAATGTCAGTCCGAGATCTTTACAGAATTTTGTCTTTTCATGAAAATAGCTTGCAAGACTTTCTTCTTTTTTTTGTACTCTGGATTCCATTTTTCTCCATTTTTCTGTTACACTTTCTTGACCTATAAACGTTTTGTTAAAAGCTCTTTCAAAATTTGCAAATGTGTGCAACTCATTTATTCTTCTGGCTATCCAGTGTTTCGCTCCTCCAACTAAATGAGTCCTGGCAGTCTCTAATGTAAATGACTCAGGCCATTTATGTAATAATTGCATGCTTTTTAGGTTATTTATCCATTCGCTAGCTTCTATTTTGCATTCTCCATTAAAATATTTTATATTTTTTGTCAAATCGGGCATAATTTGGTAACTGTCTCTCTTTGATTCGGAAACTACAGGAGTAACCCGGTCAACTAAACTTTCAAGTACGGTGTCTCGTCTTCTGTTGTCTTCGATCATCATCGTTAGTATTCTATTAAGGTTAAATGGATTTTCCCTCCTCGACTGTCCTAATTCAGAGCTAATACTATCATGAAAATCGTCTTCGGTTTCGTTTTCGCCCATTATTACTTTTAATTAGTTAAACCTGACTAAATTCTTGACACAATACAGTTTTTACAATGTTTACTTCAAAGAACTTCTTACAGATGGCCTCACAGTAAAATTGCAGGTTTGTATAACGTCTACTTCAAGAAACTCTTCACAGATGGCGGTATAACGTCTACTTCAATGAACTCTTCACAGATGGCGACACAGTATAATATACAGATTTGTATTTTGGCTACTTCAATGAACTTTTCACAGATGGCAGTTAAGTATACTTTACAGGTTTATGTAACGTTTACTTGAAGAAACTTTTCACAGATGGCGCTAGATAGCACAGACAGCTACCGCAGGATTGCAGGTGATCTGGCAAGTGAAACAAAATATGGCGGACGGCGGTAACAGTTCCAGAATAATCAGCACTATATGGTTTGTTCACAAAAATGGCAATGCAAATGTTCACTTCTTGAAATAAAGGATACAAAAGTATTTTGTCACAGTTTGTTGCAACGACAGACAACTCACACAAGTTTTCCACAAATATTCTTAGTCGTTTACAGCAGTTTTTTGAACACAATGGCCACGCTTGCTTTCTTCTTTGTTAACGAATTTTCTGTTTTTTTTAGGGCACTTTCGTCACATATGAGTTACATCCACTTCTGAATTGTTAATAAACTTAGGTTCTCTGTTCTCTGGGCACTTTCTAATAATAAAAGATCACTTTCAACTTAACAAGTAGTATTTATTTCCTCTCAAATTCTAACCTCTACTCTACTCGTCGCCTTCTCGTCCCTCTCTCTCCTTCATCCATCACAATCCCAGTTTGACATAAAGTAAAGATTAATTTATACAAGGTAGTTAAAACATTTAAAGGTAAGTATGCATCTATGATAAATTTATTTATTTATTTATTTATTTATTTATTTATTTATTTATTTATCATAATACATATGTATAAAATACAAATTATAATATCTTACTACTTAATCTTAAAGTGTAAAAATAGTAAAAATATAAATATTTAATAATGACTTAAACATGACTTAAACATTTTAGGCAAGCTATAAAACTATAAAACTAAGTAAGTATCTGCAATAGTTACACATATTAAACATTTTCTAAATGATCTTATACGACACAAATATGATACAATGGTGCCTAAGTAATGAAATTACTTGTATGCACCACATAACTACTAATAAAATTAGCGGTAATTAAAATGTAGTTAAAATGTAATGTACATTAGATTTCTGAAAATATATGCCCTGTAGTATAGTTTTATTCGGTAAAGTGACAAGAGTAGATAATAGATATTATTCAAAAATAATTTTAAGGTTATTATATTCCCTCCATATTACATTTTTACACTCTATCTTAAATTTACGTATGTTGTTTATAGTTTTTAATGTTCCCGGAAGCATATTATATATTTTAGGACCCAGATATGCGACACTCTTTAAATTAATGTTATTTTTGTTTACTGGAATAATTACATCATTATTCATTTTAGCACGTGTAAAATAACGATGGTTTACAGTATTTTCTAAAGACTTATTTCTATGTACAAACGCTGACACACTGACCATATACATAGTTCTTACATTACAGACCTCACTTGAGAACAATAATTCTGTGGGATATAATCTATCTCGTCTAAACATAATTTTTAAAATAAATTTTTGAACGATATTCAAACGGTAGAGCGCATTATCATATAGACCCCCCCAGACCAAGATTCCATATCGAATCAAAGATTCCACAAGACTTTTATAAATGAGAACTAGATTTTTACTATTTAAAATTTCTCTTAGGATATAGAATTTATGAACCATGTAGCGAATTTTATTTGAGAGATATTCAATATGCGGGCGCCATTTTAGAAATTTGTCTATTATAATCCCCAGATATTTTGTCTGTGATACTTCATGTATTTGTTGTTGATTGATTTCGACATTTGTGAAATCAGGCCTGTTTGCGCTTGTCAAAGAAAATGCGATATAATTTGTTTTTGCCAGGTTAAGTGACAATCTGAAAGTTTCCAGCCAATTTTTGATCATAAATAAACCATTAGTCATTTTGTCTTTCACCTCCAGCCAAGTGTCACCCCTGAAAACCAGGACGGTATCATCAGCATAAGATATTATTGATCCACCCACTTCGAGTGATAGCATACAATTTATATAAATTATAAATAAAATTGGACCGAGAACAGTTCCCTGTGGCACCCCAATCCTTATAGCCTGTTTACTACTTAACACGTTATTGATTTTCACAATTTGATATCTATTTGCAAGGTAATTTTGAAGCAACCTCCACACGGTTCCCCTAACTCCATATTTCCATAGAACATCAAGAAGTTTATCATGTTGAACCGTGTCAAATGCTTTTGCCAGGTCCATAAAGACTGCGGCACATTTTTTACCGTTATTTAGGTTATTCGTAATTTCCGATGTTAAACTATACAAGGCGTCTTCCGTACTACAGCCCGGCAAAAAACCGTACTGATTTTCAGATAAAATCCCATTCTCCCTTAAAAACACAAACAGTCTATCTTTCACGCATTTTTCAAACAGTTTCGCCAAAGTACTCACCAAGCTTATAGGTCGATAATTACTTATCAGTGTCTTTTTACCACTTTTATGAATCGGAGTTATGACAGACAATTTGAAATGAGCAGGCACGATTCCAGTTACAAATATTCTGTTAATTATATGAAGTAATGGATTGACAATTAGGTGATGTGTTTGTTTTATTAAGTCAGAGGTAATGTTATCTATGCCTGGAGAACTATTACTTTTTAAAGAAGAAATATGCTTAATTAATTCATTTTTATTTACTGGAGTCAGAAACATAGAATTCTGTTGTGAGAAGTTGATATCAGTAGGATCATTAGGTATCGGAATCGTGCCCTCCATGCCAATTCCGATATTTGAGAAATAATCATTACAGTGCTCTGCCATACTGAAATCATCTTCAAAGTCGGCACCTAGATCAGTTTTTATGTTAAAATTAATTACTTTAGAGATGCTTTCATTTGTAGCATTTTTTATTATGTCATACATTTTTTTAATGTTCCCTTGATTTTTGTTTATTTGAGCCTTGTAATAATCATTCTTTCGCTTCTCCATTAACTTATTTAAACTATTTCTATATCTTTTATACTCATTTTCCAGCTGTTCATTATAATTCTGTAACAATTTTCTTTTCATTTTGTCTCTGTGTTTTATTGAAGTTATTAAACCATTAGTAATCCAATCTTTGATCTTTCTATACTGTTTAGACGCGACATATTGTTCAGAGGTGGCTCCAAGTTTTAGTTCGTTAAAAGTCGAAATAAATTTAGTGAGTGACGACTCAGGGTCTGGATCATTCAAAACTTCAGACCAGTCTTTTGCATTTAGGGATTCTAAAAATTTATGAAGATCAAGTTTACTTTTTTTTATGTTTATGTTGACATTGTCATTTTGAATTTTATTTTTTGTGATAATATTTAACATGATTGGGCAATGATCTGTCATGTGTGAGTCCAAAACAAATGAATTTATATGATGGTGATTAGTTTTTAGTCTTTGATTAACAAAAATATGATCGAGGCATGAATTACTATCGAATCTCGTTACAGAATTAATATAAGGCTGAAAGCCCAGTTGTGACATTGTTGCTAAATAATTATGAGTATCATTGTCGATATGCAATATATTTATGTTTACATCACCAACAAAAATTTCCAAATTGTTATCACTCTTTCCTACACTATCTAGATACATGTGTATATCACCAATAAAATCAGATTTCAATATAGAGGGTGGTTTATATACAGCTGTAATTCCTATTTTAATATTATTTACTATACACTCCAGCCTACTTACTGTAGCCAGGGAGATAGGCAGTTTTGTACTTGAAAATTCAACATTAATATGACTCTTTACCAGAATTATGACCCCATCATTTTTATTAAAGTCGGCGTGATTATAAAATAATTGATAGTTAGGAACATTGCATTGATTAGTTGAGGGTATCCTAAAAGTTTCACTTAACACTATTATATCATTAAAATGCAATTTATAACTTTCAATTAGTAGTAATAAATTATCCATGTTTTTAACCATACTCCTAATATTTACATGTAAAAGGTTAAATAAGATTTTGGAGTCTTTTAGTTCACTACACAGCATGTCATTGTCCACCAATATTGATTGATGACTATCCTTGTTTTCCATTTGCTCTAATATATCGTCTTGTTCCAATTGGACCATTATGTTCCGTAGTCAATTCTACTTTTCAAAAGATCTATATGGTATATGGTGGATGGACATTTAGGATCTGATGCCGCGTGCGTAATGCTATGTTTAGTTTTGAATTTATCATTGGCCGATGCACAGTTTTTACATTTTTTTGTTTGTTTTGTACACATTGAGGTTTCGTGATTGCCAGCACAGTATTCACAGACTACTGCATTCTCACAGTCATCACTCTTATGGTAGAAAGCTTGACACTTGAAGCACCTCTTTACGCTTAGGTTCTCAAATACGTTATATCTTTCCCAACCAATACATATCTTTTTGTAGTCTATCATTTTCCAATATACATTTGGTGAACATTCTAAAAATATTGTGGATGTTTCCCTATTTTTCACCTTTTTTATATAAGTAATATTTATTCTATCACTTTTATCTATCCAGGTATTTTGTTGCCTTATAACAGTTTCTAACTCTTCCGAATTTAGTGTGCCTCTGTAACCGACTATCTTCATTCTAGGCGAGTTAAGTTTCAACGTTTCAATATTATACTTTTCACCCAGACGATTTTCTGCAGACCGTTGTAGTTTTTCAATGTCATTCTGAGTTGTACATTTAATTACAATACAGCCTTGTTGTGTTTCTCTTACATTTTTTATTCCTATATTAAGTTGACTCGGTTGTATATTTGATTTCAAATCTTTCTTGGTTTGTTCGGAGCTTTGTTTTCTCTTTGGTTTTATTATCAAGGTGGGAGATTGTGAATTCTGTGATTTAACTCTTCCTTTTAGAGCATCTGAAAACGTTTTTTCAGATGACCCCGTTTGCCTCTTAATTTCCTCCAAGTTAGATTTTGTATTTATTTCAGCTCTTAAGTTCTGGACTTCCTGTTTAAGTGAGTTTATTTCATTTTTCATTTCCCCCATTAGTTGGACTAATTGGGGCGTATTTGCCAGCATTATTTTGCAATCATTACATAATAGTATCAGAAGTCGTTTTTGGAGCGGCATACATTTTATTTCTGATGCAGAAAGTGTAGTGCATATTTTATGAAGTTTCCTTGCACATAAGTCACATCTGTAATGTTGTTCATCTCCAATAATTGTTTGTTTACAATTCGGGCAGCAATCCTCGTTTCCATCCATTATAAAAACTCAATGTAAACACTTTACTTTCGTTGAAGCGAGTCTTATCAGTTTGCTTTTTTTTTGGACAGATGGACACAAAAAGTTTGTTTATTTAAGCGCTAGGTCGGGGTTTTCAGGCGATTAAAGTTAGAGTTAAGTTTAACCACACGCGGACATTGAAAGTAATCAATTAATTAGCACTTTAATGACTGATCAGACTCCGTATTTTATGCACTTCTGTATTTTATGCACTTTGTGCTGTAGGCAGTACGCAAATTATGGAATATTTTTGAGTTTATCCGTGTTAAATTTGAGTTAACAGCTAGAAGCACACACGACGATGTTCGCTCGACGACGTACACGACATAAAAAAAAATATAATATAAAATAAGTTAGTATAGGTAAGTATGGAACTTAACATATGTTACTTTAAATAGCAAAGCAAAGCACAATCAAGTTTTTTTCCTCCCCCCTTGCCGCGGTTAAGTATGCCCTCTACATTTCTCATACGGTTAAACGAAGTTGCTCACGAAGTGTTCTTTTAACAGCTCAGCTAAGACATAAGGTACTTTCCATTTGCTTCTTTTAAACAACAAAGCAAAGTAAAAAACTTTGCTTATATAGCTAAGTTGTTAAAGGAACGCTTCGCGAACCACTTCGTATATAGTCCGTAAGGGAATAATGGAGAGGGGCATACTTAACCGCGGCAAAGGAGCAAATTTTTAAAGGAACGCTCAACTTAGTCGTTTGCTTTGCTTTGCTATTGAAAAGTAACTATAAGGAACAGCCATTTACTTTGCTTAGTACATATACCTAAAAATGATAGAAAGTTATATAATCCCCTCAAAATAATATACACCCTTTTTTCCACCCCTAGGAGGACTTTGGAAAAATAACGACCACACATATTTTAATATTTTATCAAAGGAACTTCTATACCAATATTTTTTAGTCAGGATCCGAACCAAGTAACCGCATCTCCCTTGTCTATGCTCCAAACTCTGTTCTAGAGAAATTCACAGAAAAATAAAGGAGAAATTGTCGGCCTGTGATTCCTCTGTGATATTTATTTACTTGGGTTTGTTCGAGAAATTGAGGTTAGAAAATAAAAACAGATATTAAAATTTTGAATTAGAACTTAAAAATGTACTTAGACCATGGAATTTAAACTTAGATTGGTAAAATACACCCTGATTTATTGTGATTAAAATTTTTATTGGTTCCCATATACCATGAGTTCTACTAGAGATAAGTATGGCCCTTTAATTGGATCGATTGATGAAGGAACCTCTAGTACTCGATTTTTGGTAAACATATTTATATTTTATATTAAATAAATTAAAATATTTTTTTTATATTATTCACTATAACATGTGGGTATACTTTTTCAGAATTTTACGTACTATTGTTTAGGTAGGCTCATTTCAGCTTGTTCATGTTGGGGTTTGTTTGCTATCTAGGTATTTCAGATTATGACCATGTTTTGTTAGCTTCGTCAATGAAATTAATGAAAAAATAAAGGTAGTACAATTTGAAAGAACATACCTATAGGTATAATATATTAAGCCAAGTCCTTTGTCTATCCCTCTTGCGAACTTGCTTGCTATATATTAGGCTCTCAGTTCGAAAGCTTAATCGATTATTCTATTATGTAACAACTGATATAATACAGATTTTGCAAAATTATTTACTTTGGACGTTTTTTTTATCCGATCGATGTTTTGTAGGTTTTTGCATCTAAAACTGCAGAGGTCCTGACTTACCATCAAAAAGAAGTTCCACACATTTGTCCCCAGGAAGGATGGTTCGAACAAGACCCGATGGTAATACTTGAGGCTGTCAAAGAGACTATTGAAATTACTTGTGACAATATGAGAAAACTAAATATAGACTATGAAGACATTGTAGCGGTGGGAATAACAAATCAAAGGGAGACAACAGTGCTGTGGGATAAAATAAGTGGAAAACCTCTTTATAATGCTATAGGTAGGTAATTTGTCATATGAATACTTGCCTATAAGGAGTAAAAAAAAATTTTCATTGTCTAAAAACTCCTTAAGGAAGAGTTTAATTAAAGTCGAATTAATAGAATAATTAATATTATTATTTATTATTGTTAAACACTGAGTGGGCTTTAATCTCTAAAATATCTAAAATCACATTGAAAGCATAATACCACCATAAGGAATAATAATAGAAGAACACAAAGGAACAGACTGTAAGAAAGAGGATTTTAAATGCCCAAACTGCACAAAGCTAAAATTTACTGACCTAAACCACTCAGCTAGAGATAAAAATTGCCCTGTGTACAAAAGAAGATTAAATACATTTAGAAATGATATTAATTACAGTGATTTTTTATAAAAAATAAACCCACATCAAACAAAAAACCCAATAAATGCGACAAAAGTGTAACGATTGCGAATACAAAAACAATTAGTCATAAAAAATCCAATGAATGTAGTATAATTCATCAAAATGTGCAGTCATTAGGTAATTCTGTAGATAGTATAAATAATATGTTAAAAAATAATTCTTGCTGTAAAGTGTTATGTTTAACAGAACATTGGCAGAATCAGGACCAACTCAAAATGCTAGCTATACAAGACTTTACCTTAGCAAGTGCTTTCTGTCGCGAATATGGAGAACACGGAGGAAGCGCTATATACGTGCATAAATCTGTGACTTTTAAGCCAAGACATAAATTGTCTTGTTTATCTATAAAGAATGTCTTAGAATGCGCAGCAGTAGAATGTAAGTTTAAGAAAGAACAGCTTTTAGTATTGTCAGTCTACAGACCAGATAAATCAGGTAGCGTAGAAATGTTTCTCGACTGTCTAGAAAGCATACTTTTAGATATTTTTTTAGAAAATAAAAAAATGGTTATTGTAGGTGATTTTAATATTGAAATGCTTAAACCTAATGGAAATAGAACTAAATTTATATCATTAATGTCATCTTTCAATATGGAACAAACTATTTTTGAAAATATGAGGATAACGTCACATTCAGCTAGCTGTATTGATAATATTTTTTCAAATTGTAGTTATCTAAATACCTTAGTCTTACACACCTTTATATCAGACCACACTGCTCAGAGAATCGTATTGCCTTTTCAGAAACCTCCCGATTATAAAACACAATTTAAAAGGATTTTCTCAGAAGAAAACAAAAAAAACTTTTTGGACTGCCTAAAAGAACAAAACTGGAATGAGGTTTATGAAAATGAAAGAAATGATGTCGATATACGGTGGAATGCTTTCATGAATCTTTTTTGCAGACTTTTTAACCAATGTTTTCCACTAAAACCTATAAAACATTTCAATGTAAAAAAATCACATGAAGATAATGATCAAATTAAAGCTTGTAAACACAGACTAGGTATCCTTTTAACGTTGTCTAGACAGGATAATCGATATAAAACAGAATATAAAGAGGTAAAAAAGGAATATGACGCTCTTTTAAAAGCAGTAAGGTCTCAAACATATGACTTAAAACTAAATCTTTCTGACAATAAGACAAAATGCATGTGGTCAATTTGTAATGAAATTTTGGGTAAAGACAACTCTAAGTGTGATACTGAAATGAATGGTGATCCTAGTGACATTGCAAATCAGTTTAACGAATATATGTTGAACATTGTTCCGGAGTTATTAGATAAGTTAGAGAGTAAGCCTTTCCATTGTAATATACCCAAAAATGATCAATCAATGTTTTTAAGACCGGTAACATCTAGAGAGATTTGTGAATATGCCAAACAGATTAAAAATAAACACAGTAGCGGGATTGACGAGGTACCAACTAGCATTGTGAAAATATCTGTGCCACATATTAAAAATGTTTTGTGTTATTTGATAAATCGCTCCTTTAAAGAAGGTATTTTTCCAGACCAGCTTAAGACAGCCTTAATAAAACCATTGTTTAAGAAAGGGGATCCGGAGCTTATAAATAATTACAGACCAATCAGCCTTCTGCCTGGGTTTTCAAAAATATTTGAGTTAGCCATGTGTAAAAGACTGATAGATTTTTTTAAGAAATGCAATTTGTTTAACAGTCATCAGCATGGGTACACATCTAACAAATCAACAGAAACAGCAATTTTTCAGTTTACAAAGGCAATTTTAAAACATTTAGAGGACAATAAAATGGCTCTGGGTATCTGCTTGGATCTGTCGAAGGCTTATGACTGTATAGACAAGGAGTTACTTATCAAAAAATTAGATCGGTATGGCGTAAGAGGTCAGGTGCTAAAGTTGTTCGACTCATACTTATCAAATAGGAAACAAAAGGTAAAAATAACAAAAAATGGATGTACATATTTTTCGGATATTAAAGAAAATAAATTGGGAATAGCACAAGGCAGCATTGTTGGCCCAATATTGTTCGTTATTTTTGTAAATGACCTGTATTCCATAACAAATTCTCACGATGAAAGTATGATATGCTATGCTGATGATACAAATTTGCTTATAAGTGGTGAAAGTGTTGATGAATTGATTGAGAAGGGTAACGGTATCTTTTCAAAGGCTAATGACTGGTTCGTAAGAAATAAATTAATATTAAATAAAGAAAAAACAAACCTAATTATGTTTAGAACAAAGTTATGTAAAACTCAAAAACCGCCTAGCATACAAATACTTGATGAAAATGTTAACACTGTGGAGACCACAAAATTTTTAGGTCTGCATATTGATGAGTTTCTTGATTGGTCTAAGCATATTAGTGATTTGTCAAATAAACTAAACTCGATTTGTTATGGAATTAGAGTCGTGAGCAACTACATGAACGAGAAAACATTGAAAATTATGTATTTTGCAAACTTTCAATCTCGTTTAAAGTATGGTATTATATTTTGGGGAAGAAGTAGCCAGACACAGAAAGTATTTGTGGTTCAGAAGCGTGTTCTCCGTTGTATAAAAAAAATGCATTTCAGAGAAAGCTGTCGAGGCGTGTTTAAAGCCGAAGGTATTTTAACTGCATCTGCTCTGTATATTTATGAAGCAATAATTTTCTTTTTTAAAAACCGAGCAAGTTTTGAACTGCAGGTATTTCATGGGTATAATACAAGAACACAAAATGTTGATTACCCAATTCACCGCTTAACATTGACTGAGAAGAGTCCTTATTACATGTGCCTGAGATTTTTCAATAAATTACCAAACAATGTAAAAATCATTACATGTCAGAAAATGTTTAAAAAGTCTGTAAGGAAATTGTTAATTGAACTGGAACCGTATTCCATTGATGATTTTTTAAATAATTAGGCCAAGGTAGACTGAGCAGGTATAGGCTAGGATAATTGTTGTGATTTGTGGTATTTGTTTCTTTTTTTGACGCCATTTCTTTTGTGTTGGTTATGTTATATTTTATGATGTATTAACACAATATGAAAAATAAAGTTTATTATTATTATTATTATTATTATTATTATTATTAATAAGTACCTACAAATTAACTTTTAGTATGGATGGACATGAGAACTTCAAGCACCGTAGATAAAGTATTACAAAATGGAAAAAAATCGCAAAACTTTTTACAATATGCTTGTGGGTTGCCAGTTAGTACTTACTTTAGTGCCTTAAAAATAAAATGGATGATGGACAATGTCCCAGGAGTCAAGAAAGCTATGAAACAGGGCCGGTGTTTTTTTGGAAATATTGACACCTGGCTCATTTGGGTAAGAAAAATAAATAAATACATTTCATTTAAGTAAGCATCTTGTATTTATAGAAAAACTACCTTATAATTTTTTTTTTTATCTGAACTTCTGCAGTCTTTAAATTAGGAAACCCTATATTTCAGAATCTTACTGGCGGTAAAAATGGAGGTTTACACATAACGGACTGTACTAATGCGTCAAGAACGATGCTAATGAATATAGAAACCTTACAATGGGATTCACAACTTTGTAATGTGTTTAATATTCCAATGAATATACTTCCAAAAATTAGAAGCTCTTCAGAAATATATGGGTATATTGCTGAGGGCTTGACATTATCTGGAGTGCCAATATCTGGGGTAAGATGGATGGTGTTCAGTTTATTATTATTATTATTATTACAGGTTTAGACAGTAGGCGGAAGTCCGGTAGACTCTCGTATTTTGTATTTGCGCGGTAAGTCTCTTAATACATCTCATGCTCCCTTCAGTAGGTGAGCATCCAGCCGATTTTTAAAGGCGTTTAGCGTAGGAGAGGTAACAATCTCATCTGGTAGGTCATTCCACTTTTGCACTGCTCGGTTTGTAATAAAGTTCTTTCTGGTTAGTCTATGACTAAGTTCACTAATTAATTTTAAAGAATGTCCACAAAGGCGATGATTGGCATCCCGGACATATTTGACATGACATAGGACATATTTTTATATACAATTTAATAATTTATAAGTATTTCCTTATTAGATTTAAGACCATTTTCTAATTATTTTGCAAAATTTCACTAACACAATCTAAAGTGTGTCCAAAAAAGCAGGGTTGAAAAAAAACATGTTTTTGAAGTGAAAACTTCTTTAGGCGCGTTTAGCACTTTTTGTGGGCACTGAATTAAACTGAGCCGTCAGGCGTCAGGTTCGGCTGTGTTACGCTCGAATTCGACTCCGCTGCCGCATCAGTCGACGTGGAAACAGTGTGCGACACTTGTTGCGTCTCAGGTATATATAAAAATATAAAAACAAATTAGCTAAATTATTTTCACACATATATCATACAATTTTTTTTTCAAAAAGCACCTAGATGTAAAACATCTGTATGTGCAATTGTGCATAGTATTTTTTTTTTTTAATAATAATTAACATTTATATGTAGGTACAGTTATATATGTAATGCAAATATATTTCAAACTAAAAAACTAAATAGTTAACAAACAATACATGAAATATATAAAACAATTATCTGAAAAACCTTTCAAACTGATGAAGATTCTCAAAGATTACATTTTTAATTAAACGCTTAAAACTTATTTTAGAGCAATTTCTTACTTCACCGGGCAGTAAATTATATAGTTTGGGACCAAAATAATTAATGTATCTTAGATTAAGATTATTTTTACTTATTGGTAGTTTGATTTGTCTGTTGTTCTTGGTTCTTGTTTCATAAGTATGATCAACAAAAAGTTTTAAGTTAGGTCTAGTGTGTACATAAGAGCAAATTGTAAGAATATAAATTGATCGAATGTTAAAAATGTCGTTATCAAAAAGCAAATGTGTTGGGTACAGTCTATTTTTTTTGTAAATAATTTTGAGTATATATTTTTGTATTATATTTAATTTGTACAGGCTGTTATTATATAGTCCACCCCACACCAATATTCCATATCTTAAGTATAATTGATTCCACAAATGATCTATAAATTATTAATAGTGTCTTCCTATTTAAAAATTGTCTTAATAAGTAAAACTTATGAATGAGTTTGCGAATTCTGTTGGAAACATAATCAATATGTGGTTGCCATTTAAGAAATTTATCAATCACAATTCCAAGGTATTTTATAGATGAAGTTTCTTTAATACAATGATTATCTACGACAATGGAATGATATTGTGGTCTGTCTGCATTAGTAAGTGAAAAAGCTATGTAGTTTGTTTTTGATAGGTTTAATGTTAGTTTATAGGTTTGAAGCCAGTTCTTTATTTTTGCTAAACCATTTACGGTTTTATTTTTTACATTGTCCCAGGTATCTCCAGAGATAACAAGGGCCGTATCATCTGCATAAGACACGGTTAAGCCTTCGACATGTAATTTTAACAATGAGTTGATATAGGTTATAAAAAGCACTGGTCCCAAGACCGTTCCTTGTGGAATGCCAATCTTAATTTTTTGTTTTTTACTCAAGATATTATTTAACTTGACCATTTGAGGTCTTTCTGACAAGTAACTTGTAAACAACCGCAAAGCTATCCCTCTTATTCCACATCTTTCAAGTACATTAATAAGTTCGTTATGAGGCACAGTATCGAAAGCCTTGGCAAGGTCTAAAAATACAGCCAAACATTTTTTATTTGAATTTAAATTGTTGACAACTTCAGTTATTAATCTGTGCATTGCGTCCTCGGTACTGCACCCCTCAAGAAATCCAAATTGGTTTGTAGATAACACATTATTGATTTTAAAAAAGTTAATTAGTCTAGTTTTTATACATTTTTCACAAATTTTCGCAAAATTACTAATAAGGCTGACAGGTCGGTAATTATTTATGGAGGTCTTGGGACCTGTTTTGTGAATAGGTGTTACTATTGAAGTTTTAAATTCAGGGGGTATTTTCCCCATTTCTAAGATTAAATTTAAAATATGTAATAACGGGTTAATAATTTGTAAATGTGTCTGCTTTATAATATCGGCCTGTATACCATCATAACCCGGTGAACTATTATTTTTCAAAGTTGAAATATGATTGATTAACTCATTTTTTGTTACGGGGTTAAAGTAAATAGAATTTCTTACTGGCGGGTCTACTTGTTGTTCAAATTGTGGCGTTGGAATTTCTTTTTCCATTTCTATCCCAATATTTATGTAATAGTTATTACAAAAATTCGATGCCTCAAGTGAATCACTGAAATTCTGACCATCCTTATTTTTTATATTTAAAAAAGTATTGTTGTTTTTATTGTTTTCATAAGTAGCATCTTTAATTATTTTGTAAATTTTTTTCATGTCGCCCTTATTATTTTCAATTTGATCTTTATAATATTGATTTTTTTGTTTATGTATAAGTTTGTTTAAGCTATTTCTGTATTCTCTATATTCCCTTTCCAACTGGGGGTTAAAATTTTTTGATAGTTTTTTCTTCATTTTATCTCTAATTTTAATTGACGTAATAATGCCGTTACTAATCCAATCTTTTATTTTTTTGTGTTTTTTGTGTTTAATAGTGTATGTTTGTGTGGCGCTTGACAATAATTGTTGATAAGTCTCCAAGAAAACTGTTGTTGCTGTTTCAGGGTTTTTTTTATTCATTACAATTGACCAATCAAAATGTTGTAAAAGTAGTTTAAACTTAGGAATATTTAATTTAGATTTAGTGTTACTTTGAGGTTTTATTAAATTTTCTTCATGCTTTTCTCTATGGCTGACGAAAAACATAATTGGGCTGTGATCCGTTATATCTTCCTCCAATACATAGGAGTCAAAACATAAATAATTAGATTTTAATTTTTGATTAACAAACAAATGGTCCAGACAAGTTTTTGAAAGAGATCTTGTTATCGAGTTGATATATGGCTGAAAACCCAGAGAGCTCATCATAGCAAGAGAATTAGCAACATTATTATCGTTTTTTTCCAATATATTTATATTGATGTCTCCAACAAAAATTTCAATATTAGAAAAAGTTATTGTTTCTAGGTATGTATAAATGTCGTTTATAAAATCAGTTTTTGGAATGGGTGGTGGCTTATATATTGCAGTTAAACCAAATGTTGTGCCGTTTATCTCAAAACCTATTCTACTTAGAGTTGCCCTTGAGTTTGCCAATTGAACAACAGAGAAATCAACATTTAAATGTTTTTTAACTAGTACTACAACACCATCGTTTTTATTATAATTAGCTTCGTTATAGAAAATTTGATAGTCTGGAATATTGCAGTTGCTTATCAAATCAATTTGAAAGGTTTCAGTAAGCACAATAAAATCCATATAATGTAAATTATATGTTTCTAAAAAAGTAATTAGATTATCAATATTTTTATTTAAGCTTCTAATATTAAAATGAATCAAGCTAAATATATATTCCTTATTCTTAATAACGTTTAACCTTTTTAGGTCCACCATTTCACCTTGGATACCAT
This sequence comes from Polydrusus pterygomalis, assembly GCA_963969555.1. Classification (NCBI taxonomy): domain Eukaryota; kingdom Metazoa; phylum Arthropoda; class Insecta; order Coleoptera; family Curculionidae; genus Polydrusus; species Polydrusus pterygomalis. The sequence goes on along the minus strand of OZ018380.1, from coordinate 35,465,097 downwards.
TTTCTTCACTTATTTCTTCCAATATATCATCCTGAGCATTCAGTACCATTTATTAATAACCCATAATCAGTTTTGTTTCTTAAAAGTTCTATATGGTATTTAAGAGATGGACATTCTTTGTCGAGTGCTATGTGATTTGTGTTCAGTTGAAGTTTATAGTTCTCATTGGCCACTTTGCAGTTTATGCATCTCTTTATACGTTGGTCACATCCAAGGGTACTATGATTTCCTGCACAGTTACCACATACCTCATTCTTTGTGCATTTGCTGCTCTTATGATGAAAACCTTGGCAATTATAACATCTCGAAACAGTGAGATCTTCATATACTGGCAAGCGTTCCCAGTCTATGTATACTTTCCCATGATTTAACATCCTGGTAAAAAGATTTCCCGAACATTCAGCGTATAAAGTCTAATTAATGAAAGAACTCGCCGCATCACTTGTCATTTTTGGCAACCTGTTAAAGTCTGGTCTATTTTAAGTTATTCGGTTGGCTACAGAAACAGAACCGGACTAAGTTATTTTACCTTCGCCTTCGCCACATTTTAAATTTTGTAAGGGAATTTTAATATTTTTTACCAAGATATAGTTATTAATCTTATTATTTAAAAAATAAATATTGACAGGCCCGTACTTACCAAAATAATTATGTGAAAACATAAAATTAAAGGAAAAGAAGAAAACAACATTTATTTCTCTTAGCGTTTATTTATACAAAACAAAAATAGTTACGTATTTATTATACATTTCATCCCTGACCTCCACACGTGCACCCTCTCGTAAGTCATCGCTTAAAGGTTTGACCCTCTTTCTGGATAAAGTACGACGATCTTCCAAAGGTCCAAAAGTCCCAAAGGTTTTTGTAGCACACATCTGTTAGTTACAGCTCCGTGAAGTTGCACTATTTGAAAAAAAAAGTATTATATTTTGTTATTTGGCTATTTAGCACCAGCCGAAAGTTCTATCTACTTCCGTAAACCTGGAAGAGGAAAAACTGCTGAGAGATTATATTCAGCAAGTAGCCTCAAATACCAAGAAGCAACCAAGCACATTCTGTTCTTGCATGCCTTCATTGTAGTGTTCCGTCTACTCAAATATTTATTACGAGTAGATTTTCCTGAATAATACTGAATTTTGACTTTAAAACTAAAGTGCTTTTTTTGCTACAGTTTGTAACAAGTATACTTGGATTTTGACTTTATTATTCTAAATTAATACTTAATAGGATAATGTTAATTTACTATAGAGTGTCCTAAATTTATATATTTTGCTGGAACTACTCGAGTGATATTTAAGTTCAGGGATCGTCCCATTCATAGGTTATGATAACAAAATTTAAATTCAAATTTGTCAAAGAAAAATAATAATACTGTACAGGGTGTGCCAAATATAGTGATTTGAATTTATTTCAAATTTTTCTAAATTTTAATTTATGGACTGTTTTTATACATAATCTAATGTGAAGAGTGGTCTTAAATCCATGGTAATTTGCGCTTCAATAAAACATTTAGTAACTTTCCAGGTGTGTATACCTACCTACCATGATTTTTTTTCAACTGCGTATAAAAGGTCTAATATAAAGCAAGCAATGCTCTATGAAACCGTGAAAATAAATAATCTAATATGCGAAAATTATTTCAGATTGAATTTGACCCTTGATTTCGAATATTCCCTGTTTCTTTAAAAAAAGCAAGAATCACCGTTTCAGAAACTAAAATAGATGGATAAACTAATAATAGGGACAATTTACAATAGCAAATGAAATGTGTATAGCTTTGTTTGGACATTTTCTATAAAAAATACCGGTGACCTTCAATGACCTCGATTTTAGACGAGTAAATATTACAGTATTAAATTAAAATAATTGGTGTACCTTACCTTATTTCCTTCAACAATATCAACGAGCCCTTGATCACACAATAATCATGATCCATATTCATCTAAATTCAAAAATATTTCGATAAATAGATGAGTTAACCTAAGTGATGTTTGTATTCACCATTAGACTTAAATAATAAACGCCCGAGAAAATCTAGTCTTTAAAATGTATAAAATCCAACTGTAATATGTTTAAACACACACTACACAAAAAACAGCCACAGAAACACTTAAAAAAACACCAAGATCGGCAGAAAATAATCTGACGCAACCTGACGTGTGGCTTGTTACGGGTCTGCCATTGCCGATCCGATCTGGGAACTTTTTCGACGGAACCAAATCAGCTGTTAATGTCATATGTCACTTGTCACCCTTTGTTCTACCAAAAATCAGACTATATGATTGAATTTTGTTTATTTTTGAGTCGTCTTATGTACGTTATTTTCAGATGGTCAAGTGTGTCAATCCATTTATTCTGTTTGCGAATCTTGGCTTCTAGTTTATCTAATGATTCTTCACCAGTATAACCAACAATTTTTATTTTCGGAGAAATTTTTTTTGGTAGCTCTATTTCAAATTTGTCTTTAAGTTTTCTATCAGCTTCTTCCTTAAATCGTTCCATGTCCTGTTCCGTGTCGCATTTAACCACTATACTTCCATGTTTGGTTTCCTTAATCTTTCTAATTCCAAGACTTAACTTTGCTGGGTTTATTGATGTTTGAATTTCCTTTCTGGTCTTTTGTGAATTTTGTGCTACCTTGGGTTTAATAATGATAGTAGGTAAGTTTGTCTTTTTGCTAACCTTGTCTTTGTGGTTGTTCTGTAGTACTGTTGCGTATGTTTCCTTCTTAAAAGATGATTTTATTTCAGATTTTATATTTTCTATATCCTTCTTCATTTCTTCCATTAATTTCATCATAAAGGGCATTCTGGCCATAAATATCTTGCAGTCATCGCATATTAATAACAAAACCCTCTTTTGGAGGGGCATGCATTTCACTTCAGAGGGTGTGATATTTGCACACTTTTTGTGTATTTTGTTCAAGCATGAATCACATTTATAATATTCTTCCAAACAATCTTGTTTACATTTTACACACCTGCCATCACTAAGGTCATCGTCCGACATACCTGATTGTTTATGTTTACTTGTTTATTTTAACATGATAAACAAAAAAAAAAAAACAGCTGGGTCGCCAGTAGAATTTAGGAATGCTGTTTTTTTCTTTTTGCACTATTGTTTAAGTGTTAATGTGGTTTTTAAGAAAATTCACTTGACTTTACGCTTTGATCATTATAGAACTATATAGTAAATAGTATAACTCATTACTGTATGAAAAATCGCAATTTTCTGCTAACTACTACCGCCGGTAATTAAATATTTATCGGGAGCTATAAACACAACGTGCTCTCGACGAAATGTACTGCGATAAAAGGTATGTTCTGGCATTTTTTAAATTATATATTTACGTAGGGTGAAGTAAGGTAATTAGTTTTACCGTAATTGCTTATTCCGTGGACCTAATTTATTATGATTTCTGACTTCTGTTGAAGATGCAAAAATTCAAGGGTTGTTCAATTTTAGGAAATATCTTTTTTCGTATGCAGTAAAATTATCCCGTATTCCAAGTTTATGTTATTTTTGAAGTGAAAACTTCTTTAGGCGCGTTTAGCACTTTTTTGTGGGCACTGAATTAACCTTGTTGAAGTTTTCACTTCTGTCGTGTGGTCTTAAGCACACACAATTTTTTTTATATTTAAACAAAACATGTGTTTTTTATTGTTTAAAACAGTTTTTTTTTGTTTTAAACATGTTTTTTATTAGGCAATAAAAAACATGTTTTAAACAAAACATACCCATGTTTAAAACACGTTTTAAAAAGATAAATTCAACTTTAGTCGTTTTTGATAAAGACATGAGTAATAAAATTGGTCAGTGATAAAGACTTAAAAATATTTATTTATTTATTTATTCATTTATTGCCATATAAATTTACAAAGTAAACAATGACATTGTCACAAGAAAAAAGAAGTTTTTAGGTTTTAAATTATAATGTCATAAAAATGACGAACATCATAAAAGTTATTTTCAAGAAGGTAGCACTTCACCTTGTTCTTGAATTTTTTTAGTTTAGAGATGCTTCTGATAGTCTCTGGAAGTGCATTATAGAGGGAGCTACAGAAGCAAAATGGACTCTTACGATATGATGATGTTTTGTAGCCGGATATATAAATTTTATTTGAATTTCTAGTGTCACGGTCGTGAATTACTGAGGTGCAAGGAAATTTTGAATTGTGTTTTTTTACAAACATGACTGCACTAAGAATTAAAATACTAGGTAGCGTAAGAATTTTATAGCGCCGAAAAGTATCTTTGCAAGATTCAAGTGGGCCTAACGAGTAAATTTTTCGAATTATCCTTTTCTGCAAAACAAATAATCTTTGTAGTTCTGTTGATTGAGCCCAGTAAATCACTAGATAGCTTAGATGACTGTAGGCTAAGGCATAGTAAATATTTAGTAACTGCTTGCAATCCATAATATTTTTTAAGTTTACTATTGCAAAGTATGCCGAGTTAAGTTTACTGGCAACAAAATCAACATGAGCTGTCCACTTTAATTGTGAGTCTACATAAAGGCCAAGAAATTTGCATTGCTCAACTCTCTGAATAGTATTGTCATTTAGTTTGAGATGTAGATCAGGAACCCAACGCTTTTTATAGAAAACCATATAGTGAGTTTTATTTATGTTGATTATTAGGCGATTTTTTTTGCACCATAAAGAAAATTCAAGTAAAATATGATTAGCTATTTTAGCTAGTATATCTAATGTGCAAGCAGATATGATCACAGTTGTATCATCCGCGTATAGAATTAGTTTTGCAGATAAACCTTTAGATATTAAAAAGATTTCAAGTTCATTTATAAAAAGTGCAAAAAGCAATGGAGACATTACACCTCCTTGGGGCACACCATAATTGACAGCAAATTGATCAGAAAACGAATTCTGAACCTTAATCCTAATATGGCGATTAGAAAGAAAAGATTGTAACCATCGAGCAATGTTGCCACGAATGCCTAAAGCATTTAGTTTTTTTAATAAAAAGATACCATCTACACAATCAAAAGCTCGAGTTAGATCTAAGAATAGGGCTAATGTGTAATGATTTGAATCTATACTTTTGTGCACGTATTCAAGCAAGTCAAATGCAGCTGTGCTTGTAGAGTAATTTTTTCGAAAACCATGCTGTGAAGTACTCATCAACTTCTCTCTAGTCAGGAAAGACTCAATACGTTGCGTAATGATTTTCTCAAAAAGTTTTGAAAAAGAAGTTAGGCCAGTTATAGCTCGATAGTTTTCAACAGACTCTGGATCACCCTTTTTGAGTAGTGGAATTGTTTCACCAAGTTTGAGAATAGAAACACAGAACTATCTCAAGAAACTTAAACTCATTGCTGTAGCACTAGATAAAGTGCAAGGGAGTATGTGCACTATAAGTGAAGCGACAGAGATTTGGGTCAAATTAATGCAGACATTTGAAGGAGAAAAAGCAAAGGGAGAGTTTGATAGATGGGATGTACAAAAAGTCAAAGATCGCATGGAAATGGCTATCACTCCGGGTCATTACCTTGCAAATTTACTTGATCATCGATTCATGGGAGAGAATCTAACTCAGCATCAAAGAGACACTGCAATGGAGTACGCCGAAACTTACTTTCCAGATGCTATGCCGACCATAATAAATTATCAAGCGAAGTGTACTCCATTTAAACAATACATGTTTTCTTCGCAACTGAAAGAAAATGTTACACCTCTAGCATGGTGGAGATCTATAAAATGTTTGGATCATATTGTGATACAACTTCATCAGCCAATATTGAAAGACTTTTTTCGTCATAATGGTTTGGTTCACTCAAAATTGAGAAATAGATTGGGCAACGATAAAGCAGCCAAATTAGCTTCTATTTTCAAAGAGCTAAACAACTCCTAGTTTTTATTTTTATGCGTGTAGGTACTCAAACAAAGATATTATTTTATGGTTTTTTATGTTGAGTTAAAAATATATCTAGTTGAATGTTTGTTTTTTGTTCCCAGAATTTGAATAACTGTTAGTTTCTTTGTTTCTTTTAAGATCTACACTAATATTTAAGCCTAGTTTGCATTATTTGTTTGAAGCTATTAGTATTAGTCCTGTTAAATGCTCAACTTTAGGTTAATAATAATATATCCATATTATTATGTACCTATGTTCCAATTATTTTTGTTTTTTTTTCAATTTTTTTGAGTGATATGAGGAGACAAAAAAAAGTGATATTTGACATCTACTACACTACATTGGGAAAAAAAGAAAAAAAAAAAAGAATAATTTAATAAATGTTTTAAACATGTTTTAAACACTGTTTAAAACACCTAATAAAACATCAGGTCGTGTTTAAAACATGTTTAAAACATCTGGTTTAAAACATTTTGTTTTAAACATAACAACTCTGCAAAAAAGTATGCAACATATGGGAAACTTCTTTATTACCGATTTCTCTGAGGATTTCTCAGAAAATTGTATTCTTGATAAAAGTTGGTGCATGCCTTAAAACTATAAATGCATATTTCATATTTCACCTGCGGCTAATAGTAAGGGAGCAAATTCCAGTTTTTCGAAATGACCTTAATAGTAAAGTACCTTAATTAGTACAAATACAACAAAATTTTATATGGAAATGTTTTTGCAAATAAAAAACTTAGTCCAAATACGAAAATTGAGTTATGTGTCTCAATTTTTTATTTTTATTTCTTAATATCTATTTTCCCCTAAACGGTACGCCTCTGGTCGATTTTTTATTTACGCGATTTTAATATATTAATCAAATATTTCAATCATGTGTTTATTAGAAAAATGTATTAAGTAGTTGCAGACCTTTTAAAACTTCAATGATACGGGTGGGTTTAGATATTAGCGTGTTGCACGCATATTTAAACACATGTTAGCCAGCTTGGGTTCTAATAAAAATTATAACAGTATCCAACTCTATTTATACGAGTGGAAATAACTAATAATTTATTTGTCATTTTCACCTAGTACGGTCAAGTCCAATCTTAGAGCAATTTAGAAAAAATGGCATTTGCTCCCTTACTATTAGCCGCAGGTGAAATATAAGATATGCGTTTATAATTTTAAGGCATGCACCAACTTTTATCAAAAATAAAATTTTCTGAGAAATCCGTAATAAAAATATTTCCCATATGTTGCATACTTTTTTGGACACACTGTATATGTCCAGAATATTACACCTACTATGGTCAATTAATTAGAAATTTGAGTACATAAACAGAAGCAAATAATTAATATGAGCAAACACTAGTGACGTATTCGTCATTTCATGTTCTTAATATACAGGGTGTTTCAGAATAAGATGCTGATCCTTAACGGTGTGAATCCTTAGGTGATTTTAAGAAGAAAAGTTCAAATTAATATATATCCTTAACCTATCAACTTTCGAACTACAGGGTGTTAAAGTTTTAAGAAAAAAATCGTTTTTCTATTATAACTTTAAAAACTTTCTAGCTATTTTTATGAATTTTTCACACATGCCCTCTAAGCATTAATAGCCATTTTTTGGTGTAGAAATTTTTTTAAAATGTTTAACCAGTGGCTTCCTGAAAGGGTTTGGACTAGACATTTTGGAAAAATATTATGTACGCCACTGCTTTTTCTCAAGATAAAAATTATTTTTAAAATACTTAATTATTTTAGGCCAAATTTAATATCTTGCCTTTTCATCGTCCGACAAACAGTTTCCGACAAAAAAAATAAAAAGCATTAAATGCGCATTCGCTATGTGCCTATGGTTTATTTTTAACAATAAATTAAAACAACTAACGTTAAATAACGTGTGAACAAAAACGAAAATAATTTGGATTAGCTGTTGAAAGTGGCCACCACATGCAATAATGCATGCTTCAGCTATTCTCCTCATTGAGTCTCGTACCCTTTGAAAAATTCCTGGAGTATTCCTGATAGTGTCAAAACAAACCATAGGCACACAGTGAATGCGCATTTAATTTTTTATTTTTTTTTGTCGGAAACTGTTTGTCGGACGATAAAAAGGCAAGATATTAAATTTGGCCTAAAATGAATGAGTATTTTAAAAATAATTTTTATCTTGAGAAAAAGCAGTGGCGTACATAATATTTTTCCAAAATGTCTAGTCCAAACCCTTTCAGGACGCCACTGGTTACATTTTTTAAAAAAATTTCTACACCAAAAAATGGCTATTGATGCTTAGAGGGCATGTGTGAAAAATTCATAAAAATAGATAGAAAGTTTTTAAAGTTATAATAGAAAAACGATTTTTTTCTTAAAACTTTAACGCCCTGTAGTTCGAAAGTTGATAGGTTAAGGATATATATTAATTTGAACTTTTCTTCTTAAAATCACCTAAGGATTCACACCGTTAAGGATCAGCATCTTATTCTGAAACACCCTGTATATTTTTTTTTTAAATGCTGCCAATGTATTTGGGTAGCCGTTACCTAAGTTTTAAGTTAAAAAAAAAATTGATAAGTTAATATGAGCATCAAACAAAATTATGTCAAATTTGCGCAGATTTATTTTTCAGCTTTCCTTAAATTTATAAATCCAACCTTTGTTACCCTAAAACTGTAGGTAATTGTACTCCAAAGATAAAATAAAAATAAAAACATATGTAATAATGTTGTTTTTACTGTAAAAACAGTGGCGTAGCCAGGTGGGGGCCAGGGGGGGCGCCTGCCCCCCTTGCACGGCGCCCCTTGCCGCTTGGTGCCGGTATGCAAAATAAAGATATACTCTAATTACACCCTGTAACATTTATTGAAATTGAAAATTATTTGGTATCCTATTATATGTATTTTGAAAAACAAACACCATATTTTTAATAATAATAATAATAATAATAATAATAATAATAATAATAATAATAATAATAATAATAATAATAGTGGTTTTAAAAAATCATAAAGCGCCCCCATATATGTTCGCCCCTCCCGCCCCGCAAGGCTGGCTACGCCACTGTGTAAAAAATACTGTATTAAAAGTAGTTGACTAATGAGATATCAAATATAATATTATATAAAATATAATATAGAAAAATTGACAAACACGTTTGTTTATTGTTAAACATAATATACAGTGTGTCCACGGATAGAGTTTGGAAGGAAAAAAACTTTTTTATTAGTAGCTATAGAAGAAAAAGTTATTCTTTATAAAACCGTCTGCTTGTGTTGAAACTACAATTTCGAATATCAGATTTGCGATTACTATACAGAAGTGTCCGACCGAAACAAGATTTTCAGCCGAAACCGAAACCGAATCTTCGGCCTTGGTCTCAGTTTCGGCCGAAAGCGAAACTTATTTATACATGTACAAAATTTTATTGTATATTTAAATCTAATTTATTTTATATAGGTAACTTGGGAACGGATTGAACTCTTCCCACCTAAAAAAAAAAGTCGACAGAAAAATTAAAGGATAAGATCCCTAAAGTTAGCCGAACGAGGCGGGGCGCGACAATTCACGAACACTGAGGTTCGGCCGATTTTTAGCCGAAACCGAAATTGTCACCGAAACTAGATTTTTTTTCCGAAACTAGCCGAAACCGAACCTTCGGTCGGTCTCTACTATACAAGGTTCGTCACAAACAACATTTTTAGTATTCTGGATTTTGTCTTTCCATATATTGATTTATTAAATGAATTTTGCGAGGAATTTTGCTAGTGTTGAAACTACAATTTCAACTATTAGATTTGTGATTCTTATACAGGGTTCGTCAGAAACAACAGTTTTTGTTCTTTGGATTTTTTTTTCAATTCTAATTATAAATTTATTTTGATGATTGGCTAAATCATCGCCTTGGGAACAAATAGATTGGAAGGTACCTATGGTACAAATCAGTTGATGATTTCACAATTATCGACTTTCATTTATGGGAATATCTGAAGCCACATGTCTATAAAACCAATTTTAATAATAACTTAGATCTCTGGAAAGAAAAAATAGGAGTCGTTATTGCAAATATCCCAATACAGCAAGTTATCAGGAACTGTTATCAGGAATTCAGATGTTGAGTTGAACTATGTGCTAACTCGGTGGTACCACGTTTGAATAAAAGTTTCATAATTTTTGATTGAATGAATTGAAGAAATAGGTATGACATGTAATAATAAAAATACTTCAAAAGTAGACAAATAAAAAATGGTTTTCTTACAACAAAATCGTTACTTGACCAGATATAAAATTATATTCGAAGTAAGAAAGCAACAATAGTTGTTTGTTTTTACGTACATTTATTTTAAACTAATTCCTAAAAAGTAAAAATGTTGTTTTTGACGAACCCTGTATAGTAATCGCAAATCTGATATTCGAAATTGTAGTTTCAGCACAAACAGACGTTTTTATAAAGAATGACTTTTACTTCTATACCTACCTACTACTACACACTGTAAGTATACAGTGACCGGCAGAAAGTGTGCAGCATATGGGAAAGTTTTTTATCTTTAAGTTTAAAAAAATAATTTTATTTTAGATAGGTTCTGCATGTTCTCAAACCAAAATAACACCCATTAAATCCGGTAAAAGTCTTATGGTATACGAGGTAGGATAAAAAATTTGAAATTCCGCTAAGAGTAAAGTACCTCCATCTTTTATTTTAGAATATTTTTTTACTAAGAATTATTGTTTTAATTTCAAAGTTATACCCAAATTCCAAATTTCGCTTATTTTGAACAAAAAAATGGATTTAATAGTGTTTTCTGAATAACCCCGTATAAAAAATAAATGGCAACCGAACAGTCCGAAAATAAGATTTTCTGCAGACTTTGTTAGATATAACCGTCGATCATAAGTCCGATTAGTTTGTTTTCGTAATATTATGACTTTTTAAAATAAAAACATAAAAATATTAAATATTTTTGCTGCACACCGTATTTTATTTTCTGAGGGAACAAGTAAATTTCATCTAACTGATATTTTTTAATTTACATTGACTTAAAGCGTATCCTAAATAGTTTTTTATACATTGAAGTACGCATAGAAAGTTTCCTTTTGATTTATAAAGAAAAAAATTTAAATTTAAAATACATTTTGAAGGGATTTTATTCGTCACGCAAAATAAGGAAACTTTCTATGAATACTTCAATGTATTAAAAACGATTTAGGAGATACGTTAAGTCCATGTAAATTAAAAAATATCAATTAGATGAAATTAACTTGTTCCCTCAGAAAACAAAATACGGTATGCAGCATAAATATTTAATTTTTTTATGTTTTTATTTTAAAAAGCCATAATATTAAGAAAACACAGTAATCGGACTTATGATCGACGGTAATATCTCACAAAGTTTGCAGAAAATCTTATTTTGGTACTGTTCGGTTATTGCCATTTATTTTTTATACAGGGTTATTCAGAAAATACGATTAAATCCATTTTTTTGTCCAAAATAAGCGAAATTTGAAATTTGGGTATTAAAACAATAATTCTTAGTAAAAAAAAATTTCTAAAATGAAAGATAGAGGTACTTTACTCTTAGCGGAATTTCAAATTTTTGATCCTACCTCGTATACCATAAGACTTTTACCGGATTTAATGGGTGTTATTTTGGGTTAAGAACATGCAGAACCTATCTAAAATAAAATTAATTTTCTAAACTTAAAGATAAAAAATTTTCCCATATGCTGCGCACTTTCTGCCGGTCACTGTATATTGGATTGGATATATGGATTGGATTGGTACAGTTGATATAAACAGTCGAAAGTGTTGCCCCAAACCAAGGCTAGGTACAAAATTTCTATATTTGTAATAGCTTTCTAGCACGAAGTTAACAACAAACCAATTTTTTCTCACATGCCATAGAAAAACAAAACCAAGAAAAACCATCCAATGAAAATATTTTACCGTTCATAATCTTGTACAAATCTGTAATGAGATACTTCTCGGTATTTACATCGCGGCCTTGAGCCTTGCTTTGGTGAGATGTGTAGGTTTATTTAGTTTAACTAGCAAAAAATACATTTATTCTGTATTATTAACCAAATGGCTCTACACCGTGTAGTGTTTTAGCTATTTTATCATCTCCTTTTTAATTATTTTTAGATTTTAGGAGACCAACAAGCTGCTTTAGTAGGACAATTGTGCTTTAAAATTGGCCAAGCAAAAAGTACCTACGGCACTGGCTGTTTTATCCTGTATAATACCGGAAAAAGTGTAAGCTGGTTTCTAATTTTTTTGATTTATTTTAATTTATTGTTTATATTTATTGTTCTTTTAGATGGTGCAATCATCCCATGGGCTTTTAACCACTGTGGCTTACAAGTTGGGTCCGACGCAACCACCGATATATGCTCTTGAAGGGTCCGTTGCAATAGCAGGTTATTGAATTGTTAGGTATATTATTGCTTACAAGTGCCACACAATAATTCGGAAATAACCCATTCAAATTGCATAAATTTTCCCGCCATACAATTTTGATAGTAGGTACTAGTTTATTTATTAAACTTTTATTATGTTCACTTAAAATTCGGCATGCTCCTGTTGTGGCGTCACTTTAATTGTCGTGCATTTTCCTAAAAAGGCTAAATTAAAAATATGTATTTTAGAGAAAAATATAAACGAAGAAACTTAAAAAGCACTGGGCTCTGCCAACAACGCCTTATTATCGAGGGGTTGTTGGCTCTGCCCAGGCACGTAGTTAGCTTCTCTTCCTGGGAGGGATACTCCCACACACTGGCGTAGCTAGGATTTTATCTAGGGGGGGCAGACAGGTTGTCCCCAGTGCCCCCATCCCCTTATTTACGTGTCTGGCTCTGACCAGCGGGGTGAAGAAACCCGCAAATTTAGATACTCTCAATATTGCAAATGTACGTAAGTACCTACCTACAACTTTGCCACTAGTATAAAAGCGGTTCCTAAGCAGTACATAATCGGGTTGGTAACGGATCAAAGGAAACTCAAACTGCCCCCCGTAGAGTCCTAACAAGGACGAAACGGCCGTCGTGGTCTACCCGCCCCAGGGTATCCATTAAACTTGGATCCCTGTGTATTCCAATTAAAAAATAGTTACACACTTGTCCGATATGCCACAATATTCTCTTTTAATTATTTTCGCGGGCACTATATGTAAATATATACAAAGTATTTTTTAAGTTTATCTTTTTTTCACTATATAGAAGTCATTTTACACAATGTACGCTCAACGTTTTCAAATAAATTTTTACCAATAACCCAAAAATAAGCGAGGTTTAGCTTTCACAGAATTATAACAATCCAAATCCGGGCCTGTGTATCAAAACGTACAATGATGTCTGTTTATGTTTATCTTGTTTTATAATTAATCACGTAGTGTACGTGTACCGGTCAGTTAGATGTCGATAAGTAGCGTAGTGTTTTTCTGACGTTAGTATTTTGTTATTTTCAAATTGGTAAAACAACATAAAAAAATGGTACATTAAGAAAAAAATAAAGTAGTAAATATTTTTATTTTCGGAGAGTATCGTCAAAGTGCGGCTGCAGCGTCGGAGTTATGTGAACACATTATTTAAGTAAGCCAGGACCTTTTTGAAAGATTTATATTTTTGAGTTTTTTGAAAAAAAATATTAAATTTTTTTGTTTATTTTAATGACTTCTAAACACAGTTAAAAAATAAGTATCACCTTAGAAAAACTTGGTACATTTAATATTATTTTTTCGTTTGATGGTCGATTGTTAAAGAAAGGTGGAGACGCGACGCAGGTGAATATTTTTTCTATTATTTAATAATATATAATAATAAGTTTATTTAAAATTTAATAATATAATAAATATGTTTACGTTTCTTCTATAAATTTATTCGTCAATCTCCCAAGCTTATTTATAATTTAGTGAAAAAGTGCATTGATTATAAAACTATTTAGCTGTAACAGTTACAACATTAAGTTTCTTCCATGAGTAAACTAGTCTGGGTTTTAGCTAGCTTTGAACATTTAAATAAGTTTATATGTTTCTAAGATCCTCTTACCGTTCTCTTTGTTTTAAAGTAAATATTTTTGTATAGAAAAAGTAAGATACAGTGTGGTGACCAACCAAACCATAATTCACCAACTTTACGATTGAAATACATACAGGCATATATTTTACTCCTTAATTCTTCTAAAGCCCGGTCCAGACATAACATTTTACCTTACGTCTTGCCTGTCAGTCAAAAGGGTCAAGAAAGACTAGCGTACACACTTGAAAGTTTTTACGCACGTTTTTAGATGAGTTCTTGATAGACCATGGAGAAAGCACTGCTTTTGTCAATCATAGCGTTGTGTTTAGCGAAATTGAAAAGAAAAAGAAAGGCTACTCGACGTTCACGATGGTCACGAGCGTGGTTGTTGAAAAGAAGAAGGTTCTCCCACGTAAATTTACTGCGAGAATTATATCATGAACCTGATTAGTAACAGTATCCTTAGTCGCAGCACGATCCACCTCCTGGCATTTCTTAACTGCTTGATTTTTCTTTTCTCTGTCACTATAATCGCTTGATTTAACTTTCAATAGGCATGGAAAATTTCGATACAAAATTAGCTTAAATCAACAGTTCACAACGGACGAGTGTATACGGCAAAACGATCGTTTTATTGGAAAACAATGGGTGATCCGGTCAGTTCTCTAGGCGTTCTTCCGTCTTAAATCGGTTCAAGTAAAACGTCCTTTTTTCAGTCTACACACAAGGTTTTACTTGATGCGTGTTGACTGAACAGGCAAGACGTAAGGTAAAATTTTATGTATGGACCGGGCTTTAATCATGGAAATGGAATTTTTTTGTTTTTCTAGGCATATCAATAAAATGGTTAAGAGACAATCTTAATATAATAACATCAGCTTCGGAAGCTACAGAAGTAGCGCAAAGTGTTGGCGAGGAAGGAGAGGTTGTGTTTGTCCCTGCATTTTCTGGATTATATGCTCCATATTGGAGAAAGGATGCCAGAAGGTAAAACATAATGGCTTCGTTTGTACAGTGGTCAGAAACCGTTAGCAAGTTAACGACGCTTTTAAAACACGTTTGCACTTGACAAATCCCAAACCGCTGACAAAAAATCCTGCGTTCGCAGAAGCCAAATTGTAACGTAAAAGCAAAGCAAAAAAATTCCAACCAGTTCGCAACCACTTAAAAACGCATGCGCAGAGAAAAATTGGAAATCGGTTGACAATTGCTTGTACGAACAAAGCTAATAAATGTAGGTTTGTGGAGTTGAAACGTAGTTTAAATCAATAACGGAACATCACAACTCATCTAAAGTCGCCACAGTGGATCTTTTCCCGTGCGTCATTACTTTCACGTCATCAAAATCGTATGAATCAAATCAAAATTACGAGACGAAAAAAGTCAAAACTAAGTCTAAGTTCATAAAATGGACGTGCCTGCCTTCCGTTTGACGTACCTACAGAATATCCCGAAAAATGATTATTTATTTTAAGTTTTGCCCGGCATTCTCTATTATCTAAAAGAAATTGACAAATAAATGTTAATACCTACATTTAATACTATTTTTAAAGCTTTAAATCTAGAAAAGTTTGGTGTTTTATTGACTATTAAAATCGCAAAAGTCAAATTTTTGACATCCTTTCATTTAAGGGAATTTATAGCCACTGCCGTAAACTTTTCAAAGAACTTTCGCGGTTAGAATATTTAAAATAAATAAATTAGGTATTATAAAAATCCATAAATACTTACCGCCAAAACAGATGGTGGGTATAATTAGCTCTAAAAAGAACTATTTTTAGAAAAAGGAACAGTTTTAAGGCACACAAATTTACAAAATACGAATAAGATTGGCAGATAAAAATAAGGTTGACAATGACGTTTTAAAATACAACGGTAGTCAACTAAACAAATAAAAAAAGTAATTAATTGACGTTTATAGTTTTATTCTTGTCTAGCACGTTATATTATTGCGGAATCTTGGAGACGTTCTTTTATGCTTTTATTCAAACTTGTTACTGTAATAAATAGGGATGCAGAGTTATTAACCACGTTGAGTCCTGATCGTTGATTGATGACGCACGGGCAAAGATCCACTGTGGCGACTTTATTTAGTAACCTTTAAATAATCATTGTGCATTAATGCTCTCATAACTAAATTTTAATGTTAGTACCATATTAACATTTTAAATATACACCTAAACTTCTTATCATTTTCTGCTTTAAATCTTATTGGGTCAAAAGGTTTCTCTTACATACAGTGTGACCAGTAAAGTCCGCATCATATGGGATTTTTTTTATTAATAGCTTTATTCGAAATTTGACTTTGGCATCAAGTTCTGCTTTGATCGAGATGAAAATTAAACAAAAAAATAGTAGTCACTTGATTCACATTAGTGTCAAATTTTAATTTTTTCTAAGAAAAAAAATTAAAAGGGGTTATTTCCGAAAATATCGAAAAAAGTTATTAAAGAAAGTTTTTTTCAATGCAGTTTCTAGTCCACATGCAAAATTTCAGCTGCATAAGATAATTGTGATTTTTTACCATATTTTGTAAATTGTACCACTTTTGCAAAATAAGACTCAGCGCAACCTACATAAAACTTCTTCGTTTTGACAATGATTTATTTCAGATACATTTTCTATAAAGTAGCCCCATATTAAATGTGTGTTTTTCTACAAAATCAAAATTGGGCTATTAAAATTTGGTCGCATGTGATGCAAAGTTTATTTGTTTTTAACCCTGTATAAGGTAACTTCATAAAAAAAGTATTTTTGAAAACGTTGTTTGTGTCTGAAAGTAATATACCTTAATATTAAGACAAAAAAACACGGTGTCAGTAAAGTGTTCATTAAGTGGAAAATAAATTTTAGTGGTGGGTAATAAATCAAAATTATCTTATGCAGCTGAAATTTTGCATGTGGGCTAGAAACTGCATTTAAAAAAAAACTTACTAATAGTTTTTTTCGATATTTTTAGAAATAACCCCACTTTTAATTTTTTTTTTTGGAAAAAATTAAAATTTGACAGATAATGCGAATCACGGGACTACTATTTTTTTGCTTAATTTTCATCTCGATCGAAGCAGAACTTGATGCCAAAGTTAAATTTCGAATAAAGAATAAAAAAAATCCCATATGATGCGGACTTATACTGGTCACACTGTGTAAACAGCTTTTTTTCGCTAATCATAGAAACCTTTAGTATACCCAATAAAGTAGGCCATAACCGAACAAAAATTCGTGGATATTATGAAAGTATGGATTTTTAACGGGGGTGTTGTATGATGACTAGGAGCAGAGGGCTGATTGTAGCCTAAGGACTGGTTGTACTTATTACGTTATTTTAGGAAGCTTCATATTTTGTTGAGATCTTCAAACTAATTTTATATTCTTGTTAGTGTCATATGCGGCTTGACAGAAGAAACAAAACCGGGTCACCTAGTGAAGGCAGCGCTCGAGGGTGTGTGTTACCAAGTACGGGACGTACTTGAAGCAATGTCGCTGGATTGCGGTATTCCATTGAAAAAACTTTTAGTGGACGGAGGCATGACCGTCAATGATTATTTAATGCAAATGCAGGCGGATTATTGCGGAATTCCAGTGGGTAAGTTATCTTTTTACTTTCCTCCCAGAAAAGGTCTAATCGCGAAAAAAAAATTATTTAATATCAGAAGTCGACATTTTAGCAGTGGCGGCCGGCTCGTGACTAGCAAGTCAGGGGGGCGCTGGCTTTAAACAATGCAGATAACGATAATCAAATCGTTTATTTTTGTTAAACATACGAACATACCAAATTATAACACTATCAAATATTCTTTTTTGAAGTGAAAGTCAAATCTTCATTTTTTTTTCGGAAATAAATTGACAGCATTGCTAAAGTTGTTAATCTGTCTTCATCCATAGAATTTCTAAGAAATGTTTTGATTAACTTTAGGGTCGGAAAACATCTTTCTGTTTCTGATGTAGTCATTGGAATGGTAACCAATAATTTCAAAACCTTTACAATACATGAAGTGGAACGGATAATCGGCCGCCCGCGCTTGATAGGTCTGTATATCTTGCCCGTGCGAATAGAAAATGTTCATTCGGTATAACTTGCCCGTTGGAATATGGCTATGTTTGGTTTGAATTATTTTAATTGATTGCTTACATACATTGCGTTATTGGGTTTTTAAGTAAAGTATTTTTTGGATTCAGTTTGCAATAATTGCAGGGAGGGCGGCACCCCAGAGCCCTTCATTACAAGCCGCCACTGCGTTTTAGGGTCCTTGGTTTACGAAAAATGTTTCCTATTTCCGTCTGCACAATCTGTTTGTCTTTTGGCTCGAAAGCTTAAAATTTACGGGAATGACGAACTTTAGTATTTGCTACATACAGAGAGTGTATCAGAAAAAAATTTAATTCCATTTGTATTTAGTTTACTTTCAGTATTATTGCTATGCATTTCCTCCCTTGGATGGCATCCCTTGGAAAATCACTGTTTTGCTCCCTTAGTATGTGAATCTATAAAATCAATGGCTTAATCAAAACGTTCACAAAATGTGTACTTCTAACATGGAGGGTTAAATTTCATTGTGTGACGTTCAAAATTGTTATTAATTCCAATGATCTGGTACCTATACATGGTAAATGTCATTCATAAACGCTATTTATATGTATTTACGACATTGTTTGTATGACCCACCGGCCGTGGAGAGCTGGGTGGGGCAGGGAATAGGAATTGCGGTGGATTTGCTTTTGAATGTGACCTTGCTACTATATTTTAAACCTAACCTACAAATAACTCAACTTTCTATTTACTCCCCATGAAAAGTGACTGTAGAATTATTATTTTCCAAATTCTCGCACACTGGACACTTGCGACTCGTCTTAATTAGTCTCACAAAAACACTAAAAACACAGCAATTATTACACAAAACCGATAAACTAAAGAAAAAATAAAAAAAAGAAACCGCTGGCAAAGAACACCAAAGGGAAATAGGGATGTCGATATACATCGACGCATCGAAAACATCGATATTTTCAATGCTATAGTTCGTTTTTAAGCGATGCATCGAGGCCATTTGATATTTCCCAAGTAGCATTAATAGTGACAAAAACTTATACGGCAACTTCGACCAAGTGGTTATTACGTAATGGTCACTAAATCTAAGATTTTACAGTAATAATATGTTTATTTTATATTGGCGTAGTCGCAATTACGTAATTCTCACCTCTGTAGGCCACTTCATAGTTTCATAACTTTTTGGTGGTATGTATATGGTGGCTGAAACGTTATGAAGACTAATCGGAATGACCTTAAAATTATCCAAACTATAAAGTGAAAACTAAAAGTAACGGCAACCACCAAATATTACTTGCAAGTGGTAATAACCATATAATGGCCTTAATAGTTTTAGCGACGTTTCGAAAACTTTTTACAAACCTTTAATGTGACGGCACTTGATAATATAATTGTGGAGACTATCACCACGGTATTGCTACGCCCCTAAGTGATTTCCACATTTGGCATGGAATCAAACTCACTGCAAAGTATTTATTACCGTCAAAATCCACTATGAAGTAACCGTTACCCAATAGTGATCTGATTCGTCCATGGACCCTTTTTCACCTTAAAAAGAAAATCCTCCGCCTCCATAGTTGGGGTTGGACTCCTGTCGTATTAGCGTAGGTACTTACTATTATTAACTTTATTTAGTGTGTGGGTAGAATGGGTAACAATAAAAAGTCTCGGAAGACTTTCCGACATTCGACAACATTTTATAGAGAATTAAAACAACAAACCGAAAGCGCGGAAAGTGCCACACTTAAATATTATTATCCTGTAAATAAGCAGCAATTACCGTCAGTACAGAAACATCATACAAAATTTCGAGCTCTGCTTTCAACCTCAGTACAAGCGGATAGTAAATCCATTGCCTTTCACGACTTTGAAGATGTTGATCATACCTACGTATTGTGACGAAATTGAAACTAAAATAAATTGTGTTTATGATACTATATTATTGACGGTTTGTTTGTTCCTATTCCTGATGAAGGGTTTTCTGACGTCTGCGATGAAGAACAACATAATATTGCATCTCAGATTATTTATTTATTTATTTAACTAACTTACTTTCTACAGGTTAATGTTTGAAATGTTATTTAGGTAATTATATTATAATAATTATTCAGTAAGTAGTTATAGGAAAAGTATGGATAATTAGATAAATAATATGTAAGAAAGAGACCGACATACATAAAAATATTTAACCAATAGACAAGCGCAGTCAAGTTTCTTTTGATTGTCGGCCACCATACCCCCCCGTTTTCGTTACGTAATCGCAACGTGGCTTAAAATCCGAAAACGTCGTTGGGACGTGGCTGTCACGAAAAAAGTGTTCCCCATTTTGGTGACATCTACGTGGTAGTGACTTTGGCAATACACATTAAAGTTACTAGTTTCGTGGCCGCTACGTTTCTACCACTAAAAATGCTACTTGGGTTGTCGATGCATCGATGTATTATAGGCCTTAATTTTATTCGTGAAATTAATTATTTTGCCGTTGAACGATCTTAATTATACATTTTATCTTTGGTTTCAGTTGGAGCTTAGAATAATTAGATTTGAGATTTATTTTGTAATTCTAATTCTATTAAAATTTTTTTTTCGATGCATCGCAAACATTGCAATGATGTTTTTCATCTCTAAACGGAAATAAATGAAACAACGTCATCATGACCTTAGACCAATGTCATGGCGGTCACATCCCTGCAGACTTTTTTTTTTATAAGGTTTTAGACAAACATTTAAGTTTTCCACATCATGTAAATACTTTTAACAGCGTAAGTTTGGCAAACAAAGTGGTGGGGAACAATTTGGATGTTGATTTAACTTCAGAATGGAATACGATTTTCTCACGGGTTTATTTGTTATTGTTTTATCTATCTATAGGTACCAGACCATTGATTAATTTCAATAATGAAGAAAAAGTAAACTAAAATTGCATAACCCTTAAGATATACAGTGTGACCAGTAAAGTCCGCATCATATGGGATTTTTTTTATATTAATAGCTTTATTCGAAATTTGTTTTTGGCATCAAGTTCGGCTTCGATCGAGATAAAAATTAAGCAAACAAATTTAATAGTAGTCAAGTGATTCGCATTATCTGTCAAATTTTAATTTTTTCCAAAAAATAATTCAATAGTGGGGTTATTTCTGAAAATATCGAAAAAAGTTATAAGAAAAAGTTTTTTTAAATGCAGTTTTTAGCCCACATGCAAAATTTCAGCTGCATAAGATAATTTTGATTTTTTACCCAGCACTAAAATTTATTTTCCACTTAATGAACACTTTACTGATGACACTGTGTTTTTTTTGACTTAATATTAAGGTTACTTTCAGACACAAACTACGTTTTCAAAAATACTTATTTTATGAAGTTACCTTATACTGGGTCAAAAACAAATAAACTTTACATCACATGCGACCCAATTTTAATAAGCCAATTTTGATTCTGTAGAAAAACACACATTTAATATGGAGCTACTTTAAAGAAAATGTATCTGAAATAAAGCATTGTCAAAACTAAGACGTTTTATGTAGGTTGCGTTGAGTCTTATTTTGCAAAAGAGGTGCAATTTACAAAATATGGGTAAAAAATCAAAATTATCTTATGCACCTAAAATTTTGCATGTGGTCTAGAAACTGCATTTAAAAAAACTGTCTTTAATAACTTTTTTTGATACTTTCAGAAATAACCCTACTTTTGAAATATTTTTTGGAAAAAATTAAAATTTGACAGATAATGCGAATCACGTGACTACTATTTTTTTGCTTAATTTTCATCTCGATTGAAGCAGAACTTGATGCCAAAGTCAAATTTCGAATAAAGTTATTAATAAAAAAAAATTCCATATGATGCGGACTTTACTGGTCACACTGTATGAAATTTAACAATAAATATTCCATTTTTTTTTATAGAAATCTATATTAGAATTGATTTACACCCCGAAATTTAACATTACCGACAAAAACATTAATTTTGGCGTGGGGTTCGTATCATAGATAATTACAAAACCATCTTATAGTAAGTATTTAAAAAATTGCATCGTCTTGTCACAATTTAAAAATTATTGGAACATTTCGAGAATTGTGCAAATAGAAAGCTTGAAGAAATTTTTAATTTAATTTACAACAGGAAAATCATTAACGTAAATATTTAACCATGTAAGTCCCTCTATTGGTATGTACTGTGCTTGGTACTGTGATAAGGCCTTCCATACCGTAGACCACCACATTCTACTCCACGAATTGCAGATGATGGGGATAAGAGGGGACGTTCTTAACACGTTCACGACCATGCGACACATATATGTGACGAATAGTTTTTCCTAGAAACTGCTGTCACATATATGTGCCATCGATCCTATTGCGTTTAAATGCAAATAATTCCACGACGGTTTAGCGGTGACGGACGCGATTTGACTATAGTTTCCGGTGATGTCTGGCACATCTCTATGCCGCGCGGTTTCAGGATTTGATCGTTTTTATAGACAACCTTAAAATTTATGTAAAAACAGGTGTTAATATTATAATTTCAAAAGGTTTGTCTAAATCCAATGTCTAGTTCCTACAAAAGAGTTGAATGTGGTGTCCAGCAAGGTACAGTGCTAGGCCCGATTTTGTTCTCAATTTATATTAATAGTCTGGCGAGTGCGATGCCCAATATTAAAACTGTATGCTTCGCCGATGATACTGTTCTTCTGGTTAAAGGAGTGTCTTGGCATGAAGCATTTGAAAAGGCCGAGAGGACTGCTAGTCTTATTAAAGCCTGGATGGATCGTAACTGTTTAACATTGAATATAAAGAAAACCAACTTTATGTGCTTTGCAATGAATTCAGTTGGTCTACCAATTAAAAATGAGATTACGATCCATTCTGCTAATTGTGATTTGCCAAGGGATTGTGTTTGTTTTGGTAAAATTAAGTCAGTAGTAAGCATACAATATTTGTGTGTATATTTTGATTAATTTTTAAAATGGTCAGTATACAGGGTGTTACAAATTCGACATAGTTAGAGAAACGGTTAAATGGGGACAAAGTTGTGCAATTTGGTGCTGATTATAATGCCGCTTTAAAAGTTTTCAAATTCCGAATACTTCCGATTTTATTCGAAAAAAAACGAAATTTTGCAAAATCTTTTTTATTTTTTCCTGAGCTCATTTGACTAGATATTTAAAAATAAATGACACTTTGTCATTGCCACTTTTTTCTCCTCTACAAAATGACGTTACTAAACTAAAGATCCGCTGTTTCGTCTCCGCGAGCGGCCATCACCAACTTTACTTTTTTAAATACGGACCTGGATTTTTTTAAACCGATTTTTAAACCCTCCTACCCTCAAAATGTAATGGCGATATTACTTTCTCATAATGATGAATTGTCCTTGCTTATTTTTTTAAATTCATATTTTTTACACTTCTTGTCAGTCCGGTCCTGGCACCGAATCACAATATTAATTAAAAACTTTATTTTATTTAAAACCTTTACAAATAAGTTTCATAAAGAAGTTTGTCTAAAGTTCATGTTAGGTATTTAAGGTAATACGTGTAATACCCAAAGAGAATTTTGACTATTTGAACATTTAAAAAATTAGGATTTATAATTAGTGAATTTAGAATTATTAGAAAATTCTTATAAAATAAATTATATTACTTATAATTGAACTAGCGTGTACCCGGCCTGCATTGCAGCGCGTTCTCTTAGATAATAAGGCGAGTTCACCATCATGTCAAGATTTATAAATACAAACCCGAACAAACCTCTAAATTTATCAGTGTTTCTCTACAATATTATGCATGTATTATACATAAAAACCTTCCTCTTGAATCACTCTATCCATTAAAAAAAAACGCTTCAAAACCCGTTGCGTAGTTTTAAAGATTTAAGCACATACGAAAGTGGACAGACGGGCTACAGCGACTTTGTTTTATACTATGTTAAGATGTTTTAAATAAAATAAAGTTTTTAATTAATATTGTGATTCGTTGCCAGGACCGGACTGACAAGAAATGTAAAAAATATGAATTTAAAAAAATAAGGAAGGACAATTCATTATTATGAGAAAGTAATATCGCCATTACATTTTAAGGGTAAGAGGGTTAACAAATCGGTTAAAAAAAGTCCAGGTCCCTATTTAAAAAAGTAAAGTTGGTGATGGCCGCTCGGAGACGAAACGGCGGATATTTAGTTTAGTAACGTCATTTTGTAGAGGAGAAAAAGCGGCAATGACAAAGTGTCATTTATTTTTAAATATCTAGTCAAATGAGCTCAAGAAAAAATAAAAACGATTTGGCAAAATTTCGGTTTTTTTCGAATAAAATCGGAAGTACTCGGAATTTGAAAACTTTTAAAGCGGCATTATCATCAGCACCGAATTGCACAACTTTGTCCCCATTTAACCGTTTCTCTAACTCCTATGGTTTCCGAGATTCCAATGCTGGTATGTCGAATTTGTAACACCCTGTATTGTGAATATGTAAAGAATAAATTAAGGAAACTGATATATAAATTTTACGAATTACGTAATATCTTAGTCAAAAATGTTCTTATTAATGTTTATAGGTCACTAGCCAGCCTCATGTCTAAATTATGGAATTATCTGTTGGGGATCTGCTAATAAAAGTGTATTAAGTAAATAATATTGTTGTTGCACAAAAATATATCTTAAAAATTATTCTATTTAAGTCAAGACGTTTTTATTCTGATCTTTTATTTGAACAGTCTGGCGTGTTTTCAATTACCCAGTTATATATTAAGAATTTGCTTAGATTTTCCCTCGCTAGAAATAAATTTCACAACTACATAACGCATAACATTATGACTAGAGCTAATGTTAATCGCAATTTGATTCTACCCAACACACATTTTAACGCCACGCAAAGATCAATTTCCTATGTGGCTCCGAAAATCTTAAATATATTACCAGTGCAATTTAAAATCAAAAAATTTCAAAACACAAAAAAACATCTAAATAAATGGATTACGAATAATACCCAAATAATCAAAGGTATTGTTAAATTTTTATAAAATGTTATTTAGTATTAGTATCACCAAAAAACTTAGATTGTTCATAGTTACGCATTGTCTGCTTTGAAATTTAATTTAATTTTTGAATGTTAATCTATATTGTGTTGACTTACATGGTCCATAGTGTATGCAACTCATTATGAATGTTATATTTCTTGAATGTACAGGGTCTTCCAACGAGGACTGAATAGGGGCTCATTTTTGAGCTTCCTTGTATTTAAAGAAAAATCCAAAATAGCCAATCGATGTACTTTTTCCTGCAGAATTCAAAAATGAAACCAAAAATTTATTTGAACCAGAAACAAAAGAGTTACGCTATGGATAAGGTGTTTTTTTAAATGGAACATAGCTTTTTTTAATTGGATTTTTGGAACGAGTGATTTTTTTTTTGTCCGTTCTGATTAAAATATTTAATATTGTGACAGCTATTTTTCTTAAATTTTAATGTTTTATCCAGTATAATTTAACTTTAACCTGTTTGAAACATACACTAGGTAATAAAGGTATAATCACCTTTGGATCCTTCAAAGTCAAAAAATTTGACAAATTTACTATAATATTGCCGAAATGAAATATGCATTAGATGAGAGATTGCAGATTGTTATCTTGTTCTACAAATGCCAAGAAAATGCAAGAGAAGCAAGGAGAAGATTTATTGCAAATTTTTACAGAAATATATCCGTCAATACTATTCTAAGGATAAAGAACCTATTTGAGGAAAATAAAACATTACATGACAGAAAAAGAAATCCAGAAAGGAATAGAAATCGAGACCGTGCCATTGTGAATTATTTTCGACTGAATCCAACCAAATCAATTTCGGATGCAGTTCGGGACGTTCAATACGGCGGCGGTGTAAGACGCAGAAGAGTTACCCAAGGAACTGTTCACAGGACTTCAAGAAATCATAAATTGAAGTCTTATCATATCCTTCCACTTCAACATCTAACACCGGCACAAAAAAAACTTCGCTTCCAATTTGTTTCCCAAATTGTGATTCGGAAAGAAAACGAAGACCCTAATTTATTCAGAAATATCTTATGGACTGACGAAGCCACATTCACAACATCGGGGGTTTTCAATAGACATAATAGTCATCACTGGGCCGTTGGAAATCCAAGAAAATTTCAGACAATTAAATTTCAAGGAAGGACTTCAATCCATGTTTGGTGTGGCATAAAAAATAATAGAATTTTGGGACCAATATTTTTTAACGGGACTTTAAATTGACAGAGATACTACGAGTTCTTAGAAAACGAAATTGAGAACTTTTTGGAAGATTTACCATTGGAAGAATATCAAAATTTAATTTGGCAACATGACGGGGTCTCTCCGCATGCCGTGCGTGAGGTTACTCAATATTTAAACGGACGCCATGAAGAATGGATTGGTAGAAATGGAACCTATGCTTGGCCACCCAATAGTCCCGATTTGTCAATATTAGACACATTTCTTTGGGGCCATTTAAAGAACGTGGTATACAAGCAGCGAAACCACGATATTGAAGAGATCATACAGAAAATTGTGAATGAAATAAATCGCCTTAACCAGGAAAATCACAGTATAACAGCAAGTTTGGAAAGGCTACAAAGAGGTTCGCACTTGTTTCGAGAACAACGGAGGTCACATTGAACAATTAAATTATTAATGTTTTTTTTAAATAGTAGATATAGAGTTGGATTTCTTTTTCTGTCATGTAATGTTTTATTTTTCTCAAATAGGTTCTTTATCCTTAGAATAGTATTGACGGATATATTTCTGTGAAAATTTGCAATAAATCTTCTCCTTGCTTCTCTTGCATTTTCTTGGCATTTGTAGAACAAGATAACAATCTGCAATCTCTCATCTAATGCATATTTCATTTCGGCAATATTATAGTAAATTTGTCAAATTTTTTGACTTTGAAGGATTCAAAGGTGATTATACCTTTATTACCTAGTGTATGTTTCAAACAGGTTAAAGTTAAATTATACTGGATAAAACATTAAAATTTAATAAAAATAGCTGTCACAATATTAAATATTTTAATCAGAACGGACAAAAAAAAATCACTCGTTCCAAAAATCGTATAAAAAAAGCTATGTTCCATTTAAAAAACACCTTATCCATATCGTAACTCTTTTGTTTCTGGTTTAAATAAATTTTTGGTTTCATTTTTGAATTCTGCAGGAAAAAGTACATCGATTGGCTATTTTGGATTTTTCTTTAAATACAAGGAAGCTCAAAAATGAGCCCCTGTTCAGTCCTCGTTGGAAGACCCTGTACACTGTTGTTATATATAAATAAATAAATAAAATAAATAAATAAATAGATATTCAAAAATATTACCCAAAAAATAACGCTAGTAAAACTTCCCTTTATCAGTTAAAGTATTTTCAGTAAGACCAACAATGTTGGAGACCACAGCATTGGGGGCAGCCATTGCAGCTGGAAGTGCAAAGGGTGTCGAAGTATGGGATCCTGAAAAAATTCAAGCTACGCCACATGATTTGTTTGTGCCTTCTGTTGATATAGATGGTATGGATTATTTTTTACCCCTGTTTCACGGCTTTATGTCAATTACCGATATCTCTCCAATGGAATTTTTAACTGGAATAAATTCAGTGTTAGGAAGCCACTTTATTTGCTGAAAAAGTACAGATTTACGGCTGCGTTTATTTTTAGTTTGGCATATTTTTTTTTCGTGTCTTGTAATGTAAAGGTATGTATTGTGAGCTCGTTGAAAAGGGCATGAAAAAGGGAACACGAGCCCCTATTTACTTTGCATTTCGGTAATCTCGAAAGCCATAAAAAAACAGGCTATTTTAGCAACAATTGATATTACAATTTGGGTATTGCCAGCGCATACTGTTTTAAAAAGAAAAGGAAACATGTTATTGATAAAGTTGTTTGTTTACTTGATACCGCATTTAAACGGTCACTTTATTTTTAGTTTAGAAAAAGTGAATACTTATCTGTTGTAGTATTTTGTTGTGCTGTTTAAATCGTTAGTTTATAGTAAGACGTATTTTTGCTATAATAAAATGGGTTATTATTTAACTGAATCGCACAATATCGAAATTTTAATGAGTGGCTTTGGCGACAGATTGCTTACGCAAGCAGACGTAACAGCTTTATTTTTCGAAACACCAATTTCTCAAGGCACCATCAGCATCAGCCGGGAGTAAAGGATGAAAACATGCAATTAAACGTTTTACTTGCTCTTCAAGCAAATCCTATTACTCCAGTTCGGCAACTTGAAAGAGAAAATAACATAAGCCTTACGTCTGCATTCAAGTTAGTGAAATCATGTCAAATGCGTCCTTATAAAATGTTAATGGCACAAGAGTTACTGGAAGATGATCCGGATCGCCGTCTTTGGACTGGATTCTTTTTACAGGTGAGTGTATTTTTATACTAAATGGTGAAGTCAATAAACAACTGTCGATATTGGTCCGCAGAAAATCGATCCTCACTGGATGCGAGAAGCACACACCAAGTTTCCGTAAATACTTAATGTTTGAGCGGGCATAATTGGCGACCGCGTCATTGGGCCAATGTTCCTTAAAGGTAACTTAAATGGTCAAATGGATTTTTTGCAAGAGAAAACTTATTTCAGCTTTGACTGTTTTATTTTCTCATCATGCAGAAGCAGCATTATTATCGCCAAATAACCTCGGATATGATTCATAATGTGAAGAATGAATTTTACTTTCTATTAGGGGTTTGTCAAGAAAAAAATGGCCAACAAAAAAACGGGCAACATTTTCATCAATTTTTATCAGTGGCGCACCCAGGGGGGGGGGCCAAGGGGGCCTTGGCCCCCCCAAAACCTCCGATGAAATTGATTTTAAGTTACTATACCCACTAAGCCACTAAAAAAAACGGGGGCCTCGGCCCCCCCCAAAACCCCCGATAAAATTAACTTCAACTTACTATACCCACTAACCCACTACTAAAAAAAACGTAAATTTCCAGGCGCGATACAAACAACGATATAATTTTTATTATTTTTCTTCAGGATTATAAAATATTTGAAAAGCTGTCCCAACCTTCTAAAAAAAAAAAAAAAAAAAGGTCACCAGTTCAATGGCACAGTGATTATCCCCCACATTTTACAGCAGTATTACATTACTGATGACAAAAAAAAAAGAAAAAAAAATTTGCTTCCGGCACTGCTTCCCGGGCCCCCCCTAACATGAAATCCTGGGTGCGCCGCTGATTTTTATAATAAAACAAATTGCGTCTAGTTACATTACCAAAATGCAAAAGTAAATAGTGGTTCGTATTCCATACATAGGTACCTTCACATTTGAAAAAAAAGTTAGGGGCGGTTTCTATCCCAAAAACAAATTATGGAAGACATGAAAAAGTATGCCAAACTAAAAATAAATTCAGCCGTAGTTCTGTATTTTCCAGGAAATAGAGAGGATTTCTAATACTAAATTTATTCTAGTAAAAAAATCCACCCTGAACAATGTTTTATTCATCGAAAAAATAGTTGTAGGTCAATTTTTAAAAAGTTTACTTTTAGTAAGTCTAATGTTGGGTTGCACAAAGGTTTTTAAAAATAATTAACTAACCAGCAACTTTGACGGTGACATCAGTGGCAGGCATAGGCGCCGACTTCTAAAAATGTTTATGGGTGCTGGAGCATGTCCATTTTTATTCCTTTCTTAAAAGATGCACCATGGACATTTTTTTCAGGTGCCACGTCCTTTTTTGGACTATTAAAACTTAATTTGATTCTACATTTCGATAGCCCGACCCGAACAACGTAGAAATAAAGAAATTTTGCACAAATAAAACTAGATTTTAAATAATTGCTAAATAAATTTAAAAATGAAACACATTATGATTTGTTAAAGTATTTATTACCAACACAAAACACAAACATACTGTAGTACCTATACTAGGTAGGTATTGTGTAATAATTAATAATAAACTTTTTAAAATGGTGTTATTGAAATCAACTGTTTTTCAATGCAATGCAAACGTATTTTGGTGAACAGTTCGATTTATAAATATATCAGCGACTTCTTCAAGGTCTAAATCATCT
Organism: Polydrusus pterygomalis; assembly: GCA_963969555.1. Lineage (NCBI taxonomy): Eukaryota > Metazoa > Arthropoda > Insecta > Coleoptera > Curculionidae > Polydrusus > Polydrusus pterygomalis. The sequence goes on along the minus strand of OZ018380.1, from coordinate 35,435,129 downwards.
GCTATTTCTCGGTTTACGTGCACTATCATTTGATTATTCAGTCTTTGCTGGGTCATAGTACTTCTTAAATAAGTTTTTATTCTCCGTAATGCTGGAAATGATCTTTCGGCGGTGCATGTCAATACTGGAATAGTTAAAACGATTTTTACCAATTTAATAACTTCAGATATGATATCTTTGGTACTCCAGACACACTTACCTTATCATTAATAAAACTAGCCAAAAAATCGAACACATGACTGACACTATTGATAACTTAACACAACTTAGATTTTAGTTAAATGAGTTTAAATACGGGCTTCAAGCTCCATACATACAATACATAGCATAGACAACTAAATTAACTGAGTCTGGGAATCCCCGAAATCCAAAGTGCGCGAGACAGAACAACGCCCCGCCCTCATTTTGGCCAATTAAACAGCCACCCAACTCGCTGATTGGACAGCAACGCGCGGGCCGTCAGATTAGATAGTTGCAAAATGTAGCGTTTCCGATTTAATAAATCACAAATAAATATGACAGTAACAGTCATAACGACAAGAGCAATTATTAAATTAGTAGATATTATTGTCATTGTGGTGCGGATAAAACAACTAAGTAACGCACGTAATATGTGCGGTTTTAAATAATAGCTTTTGTTGTGATTTTTTCATCCTTACCTTGACGGAAATTATAATAATTTGTATGGGTGCTCCGCCCCATAATATATTCAGTATGGGTGCTTGCGCACCCATGGAGTCGGCGCCTATGGTGGCAGGCATTATTTACTCATAATCAAAGCGCTTGATTAGCAAGTAAAAAATTTCGCTAACCGGGGCGCTTTGAAAATTAGTTCTGCCAATGTCATGTATGTCACCGTCAATGTTGCTGGTTAGTTAATTATTAATAAAAATCTGTATGCAATCCTACATAATACTTTTACAATACACTAGTGTGTTTTTTAGTACGTGACATGAAATACACAAAATGGAAAATGGGTATTAAAAGAAGTTTAGGATGGGCAATTGAGAATGAAAGCAAGCCAGAAAATCAAACGGGTAAGAAAGATTAACCATTTTGTAACACCTTACCAGAATGTATAGAATGTCTGCTTTTTAACCATTTCACCAGAATATAGCTTTTTGTTTTTCATTACCTTTAATTCAACAATGCGATCAAATAGATTTATAAGGGTCTTCCATTTTTGTTGGGAAGGAAATTGACGCATTCAGCATCTTTAGAAAACTTTCGTCCTTTTAACCATATACTTCTTATAGAATATACTACATTGTTTACTTTTTAAAGACATCAAAGATTCCAGCGTTCACAATTTGTCTGATTAGCTGTATGGTCCACTATACTTAACACGTGCATCAAAAGAACCGCTGTTATACATAGTGTTAAGTTACATACTGTGCGAGCAAAAATTATTTGCATCAAAGAGGGCTTGGATTAAAAAACGTAGAGCTTGGTTTAGATCACAATGATATGGGGACGATATTATATCTAACCAAATTTAGATTAAAATTTTGTCAAATTCATATTATGACATGATATGCCAAACTAATGAGCAATAAAATAAGTAGATAAATACAAATTTATTTTTGTTGTTTACAAAATTAACAAGGTAAGAATATACAGAAAGAAAAAGAAAAATAATTACATAAATTGCTGAAATTGGCCACCGCCATGCTCCAAGCATAAATTGACACGTCTCTTCATATTTTTGAAAGTGTTGACCAGCATCTCTGGAGAAATGTTACCACATTCTTGGATAATCCTTTCTTGTAATTGTTCTAAATTTGCAACTGGTGTTTTAAAAATAGTGTTCTTTAAATGAGGAAAAACGAAGTAATTCATAACCGTTAAACAAGGTGATCTAGGTGGGAATTCAATGTCTGATCGAAACCTGATCAATCTGTCGTCGAAAAAATTGCGTAAGTAGGTAATAGTTTCGGCGCCTGTATGGGCGGTTGCACCGTCCTGTTGAAAATATCCAAAACGTAGTTCGTCGTCAAGTAGTTGCTCCACAAATGGATACAAAATATTGTCTCTATACCGCTGTGCTGTAACTGTATCATGGAAAAAAATAGGACCAACAATTCTTCTTCGGGAAACAGCTAACCATACACCAATTTTTTGAGGGTGCAATGTGGACTCTACAAAAAAATGAGCATTTTCACTACTCCACATGCGTGTATTCTGAGAATTCACATAACCGGAGAGGTGGAACCAGGCTTCATCCGAAAAAAATGTCAGGTCTAATAAATCATTTCTTTACAATAAATTTTGGGTAAACCATTGAGAGTAATTCCTGCGTCTTTCAAAATCTGCGGCTTGTATTTCTTGGAATACTTGCACTTTATAAGGAAATAAATTTAGCTGCCTTAAGAATAGTCCTGCATGTTCCATAAGATCTTCCCACTTCTTGGGACAGGCGTCTTATACAATTTGTTGGCGTATTTTGCATTATTTCACGAACGTTTGCAACAAGTTCTTCTGTTCTTACAGATGGTCTTCCTGCTCCTTTTTTGTGTTGTATAGAACCTGTTTCCCTAAACACAGCCACGGTTCTTTTCATACAATGATAAAAATCCCCAGCAGTAAAAGCAACGTTAGGAAAATGTTCGTGAAAATCGTCCATGCACAAACCCGGATTGTATTGCCAGTCACCATTTTGAAAATACGCTTTAACCATGAATGTTTTGTGCTGTTCCGTAAAGCCCATTGTGTGAATAATTGTTCAAGAAATTGGAAAAATGAGCGATGAATCAAATTACTTGTAACGACTGGCAAAGATGTCGATACCTGAATTAACAATTGATTGTTAATTCAGGTATTTACCGACACCCAACAGGTATTAAGCTCTACGGCTAAGCAAGCAATACGTCCTTAGATGCAAGGCCCTCTTTGATGCAAATAATTTTTGCTCGCACGGTATTAGATTCATAAAATTAATAAGATACAAGTTTTACAAATGCAATTCAGTTAAATTACAAACGTTAATAAGATACTACTATAGATAGAACAAGTTTTTGTTTTTTTGGTTTAAATAAAACAAGTATGATTATTTTAGGTCTATGTATTTAGTACCTACTTATTTTAGTTCCATGGTGACGACATCTAGAATGTTAGCGGCAACCTCGCTTTTTTTTTCACGCATCGGTCGTTCATGGGTAGCAACAAAAAAAGTGTAGTAATCGAGAAAACCTTCTTTTTTTCTGTGAGTAATCGTAGTATTTGTTTTTGCGATGTTAGTCGTCGGAATATTTGTATTTGGACGTGTTTTGTATTTTTTCTTTGAGGTTTTTGTAAAGGATTTTTCATTTTATTTTTATAAAAGGCGTGTCAGATTTTTGAAAAATTAGATTCTTTTAATCCGGAATTATCTTTTTACAGGTTAGGTTATAATGTGTATTATTTGCCCATTCAGCGGTGTAGTAATCAGGAAATGAGTAATTAAAAATAAATTTTATTAACATCTGTGAGATTGCTTCTAAGGATACCATTATTGGAACAATTATTGTTGTCATGGTAGTTAGGTATAGTTATGTGGGTTCAAGCAGGCCATTACTAATTTGGACCTTATGCATATATTTTACTCATTTTCTATTGAATTTGTAACATTCAAGTGTGTAAAATAACATAATAATATACCCAGGGCTCCCTCATATAAGCAGGAAGTAAAAAAATGATACTTCTATTTATATGGAATTCCACAGGGCACAGTGCTGGGCCCCATTCTTTTTATAACCTATATAAATTCTCTAACTAGCATTGATATACACAACGGCTCAGTAATGTCTGATGCTGATGATACTTTGGTGCTGTTATCTGGTGATTCCTGGACTGCAGTTGAAAGATATGCTATTGATGGTATAAATACAATTATGGACTGGTTGAATACATTTAAACTGACGTTAAAAATCTCTAAAATTAAACATATTGCTTTTTCTCTAACAGCGGCTAATCGCCCTGATTTCCAAAATATTTTTATAAACAATCTGAACGAGGCCATAGTCGAATGTGACTCTATCAGGTATTTGGGTGTAACAATTGATAAACATTTAAAATGGGATTATCATGTAAATAGACTGGCCAAAAATATTCGAAAATTAATATATAAATTTTATATCATAAGAGAAATCTTAAATACCCATTTTTCTCTCTGGTTGAGTCACTGATAAGATATGGTTTGGTGGTGTGGGGTGGACTATATTGGAATTCTTTAAGACCTTTGTGCATTGTACAAAATCATATTGTTAGAGTTATGTTTAAACTTAATAGGGGCTTTTCCACTAATCTTTTATACTCGCAGAAAATTCTTAACGTTCGTTCACTTTACTGTCTGTCAACTTGCTCCTACGTTCATAAAACTAACAAGAAACCCTATATTAACCATAATTATGTATGATACTAGAGACTAGAAGTAATGTGAATAGACATTTGGAAACCCCAGTTAACAATAACGCAAAACATTTAAGATCCTCTACTTATTTGGCACCTAAAATGTATAATCTTTTACCCCTTGGGATTAGGCAGTTGCTTAACCAGAAGAAATTTGTTTTGGGTTGCAGAACTTTTATGTTTCAAAATATAAATCTATTTTGAAATTATCAAGTATATTGGATTGAGAGTTATATTCTTATTTATATTTTATGTATGAACTTTATTCTTGATACATGTGGGTGTATAGGATAGTGTAGTATTGTAGGGATGATATTATTACTTTAGTATAGTCTTTAGGGTGATTTTTGCATATATCAGAATTAGAAATTGATTATCAATAATTGCACATACAGGTGTTAGGTCACTTAGGTGCAATTTTTAAATATCTTTGATTTGCTAAATTACGGGTTGTTCATACCTATGTCCCAAGTAGCATTTTTAGACACATTACGGTAAATGTGTCTAAACTATTGTTTCTGTTTCCGACACAAATTGGAAATTGTTGGCAACATGTATGGAAATATTTTCGAAACGTATACATTTTAAATGGCGCATTAGCACGTGTTTCCAAGTGGTTGGTACGGGCTGTGACTTTGGCTGTTTCGACGCAAAATCGAAACTTTTATCGAAAATGTTTCGAAAATTTTTCAGAAATGTTTGGAACATGTTTCCATAAATGTGTCAAGTGAGAGTTCATTTTACAAAGAGGGCGCTGTTTGTTGGAATTGTAAATTGTCTAAATGGAAACATTATTGAAACAAATAATTAGATATATACTATCTATCTTTCTGCAGGTTGTAAAATAAAAGAAAGTAAAAAATATGACGACAGCATAATTTCGCCATAATGAATTTGTCACCAGAGTATTTTCTATAAGTGATACATTTTTTTCGTATGGTTTATTGCAGAGGAGATCCAAAAATCGTTGACGAAATAAATTTTATCGTGCAATTTAGTAATTTAGCTTTATATTCTTAAGACGCTCCCGGTATATTGACATTTACACACAAAATAAATACTTTGTCAAAAAATAAAATCTTAAATATTTTTAAAATTTTACTTAATTCTTCTTTCAATTGATTAAGCTAGCAAAATGGAACTAATGTAACCACTTTTTTACATTTCAAATGACGCAGGAAGCTAATTAAAGTCCATTTTAATAATATAAAAATGAATTTGTCAAAATGGCCGCCAGGAAGCGAGAATTATTCTGGTCTAAAATGGAGTCGACACACAATTTCTAGTATTTGGTTTCTATAATGTTTCGATAATCATGTAGCTATAATTCATAGAAAATGTGTCGAAACATGAAGAATGTTTCGATATTGTACCGAAACCATGCGAAACAAACGTCGCTAAAGTAAAAAATGCACAGTCCCGTCAAGAGGAAGGTTAAGCTTAGAAGCATAAAACTTCTGTATACCGTCACGGTATACACTACCACTTTACACTTTCTGTGACATATAACCTACAAAATTGGTTTGTACTTTGTTGAACGTTTAATAAAACTTACTTATAACTTATTCCTAAGTAATAATCTAAAACATGTACTCAATTGTCGAGACAAAGGAAAAAAGTAGGTTGGTCCTAACGGCTGTGCCGACCAGCTGGATAGTCGGAGACCACCTACTTTGGCCGATTGTCGATGGGACATCGCTAGTTAAAAAATCAGGTTGTGGTTTAATTTTTTCCTTTTGAATTTCAATTTCTTTCTTTTTCCTTTTTAGTGCCTTGTAAAACCTCGAAGAATGTTTAAACTGTTGTTTTCTTCCCATATTAACAAAACAAAAATGTACAATTTATAGGTTATAATCGTTATAATCGAGGTTATAATAATTGTCCGGGTGCGGTAGTGTAAAGGTTTCTGGCAGTTTCGAAAATTATTTTCTGCGCAAGTTTCGTAATTAAATGGATATCACTGATTGGTAAATATTTCAAAGCAGAAGAATACCAATTTGTTTTGAATCACTTAATTCGAAAATGTGTCGCTACAATTTGGGAGCACATGTGTCTAAACATAATTTCATAATATTATATAAAAATGTTTCGAAAAATTTCCTTTTGTGCGTTTCCTAAATGTATCGACACTGTAGTTTGGAAAGTATTTCGAAACTAACAGTTCCTAATCGTTTCCAGTAACTAAATTCGAAAATGTGTCGCAAAAGTTTCGAAACACATGTGTCTCCACACAATCTAAATAATTTTAATCGAAAATGTTTCGAAACGTTTCTCAGCAAAGAATTTGTGTCCATTTTGTGTCTATACTAAATATCACGAATAGTCTCGTTTTAAAACAGATGACAGCGGTTATTTGTCATCGATCAGCTGATATTGGGACATAATAATATCCCTAGATTTATAGCGGACCGTAATGAGCCCAAACACCGAGTTATGAATTGCGTTTTTGTTACATTTAATTACATTTTAAAAATTTTAATTTAATTACTTTTGTGTAAGTACCTACAATTATTATTCATTTGACCAAAAATTTAGATACAGGTTAAAATTTTTTAATTCTTTTTCATTAGGGATCATAATTATTAATGTGTGCCTTGCTCCTTAAGTTGATTCCATTGATATGTAATAAGTTTTATTTCATCTGAACGCCGTTTTTGTCGAAAAGTTAGTTTGTAAATTTTTGGTTCTTAAAATGTTTGTTCGTTAAGGTTAGGTTTCTAATGTATAATTTTCGCATTTTACATTATCTAGGTATCCTTTTCTGTTTCAAGAAAAATAAGTAGAAATTAAGCATTTCCCTGACTTGGGTAGGTAGGAGAGAGTTGGACAAAACCGGGTAGGTTGATAAAACCGGGTATCGCCTAGTTCTACCATATGCCAAAACAGCTTTTCATATTATTAACCTTTAAAAAACAGCTATTTGATTTTGAAGGAATTATTTTTATTATTGTTATTAGTAAATATTATTATTGTTTGGCAATAGTAAGGTAATAGTAAGTAACAATATGTTACTATAGTAGTTAAAATAGCTAACCATATTAGTATGTAATAGGATAGCGAACAAATATATAATTATATTTTCTGTGTCTACGTACCTTACATAAGTTAGCCTACATACAAGTTTAGAAATGTAACTGTATCAATAAATTGCATTTTAACAAACAAATTCCATAAAAACCACTTTTGGGTCTACGTACCTTACGTAAGTCAAAAACTGTTAAAGTAGGGTTTCCACTGACAGAAAAATTCAATCCCTGGCTAAACTAAAGCTTTTAACTTTATGTTAGCCCACATACAAGTTTAGAAATGTAACCGTACCATAGCCAACAAATTCTATAAAAACCATATTTGGGTCTACGTACCTTACGTAAGTCATATATGGGGATTTTCTTGACAGTGAATGTAATAACTTGAATTCAATTAGTTTATGTTGAACTGTAGATATTTTGCCTATAGGTATAATCTGAACAAATAAAACAAAAAAAAATCTATTCTAAATATGAGTGACAGAATCCTATTTTAAGTTGTGTTTCAGTTAGTTTAGTATTTTTAAGGTTTGGATATTTATAATATTATAAACTTTTTAAATCTATTTTGACACTTTATCTTTAAACCATATATAAATTCATGCTTATTACCTCTACCTTAAATTATAATATTTATAAAACATAACTTTAAAGTGGTAGAACCGATGAGGCTATTGCATAAATTGTTTTAGAAGGTATCACATGAATAATTTTCAAGTCCGGTCCTGTAATTCATGCCAACTTATAAAAACTTAATGGACCAAAATTGACAGAGTGTCACGTGACTTTGCCCCCATCTTGCGAGAGTATTCAAGATTTTTACTATATAATTGCTACTTGGGGTACTTAATGCATTTTTGAAATATATTTGAATTTGAATATCCTGGCAACAAAAAATATTTCTCTTTTAAAAATGAAAGTACTTTTACCTATTACTGCAATGCAGCATACCAGAGTATGTACAAATATCCTCTACGTGGTTATACATGATTAAATATAAAAAAATCTTATTGTCTCTCGCCTAAAATTTTATTAATTTCATTCATTAATGACAATACAAGACTTTCACCGCTCAGCTATTGTAGCTACAGGCCAATCAAGCAGCAAGCGATGCGCCAGCGCATATTTCGCGTTCAATGCTTCGTTGCCATATTATAATTTACGTTCGCGGCGTAGTACAAAGCCGCCAAAATGGCATGTGTTTTTATATACAAACAGCGGATTAGTTCTCAGTGAGCGCAAGATTTGGCAATCAATTGTGTCGTAATTGGGTAAACTAATAATATTAGTTTTATAATAGCAAATGATGATAAATTAAATGGTTTTTATTGGAAATAGGAGAGTTAATTCACCTAAACTGCTTTATTCTACTCACCGTTCAACTTAAATAATAAACACCAAGAAAATTTAGTCTCTGAAACCTGCTGCGTGAGCTTGCTACGGTCCACTACTGAACTGGGAAATTTTAGGAGGAAACCAGTATCAGCTGTTGATGTCACGTGTGGGTGTCGACTGTCGTTGTGTTTAGAAAAAGTTGACTCTATCGAGAATAACACGTGTCAATATTTCTGTATTTATCAAAAATACACTACAATTATTATTATTATTTTTGATAGATCAAGATCAGTGTCGAAACTTAAGAAAGGGATAGTAGTTGCAATTTTATCAATGGACTACCAAAATTTAAAAATGATAATCATCATTTTAAGTGAACCGTGAATGCCGACTGTGACACAAAACCATATATTATACAAGAGATAACATCACCATAAAACGTTTTCCTTTTGTTTTTTTTTTGACACAACAATCAGTAAGCATCAACACTTACTATTATTATAGATTTATATTTTATTTCAATATTTTTCTAAAACTTTTTTTATTTTTCAGTGGAACACAGCAGATTGGCCTCATTGCCAGGAAGTTGGTTTGTTTTTGGAAGCGTCGTGGTTCTTGTAATTGCCCAGTTAATAAAGGCGAAAACATAAAACTAAATTAGAAAAATTACTTTTGTCATGATTTTTTTACCTGGTAAAATGTTTAAAACCCTTCATGGTAATTTTTGTAGGTCATTCTTTGTGTTACAAGTTGGCTGTGTTCTTAAGGTTGTTTCGTTTTTTTTTGTACTAGTTAAATAAAATAAACAAAATAGTTTTTGAAAGATGTGTTTTATTGTTACTATTTGAAAATTTAAAAAATTCTAACTGAACAGACAGTGACGGCGCTAGACTTAAAATGGGTAGGCGGACGCCGTCAAAAGAAACAGGTCCAGGGCAATTAAAGTTAAAACTTGTGCAATCAATAAAATAATTTTGGGTGATAATGAGGTCTCTTTTTGGTTTAAACGTTAGACGTTTCTGACGAACCACTAAAGGAATAGTTCTGAAAATTTGGTCGCGTACATAAACGGACATGCTCTACCAACCTAAAATATGTTTAACAATACAGTGTTGCCGCTTCCACACAAAAATAATAGTAACTTCGATTTTTTAAATGCAACACCATATATTTTATTTTTGAAACTGCCATTACTTTCCTTACAATTTTTATTAACTCTACTCTATACTTATCTCTTACCGTTTCTTAGATATAAATTAATTTCAGTTTTTTTTGTCCGAAAACGTCACTTTTAAAAATGCTAATTTTGAACTCTAAAACACTGAAACCTGGAACTTTGGTAGATAGTTAACTAATACCATAGGGCTCTTTGCCCTAGTCTCAAATCTTAGTTGCAATATACAGGGTGATTGAAAAATACACTTATTCTGGTAACTTATAGCATTTTAGATAAAGGTGTGAGGATAGATATTCGGGAATAAAATCAACAACTTTTTGTAAAATAAGGTCTCAAAATGCTATTTTGCTCAAAAAGGTCGATAATTTTGTCCATTCCGCACCTTAAAAACCAAGGCAATTTTTTATGCTAAAAAGTAAGAATAAATTATGCATTATATATTAACAAAACTTAAATTACAACAGGACGTCCATTCTCGAAATAGGCGAATGATCATTTCAAGAGAAGTGATTACTTTTTCTCTTAAAAATGTTTAAACTGTATTCTTGAAACTAAAAATTACTATTCATTTCCATACGATGTGAGCATATGATGTGAATTGTCCCTTCTCGCGAGAGAGCGTTCACTTCTCTTAAATGGGAGAATAGACGTCCAGATCTTCAAAAAATATATCTTGTGTGAATAAAATCTTGAAAAAAACTAAGAGGAAAATTTATTGACCCAAATATAAAAATAATATTTTGGGATATATTTTTCATCGGTAAATGCCCCTAGAATATTTTAAGGAAATTTAAGAACGTTTCGAGTCTTTATAAAAAATAGACTAAAAATATTAATTGGGTGCCTCAACTTTTTTTTTTAACCGTTTTTACAAAAGGTGCGGACTTGACACTTAAGGTGCGGATTGGACATCGTATATGATTAAATTCGATGAAATCAATATAAAAAGGTTAACCATAAGTCCTTTTTTGTTAAATGTAACACCCTGTATATTATTACGGATTTGAAAAGCTGCTAAAATTTCACTTCATTCTTATATATCATACCTGTACCTAACTAACTAGTTTAACCATTTTTTTTGACGTATTAAGCATGATTTGTAAAATTTTCTATACAATTCAATTTTTATTCGGTTATTAGTAAGTTAGCCATGACAAAAACTAATGTTTACGTATGTTACTATGATTATCGTTTTGACATTTCATTAAGTTTAGATACAAGATAGAAATACAGTTTAAAGTCATGGAAGAAAACTATACAAATGCAGTTTTTATGAATTTATTTATTTTATTTGGACAATGTGATCGCCAGGACATGTATAAAGTTTAACGAAATGTACTCTAATTTACGGCCAATGAATCTTAGAAAATTCATAAGGATCCAACAATTTTATGAAATGTTAACTAATCAAATAATAAAATACTACTAACATTATAACTAATAAAATGCTATTTTAACAGATGTTCAAAACACTGGCCGTTTACATCCAAACACTTTAATATGCGGGTGTTGACTGCATGGCCTTCAAGAAAAAATAGTTTTAATATTTTTTGCATGTTAATGCATTGTCAAAATAAATAAATTCATAAGAACTGCATTTGTATAGTTTTCTTCCATGACTTTAAAGTGTATTTCTATCTTGCTTGTATCTAAACTTAATGAAATGTCAAAACGATAACCATATAGTAACATACGTAAACATCAGGTTTTGTCATGGCTAACTTACTAATAACCGAATAAAAATTGAATTGTATAGAACATTTTACAAATCATGCTTAATACGTCAAAAAATGGTTAATCTAGTTAGTTAGGTACAGGACTTATGGTCACTTTTTCAAGTTACCAGAATAAGTGTATTTTTCAACCACCCTGTATATTGCAACTAAGATTTGAGACTAGGGCAAAGTTTGGTAGAGCATGTCCGTTTATGTACGCGACCAAATTTTCAGAACGATTCCTTTACTGGTTCGTCAGAAACGTCTAACGTACAGCGTGTGTGTTTCGAATAAAAAAAGGTAAAATTTGACCAAATTTCGTAAAAAAAAATTTTTTTGTGGGAGAAAAAACCGGATTTTTTGATTTCTCTCGGAAAATTTTAAGTTATGTTAAAAAATGGTGCATACTAAAGTTATAGACCTTTTCATTACCTACAACTTTTACCTTTAGCTTTTTTCGATAGAAGGTCTAGTTTCGCTGGGAATCTTGAAAAACCATTTTTCACCCCTAAAAGTTCAACCCATTTCACCCTGGTAAGTCGGGTAGACTAATTTATTTTCACGTTTCCTAACATATACAGACAAGTTTCCTGCTCTAAAAAAGTCATTTTAATTTTACTTATGTGACAAACAACTTTATAGTTGCTGGTATCCATGTCAAAAACCATACAAGCGCCATCAAGGAATTGACAAATAGTTAGAAAACTTACAGATAACTAGGGATGCCGCCGAGACGAGAAATTCTCGTGTCTCGTCTCAACGTCATTCAATCTATTGCCAACTTATAACCTATTTCGCGTTGATTTTTTGAGTTTATTATTTTAATAACTAACATTTAAAGAAAATCAATATCGTCGGTACATTATTTAGGTAGTATCAGATATATTACAAAAATATCAATTTATTTCATTGCTAATTTTGGGAGAATTGTATAGTGAGAGAACAATGAGTGACAATGACATAATAATGTTTAAAAAAATCTTACCCGATATTTTTCGCTATACAATTCTCCTAAAATATGTTATGAAATTTCTTGATATTTATTAAATATGTCAATTATTACCTATAGAATATCAAGTCGATACTGATTTTCTTTAAATTTTGTATAAAAGCTAGAAAACATAAATAAATCTACGCGAAATAGGTTGGCAAGCATGTTGATACTCCTACCTTAAAACAGATATTCAAGAGAACAGAATCAAATTGTCTAGCCTCTTTCTTCTGTCTACGGTTAGTAGTTGACATTTTTAAATAATTAACCAAATCTGAAAGAAAGCATTTTCGATTGAAAACACAATATCGAAAAGGACCCCAGTCAAATTTCATTCACAAGGCGAAAGGCGATAGATTTTGACTAAATTTAACAATTTTGTATCAAAAATTCGAAATTCGCCAAAAATTCTTACACAAAAATCATTAATAAAAGTGTGAATTTCATTTCATATCTCTCTTACCAGTTTTAATATTTGACATTACTTTCATAACACCCTGTATATCAACCGAAACTTTATTAGGAAATCACAGATAAAGACAACGGAGGGTCATGAAACTAGTGTTATTGAAACAATAGCATTAAGTTAATAGTCTCAATTATGACATTAGTAAATAAATTAAAAATAAAAAGTCTAATATAATAGGTAAAGTGACATTCAGTACGAATGATTCAAGTGTATGCCTTACTTTGCCTCATTTTATTACACAGGTCTCAGACATACATTTGGCTATTGAAAATAATTATTAAGTGCGGTAAATGATACTTTTCCGCACGAGGTGGCAGTTGCACGAACGGCTCGAAGCAAGTCCGGGCATGCCACTAAGTGAGTGTGGAAACGGAACTTTTCGCACATGTTACTTACAATATTTTTTCTAATTGCGTAAAATTAAGCTTGTTCGTAATAAATTTTTGTATTTTTTGGTTAAAGGGAGCAAAAAATAAAGTGAATTTTTAAATTTTGATATGTCAAATAGAGCATTTTCGGAAATACTTCTTTAAGTTCTTTCTCTTGCACTTTCTATTAATGTAATAAAAAAATTAAGGTTTTTCCCCGGATGAAATTCCGGGCTGACCCCTTTATTTAGTCGAATATTTTCCAAACTATTGCAGTTAATTATGCCCCGAATTATGCCAAAAAATAAATAATAAAAGAAGGGTAGTTCCATTATGAATTAATTATTATTATTATAAATCGTTCTCTATTCTGTATCTTTTACCACCCCGTATATTTTGGACTGAAAATACCTCGGTGCCAAGCCTATTACATTACGTGAATTATGTCTTATGGCCGCTTGCAATATTTTGTTGATCTAAGAAAAATAGTTTCTAAGTCACATGACTAACAAACCGACTTATATTAAACCCTTCTGCGAGACGACCAGATACTTTTAAATGTTTACCCCCTTTAAGATTCGTATAAAAAAATACTTTTTATGATTCCCTACTCACGAGAAAAAACGAGACGAGACGATACAATGGCACTCTCGAGCGAGAAAAACGCGTTTCTCGTCGAGACGAGATAAAAAAAAATTCTCGCCTCACGAGACGAGACGAGAATGGGCCAATTCTCGTCTCGTCTCGCGGCATCACTACAGATAACTACAACATATGGGGTATTTTTAAGGAGCTCTTTTAATTCTTTTTAAAATGACGTGTAACCACTTTCTGAGACACCCTGTATAATATTTCTAAATAAGGAAAATAAAATATACTTTAGAACCTACAACCTGGTAACAAAATTGAATTTCTATCTTTAATATTAAAAAAGTTAAAAAAGGTGGTCAAAATAAATAGCCAATGACCCGGTACATAATTTTACATTTTTAACTCACCTAACTTAAATTGCTGGTATTTTCTGATTTCTTCCTCTTCGTTCGCTGCCAGGGCCATTCCCAAGGGGACCTATCAAACAATTTCCATTGAAGAAATTCGAAGAAGTTTTGACCACATTCGTTTTACAGCTAGAAAAATGTGTTGAATATGGAGGGGGAGTGTTTGAATAGCAAATTATGAAATCATTATTTGTTGTTATTTTAAGATTTTTTTGTGTTATTTGTTTGTGAAATTAAAAATACATATTTCTTGTAACACAAAAAATCAGTTTTTGAAACTTTTTGATACACCACTGTCATTGATAATATACAGTGAGGACCTAAAGTCTGTCCCCCCCCCCTCTAACTTCTAAACCTTTCGGTATATTTTAATGAAATTTTGAACGAAAATATTTGAGCAAGTCTTGCACTTTTTGACATACCAATGACAGCTTTAAATGTCAAGATGACAGCTGGGTACGCTTTTGGAATATTTTTTTAAATGGAACACCCTGTATATTTTTACATTTTTAAATTCCACATAAAATTATAATTATTTTTTATTAAATGCATTATTAGTCTATACTTCATAGTTTCCGAGATATTGACTCTCGAAAAGTGACATTTTTGAACTTTGACAGCTTATAACCTTCTAACAGTACGTCTTAGAGCAAAACGGCTTACATGTCCCTATCTTCAATTTTTATTATCTTCCCAAAAAAAAACTTCCGGTTAAACCGGATGTAACTTGAAAGCAGGAAATATAGTTGTTCCGGTTTAACTGGAAGTTGATTTTTTTGGGAAGATAATAAAAATTGAAGATAGGGACATGTAAGCCGTTTTGCTCTAAGACATACTGTTAGAAGGTTATAAGCTGTCAAAGTTCAGAAATGTCACTTTTCGAGAGTGAATATCTCGGAAACTATGAAGTATAGACTAATAATTCATTTAATAAAAAATAATTATAATTTTATGTGGAATTTAAAAATGTAAAAATATACGGGGGTGTTCCATTTAAAAAAATATTCCAAAAGCGGACCCAGCTGTCATCTTAACATTTAAAGCTGTCATTGGTATGTCAAAAAGTGCAAGACTTGCTCAAATATTATCGTTCAAAATTTCATTAAAATATACCGAACGGTTTAGAAGTTAGAGGGGGGGGGGACGGACTTTAGGTCCTCACTGTATGTATTTCGACCGCTAATGCTGCTATAAAAAAAAAAAAATCTTTTACCTCTAAAAATTAAAAAAAAAACTAAAAAAGTCGAAGATTTATTTTAAATCTCGGATTTAAATTACAAACGTTATTCTAAATAAGTTTTCTATTTGGCATTTTGGTCAAAAATGAAAAATAAAGGTAGTTTACTCTTGGAGAAAAATCATGTTTTTGAAGTTTTTGCGAACCCTGTATAAAAAAATCAAAATTTTCTCTTCGTGAAATGTATTTTTTTTACAAGCAAAACTTTTGATCACAAATTTGAGAATACTTTTTCCCGAAAAATGAAATTTTTCGTCCATTTGTGCTATTGTAAACCCTATCCGCGGATAGTCTGTATATAGGTACTTGTTTAATATGAAGCGAGCTAATTAAAAAAATATAGCCAAGACCTAAAAACTAGTAAAATTTCCTTCCCCCCTTAAACACTGTCAAAATCTCGTTTACGGCACTATCCTGTATAATACAAAAATGCCACTATTTCGGTAATATATTTAAAAAGTATTACTACAAATAAACCAAAAAACTTCTGTAAGACATTTTTTATGGGTCTCCGAACGTGTCTTGTACACGTTGCGATTGACAACATACAAATCGCTATAAAATCAGTTCCCTACATTTTTACACGCCCTCGTAATACCGTCATCCAGATAATTAAAAAATAAATCTATGCCCAGTTTTCACTGCCTGCACAGCATCCCAGCAGATGTCGCCGCATTCCCGCATCACAAATTTTCCATCTTTCCAGCTTCAAATCTGGATCTAGAGCCAACATTACAGAAAAATCGATAGCAATTTCTAATTTTCCGTCTTTCTTTCTCTTTAAGCGAATCGTATCTTGGCTTTGGCAAATTTTAGCTAAACGCGCACAACGGTGGATGGGTTGTACCAAAAGATATTTTTACACACGTTGAGGGTTCACTGATTGCAATTATTTTAAAATTAAAGACGAGCGAAGCAGTTTTAGTTCGTGTGTTCGCAGATTATCAAAGAACGTGACTGTGTTTTCAGCCAGTGTTGTTGTTTGGAGTACGAACTTATTTTAGTATACACTTTTTAAAATGTTACTGCGGATACGTATGGTCTAGCTTTTGTACCTGTGAAGGTATTTATCGCTTTTGATGTGCTCTGTTGTGTGTTTTTACATTATATTATGTATATGGGTGTCTATTTTTGTTATTTAAAAAAATAAGATGTATCTACTGTTAAGAACGTCGCCCTAATCAGATGACATGAAGTTTGCTAGGTGTGATAAAGGGCAAAGGACGTTCCTATACACCCTACATTGTTTTATTTTTTTTTGTTTTTTATTTACTAATCAGTTATAATCATACCTATTATGTTTTATTTTGTATTCATTTTGTTTTATCATTCGCAGGGAATCTTTGTTACCTCATTTATTCATTTTTAATTATTTAAATAGGTAACATGTCGGTTCCGATTTTGTTTTCTGTTGTATTTATTTTAAACTTTCACTATAATCAAAAATTTTAGCAGACGACATTGTGTTATTTTCTTCTTTTCGCTTGAAGCTGTATGTAGTAATTTATAAAAAAATCGTATTAGTTATTTTTAATCATTCTAATAGATAAACCTCGTCTTTTAGAGTTTTTTTTTCGGTTGTATTTAGCTTAACCATTGATTTTATAATTTCTTTAAATCAAAGATTTGATCAGATCTATTTTCATTGTGAGGGTTTCATAAAGGGCATGTAAAACCCCCTTGGCATATACAGGATGGCCCACTCTTAACCCAGGATTTCATAGCATTTAAACTACTAAACTTTTTAATATTTTTTAAAAACAGAGTTATAGGGAGGTATTAGGTCGTCAACAATTTAAAATTATTTTGAATTATACAGGGTGTCCTCCAATAGTCATATTTTAAGAACCTTTTATAATAACATATCCTATGCTTAAATTTAATATTTTTTGAGTTATTAACAATTTTTTTTTAATTTGATGTTTTGCAATTATTCCTAAACAACATACACCTTTCAGTAGAACAGAGCGAGCGAAAGTAATTTGAGTTATGGAATATGGAGTAAGTAGCAACTAAATTATATTTAAACAAATAAAAATATTTACAGGAGTTTTTAGACAATTATAAAAAATTCCTAAAAGTCTGTTATTTTAAATTATTTTTGTCCACAAACACTATTAAACCTAAACTTTTTAACGTTTGTTGTCAGTGTCTGCAATGTCGTTTTATGACATTACAGTTAAAAGTGGATTACTTCTTGATTTTAATGAAGAGAATGAAACAGCATATTATACCGTGCGAGCAAAAATTATTTGCATCAAAGAGGGCTTCGATTAAAAAATGTAGGGCTTGGTTTAGATCACAATGATATGGGGACGATATATCTAATCAACTAGGTGAAAATTTTGTCAAATTCATATTATGACATGATATGCCAAACTAATGAGTAATAAAATAAGTAGACAAATACAAATTTATTTTTGTTGTTTACAAAATTAACAAAGTAAGAATATGCAGAAAGAAAAATAATTACATAAATTGCTGAAGTTGGCCACCGCCATGCTCCAAGCATAAATTCACACGTCTCTTCATATTTTCGAAAGTGTTGACCAGCATCTCTGGAGAAATGTTACCACATTTCTTGGATAATCCTTTCTTGTAATTGTTCTAAATTTGCAACTGGTGTTTTAAAAATAGTGTTCTTTAAATGAGGAAAAACGAAGTTATCCATAACCGTTAAACAAGGTGATCTAGGTGGGAATTCAATGTCTGATCGAAAACTGATCAATCTGTCGTCGAAAAAATTGCGTAAGTAGTTAATAGTTTCGGCGGCTGTATATATGGACGGTTGCACCGTCCTGTTGAAAATATCCAAAACGTAGTTCGTCGTCGAGTAATTGCTCCACAAATGGATTCAAACTATTGTCTCTATACCGCTGTGCTGTAACTGTGTCATGGAAAAAAATAAGACCAACAATTCTTCTTCGGGAAACAGCTAACCAGACATCAATTTTTTGAGGGTGCAATGTGGACTCTACAAAAAAATGGGGATATTCACTACTCCACATGCGTGTATTCTGAGAATTTACATAACCGGAGAGGTGGAACCAGGCTTCATCCGAAAAAATGTCAAGTCTAATAAATCATTAATTTTCCAATAAATTTTGGGTAAACTATTGAGAGTAATTCCTGCGTCTTTTAAAATCTGCGGCTTGTATTTCTTGGAATACTTGCACCTTATTAGGAAATAAATTTAGCTGCTTCTTAAGAATAGTCCTGCATGTTTCATAAGATCTTCCCACTTCTTGGGACAGGCGTCCTATACAATTTGTTGGCGTATTTTGCATTATTTCACGAACGTTTGCAACAAGTTCTTCTGTTCTTACAGATGGTCTTTTTGCTACTTTTTTGTGTTGTATAGAACCTGTTTCTCTAAACACAGCCCCGGTTCATTTTAGGCAATAATAAAAATCTCCAGCAATAAAAGCAACAACGTTAGGAAAATGTTCGTGAAAGTCGTCCATGCACAAACTCGGACTGTATTGCCACTCACCATTTACTCTAACCCCGTTTCGAAAATATACGCTTCAACCATGAATGTCTTGTGCTGTTCCGTAAAGCCCATTGTGTGAATTGTTCAAGAAATTGGAAAAATTAGCGATGAATCAAATTTCTTGTAACGACTGTCAAAGATGACGGAATAACTGATTGATTGTTAATTTCGTTACTGACACCCAACAGGTTTTAAGCTCTACGGCTAAGCATTACGTCCTTAGATGCAAGGCCCTCTTGATGCAAATAATTTTTGCTCGCACGGTATCTTGTAAATTACGAGAAACAAAAATTTGGAATTTGGTACTTATGTACTATGCACTTTAAAAATAGTCAATAAAAAACTAGGGTTGAGATTTAAAAAAACTGTCGATATGGTCATATCTCTAATTTGGGACACACTGTATCAATATTAATTTTATAAAGAAGACCACAACTAAAATTGATAATACCCGTGCCCAGGCATTCTTCGAAAAAAAAACGGTACTCGATTTACTGACTTTATTCCAAGTTACAAACTCCCAGGTAGTTCGTTCCTATTTTATAAGGTAGCGATAAAATTTTGTATATTATTTTACAATCAAACAAAGCCATTAAGTAACTATTTTCAAAATAAACTTTTACTTACTACTCGACCTACTCTCATATACTACATACGATTGAAAATTAGTAAAATGACGCAAAACCCACATGAGCACATAAACGTTCATCTGTCTCGGGTTTATAATATACACCTACAGCTTGTTCCGTCATCAGCTGTTTGCCAAATTAAAAACAAGATGAAATAATGACGATATTTATTCATAAGTTATTTTTCTTTGCTCATTTGTTGTCAGGTACTTGTGTCAGTACTATACAGCACTTATTCCTAAAACTGATAAGCGATATTGTAAACTTTTACATTCTACAATCAATGCTAGATATTTACAACCATTTAAGCCGTTTACGAAATAGGTATTAACGTTTAAAACAAAATGGACAAACGATAACGTACCTATAAAAATAAACTATTTTATCAGATATTTGAAAATGTCCTCCACCCACTGTTCTGCGATCTAAAAATTCCTGTTGTACATTTTATGCTACTTGTAGAGAAATTTCCCGTATTACTCGTAGAATGGACTCCTGAAACGTATTATTCGAGTTGGGTTTAGATTTATAAACTAAATTTATAACGTAGCCCCACAAAAAAAAGTCCAGTGGGTTAAGATCGGGCGATCTGAGTGGTCACTCCAGCACAATGCGGGAGAGCACCAAGCACCTTAAGATTAAACTTGGTAAATTTGGATCATTATCATCAGGAAATAGAGTGGCAAGAGCTGGAACCAGATCATTTCGACGAATATTTAGATATCTTTCTCCAGTGAAGCTTTCATTTAAGAAAAATGGTCTGATTACCTAATTACAAAATCTGTATCAGTATTGTTTAGAGACCCTCATTCAGCTTGTAATCTGGTTTATCGGTGAATTTTTCCCAAAGTAAAACTGCGAAAACAGGTCGAATATCAAAATATGCCTGCCCTTTTACTGCCGAGCGCATCAGCAGCCTCGTTGTCATTGTAATGGCCATCAGGAACCCAATACACAGTCAGTTAGCTGAGCACCAAATATGCAGAGATTGTTGCGACTTACTAAATATGATTTAATGCTGCTGGAACAAATCGCCTTTATCGCTGCTTGACTGTCTATAGATAGATAGATAGATAAACATTTATTTGTTTCATAAGGATGCCAGTAAGGTATATAAAACGTGCCAAAAAAACACTATAATTAAAATATAGATAGTTTAATACTTACTTCACAAATTTACAATAAAATAATTTAATACAATTTAAAAGAAGAAGACGTAAATAATAAAAAAAAACACAATAAAAACTCATCACATTCCCCTGAGGGGATTACAACAAAAAAGGAACAGTAGGAACATTTGCAGACTTCACTGTTTACTTCTAAATCAGGAGATGAATAAAACTGTGTAACCAGCCGACAATTAAAACGATTTTTTAGGTACAGTCAAACGAAATAAAAAACAGAAACCCTAGATATGCTTAGTCAAAAACTACATGCAGTAAAAAGTCTCTCAGAGAATATGGAGAACTTTTTGTTAGATGTTCCCCTACAGAACTTAAAAATATAGACTCAGTGGCGGAATTACCGGTGTTCAATGTGTGCGAAGCACACGGGCCCGGGAGCGGAGCCACAAAAACATAAAAATGCAAAACAAAATGTTCTCATAGAAAAAAAATGCAATACTCCGGAAACGTATATCTGCAAAACTACTCTACTCAATACTTTTATAGATAGTAACTGAAATAATCACATAAAACGGCCTTTATTTTTTTATTATTGTTTTTATTAAACCGCAATTCGCAATACCGGCATTTAGTTTAAAGGGCGGTGTTTGTGTCGGCGATTATTGAACTTGGATAAGAGAAATTAGGAATCTCTACGATTTAGTTGAAAGTGTCTGTTTTTTTTGGACAAAGCATTAAACGGTGGGCACTTTTGCAAAGTGTTACTAATGCCAAAATAACTTTAAAAAAATGTACACCCTATGGTCATCGAGATACGATGCATTAGAAGCTCTTCGTTTTAGATATTATTATGTGGATATTTTAGAAACGCTGGCAAAAATAATTTTAACCACTACAAATAAAGCGGAAGTTAATGAAGCAAAGTCTTTATTAAGAAAACACTTGGAAAAATTTGAAACCGTTTTTTTTATAAATATAAAAAATATTGATGCATTGACAAAACTTTTACCAAAAAAGAGCAAAATATTGAAGCTGCGTCTAAAATGTTTACCACCGCCACTGAAATCATAAATCAAATGAGAAATAATTTTGATGTAATTAAAACGGACTCTGTTATTTTGGCTAGGCAATGGGGCACTACTCCTAAATTCGAAAATAAAAGGATATCAAGACCAAAAATAATTTTTGATGATTAATAACCATTTTCAAGTTCAAAAAAGTGATGATTGGTTTAAAATAAATTTGTTTTTGAAACTATAAATATAATTACAGCTCAATTAAAAAATCGAAGTTCTGGCCTGTACAAAATTTGTTCTTATTTTCGCGTTTTGTTCCCCAACGTTTTACGAGATCCTTCTCTTTCTGATAAGGATATTTAGGATATGAGTCAAGCCCTGCATCTTCAATACCTAGAAGATATCGCTGATACAATTTCATCACAAAGTGTTGTTGCTTTTTCTGAGAATGTTTTAAGAATGATTTAGATAATTTAACTTCTATTTTTGATTTATTAGATTTTATATTGGTAAAAAATTATTATTCATCTTCCAGTTTTAGTGAAATTGTAACTGCCTGCATTATTTTTTTGACCATCCCTATTTCGGCCGCATCAGCTGAACGGTCTTTTCCCAAGTTAAAGTTAATTAAAACTAATTTGAGAAATTGCATGACCGATAAAAAATTGAATATCAAACTATATAAGAATGACGGATGTCCGAGAAAAGTTGACAACCCATTTTTTGACGTATTGGAGCTGGTTTGGCCGCCATTGTGGAGTTGATCGTAACTCTAACCTTAAATCTGTCGCCTGTCTGTCGTTATAATGCAGCGCCTCTGCAACAGATGTCTCAAATTCACTGATGTGATGTCGTGGTGTTGCCGCATATCGTATTTTATTGGAATTTTTAAGAATTTAAGCGTTTTTAAGACAATAAAATAGGAGGTTCTCAATTCCAGCCGAATGTATGTTTTTGATAATAATATGTACGCTGATTACTCCGGGGTAATTGGACCGGTTTTCACAATGATTTTACCGTTGCATTGGGTGTTAAATGTTAAACAAATAAAAGTAGATAAAAAGCGACAGCAAGTAAGTATAACTAAAATAGGTTTTATTTCGTCGAAAAATAGCAAAATGCGTAATACACTAATACAAACAAACTGGATGTTTCTTAAGTAAGAAAGTAAAACCAACTTATTTTAACCATTTTGAAAAGTAGTAATAATTGCAAATTAAACCCAAATTATACAAACAAACCGCACATCATTCATATTTTACCCAATATATACGTTGTAGCCTATGTATGTATTAAATAGTGAGTCGTCATTTAATTCTGTTAGAAATAGAATACATGGCGGTCAGTATGTTTTCATGTAGGTAATTAACGTTGGGACGTCAAAAGGTTGAAAATATTATAAGACAAAGCAATTAAAAATATAGTCAATCTAGACTATATATACTATAGGTAGGAAAATAAATGTAAGCTACTTAAATCTAGGATAGGTGTAGGTACTTATGTGAAATCAAGTTTTACGATAAGCTATAAAAATAAATTTAAAAAATTCATGCAGCAAGTCAAACAGACAGGCGGCAACAATGTTTTAATTTAGCAGTGAAAAGGTTAGTCGCTTTCTTGTTGGTGAACTCATTGTGCCATCTATGAATTTAACGCAGCAGATTTAGGAAATCGGCTCATATGGCCTTGTTATAGTTTGATATTCAATGCTTATAGGTATTAACAAATTGGTAAAAAAAAAATGTTTATCAAATTAGATTGAAAATAATTCGGGGAAATGTAAGTTTATACGAATATAAAAAGGTACGTCATATTAACAAAAAACACAAGTAGTGGTGCCTACTGTCAAAACATAATTCTGTCCAATAAAAAAACGACTGCAAGAATTACGTAGGTACGTTCCTGTAATAGAGCTTTCTGTTTCGTAAAATGAATTGTTTATTTAATTATTTCATTTAGCAGCAATATTATGCCATTTCACTAAATATTTATGTTTGTACTTGGGTTCCCAGGCAAACACCAATAATTATTATTGGTATGCGAATTATTTATTTAAAGAGTCATAAAAGAGAAGTTTAAAAAGTGTTAATTGATGTTTCCCGATAAATAAAAATAACAGTTCTTTTAAAATAAACTTTGCAAGTCGTCATTGTCATCTGAATTCAGTAAACATGTTCAAGGCATGAATAAAATTGTTCTATATTGTATCAGATTTAGGTAATTGGCATGGGCGTCGTTTGGGGGGGGGGGGGGGCAAGATAGGGCATTGCCCCCCCCTGGAAGTTGACTTATTGACAAAAGTTAACTTATTAACAATTATTTATGTTTTAGCAAGTTTGCAGTAAAAGAAAGAAAGATCGCAGTATTTTTGAAGTCTGGCAATCAATTTGATTGAATGTATGAATTTATTATTTGGAGTTTTCCTTTATATTTTTGTTATTATTTTGGGGTAGTAAAGACTTATTTTAATAAAAATGAACAGTTTTAATGCCAAGACTACTATGAATGTGGAATATTTGAGAAACAATTTTAGCTGATTAAGTACCTATTGAGCAAAAAATTGAAATTAAAATTGAGGGAAGACCTAAACTCCAAATGAACTTGATACACACCACAAAGTGTAAATCTAGGGACTTTATTGTTATTGATAAGTTTACTGCAAATCAAAACAGAAGAATGAACTTTACTTTTAAACAATGTACCCACTAATGAAAAATAAATTGGCCTTTTTATTTTTTATCTTATTTCATTTTCAATAAAATAAGAAGGTAATCATAAATTTTTAAAATATTTACTAATAATTATTGACCAAATTTGGGCGTGGTCTTAAAAAGTTTACGCCTGCGGCGCATTTCGGCTGCAGCGGACTTTTCGAGCACCCCCAACTTAACAGGTTACGAGCCGCCACTGCCCCCCCCCCCCCCTAAGAAACCGTTTGACGACGCCCATGGTGATTGGCATATTGGTATTTTAAAAAAAGTAATGGTTGCTGACGTATTAACCAGTCCTTTGAGATGCTATCAAAACTTAACAAGCCGGCAAGTTTTTGCGGTTGCTATGCCGTGAACAATCGATTATAACAAACTAGCGTGTATCCGGCATGCGTTGCAACCCGCTGGTATAAATACAAACCCGATATATTAGTACATGGCATGCCACTTTCTGAAATTGCACCCGTGTGAAGCCGGCGGGTCGCCAGTTATACATAAAAACCTTCCTCTTGAATCACTATCTATTAAAAAAAACCGCTTCAAAATCCGTTGCGTAGTTTTAAAGATTTAAGCATATATAGGGACGGACGAACAGACAGCGACTTTGTTTTATACTATGTTAAGATAAACAGCTCCATCAGTTTTTAAACGATGTGAGTAAACAAAAATTCATATAATGTCCGAATCCGATTCCGAAGACTTAAGCTGTATACAGAATGGTGCATCGACGAGAGCCCAAATGTAGCGTTAATAAAACCAATAAACAAAATAAAAATAAAAAATATTCATAATTAATTTCATCTAAACTTTAAATTGTAAAATGGCCGGGTTATGATTTTTTTTACTTTCTGCCAGAAAGGGCGAAGTCTCTTCCAGGAAGGGTGCCGCCCTGCCTATACTTTAATTTAAATGGTCCCAACTTTTTTGTCCTACACTGTATACGCATTTTGACTGAATATTTTTATTCTCCTAACCTATTGACATAAAAAAGGTATAGGTACTACTTTTGTTTCGATAAATCTAACCGTTTTCCAGAAAAACGCTAAAATAACATTGCTTATTGCATATATTATGTGATGAATACGAAATCATTTTAATTTACTTTCAACCTTATAAACATAGCATAGCAAAGGAAGGCATATTCCATGGAGTTCGTCGGAAATTTATAAGAAGAATTAATTATGCATTGAAGAGAAAGGACGTCACTTTGAACCTTTGATTTGAATGTTTAATTTATTGTTCTAGTAACATATGTATATGTATGTATTTTTATGTTTTACCTATCTATTATTGATCTATAATACCTTAGAAACGGAATATGTTATGATAGCAATAATACCTGCTATCACACCTAGGGCATTATAAGCGGGCATTATGATAATGCCCGCTTGTAGAATACTTGGTCCAGAGAGAGTTCGGACTGTATTTTTCCGACTAAAAATAATAAAGTTTGTTAAACATATGTATTAAAATAAAATCAATAACTTACCAGTTCCTGGAAATATGCCATTAAAACATTTTCGGTTATTTGAAGAATTGTGTTCGTATCTTTCCAAATACCAAATATGCCATACTCCCGATCATACTGTTGCCTTGATTTAACTGGCAAAAGATTTTCGGTCGCTTTTATGACCTTTTCTCTTATATTTTGTGGAATTTCTTCCATTTTGAGCAAATCGTTAAATAAAAAATGCCAACTGACTAACTGACAGAAACATCAAAGTCAAACTTAACACCAGTCATTATCTACTTACGTATACAGGTACAGGTGCAACTTATTTTTTATATTGCGAATAAATAATGTAATTAGTCATTGAAAAACTCTTTTTTAGGTAAAACATAAAGCATTGTATGCACCACGGGCTTTACTGGACTATAATGCCCATCAGGCAGAAACCTATCCCTCGGGCCAGAGGCCCTCGGGCTATTTCTACCTTCAGGGCATTATAGTCCCCGTAACGCCCTTGATACATAAATAGCTATAAAGCTGCAAATAAAATTTAACTTTAACACCCTGTAACTCCGTGAATAATCAATTTTCGAAAAAATGTTATACGAAGAGATAGCATTTATTTTCGGTCTAGAATTATCCCCTAAACTTTTTGCTCATCATTTCCGGACACCCTGTATAAACCTTATCAAAAGTTCAATGCAGATCTTATTGATAATCTCCTTCTCGACTGATTTCGGCTAAAAATAAATTTAATCTTAATTCAGCAAGCATGTTAAAGGACTAGATATTTATAGATTTCAGAATTTTGTTTTTATTTTTTCCGTCTGTGATTATTACATTGAGAACCATCAAATAATTTTATTCATAGACTCAGTGCAGAACTATAATTAGTCCATCGTAGAAAACTCCATTCTCCACACTCTCAAAGCAGAAGCAGCAGATACACGAGGTGTCTCATATAAGTTATTTGTGATTGGAGCTAGCAAGAAATTACTTATCAAAACATATTTTGTGTTTTAAGGTGCTAAAATGCTACCATTATAAATAATATATCACCACAAATTACTGAGGCTTAAATATGACGATCTAACCCAACTTAGGTTAGGTTAGGTTGAAGTGAGTGGGTTATAGCAAACCCTCCACTGCGACTATGCGATCTATTGTGGCTCACACCTTGTTTATATTTCCCTTAATAGGTCTAACTTTTTGATGAAGTTAATGATAGTATCGGGAGAGACATTTTTCATGTTATCCCCGGCAGTAGAGTCACCTCGCCGAATAAGGCGAATCTGATTCTTCCTGCTGCGGGGCAAGCGCACAGTACGTGTTCTGCTGTTTCTGCATCTTCCATGCAAGCCATCAATTGGGGCTATTCCAATTTTATACATATGGTGTCTCAATCTGCAGTGGCCGGTGTACAATGCCACTAGTGCTTTAAGGCATGACCTGTTGAGCACTAGTAGTTTGTCAGTTAATTGTTGGTTTATATGGCTGTTTATAAATGCTTTTAATTGTGTTAGACCTGGTAGATTTAACCAGTATCTTTCCCATTAGCTTTTTTCTTCAGCTAGTATTGTTTTCCTGGCCGTAGCATGAAATATATTTATTACCGTCTCGGGTCCTGTGAGTTTTAGTGTTGCACCTCTCTTGGCGAGCTTGTCGGCAGCCTCATTACCCTCCAGACCCATGTGTTAGGGTTATTTTGTTGTTTAGACTTAGTTCGGATAGTGTTTCGTGACAGCTCCACACCGTTTTTGAGGAACGCCATCTCGATTTAAGAGCTTTTAATGCAGCTTGACTGTCGAAGAATATCTTGATTGACTTACGTGCATATTATACCGTCGATCTATCAGCAGTCTTGCACACATTTCAATTGCATGAACCTCTGCTTGAAATATGGTTGTCATAGTTCCCAGACCAGTGGATGATTTCGGAAATACAGAGGATCAAAAGTTCAATTCGGTTTTAATTTTTCATAAATCATTTTTTTAATAAGTTTTGTATTGTCACAATATTGGGCACGGGGGGTTTTGTGGGGTGAAAAATTAAAATGTGCTCTCATTTTAATTATAAAATTTATAGGGCGCGACCTGCGGTAGCTTGCCCGCATTTAAAATGAAATAACTTTTTTGAGCCACTGGCACTGTATTGAACTTTTAAATAAACATTTTCATTCTCCAACGTCTTTTATTTAAATAAATATAGTTTAAAAAAACTAAAAAACACGCTTTAATAATTAATCAAACTAAAAAAAACTGAAAATAAATAAATAGTTTAAAATAATTCTTGAAATTCTTAATATAGGCAGAAAATAATAATGAACGATAAACATTAATAATAATAATAATAGTCTTTATTAGGAATATAAATTACAATTCTTAAAGGGCGAAGTCTAGCTGATAAATATCAGCTACTCAACATTAACCCTTTTTAAACAAAATAAATTATTATTATTGCGTAATCCGACAATATAATATATAGTAAATATAGTGAGTCACAAATTATATAACAAAAATAATAATAATAAAATGAGCCATAATAGTAATAATATGCACCGTTGGCACACATAATGTGCACCACAATACGTTCTAGTAAAAAACAGCAGTTCTAGATTTAGGTAGATAGGTAATTGAAACTGTCAATGAAAATCAAAATCACAGAAACTAGCCCTCAGCGTTAGGATTAACCTGCTTCGCCAGAAGTAAGTTTCTTATTCTATTACGAAACAACATTAAAGAGGGGCAAGTGAAGTAATTATTAAAAATATTAAAATATTTTACCGCGTTGTAGGTAAATCCTCGCTGAAAAACAGTTTTTTTATGTTGGGGCATCGTGAGTGTATTTGATCGAACTGAAACATTGTGAATATCTTTTCGAAAAACCAACTCAGATCTTAAGTACATAGGTGTTGATGTTTTTAATAATTTGTATACAAATGTCAATAATAAAAGTTGAAATATATTGGCCATATTCAACCAATTGAGTTCACATATTTTTAGCGAAATATGGTCATATTTTTTTAAATTAAATATAAATCTGCAGCGATTATTCTGCATTATTTGTAGATGTTGCTTGTCCTCTTGAGTTAAACAAGGATAATATAAGATAATACAATATGAAATCATAGACAATATATAGGCTTCACATAACTTTTTACGCACTGTAAAGTTAAGAATATGTTTATTTGCATATAGTATTTTTAACACCATGTAAGTTCTTTTACGTAAGTTTGATATATGTCTACTAAACCTTAATTTGTCATCATAAAAAATTCACTTTGTGTATATGACCAGGTCTAAATTATTGTAATAATTGAACACAATTTGAAGCGAAGGCGTCCACTTTTGGCAAGTAGGATTTGTTATAATATAGAGCAGTGGTTCTCAACCTTTTTGTGGTGGCGGAACACTTTTGGTAGCAATAGGAAAATGGCGGAACACCACCTTTGTCAACATATTTGCGGTGAAGTAATAATTTTATCAAATGCTATCTCATGATTCAGATTAGTTGATATTAATAAATTATTTTGCGGAACACCTGGCAAAAGTTTGCGGAACACCGGATTGAGAACCAGTGATATAGAGTATAGGGAAGTACCTACCACCAGTTTTCTTGAAATAATTAAAATTTGAGAAAACGCAATTTTTGGACGTTTTTGGGCGTCAAAATAGTTTTATTTTGTATATCTAGTGCATAAAATACTACATTGGTCAGGAATAAACCTAAAAACGTTAAAAGGAACACCAAAACTACATCTCGCACGGTCGCTTTTGGTTTAACAGATTTAAACATTTTTAAAAGTGCATGGTAGAGTAGGTTATTTACCGAGCTGATAACATTGTAAGGAAATTAAAAAAAAAAAGACTAAAGGGAGGGGTTAAAAAAAGTAACGAAAAAACGATTTTGTTAAAAATGTTAAGTTTTGTGTACTGTTACCAAGACCAAAACAATAAATTTTTAAAAGAGCTAATAAAAGGGAATGAATTACACGTTTTACCAATAATGTCGAATGAGGTTATTGAGGCCGGAAAATCCAAATTGAGGATTTGAGTGTCTTAAAACATATTTCCCCTATATTTTTTTGCGTGTCGTTAACCTTTTTCTCTTTTTGTTTCAGGGTCTACAAAAATACAACAGGGTTTGCAATACGCACGGCATTCAAAAGACAGCTACAATGTGGCAAAAACCTAGAGATCTTTAAATAGTGCCAAAAACAAAGTACAAATCGCCATATAATGGCTGCTTTCAAGAACATTCTTACAATCCTATTACTCTATTTGTTTCGACTCTCTGTGTGCCAAAATAAACTGGCCAAGCAGAATGGAACTAACTTGGTAGATTTAGATACAACAAAACGTCCATTATTTAGCAATATTAAATTTGTAAAAGATGATCCGAATGACCAGATTGATTATTACTTCAGGTAGTGTAATAAATTATTGTTATTTCCCTATCGCGCCGTGCGATAATCGGTACATTACTGCACCTCCCAAGCACTTGTTTCACTTTTCGATTTATCGTTCCAATAAGTATAAATAAATGTAATATTATAATAATTATCATAAGATAACTAATGGCTTCGACAGACCGTCAATCTTGGTTAAATTAGTTTTAATTATAGGTAGAGCCACAGAATATTACAGCAAACTTGAGTTCTCTGTGTAGAGCTCAGACCAAGCACTGTGACCAAGTGCTTGGTCTGAGGTGTAGAGCGTCGTGTTTATACTACGATTGTCTTGTCAGGTGACATATACCTATAGTGCAGCAAACAATAATCACGAAAATGGCATTGCGCATGCAAATAAAGCCCGGTACACATGGGCATGCGCACTGCAAAATTCTCATTTAGCAAATGGGAAGATAGACAGGACCCCCGGCTTTAAAATTTAACTTACAATATACCCACAACGCTATAAAATAAAGCCAAACCTTTCTAGACCGATTACAATTATGCTGATGCATAACTTTAATGCTTAAAATCCTCCAGACTAATCATTGTAAATAAAATAATAACTTATTCACACTTGGATTTTGGATCAATGATTAATGTAAACAAAATATATACTTTTTCTTAAAATATAAGTATAAAGAACAGTATCTTTTAAACGTTTTTAAGCAATATATACTCCAACTACGAAAATAGGCGTATCTACTTAGAATCATTGTACAATAGGATACATAGCAATCTTAGAAGCAAAAAAAAAGTTGTGAAATGGATGTTTCTTTAACAGTAAAATTAAAATACCGGTTGAAATAAAGTATTTAACATAGTTAGCCTATATACTAGTTTAGAAAGGTAACCGTGTATCAATGTAAGACCAAATTCAATAGTAGATATAGTCTTCTTTTTGGGTCTGTGTAGGAATAGGCCAAAAACTGATAATATGGCGATTTCATTGACAGTAAATTTAATATAGTATCTGACTGAATTTAATTACTTAGTTTATACAGGGTGTTTGGGGAGGAAAGGGCAATATTTTGGGAATGCGTTCAGAGGGTAAAAATAAGAGAAATAAACCCATATGTTTTTTCTGAAATAATCGGTTCTGATTTTTTTTTATATTAAAATAATGAAAGAGGCTTTACTTTTAAACGTCCGATACATTTTGATTGATAGTTTTGTCATGCATAGTAGTTGTCAGTTAGCTTCATCTTGAGCGTATCGACATGAACCAAGATTTTCATACTTACAATGCCCCACACATTCAGTCACAGGGAGTATGTCGACATGACATTCGTGTATGGTTACTGTAACGGTAGTGCGATGCGCGCAGTTAATGAATATCGACATCGTTTTCCAAATCGAAGAGTTCCTAATAGAAGAGTTTTTCAAAAAATATTTGCAAGTGCTCAGGAAACTGGAATGATTCCAAGCCTAAGAATTGTTTCTGAAAGAGTGCATCAGGGTCTAGATGTGGAAAATGAAGAAAATGTTCTGGATATTGTCGCAGAGAACCCATATACCATCACATCTAGCCGTATGGGAGTCACTTAGAAAAAAACTGTTTAAAACCTTTTCACGTTCAACCCGTTCAACATCTCCTAGATGGTGATCCTGCTTTAAGGGTACAAGTTTGTGAATGGATCCATTAAAATCGAAGTTTGCACAAATACATTTTATTTAGCGATGAAGCTCAGTTCACTCGTGATGGAATTAATAATTGCCACAATGAACATCGATGGTCAGATGAAAACCCTCATGCTACATTTGAACGAAACTTTCAACATCGATTCAGTATTAATGTCTGGTGTGGAATGCTCAACGACCTGTTGGTTGGTCCACTTGAAATGGACGAGTCTTACTGGAGAAGGATATTTACGGTTTTTGGAAGACCATTTGATACACATTTAGGATGATGTTACGTTAAATGTTCGACAACGAATGTACTTCCAACATGATGCAGCCCCACCTCATTTTAGTCTCCGTGTGCGAAATTTCTTGAATTATCGTTTTCCTAATCGCTGGATTGGCAGAGGTGGTCCGCAAGTTTGGCCACCGAGGTCACCGGACTTAAACCCGCTTGATTATTGCCTTTGGGGATGGATGAAATCGCTAGTGTATGAAACACAAGTGAAAACGAGAGAAGCACTCCGCGATCAAATTTCCAATGCTGCAGCTTTTATAAAAAACAATCCTCACTCAATCCAACATGCTACCCGGGCGATTAACAAACGTGCTGAAAAATGTATTGAAGTTGGTAAAGGGGTTTTCGAAAATATTCTTTAAGGTAGTTTGTACTGCAGTACTTACCTGCAATTATTCGCTTTTAAAAGAAAAATTAACTTACAAAAACTTTAGAATCTATTATTTCAGAAATGGGTGAGAATCGAACTAAAACTTATGGGTTTATTTCTCTTATTTTCACCCTCTGAACACATTTCCAAAATATTGCCCTTTCCTCCCCAAACAGCCTGTATGTTGAACTGTAGGTATAGTGTTTTACCTATAGGTAAGCATAACCTGAACAAATAAAACAGTGCTGAATGCAGCAGTGCTGCAAAATAAAATCTACCAAAGCATGCATCGAGATAATCTGATTTTTACATCTTGCTTGTGTGGTCTATTAGCCATATTAGATGTGGTTAGATTAGTCATAATAAAATAAATTTACATATCAACGACTCCATAGGTACTTACTAAAAATACGAAATGTCAACTTTTAAAATATTATATTTTGACGTTTGTATCATTTCCAGTTTCACCGGATATTAGTGTTAACCAAGGTCTGGTGTTAACGTTAGTATTTCAAATACAACCCCCTCTATCTAAGTAAACTTCCTTCCTTCTTTGCTTTGTTAACAAGTTCTGTAGGGTTATAGTGCAGTAAAAATAAATTATGACCTGGGCAAAATTGCAACACAAATGATTCTTTTTGCATTTTATTGTGAAAAGTGTATATTTTAACATTCAAAATCCCCATTAATCCTGGCCCCGGAAATCTGTCAAAATCCAAGATGGCGGCTGAATTTTGTATTTTTAATTACAAAATTTACAACTTTGTTTTTATAAGGTGTTACTTGGCAAAAATGTTTAAAATACAAAGATAAAAGTATAAAGTAGGTATTGAATAGGTAAGATATGTATTGAATCACTCAAATTGCCTATTATACATTAGAGAAAACTTTATTTCACATTAGACTGGAGGTGCTGTCACATCCTGTATTCGGATGTATATAAAGAATAGACTGTTCGCTAAGTAATTTCCGAGCGAATATCTAAATTGATATCATAAATTTTATTCTGTTTGAAAGATTTTTATTACTTCTGAAAAACACCTTATAGTGTGCTTGATTAAACCAATAAATCAGCAATACCAATAGGTCAGTGTCTTCTCCTATCACTGTTGTATTTTTAATTTTTGAAGATTCCACTGCAGTTTTAACAATGTCAACATCAGCATCATCAACTGAATGAATTACTGAACAACCATGTTATCGTATTTCTTCAGCGATTATATTAATTATTAATTTCTGCTTGTTTTTCTTATTACTGAGAAACATTTCCTTACTTCCTGTTAAGGTAGCATGTTTTACTTGCCGACACTGCGTCATGCGATAGCGACGTGCGATGAACTGTGGCGACGAGGATTGCGAGTTTGGTTCGGACCTTTATTAGACTGAAGTGTCGCATGGTAAAACACACATTTTTCGCAAACTCGCAATCCTCGTCGCCACAGTTTATCGCACGTCGCTATCGCATGACGCAGTGTCGGCAAGTAAAACATTCTACCTTTAATGTCATATCTGGTGTGAAGTTCACGGCGGGTAAAATTCTATTTGTTCGGCGATTATGGGTTATAGGTCATATCTTTTATTGTGTTTTCTGATGTAAAACCATCAAAAACTGCAGTTGCTTGCCCATAATTAGCTGTCACAAACGACGTATAACATCTTGCTATATCCCTGAATGTACTGTCATTACTCCATGGCAGGCGATGCAGTAAAGACCCTCCATCGAGCAAATAACTTGTAATGACTTGTATCACCTTCTTCCGCTGTTGCAAATAGCTTAGAATTATTTGCAGTAACATGCGCAATCAACGCCTTTGATAGCTTTGGCTTGTCTGTTTTCAACAATACCGTTGAACTTTGAAATAACGCAGGAGGAAAGGAGCACAGTTCATATTTCAATACTTCCACAAGATCAATTTCACTGAAAGAAGATTCGTGATGGTAATAAAAAGTATAATGTAAATGGCTGCCTTTAAATATTTGAAAAGTAAATACCTAATTATTTAAATCGCCGCCATTTTGAAAAAAAAAGTAAAGTCTTATCTTTGTATTTTAAACATTTTTAATAAGTTACACCTTATAAATACAAAGTTATAAATTTTGTAATTAAAAATATAAAATTCAGCCGCCATCTTGGATTTTGACTGATTTCCGGGGCCAGGATTAATGGGGATTTTGAATATGTTAAAATAGACACTTTATACAATAGAATACAAAAAGAATGATTTGTGTTGCAATTTTGCCCAGGTCAAGGGAATTTATACACCATATTGACTGCACTATTACATCATTAACCATAACAGAAATATTACCGGAACGAAGATTTCGTTTTTGTGGTCTTCCAAACAGAAGAACTTGGCTGGCTACGGTTAATACTAAAGTGAGTGTCTGAAGCTTTTAATCGTCATTAATATCATATCGTTACTATTTATCATTTCACTGATTTAAAGGAAAGGTAGATTTGAGTATCATCCTTATAATTATGCGCTTTACAGTGTTTTATGTACTTTATCAACTGAGGCGTGTACAGAGAAAAAAGAAGAAGTCCCAAAATTGATCCTTGAGGTACATCATAATGCATTGCTCTTTAACTACTTACTGAACTTTCTTTTAGGTACGTTTCAAATTAAATTTAAAACAATGATTACTTAGGTTGTAATAATCTATCTCAAAATGCTGAAATGTGCAGGTTGGCAAAAATGTCACAATATGTTTCTTAAAAAGTCTTGTTACCAAATTTTTAAAACGATAACTTAACTCGTTTCCTAGATCCTCTAATAGGTCACTCAACATAAATTACCCTGTATAACTACTTGTCTGCAAAAACAAAACCAACTATGTCCATCAGGTATTCGAAATTGAAATTTGTAACCGTACTAATATAATCTTGCAGACTTAAAAGAGCTTCAGGTACTAGTAGAAGCATAGCCGATATCAAAGCCAGATTAAAAAAAGAAAAAGAAGCTGAGAAACAGTTAAACCTGATGACGGCTGACGAAGCCGGTAAAGTAAAATTACAAGGAAAGCTGAACTTTTCTGACACAGGAGACTACAATTGGGAGCAGGTAAGACTCACGTTTAAGCAACAAATCGATAATGTATTATTTAGGTAGGTACTCATATTCTAAAATAATTTTGTATATGTCGTAGGCTGATAGTAAAATCCGTCATTTCATGAAAAGCCTAGTCACTTCATGAAGCGTCGGCAGATTGTGTAAAACCATGAAATTACACGATCTGCCGCGTCACTTCATGAAGAGACCTTGACGTTTCGGCGTATTATGTATAACACAATCTGCCTAATTTTAAATATCGTCCCTTCATGAAATGCCACAAAAACAAGGCATATTGTGTAATTACGTCTAAAAGGTATATTGGCAACTGGTTTGTTCGGGTTTGTCAGAGCATTATTTTAATTTTTATAAAATATTAGTTGAAAAAATTTAATTAAAAAAAAATGCTCTGGGGAACAACGAACAAATCAGTTGCCAATATACCTTTTAGACGGAATTACACAATCTGCCGACTAACATGACATCGTTAGGTACTACATGAAGTGACGATATTTAAAATTAGGCAGATTGTGTTATACATAATACGCCGAAACGTCAAGGTCTCTTCATGAAGTGACGCGGCAGATCGTGTAATTTCATGTTTTTACACAATCTGCCGACGCTTCATGAAGTGACTAGGCTTTTCATGAAATGACGGATTTCACCATCAGCCTACGACATATATACAGTGTGACCAGTAAAGTTCGCATCATATGGGATTTTTTTTTATTAAAAACTTTAATCGAAATTTGACTTTGGCAACAAGTTCTGCTTCGATCGAGATGAAAATTAAGCAAAAAAATAGTAGTCACGTGATTCGCATTATCTGTCAAATTTTAATATTTTTCAAAAAATAATTCAAAAGTGGGGTTATTTCTGAAAGTATCGAAAAAAGTTATTAGAAGATAATTTTGATTTTTTACCCATATTTTGTAAATTGCACCACTTTTGCAAAATAAGACTCAACGCAACCTACATAAACTTCTTAGTTTTGACAATGCTTTATTTCAGATACATTTTCTTTAAAGTAGACTAAAGCGACTGAAAAACTTAAAACTAAACATTAATTAAAAAAAAAAGGGAAAAAAGTGAATTTTACACTTTATTCCAAGAGTTATTGCATGGTGATGAAGATCGTTTTAAGATGTACTTTAGTTAAAACTTCCTCCATTTTTTAAAGTCACGCTTCACGAATGTTTAAACAGAAAATCTGAGCACGTGAAGAGCTGCAAAATCATGTGCTTTTACGTGAACACACCGTTATTCTAACCGTATTTTGACTACAGAAGTTATAATGCATACAATATGTACTAGCAAAAATCTAAGGTCGAGCCCGCCGACCCAGTTAATTTCTATTAAAAACCTTCCAATCTTTACTGACATTTTCACAATTAAAAACAGGTTATTAAAGTTAAGATATTGAGTCGGCTAGAAAGTGATAAAATAAAACTGTATTTTCTGGCACACATGGTGGCAAAAACTGCATTGCCTTTCTTTTGTTTAGAATTACAACAAAGAAACTGACATACTACGGGAACTTCGCTTACAAAACATGAAAGAAAAGCAATTTGTTTCCGAGTACAACTGCAATTTCGAAAACGACTGTAAATGGACTTGGAGGAAAGACATCGCCAACGGATTCTTTATTACTTCAGGTGGAAACCTAAAAGGAAATGATACTGGGCCTAAGCATGATTCTAATGTTCGAGAGTTCGGTAAGCTTAAATTTTTTTTTATTAATTATTGATTTTATATAAAAAAAAAAAGGTGCGAAAAAATGCTACCACAAATTTCATGAGGCTTAAATATTTTTCATAAATAACTGTTGTATCGTCACAATATTCGGCTAGGGAGGTTTTGTGGGGTGAAAAATTAAAATCTGCTGTCATATTTATTGTAAAATTTACACCTGCGGTGCCTTGCACATACTTAAAACGGCATAACTTTTTTGAGCCACTGTGTATTGAAATTTTAAATAAATATTCTTATTCTCCAACGACTTTTACCTAAAAAAGGTATACGTGGTAAGAGTTAATTTGAACAGCCGTTTTTGAGATATCTGGATTTAAAAAATTCGCTTCATGTATGGCCAAGTCTAAATAATTATAGTAATAATTAAATACAATTTGAAGTAAAGGCGTTGAATTAATAGTATATTAAAGTATAAGTGGATATTAAGGTCTTTAAAATACGCGCGATTTTGCAAGCACGACGGCGCAGCCGGAGTGCTTGAAATAGAGCAAGTGTTTTAAAGACCAGTTATCCACGAATACTTTACATTCTTTTTTTTTTATTAGTACACTTATTGGTATTTATATTACAAAAAATGGAAATAATAACTTAGTATAAGTGAAATGGTCGAATTCGTGATGTGATATACCTGTCGTTGTTATGAAAATGAGAAGAACAAAAAATAACTTCCAATCTGTCACATAAGATTCATTGTTGTCACCGTTGACATTGGTTGTATATTGCTTAAAATAGCTATTTATACAATAAGTTGCGAAATGAGCGTCTTTTAGGCACGCAACGTGAAATTGTCCAACGAGGCAAAGCCGAGTTGGACAACACGTCAAAGTGACTAAAAGACATTGTTTCGTAACGAATTGTATACAATATTTTTTCTACTGAGGTTTTATAATAAAAAACTTAATTTTACTAACATTTTATTACCTATGTTTCATTTGACACTTGCCAAAAAATATTAAATTATACCTATAGTCTGTGGTTACGTTTTAATTGTAAATAATTACCTGCGTTACTTTTAAGCACGTTGCTCCTGGTAACGTGCTTAAAAGTTTTTTAAGCACGCTGCGCTTAAAAGGAGGTTATTAGAAAACCATAATGACAATCGAAAAGAGGTTATTATAAAACGTCAGTAGAAAAATATATTTTATTTGACGTTAAAAGGTAATTCTGTCAAATCAATAATTAAAAAGTTGACATATTTAGACTTCACGTTTCACAGGTTGTTGATGTTGCCAACTTTAAAACACGCGCGTTTTTGAAAGTGGGATTTAAACACGCTGAGGCGTAGTTTAAATAAGCGAAATAGAGTATCAATAAAAAAAAATAACTGTCACTAAAAACAAATAATTACATGAATGTTTTGTTAATTTTATTTTATAGTAAAACAACTCAATAAGAGATTTTTCAACAAAAAAAATTATGGTAAAGAAAGAAAAAAAAATTGTGTGTGCTTAAGACCACACGACAGAAGTGAAAACTTCAACAAGGTGAAATTAATAATATCAAATACAATTGTTCGGGTTTGGCCGGGTTTGTTCGTATATAACCGTATAATACCTTATATAACAAGACGTTAATTAGTATGAGACAATTATGCAGTATTGATTTTTTTAAATGAACTTTCATCACATCTTACGTCGAATATAGGGTGAAGTAAGGTATGTTCGTGATAATTATAGTTTTTTCGTTGCAAAGTAATATAAATGGCATGCGGTGGTTGTAATAATTGTCGGGGAACTAAGACCTAACATTTTGCTTTTCAATTTTGTTTCTTTTAGGTTAGGTTCGTAAGCAATCATAAAAATAACATAAACTTGGAATACGGGATAATTTTACTGCATACGAAAAAAGATATTTCCTAAAATTGAACAACCCTTTTGAAAAAAATGCCAGAACATACCTGAGACGCAACAAGTGTCTATCTTGTGATCTTAAACACACAAACAACGCACACTGTTTCCACGTCGATACTGAATGCGACTGATGCGGCATGCTCTTTCATATAACGTTCATTCGGGTCAGTTCGGATTGAATATAGGAGTCGAATTCCAGCGTAACACAGCCGAGCGTAACGCGTGACGGCTCAGTTTAATTCAGTGCCCACAAAAGTGCTAAACGCGCCTAAAGAAGTTTTCACTTCAAAAACTAAAAGTCTTCCTCCACAAAATTTAATAGAATAAAAAATCTTTAGGGATCTCTACATGCTTCGAACGTAGAAACGTTCATTATCAGGAGACAGAAAATATATTTAATGCTGATGGTTTTAGCAGAAAAGCTCCATTAAGGTTCTACTCCATTAAGGTTCTACTCCATTTTCTCTTGTATTGGTGTTGGTTGGTTGGGTTTGTGCGTGGTGTTTCAGCGGGCATGATGCAGGATCAAAATTTTAAAACACCCCATATAATGTTGATTGCCATGTGTGGTAGTAACGGGGGTAGCAATGATCGAGCCTCATAGAAACCAAAAGACAGAAAACAGTAAAACACATGAACACTCAACAAGTCTGCACAAACATTATGTCACTAAGTACTATACAAGGTATTATACAAAACGACCAGATCGTCGAGAGTTTTTTTTGCAAAATCGTTTATAATTTCGTCGATATTTAATGTTTTAACAAACTCGTGTTCGATAGTGATTACGGATAAATCCGAATGGCGTTGTTGTCTCATGGTGTTACGCAAATGGGTTTTTACTATTTTAAGTTTGGAAAAAGATCGTTGTACTAGATACATCTGGAAAATTTTAAGAACACACTGATTTTTTATTAATGAATGATCCGCAAGTTCAATTTTCCGTTTACGAGAAACAAAATGCTAAATAAAAAAATACATTAAGATGATACACAGGTATATTATGCTCTATATTAACAAAGTTATAAAATCTTAAACAACATAATACCTTACCTACTCAAAGCTAAATTAATTATACAATAAATCATTTTAACAAAAAATCTTATTTGGATACATAGTCCAGGAGATAGGGGTAGCGGGAATATAGCAACATAAGTATTTTTTTTTATAAACTAATTGCATTTGTATTAACAGAGAATGACATGTCCGCCTGTCTATTTTAAACACATAACGTAAAAATTTTGATAGGTAGATCTCTCTACCTATAGGTAGAGAGTCAGATAGGTAGCAAAGAACGGTAAAGGAAATAACGCTTCGTCCGTTCTGAAGTGGTGGCAAAAGGGGATTAACTTACTCCATTTATTAATAATTAATATCCCCAAAACCAAACAAACATAATTAATTTATTCATGGTATTAGAGCATTTGCGGCGGCAATGTTCAAACGGCACGTTGTGAGAATCGACTGCGCGTGCCGATAAAAAAAAGTGGTCGGCAGAATAGTCTTTCTAGGGAAAACCTGTTGGCAGACAAAAAAATTATAAAAGAGTAAGTGTTAATTTACTTGCATTCAAATTTGCAGGTTGTTTGTGAAAAAATTAAGTAAGTGATTTCGCTCATGCCACCACTTTCGGGCGGATGAAAGACGCAGAAGCTATTTCCCCTTTACATTGCCCCCTACCTGCGTGCAAGTTTTCACGTTGCAATCTTAAAGCGAAAATTTGTTTAGAAAAATATAACCGGAACTTTCCGAGCCAAAGCAGGCCAACAGACAATCATGTCATTCCCTGTTAACACAAATGCAAGGTGTCAATAGAAAAAATGCCTTTTTGGTACAGATCTCCCATAATAACATATTCTTAAAATTTAGTTAAAAAATTGTTACATCTTGATGGCCACGAGAATAAGAGGATTAAGAATTTATGAGTGCTCTGCCTGTTTTATGACCTATTTTGGAAAGTCAATAGGGTGGTTTTGCTGATAAGATGTGTAACCTAAGGTGAGATTCAGATGCGTAAGGGATGAACATCAATCGTTTTAAACGGTAATGCATATATTAGATTTCTTACACAAAATTGTATTTAATTAAAAATTGGAAAATTATCCGTGCATAAAGAGCTCTGGAGTCCTGTTGAACAAACGTTCATTCTACTGGAACTCGGAGTTCTTTCTGGTTTTTCAAATAGTAGAAGATTAAATAAAAAGT
Source organism: Polydrusus pterygomalis (assembly GCA_963969555.1). Lineage (NCBI taxonomy): Eukaryota > Metazoa > Arthropoda > Insecta > Coleoptera > Curculionidae > Polydrusus > Polydrusus pterygomalis. The sequence continues at coordinate 35,393,409 of OZ018380.1, read as the reverse complement.
GGTAAAAAAGAGATCCATGGCTTAAATGTTAAAAAAAAGGGTTGATTCCCTATTGCTAAAGGGTGTCTAATTATGTGTATATATGTAATGGTTAACACCACCAGCCTATAACTCTCATCGGCAACTTGAAAATAATACAAATTCTAACCTTATTAGATAAAAAAATATGCTTGATGAGTTGAAATAGAGCTGCAGTTTACCAATCACCTTCACTCAGTTCTAATAAATGAAACAAATTAATCTTACTCTGATGACTTATCATTCTTCTGCTCTGAACCTTTTACAAAAGCAGCAGCAAATTTCTTCTGCTTCTCCCTATATGTTTTGTGCTCATCGTCAATTATCTTAAATTCATTTAAGATATCAGGGTTTCTTGGTTCTATTTCATAGGCCTTCTTTAAACGACTTTTCGCCATATCATAGTCACCCAGCATTCTTAGACATTTAGCGTTGTTATAATATGCTTTTGCCGTTATTTTAAAGTTGGTACCTTTAGTCATGGCAAGTATTTTGTTAAAATTAATGCAAGCTTTCCTCGGCTCTTTTATTTTAGTATAGCAGACGAGCAAGTTTGAATATAATTTAAACTGCAATTCTTGCTGTTTCACTTGCTCTTCGTAGACGTCGAGGCGAGCTTTGTCCAGTGCATCTACAGCAATGTTGTATTCTCTTATAGCTGCTAGGATATTTCGATTAAATTGGTCTTTACCTAAAAATAAAAATAATCGAATGTCAATCAGAGTTACAAGGGTCTCAGGTGTCATCAAAAAGCTGATTGTAAGAAACTAATATTAAAATTATATTTACTTTATTAATTTCATACTTATTAGAGCATTTTTGAAGTAGGTTTAAATTTTTTTTACTTATTTTATTTTTGTTTTATTATTAGGGGCGTAAAAATTAAATATTTTGGCAATATCTGCTGCTACTAGCTGCCCATCTTTGGAGATAATTGTGGGTCTTTCCAAATGGTTCTATGAACCCATACTTTTCCTAGAGGTTTAGGAAAAAATACTTTGGTGGCCGAATTTAAATTTTTTATTTTAGAATAGAAAATCATCAAAAATCGAAATTTTTATGCTCTCGAAAAATGAAATTTAAAAAAATACTGAAATTTTTTTAGTGGAAACGTCATCTTTTGGGGTTTAACCCTGCTTGGGTAGAAACTAATTTGTGTCATAATTTTAGTTTCGAAAAATCAAATATGTATATTTTTTCCTTAAGTAAAGTGCTTTTTTCTAGAAAATAGGAAAAATGTTAGAAAAGATTATCAGAAAGAAGAACTGAGTAACAATTTTAAATTTTGAAATTCCATCCTACTTTGATATTACATTATTTTCATACCACCCTACCATGAACATTTCTGATAATTATATAAATGTCTACTAGACGATACTAAACGATCGTGTTGAAATTTTGCTAATTTACATAATTTATTTTGACCAATTTTGCCTAACGAAATTTTTAAATATAATAATATCTTCAACATGGAATAAAAATATTGCAAAATATAAATGTAAGCATTGGACTTTCAAATTTTATTTTCTTACAAGGTTTTTCTTTTTGAACATTTTTTCTTAATAACATTTTTTCGTATCACCTAGAAAAGAACCACTTTATTAAGGAAAAAAAATAAGTTTTTTGTAAATTTCCAAGACATAGGTACCTACCTACTTAATTTTTCGAAACTCAAATTATGATACAAATTAGTTTCTATCAAAGCAGGGCTAAATCCCAGAACAAGGTTTCAGCTAAAAAAATTTCAGTCTTTTTCATTTGTTCATGCGTCAATCCGGGTCCGGTAAATTGCCCTTTTATTATAAATAAATCTGTCAAAATTCTATCCTTTTTATATAAACGTCTTTTTCTTTTTTTTTTGTAAATAATACACACAAAATTTGTTATTTTCAACGTCATTCAATCTATTGCCAACATATAAACTATTTCGCGTTGCTTCTTTTATTATTATTTTATTAACCGACATTTAAATAAAATCAAATCAATCAAATCAAATATATTACGGTTAGGAAAATTTTACAATTTTTTACCTCGTCAGCAGCAATATCGGTACATTTATAAAATAGAGCAATAATAAAATAAAATAAAATTTAATAGTTTCCTATACATTTTCTTTTTTTTTCCTTTCTTAATTTCCAAATTCAGGTCAACCTTGGACACCAAACAATACTATACAAGACACAAAACAAAAAAACAGACAGTATACGGATTAAAAAAAATTGAATTAAAATTGAAATTTGAGGACAACACTATAGGCTAAAATTTAGGCTAACATTAACCTAAATGTAGTCCATAAACTCCTGAACACTAAAGAAAGCTCTACTTAACAACAATTTTTTTATTACGGCTTTGAATTTCTCTCTTGTCAGCTCATGGTAATTAGCAGGAAGTTTATTATAGAATTTAATTGCATAGTATCCTGGGCCATCCTGACACCTTTTCAATCTGAGGTATGAAGGTACGAGATTGTTCTTGTTTCTAGTATTATGGCTGTGGACTTCCACATGCTTTCTGTATTCATCTTCTCGATCTTTTACGTAGAGCAGGTTCTCAAGGATATATGCCAAAGGCAAGGTTAGTATTTGAAATCAATATTGTTTGCACATTATTTAGGTAATATTTGACATATTACAAAAATATCAATTTATTTCATTGTTAATTTTAGGAGAATTGTATACCTAGTACTAAAAGAACAGTGATATAATAATTTTTAAAAAAATATCACCCATTATTTTTCGCGATACAATTCTTCTAAAATAATTTATGGATTTTTTTGATATTTATTTAACATGTCAATTAGTCTATAGAATATGCAGTCGACATTGATTTTATTTATATTTTGTGTAAAAGCTAGAAAAAATTTACGCGAAATAGGTTGGCAAGCATGTTGATATCCCAGCCTTAATCATCCCATGAAAAACATAGAATAGGTAAAAAAACGCACATTACATTCTTGTTAAAATGTATGGGTCACAATAAAAAAAAAACCGATAATGACATGCAACTCAACATTTTTGGCAAAATAATTATTTCACCACTACCTTTCATCCCCTTTATTTCTGATTTTAATATTTCCTCTTTCAAATATTGTTTAATTTTCAAATATTTAAAAGTTGTAAGAAAAAAATGTTTCTTCAGTTTCTTGCATCAATATTTTTACTACCTACCTACTATTAGAACAACATCGTTTGTACAGCCCTATTCCCAAGTTCGTGCCCAAAAACTTTTTCAAATTCTTGAATAAGAAATTGTGCTTGAAATATTGAAAATGTTGTTTTACACGTACCCAAGTTTTTGCCAAATTGTTAAAATCCAGACAATGTTACCAACTAATATTTTACTGAGGGTAGGTACGCGATAGTATCGAAGATTACTGTTCTACTTGTTTTTTATTAAAGATACTATACAAATGGTTATATACCTTTAAAACATTAATGGTGATATTGTGGATTATGTTTCTGAGATAAAATATCTGTGGGGTGATCTTGGATCCACAATTAAGTTTTAGTAATCATGTTGACCATATGTGTAAAAAAAATCGGTAAAAAGATAGGTAGGCTTCTTTAGTCGTGTATCAAAGTGTTTATCTCAGTGGACAAAAATGTTAGTGTATAATACAATAATACTACCTCATTTCTCGTACGCCCGTTCTCTATTGATTTCTTATACTAAAGAGGAGATAAAGATTGCAAGTAGGTACAACAAAATAAAGTTATGCGCATCTTGTTAAACTGCGATCGCTATACACCAATGTCAGTATGTTGAGATCTTTAAAATGGTTAAATATAAAGCAGTTCATTAAAAGGGCGAATCTGGTGTTAATCTATAAAATTGAGCATAATCTGCAACCGGATTATTTAAAGTCCTATTTAGTAAAAAGATAAAATTTTCATAATTACAATGTTAGGTTAAATCAACATTATAATGTATCTAGGGTAAAAACAACTTTTTTACAAAAAACTTTGCTTTACGAGGGCATTCGCTATTTTAATGATCTGCCCGATTATTTTAAAAATGCGCCAGATTTGAGAACTTTTAATAAAATACTTTCTGTGCATTTGATGAGTTGACTATGGGGTTATTTGTAAAATTTCAACAATTATTGTTTATTTTGTTAAATTGTTATCACTAGCCAAGTGCTAAATAAAAATTATTATTATTATTATATTTTCGATTTGATAAGGTAAGTTTAAATGACTTCTCTGGCTTTTCGAACTAAAAACACGACGACGAATCATTTTTAAACAAATTTAAGAAACAAAACATTACAAGGATTGTCTAACTTTAAAATCTCATACGTTGGTTGGCACTGTTGGCAGCCACCAAAAACACCAAAAATCACTATCTTTTCCCCCAACTTGATCAAAAAATTAGAACAAGTTTCAATTTCTTGACAATAAATTGTCGCAAGAACTTGAGGCAAATTCTAGCTGTTTACACGTGAAAACAATTTATTGACCAAGAACTTACTACATGAAATAGGGGAAACAGCAATATGAATATATCTTATCTAATTAATGTTTTTCATTATTTTAAGTAAAGTGCACCTACGTAACTAACTAATACAAGTTAAACAATAAATAAAATATATTATATTTTTATTTACCTTTAGCACATTGGGCCATACAGAATTTGTACACCTCGGTGAAATTACCCTTCTCTTTATCCGTAAGTTGCTCAAACTTTTCAGCAGCCCCAACTTCAATGATTTCAAGAAGCTCAACTTCAAATAAAACTGTAGCTTTTGCAGGAATTCTATTCAAACATCCAAGACTGCCGTAAGCTAATTCGGGCTTAATAAGAAATTGTGCCTTTTCGTTTATTCTCAAAGATTGTATTGAAATATCGAGACCTGAAAAAAAATTGTACCTAGCTTTTTTTGTCACTGCCACATATTCTAATTAATTGTTAGTTAACTCATAAAATTAATTAACTATAATATACAGGGTGTCCGTTTGTAGTAAATAATACCAGTACTGCTGAAACGGTGGGAAAGCATGGGCAGCTACATTGCTGCCCTCTATTGTTAACCTCACTCACTAATTTTAATAATATTTATAGGTATCAACGTTTAATCACGATAAAACGTTCTTTAAAATAAGCCATAATTTGTTAAATTCGGTTAACGCAGACAGAAGTTACAGCCTTTTAAGTACTTTTAGTCGTCACCCTTCTCCACGCTTTAACCATGGTAACTACAAAAAAATTATAATTACAAAATTCCCTGCGAAATTCATAGAGGATATTACAGAGCATATAAAAACTTAATTTCTGACCTGCATTGTATAGTAGTAGAAATTAAGGACTTTGTATTAGGTATAGCATGGCGACTACGAACCCTAGCGGTAAAATTAGAAATTTAAAAATTATTTCTGGAGATTTTTTTTTGCTCATAAGTATTTCATCAAATTTCATAATAAATTTTTACCCCAAAGTCCTAGTATGTATGGTCTTGGAGATACAGCCGCTTGTCACCCGTCTTGGATCACCCTGTATATCGCTGATATCCTTCAAACAGTGGCTGGATACTTACACTGCCACTGCCGGATTCATATCACCAGAAAACTAAAAAAATTCTTACCGGGAATCACTTCACCACTGCCAACTATAAAAGTATGTGGCTTGCTTCGAGCATAAGTGCAATCAAATGGTTCCTCATTAAATTCGGTGTAAGCGTTATAATGGACTTTTACAACACTTTTTTCACCAGGTTTCTCCCCATAACCTTCTCTTAAAATTCGCTTTTTAACTGTTCCATCTTCGGTTAAATTTGTCATCTTTAAAGCAATTGTTTGGAAAGGCTCAGTGGAATCATACACGTCCTCATCTTCAAAATCTCCCAGGCAATTCATGTTAGCATGTTTTAAAATTGCTTCCGCATATTGTTCCTTGCTAACTTCGTCATCACTCCCGTCGTCAATATAATCCGAGGCATCAACTTGGAAAGTAGTCCCTGATGAGATTAATTCCCTGAAAAGTATTATAGATTATTAATAATAGACAGTTTTAGAAATTCGATTTTTTAAACTCAATTTCGTTAACATTTAAAGGTGGAGGCTACAGTCGAACCAGCACCGTTCCCCATTGAATGTTTGTTTTCACAATCTAAATTTGTTTTTTCCCACCCTGGACCATGACCATAATTCTCTTATGAAATCAACATGAAGACAAAAACAGAATTCTCACATGGTCCTTGTCTACTCTTAAACATCCTATATTGTCATGATTTACACTTAGTTCTTACATTTACCAATTAAACAACCAAGAATTAACACAATGCAACATACTAGTAGATCTCAATTGCCAAAATAATTTAGATTGATAAAAACAAAAGGTTTACATGCTTTTGTTCCCATTAAAATACCTAAACATACTTAATATGGAATTCCCAATATAAGTAGACAGTAAACACATTCCAAGAACTGAACAAATTTGTTGTTGGAACATCAGTAATACAGTAATATTGATTGTGTGTGGTCCCCAATAAATACGAACCATCTTTTCAAGGGCCCAAAGAAAACAATTTTAAATATTGGCCCAAATTAGGGGCAATATACATCAGAGTTTCAGGGTGTCCCAAAGTTAAATAAATCTTTGCAGTTGTAGTGTATAACGGTCTCCAGGAATTAAAGCCTCGGACATCCTGTATGAAGGGTACAAGGAAAAAAGCTTATATCATCCTAGTTGTGTTTTTACCACGTCTTTGTTTTCATAAATATTATGCCCTGTGACACTTTCGATTGGATTTAATATTTTTGACAGAATGTTTTGGGAAAATCAATTTTATATCTAATAATTACAGTACTTTTTCAAATAAACTTAAAGAACACCCAAACAATGTAATACAAAAACTAAGGTCACTTGTTCCCCCAAAATATAATTTTAAAAAGAACTAAAATCTTTAGTAAATATGGCTAAAATAAAAATAAGTAGTCAGAAAACTTTTAATTAATTTGGTTTTTGTGGGTACATAAATAATAATTATCAAATCGAAAATAAAGCTCCGAGGAGAATCCCCTCGATTGGGTATAAGGTAATTGTATAATATGCAAATACTTTGTAAGAATGTGGAAAGGAGAAGTTGCTTAGAAACCTCAATAGTTGTTTATTGTTTTCTTTTAGTAGTGAGTTTTACTTAGTTGATACACAAATATTAAAGTAAAAACCTCGTCTTTACGTGTAAACTTACTGAAAATTTATTTTTCCCTTTAGCTCATTGTCAATCATCTTTATTGTGTAAGGAGCTGCACAAAATTACAGCAAAATATAAATTATTTTCTCAAATAAACCTAAAATAACACGAAACCTTTGTCAGACGTCGAATCTCGCAACTTCCTCGTCCTCGACTGTATTTAAGTGTAAGGTTATGTTTTGATTTTGGATTGGAAACGTCAATGTAAAACCACAGAAAAAGAAAGAGACAAACCCACGATTTATAAATAGGCGTCTCCTGAGCGAAACTAAACGCCTCGCGCCTTCTTATTACAAGGGTTTTTCGAAAAGTTGTTTCTTAGTTATCATGATTGTCACGTAAATAACGAAATATGAAACTAAAAACATAAAAATAACATACCTACTATTACTTAAAAATACTTTTTGCTTTTGACAAAAAATAATACTGGGTGTCTATTTAAGACTATTTATTAGTAAATAATTTACTTATAACTTATGGCTTCTTTATACCTCAATTAAATTAAACTAAACTTAATAAATTAAGAGAATTATGAAGTTAAAATACTACATTCAAACGTAACCATTTATACCTACAATTAAGGAATTAAACTAAACTAAGAAGTTGGCCAACTTTTAACTTCTTATAGTTTAATTTAGTTGATTCGACATAATTCGTTGGGCGATCGGCATAATCCGTGGTTCCCGTCATGTCATTTGTCATTTCGGTGAATGTAATAAAGAACAATTTATACACATAATGCTTGTTTAATTATAGAATTATATTTTTGATATTTTGATTATTCCAAAAAGTTTCATGACGGTTGTTAACGACGGTACATTGATTGAATTAGTACAACAGTTCCCATGCATTTATGATAAAACGGACAAAATCCAATAGGATAGGTTAGGAGCACCTTCTTCTTCTTCGTCTCTCGTAGATTTATTAAGTTACTTAATGTGGAGGTATAAACCATTGCCTTAATTTCTTAGTTTAATTTATTAAGTTTAGTTTAATTTAATTGAGGTATAAAGTAGCCATTTACTATACATCTTGAGCTCGGGTTCTTAATGAAAGGGTAGGATTGTCAGCAACAGAATGCAATACGATTAGGGAAGCTGCGTCATTGTGATCATATTTTTTTTTTTTTTGGAAACTGAACCAGTTCGCTGAAATTTTCTTAATAATTTATGAAGTCCCATTTTTGAGACGTAAACGTTCGGGTATCTTTGATTAAATTCTATCACAAAGTTGTAAGAACTTTCGCCCGCACCGTAACATTGAACTAAATAAACCCTTTGTTCTAAGGTCAACATTTTCAAAACACATCAAATTCTATTTGACAACATCAAATTTGCCCCAAACTAATAAAAAGGTAAAAAAAATCCTTGTTTGTACAAAAGATGGTAGGAATGCATTTAAAATTTTAAAATAAGTTACACACCACCCGTTATGAAAATAGAGTCTAATAAAATTTTATATTTATATTTTTAATGAGCAGCAAAATTTCCATTTACTTCTAAAAATTAAAAAAAAACTAAAAAATCGAAGATTTATTTTAAATTTCGGATTTAAATTACAAACGTTATTCTAAATAAGTTTTTCTAATTGGCATTTTGGTCAAAAATGAAAAATAAAGGTAGTTTATACACTTGGAGAAAAATCATGTTTTTGAAGTTTTTGCGAACCCGGTATAAAAAAATCAAAAATTTCTCTTCGTGAATTGCATTTTTTTTTACAAGTAAAACTTTTTATCAGGAATGACTTTTTTCCGAAAAATGAAATTTTTCATGCATTTGTGATTGTAAACCCTAACCGCGGGCAGTCTGCAGAGGGACTAGGAATTTTGGCGCCCCGGGCGAATAGTAGTTCTGCGCCCTACCAGACAATTTTAAAACTAAAATTATACATCTATAAATTTTAGTTTAAAAAAAAATATATTAACAGCAGTGGCGACTCGTGATTTGTAAACTTGGGGGCGTACTAGAAGCCCGCTGTAGGCGATATGCGCCGCAGGCGAAAATTTTTCAAGACCACGCCCAAATTTGATCAATAATTTTTAATAAATATTTTAAAATTTTATGATTACCTACTTATTTTATTGAAAATTAAATAAAATAAAAAAAAAATAAAAATGGCCAATTTATTTTTCATTAGTGGGTACATTGTTTAAAAGTGCAATAACAGCTTCATTAAAGTTTGGAATAACTCTGTAATGTATTGTTTCTCAAATATTCCACATTCATAGTCGTTTTGGCATTAAAACTGTTTATTTTTATTAAAATAAGTCTTTACTACCCCAAAATAATAACAAAAATATAAGGGTAAACTCCAAATAATAAATTCATACAGCAATAAACTCAACGGCGCACATTTAATTTGTGCGAGTTTTCCTATTAGAATCGCGCTTTCCCCCACCACACCTGCTAGTACAAGATGCATAGAGAAACAGCAGAAACCCCGCCTACGTAACGCATGTGTGCGACTTATGAATTCCTACGCGCCATACGGTTGCTCTTGACAACCGGCTTGGCGAGTGCTATTACACCACGTTTCGTTCGATTGTTTGACGGTACGTTAAAATAGGAGGGTTCTAACTTATATTACGGTAAGAATATAAAGAAGATGAATTTAAATGAACATTATTTTTTCTTTATGGGGTAATTCTTTATGGAGTATGGGGGTGCACGTGCTCCTGTGCTCCTATGGAGAAACCGCCACTGATTAACAGACTTGAACTTAACATTCGTGGAAAGAAAAATTGCTTGTTCGGACTTGTGTGACTTATGTCGTGGCAACTCACAACTCACGTAGCATAGTGATGCAATATCGATGCCTTTTCTTCAAATATCGGCGTTGCCAAAATGTCAAAAGCAATCCAGCCGTAGAAAATTAATATATAATAGTTACATCTTACCACATCTACTATATTTGATTCCATGTTGGGGAAACGCTGCGAAATGTGATCTAAACAAACTTCAACGGACTCAGAACAAAGCCATTAAATCAATATACTCATTAAACCGATACACACCCAGTGCAGATCTGTACAATAATAAAATTTGGAAATTAAATACAATCAAAACATGTGAACAGGTGAAACTAATTTATTCAATTAAAAATAATATTCAAAAAACAAATACAGAATTGAAGCAAGTTAAATTAACACACAGCCATAATATAAGAACAAAAAACCAACTGAGAAATGAATATGTAAGAACTAAAACTGCACAGGACTCGCCAATTTTCCGAAGCATTCAAGCATTTAACTCCATCCCAGAAATTATAACAGCATTACCAACCAAGGAAAGCATGCGTCGTGATCTCAGAAAGTACCTACAATCAAAGACTTAAACCTAAAATAGTTCCTATTTAAATAATTTATAGTATGTATATTTTATAATATTTGATTGTAAATACAATAAATTGTAAATTTAAGGCCCTGGTACCAGTAAACACATTACTGCTTAGGTGTCAGTTATAAATAAAAAATTAAAAAAAAAAAAAAAATTTTAAATTCCCGTATTTCGAATGATCATTTTGGCGCCCTGTTAATATGGCGCCCCGGGCGGTCGCCCTATTCGCCCCCCCCCCTTGCTACGTCACTGGCAGTCTGTAGGTATATTATACAAATATACAATAATTTTTTTTTTTTTAATTTTTAGGGAGTTATCTAATTCTTCGCCTTCCACATAAGTCAACCGAATTTCATGTAACAAGTCCTTTGCTGGGACCGACAGCATCCTCATGCAAATTGAATTTATTTGTTTACCAAGAAAACATGGAAGGGGGTGAAATGCGAATAGTTGGTGACAAAACCACTGACGCTTTAAGAGTTCATAGGATGAGTAACCATACTCAGTGGTTGGTGAATATTATTCATGGAAATAATCGAAAAATGTAAGTAGTAGTATAAGTATGATATAGATCTTAAAATCTTTGCAAGGCAGGTTATTTAGCCAGGGTCCAATAAGTCAATTAGCAGAGGACATTTAATTGGTTAAAGTACAATGCGTATAAAATGTAGCCCGTTCACAATTTCATCGTTCACGGTTCCAGTGGCTCCATGATTAATGCGGCAGTCAATGAAAACTATAGAACGCTAGTTGGTGAGTTGGTATCCCACGGCAGGTATGCACTGGTTCAAGAGTTAATGCCTTTGGAGATACTTTCTGACTGACGGTCGTGGTTTAGAGTCCACTTTAAACCATACTCCCTTTCGATGGCCTGGCTGCGAACGAAGAGAAAAAATCCGAATAAGCAACGAATTGCCCAAGTAGACTACTGAAAACAAATAATTAAAGAAAATTTAAAATAAAAAAATTTAATTAATAACGCTACATTAGGTATAATTTATCCAAAGTCAGTGTGATGACATGTCAATCATTCCATACGGCATATACAAACGGCGGTAAACAGTCTCAAAGAGACCGACCTCACAACCAGGGTTGTCAGATCTTTCTTCTTCAATTCTTTAAGTTTTTTTTATTAAAAATGTTTCTTTTATATCAGTATTCAATTGTTAGTCAGTAACTTTCTTTGAAAGCTATAGTTTGCAAATATACTTTAAACCGAGGAGTTTTGAGTTTGACAGAAAAAAATAACAAGCCATTCATTGTTATAATAATACATTCTTTAGTCCTTAAGAAACAATATAACTGAAATCAAGACAAAAAGTGTTTTCAGTGTTTAAAAACAACTAATTAACAAACCCTTGTTTCTCGTATATATATTTACATTGTGCTTACAAATCCGAAAATGTTGAAGAATTGGCAACAGCAAGGGATACAAGCGCCAGTTAAAGCGGCTGGGATAAACTGAAGCGGTTCAACGATCGATTCTGTCAGACAGAGATAGGCCAGTGTCCGCCGATGGCGTGGAAGAGACGAAGATAAAATATACGTAATTTGGAATTTGTGGACGGGCTGGACAATGGTCGGAGAATGGAGTTCTGGTAAAAAAATTAAAGCATTTTCTGAGCAGTGTCGTGCCGTGTCAGGTTTATTTTTCTGATTTTAGTTTTGTGTATAGAATTTTTGAGTTACCTTACATTTATTATTTTAATATAATATTATTATATATACAGTGGGTTTATAAAGTGTAGTATGTACAAACACCTAATGTAAAACAAACTTATAAGTGTGTATACGCATTTTAATTATTTGTTTGGGACGCCTATGGTTAGGAAATTCCTACAGTTTAATGTCATTAAATTGACCTAAGAAACACTACATGCCCTTATAACGTAAAAAATGTTACGTCGTCGGTTTGTTTCAGGTGGAAAAAATACGAACTATCAATTGGAAAAATAACCACAAACTTTACAATACTCCTTGAAGTGGTTCCTGCCGAAAATATGACTCCTGGTGCTACAGTTGCTTTTGACAACCTACAGCTTTATGAATGTTTTGTTAAAAGCGACGATACATGTACTACCCATCAGTACAGGTGTAATGGTACCAAAGATTGTGTCAATGCCACAAGTGTTTGTGATTTTAATCAAGACTGTCCTTTGGGGGATGACGAGAGACTAAATTGTCGTAAGTATATAATTCTATATTCGCGGCTTTAAATTAAGTTTAACTTGTCTTTCTTAAATTTGCGTCATTAAAAAAACCCTTGTTTTGGTAAAATTTATGCGATATGGCAATATACATAATAATATGAGGATAATAATTAGAAAATGATTCGTAGGTAATTTAAATATTTTAGAGCTTCTCTTTGTAAATTATCTAATTATCTTAAGATCAAACACTAGTGGCGTATTCACCATTTCATTTTTTGATCAATATTTCGTTACATTTTTGGTTTATCCAAAAATCGACCAAATTCGGAGTACAATTATATTTTTAAACTTAAAAATGTAGATAATTGCTATCCAAAGACCGGTAATCGGCAGCATTTTAGAGCAAACGAAATGTTAATGAAAATGGCGAATGCGCCACTCGTGTTTGTTTTTAACCTTAGATCTCGAAAAATACCAGAATTAATAATTTGGATCAATATTAGGTCCATTATTATTTTTAATTTACATTAATTCCGTTTCCAAATTAATTGAGCTTAAAGGGCAATATAAAGCTATTCGCAGATGATACAACAATTATTTATTTTGCTGAAACTTTCGCAGAAATATATTTTGATATTAATAATAATTTAAAAATACTTCTTTCTTGGCTTTAATCAAATATATAAACTTACATTAAATTTTACAAAACCTTCTTTTATGTTTATAACTGAAAATAAAATAAGTTCTATCATTAAACCCTAAACAACTAATAATGAAAATGTTCAATATTCAAAAACGACAAAATTTTTAGCATTAGTTTTAGACGAAAATTTAAGTTGGAAAGGCCATATTCGGGATATTAAAAACTCGATATCTCCTCTGGTATCTGTTTCGTACAGAGCTAGATATTATACATTCCTTTGAAATACTTAAAAAATATTAAGTTTTCATTAATATATTCAAAATTACAATACTTAGCTTCTGTAAGGAATCTGTTTGTTTATCAAACTTAAAACCATTACACAAAAATTGCAAAATAAAGTTATTAAATGCATACACAAATTACCACATTTAGAACCAACTGTTAATCTATACAGGGTGTTACAAACTCGACATACCAGAATTGGAATCTCGGAAACCATAGGAGTTAGAGAAACGGTTAAATGGGGGCAAAGTTGTGCAATTCGGTGCTTATTATAATGCTGCTTTATTCCAAATACTTCCGATTTTATTCGGAGAAAACCGAAATTTTGCAACGTTTTTATTTTTCCTGAGCTCATTTGACTAGCTATTTAAAAATAAATGACACTTTCTCATTGCCACTTTTTCTCCTCTACTAAACCAAAGAGCCGCCGTTTCGTCTCCGAGCGGCCATCACCAGCTTTACTTTTTTAAATACGGACCGGGATATTTTTTAACCGATTTTTAAACCCTCCTACCCCCAAAATGTAATTGCGATACTACTTTCTCATAATGATGAATTGTCCTTACTTATTTTTTAAATTCATATTTTTTACACTTCTTGTCAACGAATTACAATATTAATTAAAAACTTTATTTTATATTTAAAACCTTTACAAATAAGTTTCATGAGAAAGTTTGTCTAAAGTTCATGTTAGGTATTTAAGTAATACATGTAACATACCAAACAAACCCAAAAAGAATGTTGACTATTTGAACATTTAGCAAATTAGGATTTATTAATTATTAGTAAATTTAGAATTATTAGAAAATTCTTATAAAATAAATTATATTACTTATGTATGAATGTTTTAAATAAAATAAAGTTTTTAATTAATATTGTGATTTGTTGCCAGGACCGGACTGACAAGAAGTGTAAAAAATATGAATTAAAAAAAAATAAGTAAGGACAATTCATCATTATGAGAAAGTAATATGGCCATTACATTTTAAGGGTAGGAGGGTTTAAAAATCGGTTTAAAAAATCCATGTCCGTACTCAAAAAAGTAAAGTTGGTGATGGCCGCTCGGAGACGAAACGGCGGATCTTTAGTTTAGTAACGTCATTTTGTAGAGGAGAAAAAGTGGCAATGACAAAGTGTAATTTATTTTTAAATAGCTAGTGAAAGGAGCTCAGGAAAAAATAAAAACTATTTTTAAAAATTTCGTTTTTTTTTTTATAAAATCGGAAGTATACAGAATTTGAAAACTTTTAAAGCGACATTATAATCAGCACCGAATTGCACAACTTTGCCCCCGCATTTAACCGTTTCTCTCACTCCTATGGTTTCCGAGATTTCGATGCTGGTATGTCAAATTTGAAACACGCTGTATAGACCAAAGGAGTATTTACACGTTGAAAACATTTATAAATTAAAAATTTGTATTCTAATTCACTATATTATTTTAAAAGAAAATAAATCAAACATAAACACTTCAGGAGATACATGATCATAACACCAGATGTTTAAATTATCAAACTATACCAGTAAAAAGTAATTTCGGAAAAAAATCGCTTTTCTATGACGGAATAATAAAATATAACAATCTTCCAAAAAATATCAGAAAAATTTAAAAAATTTTAAGGGGATATTTACTAAATTA
Source organism: Polydrusus pterygomalis (assembly GCA_963969555.1). NCBI lineage: Eukaryota > Metazoa > Arthropoda > Insecta > Coleoptera > Curculionidae > Polydrusus > Polydrusus pterygomalis. The sequence continues at coordinate 35,378,150 of OZ018380.1, read as the reverse complement.
AATTATCTATACTATTTTTTTAATGGTAATTGTTCTCTATATTATATTGTCATTTTCCATGTAATGAACTGTAAAAGTTAGTTTGGAATAAAGGCATTTTGAAAGTTAATAATAAGTAAATTTAAAACAGTGGGGCAATACTAAGACCTATAAAAGGCATGGATGGTGTGACAAATATAATATAATACATAAATGTACATCTGATAATACGATCTTAATACGCAGACTCTAAAATAAACAAATTCATAACATGGTCTACAAAATAAAATTATTTTACACCAAGATTGTCTAGGACATATTATAATTCAAAAATAACATACACAATACGCAAGCAAAAGCTAATAAAATTAGTATTTATGATATACAAAAGCATTTAAATAGAGAGTAAAACTATCTCAACAATTCATCCAGTTCCCCATCATCAAAATATTCATTCAGCCTGTCATATGCTTTCGTCAGCAAAAAAGTCTTTAACTTTAATTTAATTTTATGGGCAGGTCGTTCTCTAAAAGTGATTGGAAGATCTGGAATAAGCTTAGTATTTGAAATAAGACCTTTTTTTGTATATAGCTAAAATTTGGGCATTCCGATCTTAGAGCATTTGTAAATCATCAGAATTAATATTAATATACCCAATCCTATAGATTGGACGTAGACATGATATGCTGCGGGTGCCGTCGCATGCTCTATGTTCTAAGTCAACGCCCAAAAATCTATTAAAGGTAAAGTTTCAAAAGCACTTATTTTTAGATTTAATGCCCTATGGATCGCGTTGCACATTTGAAGAAGAAGATTGGTGTGGTTGGACGAACTCCGACGATAAAAATATTTTAAAATGGACGAGACATAACGGCTCAACTCCCACCAATTTTACAGGTCCCAATTTTGACCACACTTTTATGAATTCTACCGGAAACTATATGTACGTCAATATGTTAAACGAGAAGTCTTCATTTGCTAGTCAGGCGATTTTAAAAAGTGTCATTTTTAATCCGCCTCCTAATGTACACGGAAATGCCTCTTCTAGATATTTTAATACCTGCGCGGTAAGTTAAATTGTATGGATGGACTCCTAAGCGGCTTTTAATTATTGCAAAACTAGCTATAAGGTTAAAGGCTCTTGTTCTAATTTTTATACTTCCAGTAGTCCCAGTGACGGTAAGCGTCAAGAAGTTTTAGTAGAATTTAGAATTATTACTATAGTCAACTCTGGTCATATCATGCGGGTCCAAAGGTCACCGATCATATGAATCAATTCGAAAATTCCAAGAGCTTATCAAAATGTTGTGAGATTATGTTGGTATCAATATACCCGGAGAAAATAAACATAGTTTTATTATTTTAACTGTCGGAAGATAGCCACATATAACATTATTATTTTTGCAAAAATTATGTACTTCATAGTACAGGGGTGGCGAACCTTTATGTATTAACGTGCCATTTTTTCTAAAGAAATGTTTAATGAGGCCATAGAGTGCCGTCAAATTCGTAATATAATAATTCATAGTAAACTTTGTGATCGGTGGCGTGCCCAAAACATTATGTCGCGTGCCATCAATGACACGCGAACCATTGGTTCGCCATCCCTGTAAATAGTATATTTACTAAATTTATTTATTAAAAGCGACAATAATAAACAGTGTAATTTATTTTAGCAATAAAATTACCTAAGCTAAATATACAATGGAATTTAGTCCGATTAACTATTTCAATAAATAAAAAGAAAAAATGGTAATTTGCAAACCAATAAGTAGAAAACGGTAGCAAAAGCACTGATAATCAATTTAAGGATTGTACAGAAAATTTTCCATGAAAGAAAGCATAATATAATACCGAAGAATACTAAAAAATTGTAAACAAAGAAAACCGTTTATAATTATAGAATAAAAACTTAAAAACTGTCATCATCACTTAGAAATTCTGAAAAGTCCTCGTCATCTAAGTCGTCCTCGAATGGAGCAATGATCATCGGCGCTACTTCGACATCTAATACTTATTCTCGATCCCACCAATTCCTTATTAATTTTTCTGTATGTTCCACCGATTTCTTTGAGTACTCCTGCGTAATATGATCCAACGAATCTTGCAAAACTATCGCTACTTGCGAGGATTTAAGACCATCACCTACATGTTTTTCATAAAAAGATTTTGCCCCAGCCCATATTAATTCTATCGCATTAAACTGGCAATGATATGGCGGCAGTCGTAGAACCTTATGGCCATATTCACGCAATATTTCATCCACAGCGTATATTTTGGATGATTTGAGAGACTTTTAGGAGTTCGGATTTTAACATATTTGGTTAAGGATTTTGGTTGTATTTTTCAAGCCACTCATAAATATCACTTTTTCGCCAAGATGAACTAGGTTGTTTATTTAAAATTCTTGAATAATATGATGCATTGCCCAGACAGCACAAAGACATCTTAAAGATATCCAAAAGATGTCAACAATAGACATTCATGACGTCTTATGGACGTTTCTTAACGCCATCAAGACATCTTATGGATATCTTAAAAAGGTCGTATGTTACAAAACCCAACGTCTATACCACATCTTATGGACGGCTTACAGATATCTTATGGACACCTTATAGATGTCTCATGGATACCTTATACATGTCTTATGGACACCTTAGATACATTTTATAGGCCAACCGCAGAGCCCTAAAACATTTTGTTTTGTTTGTTAAACATGAAACATCATATTGCTTAATAATTGGTTTTATTAACGTATTACACAATTAAAACTTTTTTAATAATGAATTTCGCCTATCTGTGGCCCTTCTTAGCCACGTCGCGATGGCATCCTCGGCACCTTTTCTCCTGTTTTGAAGCCATGTTTTGTCAGCAGATTTATTGACACTGCATCCACTGATTATAGACCAATTTTAATTATTCGAAAACTAAAAACAAACACCACACCACAGAAAAATATGTACCATACAAAACGTTTTTTAATCTACAATTCGTTTTCTTTTAACGGTTCACTAAGTAGAAAGTAAAAAACTGCAAGTCATCATTAGCAAAACTATCAAAAATCAAGCCCATCGACAGTTGACAGTGTTGACCTTGCGTCAATTTCAAATGGCAAAGAGGAGCGCTTTGTTGCCAATCCTAAGTTGTTCGCGATGTTGCCAAATTTACCGATTCTAAAATTTAACTCTATTGTTTGTCGTTTACAAAAAAAAACGATTCAAGAAAACGTCCGAATTGGTAACAATCATTTAAATTCGATTAGACAAGTATACAAAAAAATAATAAAAGTTCTGAGAACGGCGACGGTCGGGTTTGTTCGAGCTGACGATCCGAGATGGCTGCAATCCAAAGTGTCCATTTAAAAAATATATAAGCTAGAGAAAGACAAGGATACTACAAAGACAGAAGAGAGACAAATCTCTCTCTGTGCTATAACCTAAAAAAAACACAAACGTCATATTTACGATATTTTAGCGACATCTTATGGACGTCATCTTACAACATCTTATGTATGTCTTGAAAAAAACGTCTTTAAGATGTCTTTTGTAGGTCTGCAGGCGTTCAGACATAATTAAGACCTAAAATCGACGTCTTTAAGACATTGTGTGCTGTCTGGGTGTCTAATACAATTAAAGACGGCTCATCTAAATTTGGGATTAATTGAGTTTTTAGCCATTTTTCAAACATTTCGCAATTCATATTGTCATGATAGTCGGAACTTTTTGATGTGAAAGAAAAAAATTAAGCTGGCACCTGAACCATATCCTGTTACAGAACCGGCATGTAAATTAATGAACCGCTTTCCCGTGCCACATCCTATCTCTTTTCACGCTGTTCACAGAACTATCTTGCCAAGATTTTGAACCACTTCCATTTGAAAATATCCATGTTTCGTCAAAAAATACTACACTGAGCGAAATATCGAGTTGAGATAACTCAAATATGAATTACCCTAGCTCGACGCGTGTTGCCAATAGGGGACAGCCCAGACCTCTGAATTACAGCAACTAAATCAAACAAATTGCATTAAATCACTGTTCATAAGTTGTAATAGCTCAGAAAATGTGTTATTTTATGCACTGGGATGGCTCACCCAACCGACTTAAATCATTGGTAAGCTAAGGCTACCGTAGCTGCGACTTGGGCTGCAAGCAATTCATTGTTAAAGCTGCCAGAGACCAATAGGGGAATTGTGATTCGTTTACTACTCGGGCTAATTTAATTCATGAGTCGAGCTATGAAAACTTGATTATTGAGTTGTCCTAGCTTACGATGATGGCTAGAATAACTCACTCGTTTGGCTGTCAGAAATACTGTACTTTTTTTTTTGAAAATATTAAATGATGGGTTTTAGGAGTGCATGTATTTCGAAACTTAATTCAAACCCAGTTATTAGCTAAAGTACGTTTATTAGTGAAATAAAAAAACATTTTTACATTTAACCAACGAATTTAAAGAATTACTTCACCAACAATAATGATAAAAGTTGAACAGTAAAAAAATGTTTTATATACAAAAGAAATATATATAATATTTAATATAAATATAAATAAAAATAGCTTTAAATGTAGTTACTTCAATGTGGAACACATCTACAAATCTTGATAGAATACATATCTTAAGCAACAAAAAATAAGCGAAGAAAAGCGAAAATTTTTTGTAGTCTTTCAGGTAGGTTGCTAATATCCTAGAACAAAAATATCAATAAAAACACAATAAATTTGTTTAGCCTGTTTGTCAGTTTTGTCTTCCTGTGTCTGAATGACTAGTATTTTAAGCCAATTGACTTTTTCGGTATTTCAAAAATAAAATTACATCTTTTTTTAACATGCGATTTTTAAATTAATACAATGTCAACTGTCATTAGCATAAAATGTGAAATCTTTCGTGCATCCTCAAGTATTAAGTTTACACACACGAGTACTTAATGCGTGTTAACTAAATATGAAATTTAGTATCCTTCTCGAAGGATTTTCCGAAACCTACGCTTATAGTTTAATATTAACAGATGGATAGAAAAATCGACAATTTTTATTTCAGAAATCTTAAATAGTTTATCAGTCTCAGAGCGTGTTGCAGTAAAGTTATATTATTCTTAGAAAACATATTTTACACTTAATTTCAAATAGGTCAACAAAATTTAAAAGGTCCCATTCCATTAACACTTACTTTACTTTTTCGTGTCCGGAATGAGTTTCTCGGCCCAGTAATGGGCCACGTCCAATGCTTCGGGTTTGCCCAGCCACAGGTCGTCGAGGGAACACCGTGCGGGGCAGTTCGGGAATATCAGGAGATGTTTCATGGTTTGAACTGCGCCACAGTCGCCACATTTGATCAGATTGGTTTTAACAGGTGCAACCCCTGTTCGGATGCGGTTCGGCATTCTCCATGTTTTAAAGTCGCTCGAAACGCCGCTGGACGCAACGTGCATTAAGTTACTTCTGCGCCTACGCGTGATCGAATGTATACTAAAACTAAAACAGTAGAAAAACCGCACCCAACCGGCGCGAGCACAAATTCGGAACTTTCCGTGACTGTTCGGTCGGTGATTTACCCACGATATGGGGTTTTGTAGCACGTTTTATGACTTAATTTTAAACAAGTCCTGAATTATTCCAACCCAAAATAATTTACACATGATGATGAGTTAAAATAATGCACATCCGGGTAAAAAGGGCACTTTTAAATCTATTAGTAAGTTTTCCCAACCCAAAAACTGAGTTCGGGTAACGTATAAAATGGTTACAAGATGAGGGATTGTGGTAATCCCAGATGTGTTTAAAGTGTTGATAAAAAAATCTTTTTCTGTGTTGAGGCGAACCAAAAGAAGCTGAATAACTGTAGCGTTTTTAAATGATTTGTGATAATTCGTAGGCTCAGCTGGCACAACACAGAGACGTGCATTAAAGTAGCTCTAATTTTGCAACTCACGACAGTGGTAGATCCATTTTTGTCAGTGTACTTTACTAAATTTTGATTTGTAATTTTCCGTATATTTTTTAAAACTGAACACGCTGACTCACTATCTGTAGCTGCTCACATAAAAATCTCCGGCTACAGTCTTTTTTATAGCGAAAACCCAACTTTTTTGTTAATTTTTATAACGATTCAAATCCGATTTCCAAAACACCTCGAATTTTTAAATTTTCTTTTAAAACTGGAACAGTTACATTGGTTTTTAATCTTTATAAATCATAAATCACGTTCCGAACTCCCATTTTATTATTTTTGCTCAAATCTTTAGTTTTTGGCTTTCTTTGTTTAAATTTTTTAGTATTTTTCGGTATTAACTTGTGCTTTCTGTCATGCATAATTTTCTGCACAGTTCTTAAACTAATTCCTAGTGCTTTTTTTGCTACGGTTTCCTGCATATTAGTTGGCGAATTTTCACCATTCTCGAAATAGTTTAACAAATTAAGCACCTTTTTTTTTGCTTGGGGATGCAAAAAACCAGAACATTGCTTTTTATCGTTCATATGGTCACATTTTTTTTGTCACATTGTCAAAGTCACAAAACTGACATCTTTAAGTCAAGACGGAGGAGGCAGGTACAAACTTTTGTGAATCGCTGAAAAATAAATACATATCCTTTTCTTTCAAGTCAAAATTGCATAAGTCTGTCATATTTGTCTTACGGATTTTATTTGGATAGTATTAAACGCAATAAAAGAAAAGAAAAATTGAAAGTATGCCTTTGTTAAATCGTAAGACCCGCATGATAAGACCGGATTTAATGGTATCCTACCTACTAGTGATCACTTGGAAAATTCAGTAACGGTATTGTGAATATTGTGATAATTTTTTTTTCAAAAATATTACTGTTTTTGAGAACTTATAATTTTGGCTATATTGTCCCACATCTCTGTCATGTTAGGAAAGTACCTACATTAATATGGTGGTGTCGGGGTGATGCTCGTACCCGTGTCAGATTGTACATGGTATAGTGGCTGAACTACAATAGGCATAATATGTATTTATTATTATAAATTATAAAAAACCACGCCTTACTTGTAGATACGATTTTATTTACACAAAACTGGAAAACACAAAAGCGGTATTTTAATTCAAGTCAATGAAATCACACCAACAGAAAATAAAACTACAAAAATCTATTGGAGCTATATGGAGGATCACGGAGACCAATGGATAAGACAAGTATTTATTCTACCCAATATTACAAATAGGTAAGATACAAAATGACTTTAAAAACTTACAATGGTATATTATATATTCTACGCTAAAGAGATATCAATAAACCAAAAAGACCATTTCTAGCTAGGTTTTGTAAACTAGTGATTTAATGTAACTCCATAACAAGAAGTCCATAGGGTTAAGATCAGGTGATCCTGGCGGCCACACACACACATTATCCAAATCATTTGATTTGCAGAAGAGGTACACTGCCAATCCACTGGTTTGGATAATTTGCTCCAATCACTTTCCCGCCACAGCAGCTTGCTGAAAGTGTAGAAGTTCTTCGGTTAAACTTAGATTGGTTTATAAGTCTCTTTGATTTTTAAGTTCATGAACAGTCGAGGGCTCTATAGTTTGGCTGAGCATTTCAGCATAAACTTAGCCGGTTAAATTTCCTTCAGTAAAAAAGGACCTATGATGACTTTCTTGAAATTCGGCATAAATACTCTAAACACGTATTTCTTTTTTATAAATCTCCCTGGTACCTGCATGCTGCATATTTTTATTTATCATTGATGCGATAGGGGAAGGCGCTATATCAAGTAATGTTATAAACTTCTGACGCCTTCGCCATTTCGTTTTTTGATCAATATTTCGTTATTTCTTTGTTTTATCCAAAAATTGGCCAAATATCCATCGATGCAGTGCAATTACCTAGTTTCACTTTAAAAAAAGTGCGGAAATTTGACAAAATTTCGTTTTTTGCTTTTACTAATTTATCAATTAAATATTTTTGAAATTATAACTGTATATGTAATTACTACCCAAAGACCGGTATTTGGTTGCTTTTTGAAAAAATAAACGAAATATTGATGAGAACATGAAATGGCGTTCTATACCTACCTACTGTCTACTGTTACCTTCTTTTAGATATTTTATGCATTTTGAAGCCAAAAAAGGGTACAGATATTTAAGTGACATCGCTGTAGATGACATTTCTCTCAGTCCAGAATGTTTTGGAATCAACATACCAGAAGAAGAATTACAAGGTTACAACTATTGGAATCCAAAACTTGATGTTATTAGTCTTAAAGATACAGTTGACGACTTTAAGAACAAAACTTGTAAGTTTTTGTTAATTCTATAAAAAATTCCATTTCTAATAATATGAGATATTATCTTACGTATAATTTCTCACTTTTAACACTAATTTGTTAAAAGTTCGCTATAGAGAAAACAGAAGAATACGTTTAGTGTAGCTCCAACGGCTATATAAAAAATTATGTGAAGTATGTTTTTGTAAAAAATAATATATCTATTTGTAGATTATAAAATTACAACATGCAATGTCACTGGTAGATACGGCCCTAGGAAAGAGAACTGCACCAAAGCCTATCAAGGCACAACGACAAGTGTCAAGATTCTGCATGATGCTGGGCTTAGTGGAGTACAGCAATGGATTGCTCCTAAAGATGGACATTATACGTAAGTTTAGAAATATTTCAAATAACTGTAGCTGTGGGGTACTCTGACTCCTCCGATATCAATTGGGTGTAGTAAATTAAATTGGGATTTTCACATAGAATACTTAATAAAAAAATTGAGAAGTTTACTACCGATTTTTAAAAACATTAAAAAAATGTTAAATATAAGACATATGGAAATATTATATTACGCGTTAGTTAAAACTCATTTAAATTACGGAATTTTAGGTTGGGGAGGAATAAATAGAACTTTAGTTAAAAAATTAGAAATATTACAAAAAAGGTTTCTAAAAATTATATACAGTAAAGATTATCTTTATCCTTCAAAAGAATTATATTCAGAAACAAAAAAGTTGAACATAAGACAACTTTACATTTATAACATCTTAATATATATATTTAAAAATAAAAACCTTATACAATTTAAAAACCATAATCATAATACACGTCATAAAAATTAAATAACCATAAAACATAAAATAAATAAGTCCATAGGACAAAAAAATTTCAAATATTTATGTTTTTATTTAAACGATTATTTACCAAGAAAAATAAAAAATTGATTTAATTAAAAAAATTTAAAGTCGAAATAAAAACATGGATATTAAAAACAGACAATTTGAAAATATTTTTAGAAATGCTTTAATTAATTAATATTGTACTGAATAATTTATATAAGTAATATTTTTTACTTAAAAATTATAAATTAATAATTTTATTATAGGTAATATATTTCTTCAAAAAAGCTGCGTTTATACTATAAATTAACATTTTTACTTTAAAAAACTTGATTTTTAATGCATATTTATGATTTTACATACTAAAAGAAAAAATAAGATTTACCCCTAACAAGCTCAGCTTCAGGGGATTGAAGAATAAGTTTATCGAAGACAAAATAAACATATTTATTATATTATTAAATTTTAAATAAACTTATTATTATTATTATTAAGAGCAACGCACGTGTATGCCGCGGAGAACTAAAGTTGACTGCTACCAAGCAAATAATGCAGGGGTCGACCTACCTGAAAAAGTTGAAAGCGCTACACTAGAAAAAGTAATTCCTTAATTTAAGTAATTCCTTAATTTATTCATCACATTTTAAGCGAACGATAGCAATATTGCTTCTATTTTTTTAAGAAAAAGCATTGACTAGAAGCAATTCTTGCACTTTTAAGCAATTGCTGGACGCAAAAGCAATTAGGTAACTACTTTAGTTTTTATTCATTGGCTCTCAAGAAATTACTTCGATTTTATAAGAAATAGCGATCGCTACATTTTTATTCATTAGGCTCAATGGTCTATTTTTTTTCAGGTTTATTTTGGCCGGAGCAAGTGGCGGAAAGGGAAGTTCTGGAATGGGTTCATCGAGAGGTGCTGTGGTAAGAGCAGTTATGGAATTGAAACGTGGTCAAGAACTATTTATCTTGGTAGGGCAAGAAGGAACCAGTGCTTGCTTGAAGGTGAGATAACTATATTATTTGTTATGATTCTACTGACATTCCCGTACTTCTTGTGGTCAAAAAAAACATGTCGTCTAGGATAATGTCTAAAATGAATTGCTAAATAACTATAACCGCCTTCGAAGTAACCCTTCGTATATAATTTATTTCAGTTTCAAGTGATTCCCGATAAGCTGTTGCGTGCCGATGTCCTCGGTGGCGCAATTGGTAGCGCGTTTTACTGGATATACAGAGGTTGTCGGTTCGATCCCGGCTCGAGGATTACTTTTTTCTGAGATATAAATTAGTATTTATTACAAGAAAACCTTTCTTTATTTTATATTATTTGGGTCATTGACTATTGCATGTCGTTTTCCAGATTTTAATAAAAAAAAAACGAAAGCTTATGGAAATGTGAAAATTAATAATATCGGTGCTAAATCATAGACTTCTTATAGAATAGACTACATTGTTTGCGTTTTAAAGAAATCAAAGATTCCAGCGTTCGCAATCTGTTTGGTTAGCTGTATGGTCCACTACAGTGTGACCAGAAAAGTCCGCAGCATATATGGGATTTTTTTTTATTAATAGTTTTATTCGAAATTTGACTTTGACATCAAGTTTTGCTTCGATCGAGATTTGAATCAAGCAAAAAAATAGTAGTCACGTGATTCGCAATATCTGTCAAATTTTTTTTCAAAAAATAATTCAAAAGTGGGGTTATTTCTGAAAATATCGAAAAAAGTTTTTTTTACCCTTTCGCTGCTCCGGACGAATATATTCGCCACGCCGTATACTGCTCTGGACGAGTATAGTCGTTTTGCTTATAAAAATAGGACCAGGCTTCTTTAGACAAATAATCTCGCTGGCAGAGTTTCCACAAAAAAGGTTTCTAAAAATTATATTCAATAAGATTATCTTTATCCTTCAAAAGAATTATATTCGGAAACAAAAAAGTTGAACATAATAGGACAGGAATATAGGACAAAAAAATTTCAAATATTTGTTTTTATTTAAACGATTATTTATAGTAAAAATCAAGTAAAGTTTTAACGCGTTTAGGTTAGGTTCTGTCATACCAACAAAAATTAAAAAATTGATTTTATTAAAAAAATTTTAAGTCGAAATAAAAACATGGATATTAAAAACAGACAATTTCAAAATATTTTTAGAAATGCTTTAATTAATTAATATTGTTCTGAATAATTTATATATAAGTAAGTAATATTTTTTACTTAAAAATTATAAATTAATAATTTTATTATAGGTAATATATTTCTTCAAAAAAGCTGCGTTTATACTATAAATTAACATTTTTACTTTAAAAAACTTGATTTTCAATGCATATTTATGATTTATATATACTAAAACAAAAAATAAGATTTGCCCCCAACAAGCTTAGCTTCAGGGGATTGAAGAATAAGTTTATCGAAGACAACATAAATATATTTATTATATTATTAAATTTTAAATAAACTTATTATTATTATTAATAATATTATTATTAAAGGCTGTTTTGACGGGGAATTAATTATTCGGAAATTTAACGCTCTCTCTTCTGTCTTTGTTTCACACGAACGAATGTTTGATGCCAACAAACAGACTATTCATGAATGAATCGCTTAGTCTATTCTATAAAAAGTCTATGGTGGTGAGTCTATTTGTCGTTTTTAAGTATTTAAGACTTTAGACTTTTAGAGGAATTCTAGTTTATTACATGTCTTCTGTTAGCTAAAGCCAACAATTTTTTTTATATTAAAGTTTATTGGCCAGTCAAACAATTGTTCAACACCAACCGACAGAAAATCACCAAGTAGATTAAGGGATTTACTGACGCTGGACATCATCGACAATGGGGGAGGAGGTGGCGGAGCTACGTACATCTTTATGGTATGCACAATATTGATTATATTAATATACAGACTGTCGACGGATAGGGTTGACAATAGCACAAATGGATGAAAAATTTCATTTTTCGGGAAAAAGTCATTCTTGATAAAAAGTTTTGCTTGTAAAAAAAATGCAATTCACTAAGAAAAAATTTTGGTTTTTTATACAGGGTTCGCAAAAACATGATTTTTCTCCAAGATTAAACTATCTATATTTTTCATTTTTCACCAAAAATGCCAATTAGAAAACTTATTTAGAATAACGTTTGTAATTTAAATCAGAGATTTAAAATAAATCTTCGATTTTTTTAATTTTTGGAGGTAAAAGAATTTTTTTTTGGATAGGGTAGAAATACATACATTATCAATGACAGAGGAGTATCAAAAAGCTTTAAAAACTGATTTTAGGTCTTACCAGAAATATGTATTTTTAATTTCATAAATAAAATGACCCCGGAAATAACACAAAAAAATCTTAAAATAACAACAAATAATAATTTCATAATTGCTATTCAACACTTTTTTCCAGCTGTAGACGAATGTGGTCAAAACTTCTTCGAATTTATTCAATAATGGAAATTGTTTGAACAGCTTCAACAATTTACTGTTTTAGAAGCTGTACGTTGTTCTTAATTGGACGGGAGTACACTAATTGTTTGAGGCGCCCCCAAAGATAGTCATCTGAAATAGTTAAATCGGGACTTCTTGGGGGCCACAGAACCGGGCCATTCCGAGCAATCCATCTGTGGCCAAATGTATTATTAAGCCATTGCCTAATAAACTTCAATTGCGAAATGCGCGGCAATTCTTCTAGGTTGTCAGAAAGGAATGTTTCCAACATTTCAAGGTAACTCCTACGGTTACACGTGTTTTCGAGAAATTATGGGCCAATAATGCCATAATAATAAGTCGCACACCAGACATTTACTTTTTTGTAATATTGTCCTCTTGCAGGAATTCTAAAACGGGGATTATTTTCGCTCCAGTATCTAATATGCGCAGAAGACACTTTCCCGTTTGTTGAAAATGTCGATTCTTCGGAGAACATGATAAACTTATGAAAATTCCTGTTTTCACTTACAATTTTGTTGACGACCCAAAGACAAAAATCCAAAAGTTTGGCTTCATCTCCTTCTTTTTGCCCCATACGTAAAGCAAAGTAATAAAAAGTTAAAAAAATTCCTTATTGGTTTTTATAAAAGATGGTAGGAATGCATTTAAAATTTTAAAATAAGATACACACCACCCGTTATGAAAATAGAGTTTAATAAAATTTTATATTAATGTTTTTAATGAACAGCAAAATTTTCATTTAGGTACCTACCTCTAAAAATTAAAAAAAAAACTAAAAAATCGAAGATTTATTTTAAATCTCGGATTTAAATTACAAACGTTATTCTAAATAAGTTTTCTAATTGGCATTTAGGTCAAAAATGAAAAATAAAGGTAGTTTACTCTTGAAGAAAAATCATGTTTTTGGAAATTTTTGCGAACCCTGTATAAAAAAATCAAAATATTCTCTTAGTGAATTGCATTTTTTTTACAAGCAAAACTTTTTATCAAGAATGACTTTTTCCCCAAAAATGAAATTTTTTATCCATTTGCGCTATAGGGAACTTTCCAATTTTTTTTTTCAATAATAGTTAAGCATAAAAAAAATATTCCCCAATTATTACTCCTTAAAAATCAGTAATAATTTGGTGAAAATTCTTTAAAGTTTCGCGCGTGTCAAAAGCATTTCAAACGACCTTTTAAGCGCGCTAAGCCCGATGACGTCAGGAAGTATGACTTTTCCGTCATCCCGTCATCCTGACCGGTGGCCGAGCTACCGAGTTTGCATTTGGATTGCCGTGTGTTATTGTTATTGTATTGTTGTTTTAAGGTGGAATTCTCAACGTCGTTCAATTTATTGCCAACCTATAACCTATTTCGTGGATGTCACCTACGAATTATACTTCTTGACGTCACGACCCGTTTTTACCTGCTTGGGATAATTTGATGACCAGCGGGGGTCGACCTTTCAAACATGTCTAATAGTGTTTTCTATTATCTTGCCCTCAGATCGCTCCGAGAGCGATCTATGACGTCAACGATCTGCCCCAGAGCACTCTGAATTCGGCTAAGAGTGACCGCCCCGAGATCAAAATGGAACACGCGCCAAGTTACATTTTCAACATAACCTCAATGTTGTGTTTTACGCACAAAATATAATTTTCAGAAGAATCTGAAGAGCTCAGAAATACTTGTAGCAGCCGACGTTTTCTATTTCTAATCATTCCTACCCGAACAAAGTACAAACCACAAAAGTACAAACAGTAAACAGTAGGGTTATGTTGCCTTTCTTGTTTACCTCTCGCTTGCTCCGAGAAATTTCACAGATCAACTGAGAGCGCTCGCGGAGCACCCCGTTTCAGATAATGGAACAGGTACTCCGAGAGCGAGCAGTAAATGGAACACGCAAATCTCTGGCAGGGCAATTTCAGATTGCTCTAGAGTGCTCTGAGAGCAATAATAGAAAACACTATTATATAAAGGATGACTTTTTACAATGTGTTTAAATTATATACATTGCTTTATTAAAAGTTATATAACTTTTAGAACCTGCTGGACATGGACAAATACTTTTTTTTATTCTTAATTGTCGATATTTGAAAAATGCAATATATTATAAAAAATCTTAAAATCGGCGTCACGCGTTTTAAAATGTAGTAAACACGCCCGTATAGGGGTTCTACAGTGATTTCCCTAAAACATTATAATTTGATTTCATTTGCAACGAAGTTAATATACCTACAATAGATAAATTCACATAAAGTTTTAATGCCAAATGTCAAGACTTGTCATTGTCTAGTTACTTTAGATTTTACCAACTTACTAAATTTCTTATACAGCTGAGATTGGTCAGTGTTTTTTTCTTTTTCTTTTCTGGAATTGTTCGGCCAACTCTTTTTATTTCTATCTCTTGTTAATCATATGAAATAATACAAGATAGACATACTTTGTGTGCAGTAGAATTATACTAATTAAATTTAGCCATTAGAAATTTATATTTTATGAGTTGCTGCAGTACTTGACAAGTATGACAGAACTGAAATGTCACGGCGTTAAAAGTTTATGTGAATTCAACTATAGAAGAAAATAAAAGAAAAAAAAAACACATTTTTTTTACCTAATATGTATTCATGGCAAAAATATCTAAAATAATAACTAATATAACCTTCGTTTCAAACACAGGCGATAGATCCTAGTGCAATCAGTAGGAAATCTTCATCATTGATTTCTGTTAAAAAACCCATTCTGATCTGGACAATATGTGAACCATTATGTCTCACTTATATTTTATATCTATTAGAAAAATACTTTTTTAAATCTATAAGAAAAACAATCCACATTTTTTTCAACAGAGGAATAGAACCAGACATCGAATTCCAATAGCCGCCGCAGCTGGAGGTGGAGGTTTGGGCCTAAGTCGCTTCTTTGAAAAAGACACCTACCATGGCCAGGGCATTAAAACTAATATTCTACCTGTGTCGGGAAGTATGTCTGGATTAAAGTGAGTCAAATTGTAACCCTACAGTGCCTAAAACGTCTCATAAGTTCCCCAAAAAAAAATCATAAAACTTACCAGAGCAAAGTATGTTATTGAACCAGTAATTCCTAATGTTTTATGGGTTTTCAGTAGTTCTTTTTCTACGAAAACTCATACGAACCAATTAGGAAAACCTCTTTAAATAGTAAACATTTCCTATATTTTTTGATCTATTTTTCTGGGAACATAATTGTAAGTGCTCATGAGGAATATTATTTATAATACATTTTATATATTTTATGTATAACATGAGGTTTTATGATTTATATATGCCTATAACTTTTTATTCTAAATCGAATATTATTTTTTTTTATGAACATAGGTCTGCTGGTGCAGGTGGAGGCTGGACATCCTATCCTGGAACAGTGGCACATCCACCAATGATGGGCGGCTCAGTTTTGATGGGCGGTATAGGCGGAAAAGCATGCTACAATTCTACTGATGGAAAAGGTGACGGCGGATTCGGAGGAGGTGGTGGAGGCTGCAAAAATGGAGGTGGTAAGTAACATCAATTAGATCTTCAATTTCAAATGTATTTAATGAATAATGAAATGAGTACATAGCTAGATGAAATTTGAGCTTTAAAAAACTTTTAGTATTAATTAACCTCATTATATTTATTATTTTTATCATCACATGTCGTTGGAATAGGTTAATAGCAGTTAAAAACCCCTTCATACTGACATAATGTAAGGGGTAATTTTTAAAGCTGGTTAACCAGAATCTAAAAAAAATAAAGTTCAATATTATTTATATAAATATACTTATACATATACCCCCGAAATTGGTGCTGACAGTATTGCGATTTCGAAAACCATAAGAAATAGAAAGACGGTTAAATAGAAAAAGTTGTAGGCAATTATGTCAGCAGTTTATTGGTGCTTGCGAATCGATTCTGGCTCTTTTGGTTTTTGAGATATTTTGAATACACTCAAATGTTGCATTTCCTTAGATTGGTTGTTAATATGTTATTTTCCAATATGTTATTAAATCTTTAAGCACAGTTTTATAGCAACTGTTTACATAGAACATGCCTCTATTTGGTAATATTTTAGTTACAACGTTTTGGTTTCCTGAAACCATCATCAATTTTATTTTTCTTATGACCGCCATATTGGATTTTTTATTATATATTATACCGCGCGAGCAAAAATTATTTGCATCAAAGAGGGCTTGGATTAAAAAACGTAGGGCTTGGTTTAGATCACAATGATATGGGATCTAACCAAATCTAGGTTAAAATTTTTTCAAATTCATATGATGACATGATATGCCAAACTAATAAGTAATAAAATAAGTAGACAAATACAAATTTATTTTTGTCGTTTGCAAAATTAACAAAGTAAGAATATTCAGAAAAAAAAAGAAAAATAATTACATTAATTGTTGAAATTGGCCACCGCCATGCTTCAAGCATAAATTCACACGTCTCTTCATATTTTCGAAAGTGTTGACCAGCATCTCCGGAGAAATGTTACCACATTCTTGGATAATCCTTTCTTGTAATTGTTCTAAATTTGCAACTGGTGTTTTAAAAATAGCGTTCTTTAAATGAGGAAAAACGAAGTAATCCATAACCGTTAAACAAGGTGATCTAGGTGGGAATGCAATGTCTGATCGAAAACTGATCAATCTGTCGTCGAAAAAATTGCGTAAGTAGTTAATATTTTCGGCGGCAGTATGGGCGGTTGCACCGTCCTGTTGAAAATATCCAAAACGTAGTTCGTCGCCAAGTAATTGCTCCACAAATGGATTCAAAATATTGTCTCTATACCGCTGTGCTGTAACTGTGTCATGGAAAAAAATAGGACCAACTATTCTTCTTCGGGAAACAGCTAACCAGACACCAATTTTTTCCGAAAAAAATGTCAGGTCTAATAAATCATTTCTTTCCAATAAATTTTTGGTAAATTGAGAGTAATTCCTGCGTCTTTCAAAATCTGGGGCTGTATTTCTTGGAATACTTGCACTTTATAAGGAAATAAATATAGCTGCTTCTTAAGAATAGTCCTGCATGTTCCATAAGATCTGCCCACTTCTTAGGACTGGCGTCTTATACAATTTGTTGGCGTATTTTGTATTATTTCACGAACGTTTGCAACAAGTTCTTACAGATGGTCTTCCTGCACCTTTTTTGTGTTGTATAGAATTTGTTTCCCTAAACACAGCCACGGTTCATTTTGGGCAATGATAAAAATCCCCAGCGATAAAAGCAACGTTAGGATAATGTTCGTGAAAATCGTCCATGCACAAACCCGGATTGTATTGCCACTCACAATTTACTCTAACCCCATTTCGAAAATACGCTTCAACCATGAATGTTTTGTGCTATTCCGTAAAGCCCATTGTGTGAATTGTTCAAGAAATTGGAAAAATTAGCGATGAATCAAATTACTTGTAACGACTTCAAAGATGACGGAATAACTGATTGATTGTTAATTCAGGTAGTTACTGACACTCAACAGGTATTAAGCTCTACGGCTAAGCATTACGTCCTTAGATGCAAGGCCCTCTTTGATGCAACTAATTTTTGCTCGCACGGTATAAGTAAAGTGTTATTAATTTTTTATTTAGAAATATTTTCCCAAATTATTTTATATACATATACATATATTTTTTATATTTAAGGTGGCGGAGGTTATTCAGGTGGAAACGCAAACTCGACAAATGGCGATGGTGGCATGTCATTTGTTGACATATACAAAACAGACCCAAGGTTTGCAGCGGCCTATATAGGGCATAATGTCGGTCCTGGTTATGTCATTATCATACCAGCAATAGATGGTTGTGATTGCGACTACCAGTGTTTAGCTTTGGACGATAGACGGTCTGAAACGGCTTGTATATGTCCAAAGACATGGCGACTGGCAGAAAATAAACAATCTTGTATTCGTAAGTATATCTTTGCACCATTAAATATATTTTATATAATATTTTTACATAATTCCGGTAGGAATTAAAATGCCGTCGTCTAATAGATAAAAGTAACAATTGTAACAAAAATAGTTTTATCTTATTCCTGTAGAGAACACCAGAAACAAATAAAAACCTAAAACCAATACCTAGGTACATATTAAGTTTTTACCTACTCTGGGTAGGCAAAAAGGATCACCGTTGATCCTCTTGCCAGGTTTCAGAACCTCGCCCTTCAATTACTACTGCTACTATTAGTTTTTTACAATTACCTTTCGAAGTGCTCGAAATACTCCAGACTTTTCGACGTCATTATATAGTCTCCTCCAAATTGGAATATCATGCATTTACGAGATACCAATGGTAAACATCGAATTTGACACAACTTGTAATCATATTTTGATAAAATCTAAATCTTAAAATATTTATTCTAGTAGTAGTAGTAGTAGTAGTAGTAGTAGTAGTAGTAGTAGTAAAAATTGAGGGGAGGTTCCGAAAACCTGGCAAGTAGACCAACAGCGATCTTTTTCGCCTACCCCAGAGTCTTCCCCCAGTCACACTAACCACGAGCCGCTGATCCCAGGACCTGGTGCCTGAGTCTTCCCAGGACCTCACAGGTGCCCAGAAAATGCAGCGGGGTCTCTTCATCCTCCAGGCATCCGGCACAGATTGGGTCGTCTTCGACACCAATCAGTGCTAGGTGCTTCCTCAGCTTGCAGTGTCCTGTCAGTATCCCAATTAAGGGATTTAGGACAAGGACACATCGTCTTCTGTTTAAAATCCATTCTAGCTTAGCCTTACCCGGCCAAGCTATAAAGTACTTAGCTTGTCTGCACCCTTGGATCGTCCGCAATTGCTCCTTAGAGCGGCGTTCAGCCCATTCGTTTTTAGTGCAGATCCTACCTGCTTTTTAGTTATTCCTATAGCCGGCTCTGGTCCTAGGAATGGGGTCTCAGCTCCACGTCTGGCAAGATCGTTTTATTCTAGTAACAAACGTTAGCTAATATCACAGAGGTTATTTTAATTAGGTCTATGCTACAATAGTACACATCTATTTTATTGGCGAATATTGTAGGTAAGGTTTCTAAGATCTCTACAGATTAAATATAATAAAATTTTTACGATAGCTTATTATTCCTTTGTCAAAACCAACCCCTTTACTGAGTCAACTACTCAAACCGTCGCGTCGTTGAAAAGATTTAAAATATTAGTGAACAAAATTTTAAACATTTTTTGGTTTAAATTCATTGTCGCCATTGCTTGAACAACGATCGCGTGATCCCAGAAGATTAAGATATAATAAATGTCTGTTAAATTCTCAGATAATATTAAATTGCAACTGAAAATACATACTTTATTTTTTAGCTATTCAATTTCCACTGGATTCGCAATACCCTCCATGGTTCGTCGTTGGACTAATAGTCACAGTGTTTTGTTTGACTGTAGCCTTTGGAATGGTGTGCTTTGTACTCTGTAAGTATATTATACGTCTTGATATTTTCCCAGAAGTGCTATTAATTCTGAACAGTTTTGAGGTGAACATAGCCTCATCTTTAAATAATACTTTTCTTGCAAATAAATATAGTTTAAAAAACTAAAAAACACGCTTTAATAATTAATTAGTCAAACTAAAAAGCGGAAAATAAATATAGTTTAAAATAATTCTTTAAATTCTTAATATAGGCAGAAAATAATAATGAACGATAAACATTAGTATTATTGTGAAAAAAGCGTGGGTTGCTCGATATACGAAAAATATAGCACAAAGCGCCCCACGCTTTTTTTCACTATAATACTAATGTTTATCGCTTATTATTATTTTCTGCCTATATTAAGAATTTCAAGAATTATTTTAAACTATATTTATTTTCCGCTTTTTAGTTTGATTAATTATTAAAGCGTGTTTTTTAGTTTTTTTAAACTGTATAAAAATCGGGTTCAAAGAAGTCGGTTACAAACAAACATACATACAAACCCGAACAAACGACAAAAATTTTTAAAATTTTAAAAAATATTTGTAAAATTTTTATTTTGACGGGTAGAATTTTTTTTTTAATTTTTCTCTATTCTTAGCGACAATATCTATACGACCCTACGTTTGTTTCATTACTATCGGTTATTGTAATAATTCTGACATATTGACAGGTGTCAAATTTTGACAAGAGAATTTTTTGCGTATTTTTTTCAACTTTCCACCGTCTATACATACGACCTTTTCATTAATATCATTTTTTTAAACGATTTGACATATTGACAGCTGTTAAATTTTGACAAGAGAATTTTTTGCTTATTTTTCCCGAAGTCTCCGTATCGAATACTATACGACCCCATAATGGTTCGTCAGAATTGCTTCTTCGTTTTATACCTGACAGCTGTCAAAATTTGACAAGAGAATTTTTTGCGTGTAGATTATTGTATTGTCAGCGGTTCAAGGAAGTCCGTTACGGACAAACATACAGGTGAAGCTAATAAAAGCGTGTTCAAAATCGGTCATCTTTACCTAACCTTGAAACCAAGAGCTAAACAAAAATCGTGAATCAAAATATCTAGTGTTTGTTTAAAGGTGGTAGACAAAGAAGTATTATCAAAAATATTACCTTGTCGGACTGCCATTGTCTTTATTTTGTTAAAATAACCGAAACAAATTTTAAAGCGATACTATATACTAACTAACCAAAACGTTGTGTTAAGTAATAAAATAAGGACAATGGAAATCTGACAAGGTAATTGTTTTCAAAATCACTAGCTTGCAGTTTGTGAAGAAATTTTGGTTTGTATGAGTAAAAATTATTTTTTCTTAAAATAACTTGGACAGTGGATGCAGATTGTGAAGTAGTTTGTGAAATATTTCTCAATGAGGTTTTAGATTTTCCACGATAGCTTGCAAAACCTTTAATTGGGTATCTTCTTCCGTACACCAAACCTGATCCTTGTCAGAAAAAAACGGTTGACGCAATCATGAGTTATAACCCCTTCTATTATACAGTGTCACCAGTAAAGTCCGCATCATATAGGATTTTTTTTATTAATTGCTTTATTCAAAATTTGACTTTGGCATCAAGTTCTGCTTTGATCGAGATGAAAATTATGCAAAAAAATAGTATTCACGTGATTCGCATTATCTGTCAAATTTTAATATTTCCAAAAAATAATTCAAAAGTAGGGTTATTTCTGAAAATATCGAAAAAAGTTATAAGAAAAAGTTTTCTTAAATGCAGTTTCTAGCCCACATGCAAAATTTCAGCTGCATAAGATAATTTTGATTTTTTACCTATATTTTGTAAATTGCACCACTTTTGCAAAATAAGACTCAACGCAACCTATATAAACCTTCTTAGTTTGAACAATGCTTTATTTCAGATACATTTTCTTTAAAGTAGCGCCATATTAAATGTGTGTTTTTCTACAAACTCAAAATGGGCTATTAAAATTTGATCGCATGTGATGCAAAGATTATTTGTTTTTGACCCTGTATAAGGTAACTTTATAAAATAAGTATTTTTGAAAATTTAGTTTGTGTTTGAAAGTAAAAAAATAAAAAATAAAATAAAGGGGTTTTAAATTAAACCGTTGAAAATAGATATACTTTACGTTAAGTTAAACTAAATATTATTTTCCACTTAATGAACACTTTACTGATGACACTGGGTTCTTTTTTGTCTTAATATTAAGGTGTATTACTTTCAGAAACCAACTAAGTTTTCAAAAATACTTATTTTATGAAGTTACCTTATACAGGGTCAAAAACAAATAAACTTTGCATCACATGCGACCAAATTTTAATAGCCCAATTTTGATTTTGTAGAAAAACACACATGCATGTGGGCTAGAAACTGCATTTAAGAAAACTTTTTCTAATAACATTTTTCGATATTTTCAGAAATAACCCACTTTTGAATTATTTTTTGGAAAAATTAAAATTTGACAGATAATGCGAATCACGTGAATACTATTTTTTTGCTTAATTTTCATCTCGATCGAAGCAGAACTTGATGCCAAAGTCAAATTTTTAATAAAGCTATTAATAAAAAAAATTCCATATGATGCGGACTTTACTGGTGACACTGTATATATACGTTCTCGGTAGACTGCATCATGAGATAATCTGTTACTCAGATTTTTAAAATCACCTAGTTTTTTCAGATAACCGGTACCAACAGCAAGTATCGGGACTTCTAAGAAGAAAAGGCTGCCCGGTTTCTGACATGCAATTGAGCAGACTTAGACAGGCTTCTGGGAGCGTAACAACCCAGTACAATCCTAATTATGAATTTGGAGGCATAGTCACTACCATTGCTGATCTTCAGCATATACCTAGGGAGCAGTTACGATTAGTAAAGTAAGATACATAAAGATATTACCTAATATATTTGACAAACAAATACAGTGATGGGCTAAAATATGGAACAAATTCATTTAAAAATCAGGTATTCATTTTTTAAAAAAACGCTCGGACACGTCGATTATAATTCTTTCTTCCGGATTTTTTGCCTCAAAAAGAAATTATACCGGGTGTGTCAAAAAGTAGATGTAGCAAACAATTTTAGTTTTTTAAATAGAACCCCCCTATTTTTACTTATTACCCTAATTCTACGTCAAATTCTGCGCATAATTCATGTAGCATACTCTTTCCTTATCTCTAACGGGTTTAGAAAAAAATTACATCATAAAAAAAAAATTCTTTAAAAAAAGGTTAAAAAATTTGTTCATTAAGTGTTGAAAATGCAAACCATTAACTTCTTGACAATATGCTAATCTACTTAAAAACCCTTCTAAAACATTATTTACAGTATTTTCATTAATTTGCCTAATTTCATATCTAATTTAAAATTTTAAGTCTTCCAGATTTTGTGGTTTATCCTTATACACTTTTGATTTCAAATAACCCCAAAGAAAGAAATCCATGGGTGTAAGATCGGGAGATCTTGCAGGCCATTCTATGGGTCCTCTTCTACCTATCCATCGTTCGGGAAATACAGTATTCAAATACTCTCGTACTTGTCGAGCAAAATGAGGCGGAGCACCATCCTGCTGAAACCAAATAGACGCTTCTGGTAGATGAGGCTGATTCGGATTTGGAAAATCCGCTGCTAGTGTGGGAATTAATTAATTTTGAAGAAATTGTAAATACCGGTCTCCTGTAAGATTTCCATCGAAGAAAAAAGGTCCAATAATTCTATCATTTAATATCCCTGCCCAAACATTTACTTTTTGTGGGTATTGCGTGCGCTGTTCTCTCATCCAATGGGGATTATTTGTACTCCAATGCCGAAAATTTTGTCTGTTTACTGAACCATTCAAACAAAACATGGCTTCATCGCTAAAAAGTATGTTGCGATGGAAAAATAGATTTAAGTTGCAAATTTCCATCATAGTTTCACAAAACTGTAGTCGGCGGTCGGGATCATCTTCGTTTAGCTCGTGCAGCAACCTAATTTTGTACGGATGGTACTTTTCTTGTTTCAATACCCGCAATACAGATCGTCGGCTAACATCATTATTAAGGGCTACTTCAGTGGATGCACTATGAGGATTATCTTCAACTTCTAACAAAATGTTCAATTGTGAGTTTTCACTAATTTTTGGACGACCTGGCCGTAGACGATCCTTTACATTCCCTGTTTCCCTGAATTTCTTCTCAATTTTACTTACCGTAGATCTTGTAATCGGCCGTTCTGGATATTTAGCGTTAAACAAGTTACAAACTTCTTCTTGCCTTCTTGTTGTGTCTCCACATCCAATTAAAATTAAAATTTCGATTCTTTGTGTTTCATTTAAATGCACCATGATCACCGTTTTTCAAAATTATACCTAAACTAATTTTTGATTGACACATGACTTGCTATCGTAGTAACAATTCATTTAAATTTACCTGTTTACCTTTAAGTAGGTACATGTACCTTTTTTTAAAAAAATTTTTTTATGATGTAATTTTTCTCTAAAACCGTTAGAGATAAGGATAGAGTATGCTACATGAATTATGCGCATAATTTGACGTAGAATTAGGGTAATAAGTAAAAATAGGGGGGTTTTATTTAAAAAACAAACATTTTTTGCTACATCTACTTTTTGACACACCCGGTATAATTTCTTTTTGAGGCAAAAAATCCGGAAGAAAGAATTATAATCGACGTGTCCGAGCGTTTTTCAAAAAAATGAATACCTGATTTTTAAATGAATTTGTTCCATATTTTAGCCCATCACTGTATATTCTGAATTTAAGTCTCTATATTCTCTATAGTCTCTATAGTCTTTAAATTCATTATGCTATTAATTAATAAGCAACTATTACGAATATGTATTTATTTTTTTCTCTTTAGGGCTTTAGGTCAAGGGGCATTTGGGGAGGTCTATCAAGGGTTTTATCGTCAAAGACCTTGTGACACCGTTGAAATGCCTGTGGCTGTAAAAACATTGCAAGAAATGACTGTCAAACAAGCAGAAGACGACTTTTTAACTGAGGCCCTAATAATGTCTAAATTTAACCATCCCAACATAGTACATTTTATCGGTGTATGTTTTGACAAGCATCCTAAGTTTATTGTTTTGGAACTCTTGACTGGTGGAGATTTAAAGAATTTCTTAAGAGAATCACGGCCCAAACCGGTGAGTACTAATTTTTTAAATCAATATATTACTTATATGATAATACCGTACGAGCAAAAATTAGTTGCATCAAATGAGGCCTTGCATCAAAGGACGCAATGCTTAGCCGTAGAGCTTAATACCTATTGGGTGTCAGTAACTACCTGAATTAACAATCAATTAGTTATTCCGTCATCTTTGACAGTTGTTACAAATAATTTGATT
This sequence comes from Polydrusus pterygomalis, assembly GCA_963969555.1. NCBI lineage: Eukaryota > Metazoa > Arthropoda > Insecta > Coleoptera > Curculionidae > Polydrusus > Polydrusus pterygomalis. The sequence goes on along the minus strand of OZ018380.1, from coordinate 35,352,910 downwards.
CATCGCTAATTTTCCCAATTTCTTGAACAATTCACACAATGGGCTTTACGGAACAGCACAAAATATTCATGGTTGAAGCGTATTTTCAAAACAGGGTTAGTGTAAATGGTGAGTGGCAATACAATCCGGGTTTGTGCGTGGTCCTAACGTTGCTTTTATTGCTGCGGATTTTTATCATTGCCTGACAAGAACCGTTGGCTGTGTTTAGGGAAACAGGTTCTATACAACATAAAAAAGAGCAGGAAGACCATCTGTAAGAACAGAAGAACTTGTTGCAAACGTTCGTGAAATAATGCAAAATACGCCAACAAATTGTATAAGACGCCTGTCCCAAGAAGTGGGAAGAATGGAATGGAATGGAATGCTTGGAGCATGGCAGTAGCCAATTTCAGCAATTTATGTAATTATTTTTCTTTTTCTTTCTGTATATTCTTACTTTGTTAATTTTGTAAACAACAAAAATAAATTTGTATTTGTCTACTTATTTTATTACTCCTTAGGTTGGTATATCATGTCATTGTCATAATATGAATTTGATAAAAATTTAACCTAAATTTGGTTAGATATCGTCCCCATATCATTTTAATCTAAACCAAGCCCCACGTTTTTTAATCCAAGCTCTCTTTGATGCAAATAATTTTTGCTCGCACGGTAGGTCAAAAGCCTATATCGTCTTGCTTGATCGGCTTCTTAAATTCTAGATCTATGAATGTTAGGACTACTGATCCAATCGCCATTTCATTTTCGTGATAGATATTTTGTTACTTTTCCGTTTTATCCAATAAAAACCGGTCTTTGAGGCCCAATTACCTACAGTTTTGAAATAAGATTTGTTAAATTATAAATTAAAGAAAATACAAACCCGAACAAACCCGAAGCTTTGTCAAATTTGCCCTTAATACTAGTTTTCAAGAATTGTTGGTATAGGTATTGAATATCAAACTATAAGAATAGCGAATGTCCGAGAAAAGTTGACAACCCTTTTTTAGACGTATTGGAGGTGGTTTGGCCGCCATTGTGGAGTTGATCGTAACTCTAACCTTAAATCTATAGTTATAATGCAGCGCCTCCGCAACAGATGTCTCAAATTCACTGATGTGATGTCGTGGCGTTGCCGCATATCGTATTTTATTGGAATTTTTAATGATTTAAGCATTTTTAACAGACGATAAAATAGGAGGTTCTCAATTCCAGCCGAATGTATGTTTTTGATAATAATATGTACGCTGATTACTCCGGGGTAATTGGTCCGATTTTCACAATGATTTTACTGTTGCATCAGGTGTTAAATGTTAAACAAATAAAAGTAGATAAAAAGCGACAGCAAGTATAACTAAAATAGGTTTTATTTCGTCGAAAAATAGCATGTTAGAAATAGAAAACATGGCAGTCAATATGTTTTCATGTAATTAACGTTAGAACGTCAAAAGGTTGAAAATATTATATGGTACTAAGAAATTAAGAATAGGGACATTTTTAGGTCTAGACTATACTATAGGTAGGAAAATAAAGGTACGCTACTTAAACCTAGGATAGGTGTAGGTACTTATGTGAAATCAAGTTTTACGATAAGCTATAAAAATAAATTTAAAAAACTCATACAGCAAGTCAAACAGACAGGCGGCAACAATGTTGGAATTTAGCAGTGAAAAGGCTTGTCGTTAGTGGCTGCATCAACACGCTTTATTGTTGGTGAACTCATTGTGCCATCTATGAATTTAATGTAGCAGATTTAGGAAATCTACTTATATGGCCTTCTTATAGTTTGATATTCAATGGTACCTATATGTTAAAAGTCGAAGATGTTAGAAAGCGATTTTTTTGTATGTAAGAATTTCAACCATTTACTGCTCGTTTTAAATTTAATGTAACTAAAGTTTATTGTTTTTAGGATCGGCCTAGCCCAATTACAATGAAAGATTTAGTACTTATAGCTTTAGATATTGCAAGAGGTTGTAAATATCTCGAAGAGAAGAGATTTATCCACAGGGATATTGCTGCAAGAAACTGTCTTTTGACAACAAAGGGTCCTGGAAGGGTGACTAAGATTGCCGATTTTGGAATGTCGAGGGACATTTATAGGTAAAAAAATAGTTTGATGTTTTTTAAACTAAAATTACCGAATAAATTTTAAATCAAATTGTTAGCTTTATCAGTTTGAAGGATAACATTTTACTAGATTGATCTAGTCTAGATAATTAGTAAAGAATTGTTCTGTCCGTTTGATGCTCAATTTTTTTCCGGCCGTAATAACTTGTAAATAAAGTTATTATAATATATACAGTGTGTCCAAGAAAGTATGGGAAAGTTTTTTATCACCGATATCTCAGAAAATTTTATTCTTTATAAAAGTTGGTGCATGCCTTAAAACTATAAATGCATATTTCATAATATTTCACCTGCGGCTAATAGTAAGGGAGTAAATGCTATTTTTTCGAAATTGCCTTAATTATTAGAAATACAGCAAAATTTTATATGGAAATGTTCTTGCAAATTAGTAAGTTAGTCCAAATACGAAATTTGAGTTAGGTGTCACAATTTTTTATTTTTTTTTTGGTTAATCTCTATTTTTCCCTAACGGTGCACCTCTGGTCGATTTTTTGTTTACGCAATTTTAATATATTTATTAAATAACTTAAACATGGGTTTATAATAAAAATGGATTAAGTAGTTGCAAACTTTTTAAAACCTTTCAATGTTATGAGTTGGTTCAGATATTAGCGTGTTGCACGTCTACTTAAACAAATTTTAACCAACCTATGTTATAAACAAAATTATGATAGAATCCAACTCTATTCATATTACTGGAAATAATTAATAATTTATTTGTCATTTTCACCCAGTACGCTGAAGTCCAAAAACCTATTTTAAAGAAATGCATATAAAAATAAAATAAAAATTGACACACCTAACTTAAATTTCGTTTTGGGACTAGGTAAGTTTTTAATTTGCAAAAACATTTCCATATAAAATTTTGCTGTATTTCTAATAATTAAGGTAGGTACCTACTTTATTAATGCAATTTCGAAAAAATGGCATTTGCTCCCCTACTATTAGCCGCAGGTGAAATTTAATATGAAATATGCATTTATAGTTTTAAGGAATGCACCAACTTTTATAAAGAATAGTTTTCTGATAAATCGCTGATAAAAAACTTTCCCATATGTTGCATACTTTTTTGGACACACTGTATATAAGTAATTATTAATTTATGTATGTGCAGGGCGGATTACTACAGAAAAGATGGCAAAGCCATGCTTCCAGTAAAATGGATGCCTCCTGAAGCTTTTCTTGAAGGTATTTTTAGTTCCAAGACTGACGTTTGGTCTTTTGGTATCCTGTTATGGGAAATAATGAAAATGGGTTTCATGCCATACACCGGATGTACAAATAAGGAAGTCATGGATTTAGTTATACAAGGTGGACGGTTGGAACGACCGGAAAATTGTCCTGGTAAGTTTTTAAATCTCATTTTCTCCGGGGCCGACTAGCCAGATTTAGAGTTTACGGGCGTGGAGCTAATTGACAACCTTATCTACCAATCTGAAGTGATTCTAGAATGAACATAGAGTAAAAGCAAATTATTAAAATCGATAAATAGAACAACCAATTTAATAAAATCATACATGCCAAAATGTGTTATCCTTATTCTTTTCATCCGTTCTTCTATTTAGACATTTTTATCGATGATCTAGTCATTGATCTTGTCACAATAAATAAGTTAAAACAGTACCATGATTATAGTACAATCAGTTGTAAAATCTGGCGTAAGATAAACAATCACCTTTATAAAAAAAACGGCGTGTTGGTCTGCATCTCCTTCTATTAAGTTGGATTGGTTAGAGAAAACGCTTTTCACTTAGCGTCATAAACTTCAACTAATGAGAAGTGTTTCCATTTTGCACACTAGGGCGACAGTTTGAGGGTATTCGAGGGCTCAAATCTTAACTACTTTCCGAGAGGCAAATATAGCGTTTTTTTATTAAATACCCTTAGGTTAGGTTAGAGTGGCAGACCTCTGGCATTGACCAAACAGTCACACATAGTCCTGGAAGGACCGTTGTGGTACCACACGTATTCCGCGGAACCTATCCGCATCAGCTTCCTGATGGTTAACGCAACGTGACGTAGATCATAGTAGAATCTTGACAGCTTATTCAAACCAGCCACTGCTGTTAATAAACTTCGTGAGTCGACCCAGTTGCAGGCTGCTCACTTCCTCCAGATCATTAAAGAATGGTTCGCCCAGGGCATTGAACCTTCTCCTAGCGAGGCCGGGGCATTCACACAAGAAATGCTGAATACTTTCCTCCTCTTCTTCATCTCTGCAACTTCTGCAGAAGTCGTTAGTTGGTATTTGCATACGTTCAGCGTGTCTACCGAACAAACAATGTCCTGTGATTACGGCAGTGATGTTTCTTAGGTCCTTCCAACTGTGCTGTAATAGCGCTGCGGTTTTCCTGTTATCACGTAGGGGCCACAATTGCCTGGAGATGCTACAAGTTGGAAGCCCTGTCCATCTACTTTGCGCAAGTTGTTTAGCTGCTCGATCTATCTTTTCTTTGACTGATCCCAGTGGTCTAGCCACAGTATTCTCTGCTAGTTCGGCAGACATGCTTGCGCCCTCCTTGGCGAGCGCATCAGCAGTCTCGTTGCCATGTATTTTGCTATGTCCAGGAACCCAACACAGGGTGATTCGATGTTGAGCACCAAGTGTGCAGAGATTGTTGCGACTGCGCCTTACTAATTTTGACTTAGTGCTGCTGGGGCAAATTGCCTTTATGGCTGCTTGACTGTCTATATATATTACTATAGACGCAGCCGCTTTCAAGCCAAGGTGATCCCGCAGGGTGTTGACTGCTTTATCCACTGCAAAAAGTTTTCCCTGGAAAATGCTGCAGTAGTCAGGGAGTCTATACGACCTCTGTATTAGCATGTTCTCCGAGAAGATACCGGTTCCCACCCCGACGTCCATTTTTGAACCGTCTGTGAAGATCGAGTGATCCGCCTCCATTGTTACTTGACTGCCTTCCCTACCCGGAATGAGCATAGAAAAGCCCCTTCCAAAGTCTGGCAGCGAAACAGTGTAATCGGTCGGCTCTCGCAAATTTTGGCTTGGATATATCCTGAGTATGCTGCTGTATCTGTAGTTGGTGCTGGCCCAGCATTTCGACTCCTTCAGTCGCAGAGCACTTTTTGTAGCCACACTTTTTCCGTAAATATCCATGGGTATCAGATGCAGCATCACTTCCAGTGCCGCCGTCGGTGCTGAGTGAAGGGCACTCACTCCTAAACAAGCTGCCCGTTGTACCTTCGTTAGTTTTTTCATGTTTATTGCTTTGTCCAAAGCAGTCCACCAGACCAGGACCCCGTAGGTTAGTATAGGTCTTACAGTGGCTGTATAAATCCAGTGAACTATGTGGGGTTGCAATCCCCACTTCTTACCAATAGCTTTCTTGCAGGCATAGATCGCAACTGACGCCTTTTTAACTCGTTCTTGTATGTTCGTGCCCCAGTTAAGCTCGGATTAAATACCCTTAACAAGACCTGGTTCAAAAATTGTTGGAGATCCCAGGTGTGCCTCCTGTTGTAGGTAATCATGCTATTGCAGGTCATAATGTAAATATATGAAAGAGCGATTATTAATGTTTAAAACCATTCAAGTAAGACGTTTAGATAGCAGCATTTTATAAGAATCTCTGTACCTAATCATACATCTTCCTTTAAATTTTTATATTATCAATTTTATTGGTTCATGTCATGACATTATCAAAATATCCAGATCCTTATTTATACAACCTTTTTAAGGTCCAATATATGGTATTATGGCATCTTGTTGGCACCCACAACCAGAGGATAGGCCAAGCTTTGCCACAATCTTGGAGAGATTGGGTTATTGTTCTCAAGATCCAGATGTAATAAATGCTATCTTGCCAATGTTTTACGTGGCCCTTTCTAGTGAAAGGGACACAACGGTCATACGGCCTAGTGACTCTAATGATAATTGTCTACAGGTATGTCTTTTCCATTAGACTTTTAGAAGTACTTTTAAAATAGACCAGCAAATATATATTTTTTTAATAGCAAATATTCTAGTCAAGGAAAACCTTAACCCGACGGTAGTTTACTGGAATTATTGTTAATAATTTATTATTTTTATATTTCACATCATATTTTTTTTTTATGTGTCTTCGAAATAAAGTTGTATTTATCCATTAATAACCAATAATTATCCTATTTCAAACTTTCAATTGATGTGCTATACTTAAGATTTTTTTACAAATGCATACGCATATCTAATATACTAAATAAACGTCTTAACTCAAAGGTACTACCAAATCCATCGGACTACTTAGTGCCAAACCACATAGTACCCACGACTCCAGATGCCATAGAGTCGACGTCTTCTATAGAGAAGTTGATTCCCGATAGTTCCAATGATCATTGGGAAACTTCTTTTATTATGCCTAATTCAAAGTCTACTCAACCTTTGCTAATGGATAATAATAAAGATGAGGAAAACAACCAAACCGTAAGTATAATAAACTGCTTTAAAATTGGCTACTAGTGGCGCGAAATATAAAAGTACAATACGTTAATTAATGTAAGAAAGGGAATATCGCTTTGGTCAAAATTGTGATCTTAATAAGATATTTGTAAATATTAAGTTACCACAAAAGAAATCCACTTGCTGATATTGCTTACCAGTACTTTTTGTACCTAGGTGGACCAACTTCTTTCCATGGATAATGCCACAGCCAGCAGCGGACACAACAACAATTTTGTAAAAAACGAACCATCAATAAAATCGGGGGTATCATTAGATGCCAGTGCTCTAGCAAAATCAATGATGACCCCAAATCAGAAGAAAAAATATGCCAATGTTGACGAAAACGGCATAGTTCAAAATGGAGGCTACTCCATCAAGTATATTGGGAAGAATGATGGGGAAATAAACTGTTAAATATTTTTATACTCTTTAATGATTTAGTAAAAGGTATGTTTAAAAAGTTGTGATTGGGGTGCAAACAAAAAGACTTAGTAGCTACGTTTTTTATATTATCATAATATTTGAGTTGACAAGTCAATATTTTAAAGAAGTGTTACATGGTTTATTTTAAAAATCTTATCTTATGATACCATGAATGATGTGGTATTCGGGAATAACTTTTCCATAGGGATCCGCAGTTTGTCCCAAAACTATTGCCGTTTTTTTTCTCCAAAATCAGTCGAATTGTTTCCACTGCTCTTCTGGGAGGCAAAATACGTTTCCCTGGACAAATCTAACCTCAAAACAGGATTATATTTTATTACCGCCCACTAAAGGCTATGATTTAGGACTGTCCTTAAAGCCAGTTCCAGTTCAACTCAAGAATCTCTGCCAAAAATGTCTCAGCATTATTAAAAATATATAGGAAATGTCTGAAAATGTCTATGACAATTTATAATCATATACCTATGGGTTTAGTAATTTTATTTTACAAGTTTTTAAGACGTTTTATACGTTACGAATGATGTGTATGTGGGGAGAGATTCCCAAAGAACGTGTACAAGTTTTTATAATAACTGTAGTGTAGATTTTATGGGTCATTTGACTTAGAAATGTATATAAGATTGTAAAAACGTTTTATTGATTGAAAGTTTACGATAATTTGTTCCTAAGAAGTGAGTGGCTTTTTAGAGGCTCTGATATTTACCGGGAAAAGATTCTATGAACGAGAGAAAATATGAAAAGATTGTAATTACGTGTTATGGTTTGAAAGTTTAATAATAATTTCCGATAATAAAATTTATTATTGTGTACTTACCTTATATCTTATGATATTTACTGAGATACGAATTTATGATATTATATGAGAAATATTCAAAAGATTTATATAAGAATGTACGAGTTTGTTCAATCCAATAAGTCTATGAGATTTCACGAGCAAGAAACATACATTTTTTTTATGGGCGAAAAGAAAAGCACAAACTCTTCCTTCACCAGTTTATTAGAATAATAAAGATTATTCAAGATTATCTCAATATGTTTCGAGCGTAGAAACGTTCATCATCAGGAGATGGCAAAAATGAAAAGAATATTAATATTTATATTGCTGTTATTATAACGAAAAATTAAGAAATGAGAAAATGGTTAGCAACTTTAATGGAACTTTAGAAAATATTTTTTTATTTCTTTAAATCTTGCTGGTTAGTATTTTTTGTTTTAAAAACTCATAAAATCTCCTCGATGCTTAATGGAATGTCCTAGAAGTATTGTAGAATAATTAGGAAATTTTATTAGCCAATACCGTAAAAATCCAGGAACTTTTATGGTTTTGTCATAGGGAATTATATAATATTATAGAAATCTTACTAAAATTGTTTTAAGGATGTATAGGACGTTTTTGACCGGGATTAAACAAAAGTGAGGCTTGAGGATTATCGTGGGAATATTACGACTGAAATAGTTTTTCAATCTTATGGATTCCATAGTTCCCAAAATAAAAATAATTTTATTTAAAAAATATGATGCTAATCGTTTCAAATGGATACATTTTAAAATTGTTATGTATGCTTTATTGGAAAACTTTTTTTTTGTAAATATTGATTATATTTTTCCATATTTACTCCGCAGTTATTTAATAATATAAATTTATTACGCAAAATTAAAGCAGGTAACTATTAGTATTCAAAATAATAAAGTTACAAATACAAAACAAAACATAAGTATTGTTGGAAGAGCCAATTTAAATATATGTTCTCTTAATTAAAAAATATAACCCCATGTAATACTTGATTAAATTATTTTCTAGCAATATTTTAAATATTGCTAAGTCAATGTGGTACCTAAATGTTAATTTGTAAATGACTTAAGGTTAAGTAAAATTTTGTACTTGCTAAGGTAATGGTCAAAGCCCCTAGCGCGATATTATTGATCAATACGTAGATTGGATACAATATTGGTACATACAGTTTAAGGAACATTTGTCGGATAAGTTGAAAGCAATAAAATATATTATGCCCCATATTAAAATGTTACACTTTCGTCAACTACTTTATGGGTAAATGAATGGTTGAATTTTAGCTGCTTGGACGGTTTTTATTAACTAAATTTCTGAATCAGGGAGTACCACTGCTAGTGTTGTGGCTGAACTTTGTTTCTTAAATAAGTAATTTGATTTATAAAATGTATATCCTTTCATGGACATAAGTTTACGGAAACAAATCTAGTCCTGAAAATGGTGTGGCCTACACCGAAACGTTGGCATTGATTTAATTAATAAAAACCGCCCAAGCAGCTGAAATCTGACCTTTCATTTACCCATAATAATCCTCGTTAATTAGAATTAACTACTTATCATGCTTTTCTACAAGATTATAAAAACTGTAACTGTAAATCTTTGTATTAGTTTATTTCGAAATAAAAAAAATAGTTTTCCTACAGACTACAGGATGTCTTACAGCAATCGTCTATTAGAATATAGGCGGAAAGTAATGCGCTTTGAACCCTGCAAATTTGGACAATGGGGTTTTGCTCTTTTCAAATGAAATAACATCTATCAGTATATTGACTTTCTCCAGATCATTAAAAAATGATTCGCCCAGTGCATTTAACCTTCTTCTCGCGAGGTCGGGGCATTCACACAAGAAAAGCTGAATACTTTCCTCCCCTTCTTTATCTCTGCAACTTCTGCAAAACTCGTTAGCTGGTATTTGCATACGTTCTGCGTCACTACCGAAAAGGCCACGGCAGTGATATTTCTTAGGTCTTTCCGACTGTGCTGAAATAACGCTACGGTTTTCCTGTTATCAAGTAGGGACCACAATTGGAGGTGCTACAGGTTGTTAGCTCTATTCATCTGCTTTGCGCAAGTTGTTTATAGCTATCCGCTCTATCTTCTCTTTGACTGATCCCAGTGGTCTAGCCACATTGTTCTCTGCTAGTTCGATAGACATGCCCGCGCCCTCACTGCGAGCGCATCAGCAGTCTCGTTGCTATCTATATTGCAATGGCTAGCAACCGAACACAAGGTGACTTAATGCTGAGCACCAAGTGTGCAGAAATTGTTGTGACAGCGCCTTACTAATATTTAATATCGCTGCTTGACTGTCTATATAGATAGCTATAGACGTAGCTCCCCTAAGGCCAGGATAATCCTGCAGGATATTGACTACTTTATCTACTGCCAAAATTTCTGCTTGAAAGATGCTGCAGTAGTTTGAGAGTCTATCCTAAAGGTGTAGGCGTTGGCGTAGGCTTTGTGAGAGAATGCGTAATGTGCATTGTGGCAAAAAAATCTCGAATATATAGATATACCTACCGAAAATCAGTTAGGTAATCAGCAAAAAGGTACTTTCCAAACTGTTATTACAATGTGTATTCAATCTATCGTCATAATAAATAACTAACGTGCGTAACTGTGCTTTGGACTTTGACCAAAGGCGGTACACTTCAAGATCTATAAACTAACTAGGTTGCCAAACAAACTCGAACGAGACAACCTAGTTAGTTTATAGATCTTGAGTACACCTGACTTAGTAGAACCTCAGCATTTTAAAGATCTCAGAAGGATATAATGTAACTGTTCTTCTTTTTTGGGCAAATCGGATAAGGGGTAGTTATTTATTGTACTCAAAATATGTTTCATATCACACAATAGATAATACTGAAAATTTATTGGTATGCCAGAAAAATTACAATACCCTTTGTAAAGTTATTACAATTTTCAGAAAAAAAAGCAAACCTTTTTAAAAAAGTTTCAATTAGTTTTATCTACAAACACTATTAAACGTAGACTTTTTAATACATGGTATGTGTATGAATACCGCCGAAAACAGTGACCAGTGTAAAGTTTTGGATTTGGGAGCTCTACGAATTCTGCTATTACAGCAGGCATTTTATATAAACTTATTTGTATTTTCTGTACAATTCGAACAGAATGGCTCAACTACAGTGAAAGTTAGCGGAACAGTAGTTTTTGTATCTGGAATTTTCACCACTATAATGTTGTAATTAGTAAACTAATGTTTTGGGGATTTTTTTTGGAAATTGCACCACTTTTGCAAAATAAGACTCAACGCAACCTACATAAAACTTCTTAGTTTTGACAGTATTTTATTTCAGATTCATTTTCTTTAAAGTAGCGCCATATTAAATTTTTTAAAGTTTTTCTACAAAATCAAAATTGGGCTATTAAAATTTGGTCGCATGTGATGCAAAGTTTATTTGTTTTTGGCCCTGTATAAGGTAACTTCATAAAATAAGTATTTTTGAAAACGTAGTTTGTGTCTGAAAGTAATACACCTTAATATTAAGACAAAAAAGAACACAGTCTGATCAGTAAAGTGTTCATTGGGTGGAAAATAAATTTTAGTGGTGGGTAAAAAATTTAAATTATCTTATGCAACTGAAATTTTGCGTGTGAGCTGGAAACTGCATTTAAAAAAACTTTTTCTAATAACTTTTTTTGATATTTTCAGAAATAACCCCACTTTTGAATTATTTTTTGGAAAAAATTAAAATTTGACAGATAATGCGAATCAAGGGACTACTATTTTTCGCTTAATTTTCATCTCGATCGAAGCAGAACTTGATGCCAAAGTCAAATTTCGAATAAAGCTAAAAAGCTATTAATAAAAAAATCCCATATGATGCGGACTTTACTGGTCACCCTGTATAGGTACCAGATCATCGATAAAGTCCGATTTAAAAAAAATGTAGATAGTGTGAAAAATATTGCAAAAGTTTAACAATTTTAAATGTAAAACTAAAAAAAATGGCTTTAAAAAGATTAAAATCTATTTGTTTGAAAGATATTTTCTGAAAAACAGAATAACTTTTAAAATTTAAATTTTTCAGGTTTTTTATTAAATTTTTCCAACTATTTTTATGGTGGTATAAAGCTCATTTTTTGTCAATAATTATCCTTAAGAGCAAACACTAGTGACGCATTCGTCATTTCGTTTTTTGATTAATATTTCGTAACTTCTTCGATTTATTCATAAATCGGCCAAATACTCATCTTTGGAAAACAATTACCTATAATTTTACATTTACAAAGATTAAATTTGTAAATTAATAAAAGCAGAAAAAGAAATAAGGGCAAATTTGACCAAATTTAGTTTTTTGCTTTGATTAATTTATCAATTAATTTTTTTAACTTAAAACTGCAGGTTATTGCAACCCAAAGACGGTTTGGCTGCTTTTTGGAGAAAACGAAAAATAAACAAAATATTGATAAGAAAATAAAATCACGAATGAGTCACTAATGTTTAATCTTAAGCCCGTTTTGATACATATATAGAAAAATTGCACCAATTATTCCCTTCACCACTTTTTCCAAAACCTAATAAGTTTCAAACACTTTGTTTCAGTTTTCACATAAAAGAATAAATAGTATTAATTAAGTAAAATGGATGCAGAGGTTCTTAGGTTTTTTTACAAAAAAATTAGGATAATAATTTTACTACATGTAAATAGTAGAACCTATCGTATTAAAAATTACATATGTGAATGTAAGCGCTAGTAGGATATTTGATCCAATTTCTAAGTATAAGCAAAACCTAATGTATAGTGATGTAAGCTCCGAAAAAAATATTTTGTGGCAGGGTAACATATTTGTTATTCTTTGCTTAAGACGATTTTTACCATAATTAGAAGGTTTTAGACACCTGAGTTTTTGTAGGTAGTGTCTCAGTATACGACATACTGGTTTTGATGTGGATGTTATTTCAAAATAAGTTTTAAATAATTTATTAATAATTAATATGTCTTAATTTAATATTTAATAACTTAACTTTCTTTACTATGAATACATTTTTTTAACATTGTAAATAACAATCCCTTTATTTAGGAAACTACTTTTTTAAGAAACTTTAATATGTATCCGTATTTTTAATGTTGTATTCGTACAGAACGTATTTGTTTAAATAATTATTTGTATTTTTGCAAGATATCTAAAGTCTATCCAAACCTAATAGAATTTTTTAAGACGATGTTTCGCCACCGAAATAAATGTATCCATGGGCGTGCCGTCGAACGATAATTATGACTTTAAATTAATGCAATAAATATATTATTTTTTATAATTATTTGTAATCCAGTATAAACATGGTAAGCATTTTAGAAACCTGTCAAATCGAGCGCAAAAATAATTTACCTATTACTTGAATAAAAACTTTTGAATACGCGTGTTGTAATCAAGCGTAGAAATTGCTAATTGGTCGCAAAAAAGGGCTCCCTTCTCCCCTACACCCTTTCCAATCCCATCCTGTATTTATAAGAATATTAATCATTGTTAAAACTTTTAAATCGAATCAAAAAATCAAATCTAAAATAAAAAAATATGTATTCATACGCTGTTGGAATCGTCAGATGATTCGGAACTGGATTCATTCGCATTTTGAATCATTAGTGGTGCTACTGGCGGTAAAATAAGATATTCCTCCTTTTTTTTTATAACGTGGGCCACACCGTTTTTCCAAATATCGTGGCTTAGTTCACTTACTACTTGCCGAATATTATCGAGTACTATTGCGCTTAGTGTTGGTGACTGATTACATTTACGAAGACGTTTTTTTATAGTGCCCCAAATCATTTCTATAGGATTAAATATGCAATAATAAGGAGGTAAACGCAATACAGTATGGCCCTATCTAGTGCAAAGATTATCAATTAAGTATTCATTTTTAAAATTTCGACTCTTTATCATTTTTAGTAATTCTTTTTTTACCGGGACCTTCTCAGAAATTTTCATGTTTTTACTCCTTATAAAATTTAAAATGTCCTCCTTTTTAGTCTTATTATTCGGGATTTTGTTTAATATACGCGAATGGTATGATGCATTGTCCATATGACTATTACCGAGTTTGGTGGAATGTTTGGTAAGAGCTGATCGACAAACCATTTTTCAAATAAATCCCCAGTCATGTCCTCATGATAATCGGCAGAAGATGTTGATATATTTTTGGCCGACAAAAGCAATGCATTGGGCACGAAACCGTTTTCACCTCCAGCTTAAAGTATTAATATGCGCTTTCCTCTTGAACACGGTGTATTTAAGCTACAATTTTGAGTTTCATCTACCCAACCGTACTGAACAACATCATGAGTATCAAACCATGTCTCCTCTAGATATACTATATACCTTTTTGATTCGGGATATTCTTTTCTTTTACGCAAATATTCTTGACGATGTTCAACGAGACGGCGTAACTCCATTATTACCATTCGATTATTAATTTTTTTATGTTTAAATCCGCAATTTAATAAAATACCCCGAAGCGTTTCCAATGACTGATACTTATAATCAGGGTAATCGCGTAACTTATCCCAGATAATTTGTAATGTCGGTACCGTATTTTCCTTGTATGAATTGTAAACAATTCGTCGAATAACATCTTTTGCTGCATCGTCAACTTTCCGAAACTGTTGGTTATTTTTCTTTCGCTTTACCGAATGATCTGTAACATCTCCTGCCTTAATTACGCGATAAATTGTAGATATCAAAAGTAGTGTTAATTCGTTAATTCTTTTTATTATGAATTTATCTAACTGTTCGGGATTTTCTTTTTTTAAACAACCGTAAATATTTAAAATTATTCGTTGACTTTGAACATGTAAATCTTTATTAAACTCCGAACATTTTTCGGCTAGCGATGCGGTCGTTAGCGAAGGTAATTCAACATGTAATAATTTCCGTTCATCTACATCAAACGGGCGCCAAAAAGACATTATTATAATAAAAATATACTTATCTTAACGAAAACTCGGAAACAATCGAAACACGTCCACACACGACACTGCTTTTCTAGAAACTAACCGTTTAAAAATAACATCTCAATAAAATAGCATGCGATGATACTATAATATTATAAGTGGAAAAGAGACAAAGCGTTAGAAACCAGAAACCAGTCGAACGGAATGCCGACCGCGATCGTTCAACCTTTTTTAAGTGAAAAGTAAGCCTAAAATCTGACCACCTAGCGCGTAGTATTTAGTAGTAGTGAGCAATCCTGGTATATAGTGCTGTTGGCGGCGTTATTTGTAGTTTTTATTGCCATTTTAAATTTCGATGGAAATATCGTCTTTAAAAATTCTATTTGGTTTGGAAAGAGCTAATAAGATAAACACTATTACATGTCATAGCCTTCTCGGTTTTAAAGGATTGAGTGAGACATCTATAGGGGCGTCGCCGAGAGGTGAGGTCCACCTGAGACCAGTTATATACGCCATATATTTTCTTACTTATTTGGGTGCCTCCTATAATTACCTACATATTTTTAAAATTTTATTTAAATCGATTCAGTATTATAGCCGAAAAAAAAAATAAAAACTAAAAAATATCCGTTTTGCACCACTGGTTTTAAAAGTTAATAAAAAATAAAAATAATGCCTCGTTAATAAAATTATACAAATATACTTATTAAATAAAGTCTAACAGTCGCGTTAACCAAGTTTGACTAATACGAATTGTACAGGGTGTCCAAAGTTTAGTGTCAAACTTTGCAAACTTTAAAGCAATTTATTTTTCTTATTTCAAATAGGAACCCCTGTATCTTTTTTTAAGTCATTCGATGCAAAATTAAATCAAACATTTGTCCTAATTACAACCCCATCGCAATTTCTAACGCATCAAGACTTATTTGCAGAAAACTCATTTTATCAACTATTCCAACAGTCATTATTATGAATAAATATCGAAGGTGGCTTTGATAAACAATTTATTGGTATTAAAGTTTATTAAAGTAACAAGAGACCATTTTGACTTTAGTAATTTAAAAGTTTCGAATATTGTTAAATTGTAAGTTAATTATTTAAGCTGTTATAAGTAATTTATATTGTTTTTTGTGATGGACTAAAACCAAGAAGAGCTCGTAGATATGATTTTTATAATAGGAGCATGCGAAAAGAAAACTTTTTTGGCAAGCCGAGTTTACGCACAGCGTTATCCGAAACGACGACATCCAGACAAACGGAACCTGCAAAACATATTAGAGAGGTTTGTACAAACGGGAAATGTAAACTACCCAAAACCAGTGAGAAATAAACCGGTTCGAACTGAAGAAAATCAATTGGCTGTGCTATTATCTGTTATAGAAAAAACTTCAGTTACTCAAGCAGTCGCTGATGCCGTAGATGTAATCGAAAGAACAGTTCAACAAATTTTAAAGGATAACCATATCCACGATTATCATTTCCAGTTAATAATTACTAAAAATTATTTAAAAATATTTGAAACTTTTAGATTACGAAAGTCAAAATAGTCTCTTATCACTTTAATATACTTTAATACCAATACATTGTTTTTCAAAGCCACCTTCGCTATTTATTCATAATAATGACTGTTGGAATAGTTGATAAAATGAGTTTTCTGCAAATAAGTCTTAGTGCGTTAGAAATTGCGATAGGGTAGTAATTAGGACAAATGTTTGATTTTTAATTCTGCATCGAATGACATAAAAAGATACAAGGGTTCCTATTTAAAATAAGAAAAATAAATTGCTTTAAAGTTTGCAAAGTTTGACACTAAACTTTGGACACCCTGTACAATTCGTATTAGTCAAACTTGGTTAACGAGACTGTAAGACTTTATTTAATAAGTATCTTTGTATAATTTTATTAACGAGGCATTATTTTTATTTTAATTAATTTTTAAAACCAGTGGTGCAAAACTAATATTTTTTAGTTTTTATTTTTTTTCGGCTATAATACTGAATCCATTTTAATAAAATTTTAGGGGTTAGTAGGTAATTATAGAAGGAACCCAAATAAGTAAGAAAATATATGGCGTGTAATAAAAAAAAATACATCCTTATGACGACACACTTTTTTAGAACACCCTGTATGAAAAAAAATATTTCCTGAAATGCGCCCCAAGATACAGGTAAGGTCTGTAAAATATCAAAATTCTAACTTAATTACTAAGTAAGCTATAGAATACCGGAGGTGAGGTGCAGGACCCTGTATACTAGCCTAGCTGTAGAAAGCTGCGACCTAAAGTCGTCCACGGGGTAAACGTCAATTTTTAATTTTTTTTTAATGAACAGGTCTTTAATTTGTTTCACTCACTTCTTCTTAAATTACAGAAGGTGCAATCAGAAATATGTATAGTCGATCCACATCGCATTTCTAGAGCTCTAACATCTAAGGAGACAAATTTAACATTTTTTAACGATATTTTAACTAAAAAGTCAAGAAGTTAGTATAATATTGGCACACCTATGGTCTGTCCATTTTATCTTGAGAAAGACGACAGAAAAAACAATTGAACAAAAATTGACGTACCAAATTACACTGTGACAGTGTGTTAGGTCACTTGCCATTTATTTTACCTACATGTCACATTAAAGAAATTAGATTTATCTCCACACGAAGTAGGGATGTTCTACATCAGATTCCACAGGTTCTTTCTGCGCATGCGCCCGCAGTGCGCAACTGTTTCTGAGCCGTTTTTAGCTGCTTTAAAACCGTTTTTGCTGTTTTCTTTAACAACAAAAAAAACAGCAAAAAACGGCTGAAAAACTGCTAAAAGCGGCTCAAAAAACAGCTAAAAAGGCTTTAAAACAGCAAAAAACTACTCAAAAACTGTCAAAAACAACTGCACGCTGCTGGTTCATGCACAGTAGACCCGTGGAATGTGATGCAGAACATTCCTTCTCCCTCTACTCATTTTTCCAGTACCTATAGCTCTAGAATTACGAGGCAGCATATAGTTATACATAAAGTAATTTATTTTGAATTGTAGAGGTTTTTTTTTATTTTACTTTATTACTTTGATATAATATTGGTTATATTAAACGACATCCTTATAGGTACTCAATTATTTTATAGATTACACTAAGTTGTTTGTTAAAGTGTGCGAGTTATAACCCCTATTATACCCACTATTCATAATAGTCAAATAAAATCTACGAAAAGAAAATGATAAAACAGTTACAAAACTCACCGGTAAAATTTAAATAATAAGGTACTGTTTAAAAAATCAGTTACTAGATTAATTTATATTAGGTATTTATTACTTCACATCTATGGTTAACATTTTCTTTTTAAATGCATTATGCCCTGTCGGTAATATCTGGGTCAATGGGCTTATTCACTATACCCGAATTTATTATATTTTGCATTGACATCCGGAATTAGAACTTATAGATAACTAGCGTATACCCGGCATGCGTTGCAACCCGCTGGTATAAATACAAACCCGATATATTAGTACCCGGCATGCCACTTTCTGAAATTGCACCCGTGCGAAGCCGGGGCGGGTCGCTAATTATACATAAAAACCTTCCTCTTGAATCACTCTATCTATTAAAAAAACCGCTTCAAAATCTGATGCGTAGTTTTAAAGATTTAAGCGGATATAGGGACAGACGGGCGATAGCGACTTTGTTTTATACTATGTTAAGATACATCCCTTCAATACAAAGACGCCGCGACAGCATAAAGTTTGAAAACATGAGATCAGATATTTAGTAATATCATCCCATTATCCGCGCAATTCTTTTATATGCCAGTCGCCACCGAAGATAATGGTATCCTTGTTTCGATAAGTTAAATAGAAAAGAAGAGAAGACAGACGCGGGATATCATTCAGGTAGATGCCGAAGAGTCGACTTTCAGCTCCCATTCCTGCGATTTGTCCATCTGTGTTGTGACGTAGATCACTACATTCGCGAGTGTTTATTAGAGAGCGTATTTTGTTTATTTATTTTCTTAATAAATAGTCCAATATTTCAAAAATTTTAACCGTAGAAAATTTTATTTTTTCTTTCGCTATGCGATGGGATAAAAATCAAAATTTAGTGAAAAAGCCCGTTGTATCTACGTATTTATTTTGTATTTTGCTGGCATCGTACGGAAATTATACAGCAAGTATTTTAGATATATTTTACCAAAATATTTAAAGATTGTTATGCAGGGTTTGTATGAAAAAAAAAGAAGTAGAAATTTACGGAATGTGATATTCTAAGCCCTGTATATTGTATAGTTTATTGTATAGTATATTGCTTGAAATTGAGACTTTTAATAGATATTTAATATTTTTTTTTTAATATAATTTTTAACCACAAATTTTGATTTGCTCAAAATACCATAAAATAAGTGTGTCCAAGAAATTTTGCAACATGGGAAACATTCTTTCATAAAAAAATTTATCATGTTTTTTTAGAATTATATCTTATAGCATCGATTCTAATTATTAAAGTTCAATCTAAATCTAGGATAAAAACGGGAGTCCTAGGACATTATTTGTGTAATCTACATTTCATTTTTGTTTTTACTTCTGCCCTATCTAACATATAAAATTATTTTCAGTTTTAGGGAGAATTATTAATAAACTTATTATTTAGTTACTTAACTGAAATGCAAGCTTTTTCGACATTGGTAAAATTTAAAGAATGAAAATTTACCATGCATCTGGAGTAAGTGAATACAGGGTGTTATTTAAGTATGTGGCCAAACTCCAAGAGGTGCTTCTTTAAGTGATTCTAAGAAGAAAAGTTCATATAAACATGGGTCCGAAAATGCATAGTCTTTACGATACAGTTTCAAAATAAAAAAAAAATCGGATGTTCGTAAGTATCTCAATACTCTTTTATTCGATTTTGTTGAAATTTGGCAATTATGTTTGTAATAACAAGAGGATAATTTACCTTCAATTAGATTAAAATTATTAAGTCCAGTGGCGTCCCAGAAGACAGTCTAACTAATATTTTTGACAACAAAATTGCGCGCCACGGACTTTTTTAAAATTATGTATTTTTTTCGAATTAAGCAACTACAAATACAACTATTTTATCTCCTGAGATTTTTCCATTTCTCGCTTTGTTTTCGAGAAAAAAAATAAAAACCACTTTATGGCATGTCCCCGTGACAATAAGAGTTATAGTTGTTACTTTTAAAACATTGCAGTAATAAATTATTACTTTATGCGATTATTTTATGTTAACTTCTTTTATCGATTACAGTTTTAATCTGTGCGAAAAAATTCAAAAGAGGACTATCGTGTAATTTTAATTGCTTAATAGTTTGGTAAGTAAATTAAATTTTTTACTCTTATTGTCCCGGGGGCATCTAGACATTCCGCTATAGGATTCGGCACCCGTCCCTATTCTGATTGGATGATTTCAAATTCCGTCTAAAATGTATATTGGCAACCGGGTTGTTCGTTGTTACCCAGAGCATTTTATTTTTATAAAATAATATTAGTTGAAATAATTGAATTAAAAAAATGCTCTAGGTAACAACGAACAAACCGGTTGCCAATATACCTTTTAGACGGAATTTG
Source organism: Polydrusus pterygomalis (assembly GCA_963969555.1). Lineage (NCBI taxonomy): Eukaryota > Metazoa > Arthropoda > Insecta > Coleoptera > Curculionidae > Polydrusus > Polydrusus pterygomalis. The sequence goes on along the minus strand of OZ018380.1, from coordinate 35,332,640 downwards.
AAATCATCATCATCAGAATAGAGGGGTGCCGAATCCTATAGCGGAATGTCTAGATGCGTCCCAGGGAGATGCAATAAAGTGGTTTATATTGTTTTTCTCGAAAACAAAGCAAGATATGAAAAAAGCTTAGGAGATAAAATAGTTTTATTTGTAGTTGCTTAATTTAGAAAAAATACATAATTTTAAAAAAAGTCAGTGGCACACAATTTTTTTGTCAAAAATATTAGTTAGACTGTCTTCCGGGACGCCACTGGACTTAATAATTTTAATCTAATTGAGGCTAAATTATCCTATTGTTATTACAAAAAGAATTGCTAAATTTTAACAAAATCGAATAAAAGAGTATTAAGATATTCATCAACATCCGATTTATTTTTAAAAGTTTGACACCCTGTATCGTAAAAACTATGCATTTTCGTACCCATGTTTATATGAACTTTTCTTCTTAAAATCTCCTAACGAAGCACCCCTTGGAGTCTGGCCACACTCTTAAATAACACCCTGTATAACAATTTGGATATTTCAATTAAATCTCAGAGCTCTTTAAAAAACGTTAAAAAATTATTAAAGGATGATTTATTTAAAAACATAATAAAACCTGATAAAACCTTTTTAATACTCAAACGCTGTTATTTCATTTCGAAATGTGTTTTAATATTTTATAAAGTTTGTTAAAGTGTAGCATATTGCTAAACAAATTACTATTACTACTACTACTAATATTTAACAATACATACCTGATGATGGTACCCGAAAGACGAAACGTCAAAATTGATATCTGATAGCGATATATATGTCAGAAAGATAAAATGCTACAATGAAAATGTTAAATTAATTTCAAAAAATAAAAGCCGAAACGAGAATTTTCGGTTTTTCACCCATAATAACTTTTGTTTGCGCACGAGATAAGCTGTACGGATCTAAAGGTGTATTGTCTATGGTTTATACAAGTTAACTCCACTTGTTAAGAAAACTCATTTTTTTAAATCGTTTTTATAATTTTTCTTAAACTAAATTAGTTAGCGAGTTAAGAGAACCACAAAAGAAGTAAGAGGGCCCTCTATGCCGCCACGGCTTCTCAGTCCAAGGTAAGAGCCTCAACACGTTTATTTTGTGCATATTCTCTTGTTTTTTTCTTAAAACTAACATATCTTTGAAATACAGTCCATACTTTTACATGCGTTACCGCATCACCACTCTACTCTTGGTATCAAAATGGTGCATTTTTAATTTAGATAATGTATAGGTACCAGTGGCGTGCGGTGAAATTTGGGGGAAGGGAAGCAAATTTTTTTTCAGCAAAAAACACACAACACAAGCACACAACTTTTCAGTTTCAACCGCGGAAACACGATTTCCCTCGGCCCCGACCTCGAAATCGGCTGATGTTGATTTAGACGACGCCATCCTAAACTAAATAGTAGACCGTTAAACAAGCCACGCAATAAAACCATAGACTTCTCAAAAATAAATATAATAAAAATAAAACCAATAATCAGCCGTAACTACTGCTTATTCAGTAAGAAAACTATGCTGTGAGCATCATTATGCTGTGAGCAGCATACAGTTACCACCTGAACAATCGCCCGCGAAGCAAAACATAATCAGCTGACGTTCAAAACACCCAATAAATCTATGATAATCAATCCTAAGCAACTGCTTATTCGGTAGTAAAGCGTCCGCAACTTGAACTCTCAACTTTTGCATTTGACTCAGAAATTTGTATATGGAGATCAGTAAGCAAAGCGATGTAAGTATTACATTGTCGGGGTGGTAGGCGGCCGGCCAGCACACGGGTCGCGGCGGTACACGGGTGCGAAGATCTTCTCCGATGAGAGGGGGAGAGAGACGAGAGATATACAGGCTAAGGCCAACTTTTTTAGAGGCTTTCCCGAAGTATAATAATTGTTTTATTTATTTAGGATAAAATGAATTTATTAGGATAAAAAAAAGATAACGTTTTGGTTTTAGGGGAAGCAATGCTTCCCTTGCTTCCATGGACCGCACGCCCCTGATAGGTACGTATGTTGCATAATTTCTGGCCATGTTATATAATACACTCCCGTGCAAAAAAAAACGGGCATCATAAAATTTGGATTAAGTTTTAGGGCTTTATAATTTTTTTATTTTTACTTCGATTTAAGTGATTTTTAGAGAGCTCTAAATACATTTATTAGTTTTAACATGCCTATGGGGGAGAGTCCCCTAGTACCGGACATCTCCCAATACCGGACATAGTCAGTTTCTTCACTTTGCCGATAGGTGGCGCCCAAACATGAATAGAGTTATAGTCGCGTCTGTTACTAATGTTACCTCTCCGAAGCGTTTTAATCTATGGTCAGTTTGACAGAAGTTATCAAAGAAAAGGTTAATTTATGGTGTTGTTCTTTGTTTATTCTTTACTTTTAAGCCTGTGTGCAGTGATTTTGCCGCATTACACTTTTCTGTACCGAAAGGCACATTAGCAGACAGAATAAAACTGTTAAAGTCTGGCGTTGAGGTTACCTTACCTGCTAAAACGGGGAGATTTAAGAAGACATTTTCAGAAGAACTAGAATCTGTTAGTATTTCTTTGCGTCCGGTACTGGGTGACCATTTTTCGAATCATCGAAATGTAACCGTTTTTTATTTTATTTTTTTAATTAAAAATACCTTAAATATTTAATAAAATGTAGTACGTACTTAAAATGGTATATGTTTACGAGTAACAGAGTGTTTTTTTATTTTATTTTTTTCATTTTTAAAGTGGCCAGCTCCAAAAAAGCTAAGGTGTCCGGTACTAGGGGACTCTCCCCTACAGATTTTAAGAGAAATTGGTTTTTGGACATATTATACAAGGATAATCGAAAAATTGTTTTTTTTGCCTAGTGTCAAAACACCCTGTGGAATAATTAGTAAGCAAAATTACTTCAAAATATCAGTTTCCATTAAGCCGCAAATACTACTTAAATAATACGTGCATTTGTTCTCACCCAAATGGAAAATGATCTTGATCTCAATAATTTAGGAAACGCAAAACTAAAGCTATTGATGACCGGTTTTTTGTCTTCGGAATCGTCGTTTGTCGAATGTCAGTTCTTGGACAATTCGTCGAAGATTACACGAAGGTAATTTAAACTCACGCAGACCTTCAACTGGATCTGAATTACTACCGCGTCATAAAAGTCAAGAATGGAAGAATATTACCAAGGATGATATTCACGGGATAATTGATGGCATGAACCGACGCGCGACGTGTACAGGCAGTCAGCGGCGCACCCAGGATTTTATGTTAGGGGGGGCCCGCCAACCAGTGCTGGAAGCAAATTTTTTAATAAACTTTTAAGTTACGCATTTTTCCAGAACTTTGGAGCTTTTTTAACAGGTACTCTTGCAGGGAAGATCGCAATAGCCTAGTCATGGGAGTCGTTAAACGGGTTCTTAGGGGGGGGGGAGGCATTGGCGGCTTGTGACTTGTTAACTTGGGGGTGTACTAAAAGCCTGCTGTAGGCGAAATGCGCCGCAGGCGAAATTTTTTTAAGACCACGCCCAAATTTGGTCAATAATTATTATAGTAAATATTTTAAAAATTTATGATTACCTTCTTATTTTATTGAAAATGAAATAAGATAAAAAATAGAAAGGCTAATTTATTTTTCATTAGTGGGTACATTGTTTAAAAGTAAAGTTCATTCATCTGTTTTTATTTGCAGCAAACTTATCAATAACAATAAAGTTCCTAGATTTACACTTTGTGGTATGTATCAAGTTAATTTCGAGAGTTTAGGTCTTCCCTTAATTTTAATTTTAATTTTTTGCTCAATACTTAATGAGCTAAAATTGTTTCTCAAACATTCATAGTCGTTTTGGCATTAAAACTGTTTATTTTTATTAAAATAAGTCTTTAATACCCCAAAATAATAACAAAAATATAAAGGAAAACTCGAAATAATAAATTCTTAAATTCAATCAAACCATATTAAACCTCAATAAGTCAACTTTTGTCAATAAGTCAACTTCCAGGGGGAGGGGGGGCAAATGCCCCACCTGGCCCCCTCAAACGAGGCCACTTTCATAATTTTTATTTCATTGGGGGTTTTGGGGGGGGCCAAGGCCCCCTTGGCCCCCCCCTGGGTGCGCCACTGCAGGCAGTAGTAAGGGCTAGGGGAGGCAATAGAAATTATTGAGATGTGTTTAAGTGAAAAAGTTGTTGTTGGTACCTGTTAAGTTTTTTTTGCAAAAATGTTATTTTTTAAATTTTAGGTATAACCACCTTTTTCCGTAAATTTATTTGTTTATTAAATCTTACTTATATCTACTCTTATTACAGTAACATTTGTTTTCTTGAATTTTAATATAGTATATAAATATATAAGTCTATTTTATTTTGAATGAAATGGCAATGAGAAAAATATGGAAAAATTTAAATTATTGACATTATCAAGATCATTTTGCATTTTGGTGAGAACAAATGCACGTATTGACATGAACCAAAAAATAAAATGTAAAGAATATTTGCGGCTTAATGGAAACTGATATTTTGAAGTAATTTTGCTTTCTACTTATTCACAGGGTGTTTTGACACTAGAAAAAAAAACTTTTCGATTATCCTTTTATAATATGACCAAAAACCAATTTTTCTTAATATTTGTATAGGCATGTTAAAACTAATAAATGTATCTTGAGCTCTCTAAAAAATTACTTAAATCGGAGTAAAAATAAAAAAGTTATAAAGTGCTAAACTTAATCAAAATGTTATGATGTCCGTTTTTTTTTGCACTGGAGTGTATATTATGGTTATTTTTTAAAATCTATTTTATAATAATGATTTACAATATGCTCAGTTAAAATAGGTGCATTTTAAGATAATTAATAATGCATTAGGTCTCAAAAAATTAGAATAGTTTAATTTAAAAAACAATGATTCTGGTATGGTTGTATGTTACCGGGATTAATAAAAACAGACAATACCCATACTCTTTTTAAAACCCTGAACATTTTCCTAGTGAAACCCGTGGTTGTGTATACTTGTGTGCACTATTTGGCTCAACGAAATCCTTTGGAAATTAAGTACAATAAATATTTAGGTTGTGTACTATTGGTTTAATCCTGAACCTGGCATGTTGTAGCGACTTTTACTCTTGTTGACATCTTTTACCTTTTAAGCTACTCATTGTTGTTTTTTTAGGTATACAATTGTTATTTATTTATTATAAAGTTACAAAAATATAGAATGATAGAGATTTTTTATACTTAGTGTCCTGTATCTATGCTGCACAGTTATTACTTACAGTAGTTATAAACAAAATAATGTTTTAAATTTTTAAATTACATTTTTCATTGGACGAGATTGCTAAGAAAACTGAATAGTTATGTGCTTATCGTAGGCGCTAGAAAAAATCTTATCGAAACAACCATAAGTCAAATGCGAAAAACTCTATACCTAAACTTTTTACTGAATAAAAAAGGTCATTATTAAAAATATTTTCAAAAATTGGATACAAATTATCTGCCAAAATAAAATTTTCCATATATTTAGTTTGACTTTTTTAAAATTTAATTAATTTGTAGCAGTCTAGATTGAAAATAAAAAATAAACATAAAAATGTTATAACACGTCAAAAAATGACAAGTGAGGTGTCATTTCACTCATAATGTAATGCTGAACCCAAATAAGTAAAAATATACAAGATGTCCCATTTAAAATATCAAAGTCAAGGTCACTTTCTGTCAAACCGGAAGTGCTAACAAATTGAAAATTATGACACTAAATGCAGACTCATCTCTTATGCATAATCTCAAAATTGCATTTTAATATCTAAGTATAAAAAAGAGAAACACCCGGTATAGTAATAATGGATAACTTCTGGAGCATAGATGTAGGATTTTGTAGAAAAATATATTACCTACATGTAAGAATTCATTTTTATTCAAAATATTACTCTATACCTAGACGTGAACATATAAAAAAAATAATTGTTTTACCTTTAGTTGTTTAAGTCATGTTTAAATACATAAAGGTATTCTATATTTTTGTAAAAAGCTGAATAAATGCTTTAAGTAAACTTTAAGACATGTAAATAGTACTCAGTGTAATAAAATTATATTAAGAAATCAATGGAATGTTAATATTAAAACCAGAACTTTTGCATTATACCTTAAATTGGGTTCACCTGTACATGTCAGTTAGGTAATTATCATATTTTTAGCGCTTCATGTATATATTTGGTCACAACTATAAAATATACTGGGTTAAAAAAACATTAAACTTCATTTACTTAATAATAATGACAGTGACGTTAATATTTGCTCCTGTGGTAGAAAAATTCGTGTATCTGATAATATGCCGTCTAACTAAATACACATTTAAGGTGAGATTAATAAGTCAATGCATGTCACTGTCAGTACACTAACGGTAAACATTAACCAATCGAGGGGTTACAGAATCCCCTCCCCTTTCCCTCTGAGCCCACTGGAACAAAAATTTTACAAATACATTTTAAAATAATGTTCTTAAATTAAATTCGTTTGAAACTAGTAATATAGTGTGTTTATTTTGTTAGCGTTTTTAAATAAAGAGGATATTTACGTTCTTCGAACGAAATTTTCTAAACACACACTGGATAGTAGGTATAGTACTGAATGTTAATATGTACAACGCCTACTGCAAGGGTTTTAGGAACCTTCGTAGTTAGCTGAGTAAAGCAAATTTTTTTAGTTTCGGAAAAACGTGAAAATATACACCAATTTTTACCCTTGAACGCTGTTGTCAAAGACACCCCTTTTAAGTTTTATTTAATGGGGGTTTATTGCTCACTCAAGGATGAACAAATAAACAAAAAATATTTTACTCGTTTACATATTCACATCATTATCATCAATTTTACAGACATTATACTAGTATTGTCTTTTTTCATATTTTATAGAAGATTTACTCTGTAGGGGCTTTAATCAGTTGGTATATCATTGGTGCCATTTTTACATGAAACTGATGATCACCGCTGGTGCTTCAAAAACAAGACCACTCAGTTTCCGACGCCATATAAGTCAAAATAAATTGGTGTAAATAGGAGCTTTAACAAGGTTGCATCTAGGTTGTGCACCGACGTCATAGAGTCGCATAGACTTACGTCGGTGCGTCGTAGAATGGTTGCCTGGGATATGTTTTCAACATAGCCTCCTCAATTTTAAAGACGTGGGTGAGACAGCCTCAAAGGCACTTTGACGGATCCAGGTGAGGGGTCCGAGGGGTGAGATGCACCACAGGCGGCGTCTTAAAGTCAGCGACACGGACTGTAACTAAATAATTTTAAAGGGGAAAGAAAAACTCTAAGTCTTCGTCCACTAATATATTTAAAAAACTCTATTTATAGTCTACATGTTTCGAACATAGAAATGTTCATCTTCAGGAGAAATAAGATGTTATAAAAAGAAAAATAACTAGTGCTAACGTTTTAAGCTAGGCTTTAAGATAGTGAGAAGGGCACATTAACATTCTACGTCATAAAAGCACCAAAAAACAAAGTACCGAAGTGTTAAATTTGCCAGGTATAGGGTAATAAAAGTAAAATTAAAGGAAGCAAGGCCCATATTATGTGAAGCGAAATGATTAGTACAGCCGTAGAAAAAAGTAAAATTTGGGTTTAAACATGCTGAAGAAAAGGAAAGAAAAAGTGATCAAGTGTGAGGAAGAAGTAATGAATGAACAGTAAAATTAAGAGAAAAGATAGCGTTAAGATTCAAAATTGGGTCGTCATAATGTGAGTCTTAGGTTAACTGTAAAAGAGAAAATTCAGGTTAGCGAAAATATATTTATGACGTAGAATGTTAATGTGCCCTTCTCACTATCTTAAAGCCTATAGTCCAAGAGCTAGTAACACCCGTTTCATAAAGTGTTTAATGCACTTCAAAATTTTGTGTCATAGTATCTACTGGATGGATGAGCAGGTAAGCAAGTGTTGGCCTGCTCTATCTGGGGACACCAGGTACTGCGCATAGGAGAAAGGTGTCCAAAAATTTTGTCCAAAAAAAGTGTTTGATTCAGAGGCCAACAAACAGGAATCAAAATTTAAAATGACACAAAACACAAAAATTAATAAGGCAGACACTTTTGAGGGGGTTAACATTTAATAAAAACACCCCCAAGTTGTTTTTTTAAAAATACAAAATGAAGTGTTTGATTCACGCTGACATTTTAACAGTGTCTTAATTACATATAAGAAAAAATAATTACAAAAAGTCAGACACTTTTTTTGGGGTTTACAGGGTGTTAACATTTTAATTAAAAAAATATTTTTTCATTGCCATTTTCAAACCACTCTAGATATTTTTATGAAATTTGGTACACGTCTTTTGAGCATCGAAAGGCATTTTTCGGTGTAAAATAATTTTTTTAAATTTTAGCACTGGCGTCCGTGCGGGGCTTGCATTTAATATTTAAAAAAAAAATGGTGCGCCACTGCTTTTTCTTTAAATAAAAATTATTTTTGAAATTCCCGTCTAATTTACAGCAAATTCGGTTTCTTGACTTATTTTCGTACGGTGCACCGTTTTCGAGCAAAAAATAAAAATCATTTTAATGCACATTCCTGGAAACACATAACTCATTTAATTACCATTAACACCCTGTATTTCGGAAAGGAGGCGTTTTTTTTTAGTGCTGGTCTCCGGGTGTTCTTCTATTTCATTTAAAAACGATTTATTTAATTACCTAAACAAAATATATTTCTTTGAAAATGGCCTAGTAGGTTAGCTAGGTACATCGGCGTAGCTAGCCTTAGTTTTTAGGGGGGGCCTGGGCCCCAGTGTACGGTGGATTAAAAAAAAATATTTTTTTATTTGTCGTGCAATGAAAAAATTTATAGAAAAATGCCTTATAATAGTATAGTGGTTTTATTTTTTTTATATACCTAATACATATAATATAATACACTGCGATAAATATTTACAAAAACAAAATATTACTTACAAGAGAAATTTCCTACTCTGCTCACTAAAAGAATTTACAACACTCTCCAAGTCTATATCGACATCTTTTTCTATATACAACAAAGCCAAATCTGACTGCCTATCTTGAGTCATTGTCGTTCTCAACCAGTTGAAAATCCTCCTCATGGCAGAAAAAGACCTCTCGCACGTAGCGCTTGAAATAGGCAAAATAATCGCTACTTTAAAAAGTTGGTAGAGATTGGGATATGTTTTTTCTGAGTCAATTAAGTTTTTTTTGATATATTCATAATCAACAGTTTCTTTAGATTGTAAAATACAATTTTTTAAAACGGTCATTTCTGCTCTTAAGGCAAAAGTGTTGATATTCAAAATTTTGCGATATTGCTCAATGAATTTCTCTGAACCTTCAAAATCTAACTGAAAAAAATGATCTACTGAATTGGCAAGCGCCATACTTTCTGGTGAGAACCTTTTGTTTAGAAATTCTCTTACAGTATCAATAATTCGGTAAAATATGTGTGCCCTCCAGTACTCAATGACTTCTACGTTACCTCTGGAGCATGTGGCGTCTATCAAACCCAATCCTACGGTTGTATCGGTGACGAAGTCAACGAGCTTGCTACTGGCTTGCTTTTTTCTTTTGGATGACGGAATTTCCAATGAAATTTCGTATTCTGTGGCAAAGTTCGATATTTTTGTATGAAGATCGGTATAATATTGTTCATTTCTTATTCCATTTAATGAAGTCATAACACTTTTAATAACTTTAAATGCTTTTCCCAGAGTTGCACCTTTCTCCTGGAGGCTCTTTGATAATATATTTAAAATGTTTAGCACCTCGTCCAATACAAAAAGATGAATTATAAATGATGGTTGTTTAATGCTGGATAATATCCCGACTGCTGTGATTGACTGTTTGCTACGTGTATGAGAAACTTCGTTTTCCAGTGCTGTGACGATTCCCTCGAAACATGTTTTAACAGCGTGGCAAGTTGTATATCGACACACCCACCGAGTATCTGACAAAGTTTTCAACTCCCTGGGGACAATTTTGAGATCCTTTAATATTTCTTTGTATTTTTTATGGTTTTGAGGATCTGAAAAATGTTCGTAAAGTGCCTCCAAAGTACAAAAAAATTTCGATATTGATGGAACATTTTTACAGGAGTCTACCAGAGCCAAGTTAAGTCTATGAGCTAAGCAGTGCGTGTAAATTGCAGCTGGATATTTCTCTCGCATTTGTGTTTGAAGACCACTTATATTGCCTGACATCACCGCAGCTCCGTCATAGGATTGCCCTACCATCTGCAAGTCGCTAAGATTAAGCTCTTCCAATTTTTTGTAGATTAAAGTAAATAAATCCGTGGCCGATCTGTCTTCTGAACAGTCAAGAAATGCAAGAAATCTTTCACGAATTTCTAGATCTTTCGATGCGTAGCGAACACATAAAGACAATTGTTCCGTTTTGAAAGAACGAGCTTCATCACACATGATTGAAAAAGTTCCGGAATGCCTAATTTCATCGAGTATCTTTTTTAAAGACGCCCGTGACAAGAGGGCAATAATTTCATTTTGTATTTGGGGACTGGTATAGTTTTTATGCGAATTATGTAGAATGTCAAAGTCCTTGTTATACTTTGCTATTAGGTTACATATTTCTTTAAAGTTTCCTTTATTTAATGAACTTTCGCTTTCGTCATGACCTCTGAAAGCCATTCCTTGACGAGCCAGTGTTAAGCTTATATCGGCCAACATTCTCAAGTAATTCCTATTTTTCTCTATCTGGGTGCTATAAGCTTGTGAAAGATGAGATAAAACATTTCCGCTTTTTATTGTCTTTTTATAGTTATGCCATTTATTGAGACTTTCAATGTGATGCAAAGATACACCATGTTTTTTTAATTTTTCACCAGTTTTTTTCCAGTTGCGGAATCCCAGCATTCTAAAAGTTTCTTCATCCATAGCAGCTCCAAAATGACGACAAGCATAGCACGAAATGGAATCTGTTTTGACGCTGTATTCCAACCAATCAAAATCTTTATAAAAGTTTGCGCTGAACGACCTTTTTTTATTACCAAACATAGTTTGTGGAAATCTTTTAAGAATTGGTTGCGATGCGTTTTCTTCCAGCTGGCCCAAGTCAGAAGCGTCTATTTTCACATGGTAAGCGTGCATGATTGATTTTGGTTGAATGTTCTGATCCAGATCCTTGCTTGTACCGGGCTGCGGTGCAGACTGATTATTATTATCCTCTTCTAGTGTAGTTGGCTGTATAGACGGTAAAGATGGTGAAGACGTTTGTCTTTTGAAAAATGTTCTTATGTCCATAATCTGCAACAAAAAAAAATTGAAAGACTAAAGACAATTGTATAAATATATATGGAAAAATTATTTCCTAACCTCCTGAAGATACCTTATACAATAAGGATAACCAAATAGTGCTAAACAGCTATTCTGCTATTCTTCGGGCTATGGACCCCGACGAGCGCTGAATTATAAGCAGTGGCGAAGCGTACGAGTAGACAAGGTAGACTTGATTGTCTACCCAAAATTACCAATTTCGTGGTAAACAAATTATATGTATTTAAAACAAAGCTGAATTTTATTTTTTATGTCTATCCAGAAAAAAAAACCACGTCTCGCCACTGATTATAAGCAAAATTTGCCGTATTTTTACTAACACTGTTAGACAAAAAAATATAAATTTAGATTGAATGGTACTACCAAGAAAAAGAAGCATTCTCTATAAAAAAACACAACTGATAACTTACAATAAAGCAAATTTACTAACTACTACACTTACTTGGTACTTCAGTAGTAATACGCCAAGGATTCTTAAACACAGTTCTCCAATACTTCTCTAATTCACTAATACAAATACAATACACTTGTTGTATCACTACTCTATCGATCGCCGCTTTATTATTTGCTGTACACCGTACACTGTCAAACTATCTAACTGACTGACTTCTAGCGGCCCAGCTTGCCTTTATATAATACTACGGAGGAACAGACGCGACTTTTCGGGAATTCCCCACGTTGTTTTCTCTTCTATTCCGTAACAATCTAGACTTGGGATCTTTGAACCCGTGTTGGTGATATATGAACACGAATTGCGCAGTATTGTATTCCGATGGCTATCGGCGATCCATAACAATATAATATGCATTAAAAAAATCTTTGATTATGTATATTGTGCTCGATATTATAAATCTCTGTTAAAAACTGACTGACTGATTTCGCCACGTGCCAATTTTGGGAATCAACGCGTGCGCCGTGATCTAGTGGATTCATTAATCAATATTAATTATTACACACGTTTGTTTTTTATTGTTTCTTGTTTACATTATTAGCAATTTTTTTTCTATTGAATATTTCAGGGGGGGCCGCAGGGCCATCAGGGGGGGCCAGGCCCCCCCTGGCCCCCCCCCTAGCTACGCCGATGGCTAGGTATGGCGTTGTTTGGATAATTTTTGTTTTTATTATTTCTGACACGTGCCATTTTAATTTTTAAATCGTAAGTTGTGTACAAATTAGAGTTTGTAAGGTTCAAAAGTATTTTACATATTCGTTACAGTATTGTTTTACCATAGCAATTTTTACGAATTCTGAAATGGCTGAGATGCATTTTATCTATGGTCTTACAAATGGAAATGCGATAGAAGCCAGACGTCTTTACATGGAGCGTTATCCAAATAGAGTAGTACCTGATCATCGAATATTTCCGAGAATTATTAAAACCTAAATGTTTTAAACTGTTGTTAAACCTACTTTTACCTTTGTTAATTAAATGGGTTGTGTGTTTCCAGGAATGTGCATTAAAATTATTTTTATTTTTTACTCGAAAACGGTGCACCGTACGAAAATAAGTCAAGAGACCAAATTTGCTGTAAATTAGACGGGAATTTTTTTATTTAAAGAAAAAGCAGTGGCGCACCATTTTTTTCTTCAAAAATATTAAATGCAAGCCCCACACGGACGCCAGTGCTAAAATTAAAAAAAATTATTTTACACCGAAAAATGCCTTTCGATGCTCAAAAGACGTGTACCAAATTTCATAAAAATATCTAGAGTGGTTTGAAAATGGCAATGAAAAAATATTTTTTTAATTAAAATGTTAACACCCTGTAAACCCCAAGAAAAGTGTCTGCCTTTTTGTAATTATTTTTTATTTTATGTAATTAAGACACTGTTAAAATGTCAGCGTGAATCAAACACTTCATTTTGTATTAAAAAAAAAACAACTTGGGGGTGTTTTTATTAAATGTTAACCCCCTCAAAATGTCTGCCTTATTAATTTTTGTGTTTTGTGTCATTTTAAATTTTAATTTCTGTTTGTTGGCCTCTGAATTAAACACTTTTTTTGGGCAAAATTTTTGGACACCTTTCTCCTATACGCAGTACCTGGTGTCCCCAGGTAGAGCAGGCCAACACTTGCTTACCTGCTCATCTATCCATCTATCCAGTAGATACTATGACACAAAATTTTGAAGTGCATCAAACACTTCATGAAACGGGTGTTACTAGCTCTCGGATTACTAGCCTAAAACGTTAGCACTAGTTATTTTTCTTTTTATAACATCTTATTTCTCCTGAAGATGAACATTTCTATGTTCGAAACATGTAGAGATATCTTTAAATAGAGTTTTTTGAATATATTAGTGGAGGAAGACTTAGAGTTTTTCTTTCCCTTTCAATTTTTCACTCCACTTTATGTATGGACTATTTCTTTAATTTAAATAATTTTAGGTTAGTTTTGCTTGTCACAGTATGACAAGACGCCAAAACGTTGACATCAGATTTTGTTTATTAATTAAATATTTATTTTGAGGTTAGTTTTATGACAGGATGTTGACGTCGCGGTATATTTTCAGGTTAGTTTGTTTGTCAAATCATGACGTAATATCCAAAAATCCACTGCCATTTTGGTTTGCTTCTCGGCTATACAATTGGTTTGAGTTTTTTCTAGCCTAGTTAGAAGGCTTGTGTCTTAGGTATTCCACGGGTTAAACGTCAAAATTTCACCTGCATTTTTTAATGAACAGGCATGTATTCTGTTTTACTTACTCCTTCTTTAATCCCAGAAGGTCTTGGTTTTCAAAATTGTAAATGTGGCGTAGGAGTTTTTTTTTCAAAAATTTAATTATTTGCTGGTAACTTCGTTAGAATAATTCACAACCGTATTATTTATTTGAAGAACATAAAAGATAATATTTATTAAATCAGTTTCAGGATATTCTTATTTCAAATATATTTTTATACATACTTTAGCAATTCGAATTAGGAATATATTTAAGTAAATGATAAAGGTTTTTCCATCTAACCCAGTATAAGTATAGCAGCTAGTACCTTGTAGGCACCTATATACCGCGGGTGCAACGAAACTAGTACCCAGCTTGTCAGATTCTTATAAAATAGAACATTATTATCAAATTTTGGTAGGTTTTATGGTTGCACTGTGCGCACATTTTCAGTCGGCCATTGTGTGCACTTCCGGTTGAACCGGAAGTGCACACAACTTTGTTATTTTAAAGGGAATACCCTCTATATTTTTCAAAATATGCATTCTACGGAGAATTCTTAATATAAAACGTATATCATCAGTATCTATATAAGACAGTATCCGTTAGAAATACAGTTTGAATACTAAAAATGAACACAACCATAATATAACCTATCAACATTTCAGATAAATGTTTTATTTTATAAACACGTGACAAGTTGGATAGTCATTTCGTTGTCATCCAGTATAATGAAACCCGATTAAAAGACTGGTTTTAAGGAGTTTACATCCAATTTAAGTTTTAAAGTAAAATGTTCGCATCGCGTGTAATGTCCAACAATATAGGGTGTTCCCCCATTGGAATTTTGTCCTACTATGACGATAAAATAGGCGGAGTACACTGTATTTCATATATTACATGAAATATATAGGTGTTAACAATTGTATGTGTTTTATTTGTCAGCTTTGCAAACCACAGAAAATGGGATTATAGTCTGGTTATAAAAGTAGTAGTGCTGGATTTAGCGGGGAGCTAATAAGTAGCTCCCGATGGTAAATTTTTGGATGCGGCAGATCGGCGTTGAAAGAAAAAATTATAATGCAGAATAGTTATGTTCCTAACAAGTGCGGAAAGTGATACTTTCCCGCACGCGACTGTAGTTAACCCGAACGACGCGGAGCGGAGCTCGGACAAGCGGTCAATGACGGGAAAGACAATTTACGCATGATTTAGTAACATTATTTTTTCTACTACCGTATATATACAAAAAAGTATACATCTTACTTATTTTCCAAAAATTATTTTATTTCAACATATTATAATATATAAAATTTTAACTAAAAAGCTACTAATTATTATGAATGTTAATATTAAAAATACAATTTTTTGCATTCTGTAAATTATTTAAAATTGCCGGTCCAGAGGAGTTATTTGGTGTTAACTGGTAAAGTGCATAAGGACGACGTCGATATTGGGATGGCATCGGTTGCAGGTCAAAATGACGATGACGGTGGTGACGGCAACGGTTGTAAGTCATTTGTAGATGAACGAATTTTCTTCGATATGTTTTCCTTCTGATTCTCGGAGTCCTCCAAATAGCCCTTAGCGACAGTAGTAGACTTCCAGCCACCGAGGCGTTTCATGTTGGCTATCCCTTCACATGAGTCTTCTAGGAACGTTGCCGAAGAACGCCTGAAACTGTCAATCAATCTCTGCTGGCATCTTACGAAAAGTGTTTACGACAACGCATTGAACTGAGCATTTTCCTTTCTTATAATTAATTAAAAAGCGGTGGTGCGGAGTGGTAGGTGGTCGTAAATTTGCGTACTTTCTGTACAGCATCAAATAGGTTCCATTATTTATTTCTTCAGATACAACAAAAAATTATCTTGACGAATAATTTTTTGAATTAGAACTTTTCACAACAATTAGATTGCCTTTATCTTGAATGTCGTCGACGGGTTTGTTCGGGTTTGCTCTGCGAAAAGCGCCAGCCAGAGTAAAAACGGTAGGTACTCACTTTAATCATCAGGTATACCTCATCAGGGGCTAGCATAACCCTGGTAAAAACCTGCGCTTTCTGTGTTCGAAAACCAACATTTTTTTGTTTGAGAAACGACGTTAACTTATGGAAGTTCCCTATACATATCCAAATTTTGTTTTATTTTTACTAGACTTTTTACGATCGAATAGCGGATTTCAAAACCTTAATTACTTAGGTTAACAATAGGTAACAATAGTTATAACTTCCGAGGTAAAAAAAACTATCTAATAAGGTCAATATTTGCATAATTTTACTTTCCTGCACTAGTGCGAGAAAGTGACACTTTAAAAACTAAAATGCGCACGGTCGTAGAAAAAAATTATATTCAGCGTGTGCATAAATTCAAACTCGACCCCGGAACGTTTTATAGGATGTGCGCGAATTAGAGCCTCCAAATGGAAAACTTTTTTGTTATCAAAATTTATGGAGAAAAAGTTATTGTTTATAAAAAGTTTTGCTTTAAAAATTTTAAGATTGATGGCATAAACATTTTCTTAAAAAAAGGGGAAACTTTAATTCGTGATGGAAAAAACGTTATAGCAATATAGAAAAAGAGCATAAAAGAGTTTCACCAGTACTATTCCTGCCACATTCATGTGATATAGGTATAGGTACCTATAAGGAGACTAAAATGTTTGCATTTTTGTCCTGATGATCAGAAATTGTTTTTAACAGGAAATAATGATGGCAAATTTCTGCTGATTGCCTTAGAGCTGTGTTTGAAAACAAAGGTTATATTAATTATATAATATGCATTTGTCATGTATATAGGTACTACCTATTAAATAAAAATAATATACTAAATACAGTATGTCTCCGTAAGTTTGCATCATATGGAAAACTTTTTTATTATTCATTTTACGAAAAAAAGTTATTCTTCATAAAAAGCTCTGCATGGTCTAAAACCTAAAATGCAACCATCAAATATCGAAAATTTCCACTCATATACGAGGTTTGTCAAAAAATGTGAATTTTTCCAAAGAATGTAAATTTTTCCCAAGAGTAAAGTACCTTTTTTTTTGACATTATCAAAAATTGTTATTAAAAAAAGTTGATCAGAACTAAAAACCACGTCTAAATATGCAATTATACGCATTTATGTTGAAAAATTATTTTATTAATTTATTATTAATTATTTAATTTTTTTAATTATTTAATTAATTTAATGCGTGGTATTGCATATTTAGACGTGGTTTTTAGTTCTGATCAACTTTTTTTTATAACAATTTTTGATAATGTCAAAAATAAAGGTACTTTACTCTTGGGAAAAATTTACATTCTTAGGAAAAATTCACATTTTTTGACAAACCTCGTATATGACTGGAAAATTTCGATATTTGATGGTTGCATTTTATGTTTTAGACCATGCAGAGGTTTTTATGAAGAATAACTTTTTTTCGTAAAATGAGTAATAAAAAAGTTTTCCATATGATGCAAACTTACAGAGACATACTGTATATGTGCGTTTTCTAAATTTTCTTTTAGTCAACTTATTTATAGTTGCCTAATGATATCACACTATAATGCTTTAGATATATCACAACGGACGTTTTTACTACGAGTGACGCAGAATTTTTGATATTCATTCATTATTCTAACGCTGGTGAGCTGTGTTTGTGATTAATTGCTTTTTTTAGAATAATTTTTGGTATTTTTTTGTAATAGAACTATTTATTATTATTTACACTGGTTCGGCAGTGCGTGGTCTGTAAAAGACGGAATGGATCCTGGATTAATATTTCGGAGTTAAGTGAGGTTATTCAGGTTATGTTTTTTTTTTAGCTTTAAAGCAATGGTGAGATATAGCTCTGTATATTAAGTAAATGTTGCAAAATATATAGGGGTAACCGGGGGAATGGTGGCCTCCTTGGTAATAGCAGCCTTGAAATATCCCGGGATAATTTTTATTTCACAACAGGACATAGTAGCGCCATCTCATCTCTAAGGATAGCTCAACTAGTTAACCAAGAACAAGGCGGCGATTCCTTAAATTAAAGCGGCCAGCATGATATTTCAGTGTGGTACCGCAATATGTAAGGAACGTATTGGAATTGACAAGTTCGAAATTCAGATTATTGTTTTGATATTTCTGAAACTGTTCGTTTGTATATTCTTTTGTTGTTAATAGACTTTGGAGAAAACAATCGTAAGTGGCCATTTGTTTAATTTTAGTATTTTTTCATTATTGTTATTATAACATGTGTTTTTTGGGTTTATCGTGGCCGGCCACTGTGGGGTAATGGGAGCCGGCCACCATTACCCCATCGGTATTAAAAACACCAATTTTTAATTGAAAAATAAGAGTCACTCTATTTCAAACATGTTTAAGGATACTTTGAGATAGTTAATACGAAACTTACAAGGAAATAAGTTCAGAAGACTAGGATAATGATGACGAATACAAGGGCAAGGATGCGAATGGAACTGACATTATGTTTAGTGTGCGTGGAATTCGGTTAAAATGGGGAGGTTTGATTAAGGTAAAATTCGTGTGGTAATGGGCTCATAATAAGGCATGTACCGATACCGAGAAAAATACATAATATGCGATTATTGTGCTTAGAAAACTTTAATCTGTTCATTGGGGTAATAGTGGCCGTATGCCACCATTACCCAACTAGTTGGGATAACGATATATGTAGGGTTTTCCCTTTTTTTCCTGTAAAACAAGTATATATAGTAGTATCATTATTTTTTGTTTACTTTTGAATAAAGATTTAAGTGAAAGAAAGATGACCTATTTCAATGATTTCCTTAATTTTGACGGGATTTAAAAAGAAATTAACAAAAAAAACTTAAATAAAGCTTAGGGGGCCACCCCCCGGCTTCCCCTATGGATTGTTTTTGGTAATAAAAAAAAAAACACATGTCAATTCACTCTAAGGACAACAGCTTTCAGCTTTTACGGCTTACAGTGTTGTTATTTTTTCAAGCCATCTCCTTCTAACTTATCTGAAACTTTGGAATATGTGATTGTAAACAAATGGGGTTTTTGATGAATCGAGTAGGTATTTTGTCTCCTCATAGGTACCTACCTATAACATGTCTGTGGTCTAGCAAATATTCATAGATTGCAAATTGCAATCAATGCAATGGGCGAAATCACAATATCTGTCACCTCCGCCGTCCATTGCTTCCAAAAAGTCTTATAGACCTGTAATGTCCAAAATAATTTTACCTTAATAAATAAAAATATTTAATTTAAATATTATGGGTGAGATTACAGAAAATGCATACCTGCAACTTTGCAGATCTGCAAATATGGCGGACTTGCAGACGCAAAATAATTTGCAGAAACTTGACATTCCAAAAACCATTTGCAAATTCGCCATTTTTACAGTAGTTAAACCGTTTTACTACTACTGGTTTATTAATATTGACTGACAAATATATGTGAAGTTCTAACCTCACCTGACATTTTAATTTAAGTTTTTTGCTCCGAAAAGAAAAGGGTAAAGGGTCTGTCGAGAAGATTCTGTTCAAATTGTTCTGCTTTCAAATAATCAAAATTCTGAATATCATTTTCTTCATAATTCACAGGGAAGTTATAGGCCTGCCTTAATTTATGTAACATAACTAGTGATGTGAGAGGAGAATATTCTCGAGAACGGGAATATTCTCGAAAATATTCTCTGTTGGAAAATTATCCCGAGAATATTCTCTAGAGAAGTTTTTCTACATAATTTACACCGCCTCGATTTACACTGAAAAATTTCGCAATGATTTTTAAAATTTTGAGTTTCTCTAACCTTTTCTATAACTCTGGCAACAGTGTTTTACGTCTGGCAATAGTGATTCAGGGAAATCCCCTAGAAGCATATTGTTTATCCAAACTCAGTGTGATGACATTCCAATCATTCCATACGCATACAAACGGCGGTAACCCTTTGAAACTGTTTACCGCCGTATGGAATGTCATCACACTGAGTTTGGACAAATTATACATCTATATGCGTCCTATGTTTTTAATAGTTAAATGTGATCTTTCTTTATTTGACTGTTTTTTTTTTGTTTAGTTTTTAGTTATTCTTGGGAAAGTATGTTATGTTTTTTAAATAAAAATTTCTCGAAAAATTTTATTTCTTTACGTTTTGTTTGATTAACACCGTTCGCCGTTTGACATTTGCCGAAAATAAGCAGAATAGGTAATTATTAATTTCTTTTTATTGCCATTTCTAGCGGTTTTCTTACCATTCTCAGAAAATTCTCTAACTTGAGAATATTGTCCAAAAGATTATTACCGAGAATTTTACATCACTAAACATAACACAAGATATTATAATTCTTATCACTTTTGAGGGTTTGTAGAGATTTCCTTACACGAGTAAATAGCCCAAATCCATGGCAATAATTAATTAATGTTCCCTTTTCTTTTTTTATATAAAAATTATTATTGCAAAAAATATGAAATGACTACCATCCGTCAAATCCCCAAAATATAGGTTAGTTTTTAATAAATTTTATACATTCTGCAAGTTTGCAGCACCTTCCAACCATCTGCAAATTTGCAGACGACTTGCAGACGCAAAGTATGATAATCGTTTTCTGGAATCCCACTTCTGTCATTTGCATCTGCAAACTGCTACTTGCAGCTGCAGGTGTCAGATGCAGATCTTCTGTAATGCATGTAATGTCACCCATACTTATAAGTTATGACTATGACTGTACAAATAATAATAAATAAACGAAAAAAAATGAACTGGCGAAGGAGCAGAACGAGGCCTCGTAAACGGTATGTAATAATAATATAATTTATATATTAGTCAATGACTCAATGATACCTATATTAATTATTAATAACACAGATAACCTAGTAATAATAAGTAGTAGGTTCTGACAGATGTAAACATGTAAATCTCAGTGTCCGTGAATTTAAAACATCCTCCCTCATGAAGCGCCAGCGATTTTATTAAGAATGCGTTTTAAAACAAAATTTAAAAAAAGGCGATGCCAAGTCCTCAATTAGTGCGTTCGGTTAATGCAAATCTGTCTCCTCGGTCTGCTCATTGGTGCAGTGTTGCGTTCGTTTATTAGATCTATGACCTCGGGTGTAACTGCTCGGCGTTCGATATTTGAAAAATCGAGCACTCGGAGTTACCTCGTATCGCCTCACCTAAAAATATGGAGCTAACGGAGCAAACTAATTGAATTTGTGTTTTGACAGCAAATTTGGAAATTTGTTTTACCTAACCTAACATACAAAATCAAACATAATTCCCGTACCGAAATCATTCCAAATTGGACATACACCAGATCATAACTAAAAGTTCTTTTTCCAACGGTATTGATGGATGTCCTTTGTGAGTTGCTTCGGGAGGCAAAAAACTGTGCACTTTTTGCAATAGAACTTCAAAAGTTTCCGGTGTTATACGAAAATTATATTGAAATTGCTTGTCAGAGAATGACGGGAAATATTTTCGGCATAGCCATCAACTTTTGTAATCGAACAGCTTTCTTCCTCGTCGCTATCATCATCAAACATCATCATTTGTGCTCCCCTTAAGTGCTACAGCGATTACAGCTAGAATATTTTCCATTTTCGTCTCTAAGTATTCGTTGCTTCAAACCACCAACATAAAGTGAGGTTAATTTTATATTTTATGTCAGATGAAACCATAGGCCTCTTAATTGTGTATATATCTATGGATGGAACTCGACAAACTCTTAAAAGGGTTCGGTAAATACTACGCACTCGTTAGGCCGAATATCACGTGACATTAAATCTGCATCTGCTCGCTCTGCTCGGCCTTTTCAAAACCGAACGCACTTTTTGAAGTAATAAAAGGCGGACTATAGTCAGAGTTGCCAAATCACTCAAACATAACATAAAAACGAAATAAAAGAAGTCTCTGCTCCCCGGCCCATGAGATCACAACGTGGCCTTGACAGCTGTTTTCTCCTAGCCTAAAATAACTTTACAACGAACTGAACGAACAACGGCAAAACCAGTCGGCCAAGCTAAAATTGTTTTCAAATGAGTGTGTCGTGAATCGGTTTCAGTTTTCTTTAGTTATTGTGCTAAAATATCGTTTTTTTGTGTGAAAATATAGTGCTATGAAAAAAGTTTTAATCGCTTGGTCCATAAAATAAAATTTATAGGTTAGGAGTGTTCCTGTTAAAGGTGCGTAACATCGGGTAATTGTTGCCAGAACGTATTATTTATCATTCTAACCTCACCTCATTTATTTTTATATTGAGTCTGAAAAATATACTGCATGGGGCTTAGGGACTGACTGTTTCTAACAAATGTGATATGGTGTGTTGATAATATGATAACGATAACAATAAAATAGTTCATTGTTGACACGAATTCATACGTTTTTTATCGATTTTATGGACCTATCCCAATTCTCAACAATTGCGCCATGTCACGCGACCTTTTGATACTGATATGCGAAAAATTAATTATACTTGTTAATGTAAGCGGGGATTAGGAAACCATTAACTAAATATTGCCTTTAAAATTATTTAAAAATCAAATGATTCATACATAAGCAAGAAATAAGCATACAGTTCCGAGTTGTCCTGTCATAGGATGACGGTGGCAATTATTGCAATTAATTCATTGATTTATTGATTGGTATATTATTATGAACATTGATATAATTTTTACGGATGATTTAATGTAGGTATCCATTTCCATTAGTTACCTATACTTAACTGTTAAAATTTAATTTTTTTTCCAATTTTTACTACTCTATAGATAAGAACAATGTTCAAAATAGTAAACATGTTACCGTTTTTATATTAAAAAGTCTAAAAGTGTATACCGACGAGCGATGGGCGTAAATTTGTCAGCGTAAGCGTGTGAGCGTGACAGAATAAATACCTCTTATTTAAGGTTATGGTCCGAATATCATCATCAGCAACCATGGTTAACCGCGACAAATGATAGATCAACTATAGGTATAACAATTTGGTTTTATTCGGGACAAAAATCACCATGTTTGTTTAAAAACCCAACCTATAATATTTAAAAGTTCATGACAGAGTTAATAATTGACAGGAACGCTAAATACACTTAGGTACTTACCATTACTTACTTTGAGATTGTTTTTCTGCAAAAAAATAATAAATTACCGAACAACCGTCAAAATTGTTTAAAACAAATTCATAACAAAATATTTCATAATTACAAGTGACCGGAGGAACCACTCGTATCCGGGCTTTTAATGCCGGTGGGCATTTTGACATTTGGGTGATATCAGAATACCGTGGTCCCAAATTAGCCTATTTTTTGGGTACCGCTACCATTTGGTTAATTACGAAACCCTATACCACCACACTAGTTCCGATCGTATCATACCCTAAGAGACGGTTGGGTGATGACATTTGGGTGATATCAGAATACCGTGGTCCAAAATTAGCCTATTTTTTGTGTACCGCTACCATTTGGTTGATTACGAAACCCTAAACCACCACACTAGTTACGATCGTATTAATCATACCCTAAGAGACGGTTGGGTGATTGATCAATCACATCACAATTACACTGTCATATTTACGCCCATAGGGACTCGGTCCGGTCTTGGACCGAGTAATTGGTCGATTAAGCTGACATTTAAAAAAATGGCGGTAATCAACCAATCCAGGTCTTAAAAAATAGGTACGCTGTCACGCTTACGCTGTCAAATTTATGCTCATAGAGACAGCCCGTGTCCCCATGGACGTAAATTTGCAGGCGTACCTATTTTCTAATATTTTTGGTTGATAACCGTCATTTTAAAAAATGTCGGACCAATCAAAACGTCACAATTACGTTGTCATTTTACGCTCATGAGAATTGGGTCTCAGGCTGAATCCCCATACGCGTGAATTTGATAGCGTACTCAAGTGTGATGTGATTGGACGATTAGGCCAACATTTTTAAATATGGCAGTAGCCAACGAATTACCTCTTAAAAAATAGGTACGCTGTCATGCTTACGCTGTCAAATTTACGCCCATAGGACTCAGGCTAAATAACGATTAAGTGAAAACCGAGACAGCCTTTTAAGCCATAGCAAAGAGAGTATTAGCGGGGTAGTTCTGGAGGGATCAGAGACGCTCAGGGTTCGTTAATCAAAGCTGTCTTGATAATACTGAAATTTGACATCCGTTTTTTATTATTGAATTGTCAGTTTGTTATTTAAGAAACAATCTTTCCTCTGATTTTTACAGTCCTCCCCGTAAATAATCTATATATTTTCAAGATATGACCTTCTATAAGTGGATTGTTTATTATTGTTAATGAAGGTTCCACCGAGGTTTCGACCATGTAAACATTTTATTTCGCCACTTTTACTCACGATTCGAATAAACTTTTTTGGGTGTATTTAATTGGTTCAAGTTTACCTACACGTGAATATTTAATATGTTTATTTTATATCTATTTAAATAAGGTATTAAACAGACCTATCAACAAATTGAAAAATCAATTATTTTATTTCATTAGTCTTTTATTGCAAAATTGGTTGGTCCTTTAAAATTAATAAAGTATCAGTATTTTACTTGCGACATATTATTATAGTACCCAATTCATGGATTAATTTTGCTGAATGTTTTGAGTGTTCTAAACGACAATAAAAATACTTACTGTTGACATGTTCCCAATATCTGATTAAAATAATCTTGGATCAAATTATCTAAAGATAACATCTTGTATTGGGTTTTTAGGTTTTTTAATACTTTTCTCCAAAAATATTATATACCCATGTCCCATGTAATAGATATTACTCTAATAAGTACTTCAGTATTATATTTTATAAATATTTTGGCAAAACCTCAAGTCATTTTTGTGTCAGTTTTCCAAGTAGATTATATTTTTGCTTTGTAATATCTTGTATTTTCCCATAATTATTTAATTCTGGTCTTCCCATCCACCTGCGCACATTTAATTCGTATATATTAGGTATATTGTACCTACCTATTAAATGATTTGGAGATATTTTTAGAGCAATTCTAATTAGTCTACTGGGTAATTTATCTGTTTGTTTCTTCATCGTTTCTTATGAATTCTGTCTATTTTTTATATTTCCTAATGACGATTTCGCATAATTGAAAAATCTTGAATCGGAGATATTACGCCTCGTATTACGCCTACCTATTAAAATACTTTTTTTTTTTATTTTTTTTATTAAGGTTGAATTCTCAACGTCGTTCAATTTATTGCCAACCTATAACCTATTTCGCTCTGTTTTTTCAAGTTTATTATTTTTTAAACTAACATTTAAATAAAATCATAATCGTCGGCACATTACTTAGGTAATATCTGATATATTACAAAAATATCAATTTATTTCATTGCTAATTTTGGGAGAATTGTATAGTGAAAGAACAATGAGTGACAATGACATAATAATGTTAAAAAAAATCTTACCCGATATTTTTCGCTATACAATTCTCCTAAAATAAGTTATGAAATTCCTTGATATTTATTAAATATGTCAATTATTACCTATAGAATATCAAGTCGATACTGATTTTCTTTAAATTTTGTGAAAAAGCTAGAAAACATAAATAAATCTACGCGAAATAGGTTGTAGGTTGGCAAGCATGTTGATACTCCCGCCTTAAGGTAGGTGAAGGAAATACGCCCATGTTGGTTATATGCCCAGCCACTGTATTTTTAGGTAGTTTGAATTTTCGACGACAGATGGCTGACACGGTGCTTACGATAACCTTTACGGCCAAAGCTACGTGAATCCGATGTCAGTTGCATTCAAACAGTCGTGAGTTTCGCATGGTGTTTGATTAGAAGGTATCTGTTATTAAACAGGGTCAGTTTAAATCGCTTGATAATGTGCTATAATCTAATATTTATATTCAGATAAATATATCAATGGAAAGCTTGTTTCTTTATGATTCTTTTGACATATATTTGTCTTAACATTCTTAAGAAGCAACTAAATTTATTTCCCAATAAAGTGCAAGCATTCCAAGAAACACAAGCCGCAGATTTTGAAAGAAGCAGGAATTACTCTCAATGGTTTTTTCATTTAAAGAACACTATTTTTAAAACACCATGAAGTTGCAAATTTAGAACAATTACAAGAAAGGATTATCCAAGAATGTGGTAACATTTCTACAGAGATGCTGGTCAACACTTTCGAAAATATAAAGAGCCGTGTGAATTTATGCTTGGAGCGGTGGCCAATTTCAGCAATTTATGTAATTATTTTTCTTTTTATTTCTGTATATTCTTACTTTGTTAATTTTGTAAACAACAAAAATAAATTTGTATTTGTCTACTTAATTTATTACTCATTAGTTTGGCATATCATGTCATAATATGAATTTGACAGAATTTTAACTTAGATTTGGTTAGATATATCGTCCCCATATCATTGTGATCTAAACCAACCCTACGTTTTTTAATCCAAGCCCTCTTTGATGCAAATAATTTTTGCTCGCACGGTATGTTGTGTGTAAGGGTGTGTAGGTTAGGCTCAGCCTCAACTTCGCTCCCTTGTAACTTTTTACAATAGAGACATTTTAATATTTAATTTTTTAAAAGTGTTAACGTAAATACAAAATAAAAACTATAAACCCAGTGGTACATATACGTAAACTAAGAATAAGGAACTACACAAGACGCGGTAAATCGATAAATTCACCGAATATGGGACATGAGACTAAAGGTTGTTGCCATCCTGTCTAGACTATATACCTACTATCCTTTAACTTTCTCCCTTTTCCTTGACGTTTCTAGATTATTGGCGCCGCTAGAATGATCGACAAAATAAAAAGTGCCTGAGGGTAACAAACTATTTAATGGTCAACCCAATATACTTACTTTTATGTTGAAAAGTTTAGATTGTTTGAATATAATTTATTGCCTAATTGTTTAAAATTTTTTTGTTCTTTTAATTATGACCATCATAATTATAAAACAAGAACTAATCAAATTTTTTATGTGGGTAGAGTGTCTAAAACATTAGCTTATAAATCTATTTTTTTATAAAGGTTTGATAGAATATAATAATTTGGAAAACTCTATTAAATCTCAAAAATCGTTAAAAATATTTAAAAAAACTTTAAAATTACATTTAATTAAAAAACAAATGATGCGTAATATTTGATACAATTTACAAAATGTGTAACTTTTCTATCTGTTTTTGTTAAAAGAAATAAATCAATAAAAATATTTAAAAAAAATCTATTAAAAAATATTTATACAGGGTGTTCCTTAATGACGTGCTAATATTTTAGGGTGTGATTCCTCAAGTCATTTTATGAAGAAACGTTCATATAAACATTTGTCGTAAACGTCTTAAATTTTTTGCTACACGGTGTTGAATTTTTTCTTTTTTAATGGGTTTTTTCCGTGGTTTTTTCTAATATCTCCGAAAGTACTTTAGACTCGACTTTAGATAATATTTTCAATTTTGGCATGTGCTAATAGGACATAAACCCACATGTTTTAGTTATAAAAGTAATTTTTTTGTCTCACCAGTGGCGTCCCTGCAAACATGTCCTCTGATATTTAAAAAAAAAAGTGGTACGCCACTGACATTTTTCCATGTGGATATTATTTCTGATTAGCCCGATCAATTCTACATAAAAATGGTCTCTTGCGTTTTTCTCCTCAGGCACACTGTTCTTAATTGAAATAATTAAATTAAATTAGCTTCATTTTGCAGTATTGACGAATAATTAATTTTTGATCACATACATTTAGTTATCCTGGAACGGTGACGTTCTTAAAAACATAATTAACGCCTTAACGGCAGTCTTATCTGCATTTTCTCCAAGAAGAACTACCTGTGTTACATGAAGATGTACCATATGCGCTAAGGAATCAAATGTGGTACATGCATGATGGAGCTCCTGCTCATTTCAGTGTAATCGTTCGCAACCATTTAGAGTTGGATAGGTCGCGGAGGAGCTCAACAACGGCCAGCAAGATCCCTGATCTCAATAGTTTGGATTTTTTCTTGTGGGTCATCTTAAAACTCTAGTGTATAAAACTCCCATTAACACTTTAGAAAATTTAAGGGAGCGAATATTTGCCTTCTGTGAAACAATACGGAATTCGCCTGGAATATTTGAACGAGTGCGCTATTCGATTCAAAAACGGGCGAAAGCTGCCTATTAAGTGAAGGTGGTCATTTCCAACAATTTTTATGAAACAAAATTTTGCATTTTCAATGTTAATAATAATAATAAACAATAGAGCTAATTTAATTTAATCATTTTAATTAAGAACGGTGTGCCTGAGGAGAAAAACTCAAGAGACCATTTTTATGTAGTATTGACCAGGCTAATCAGAAATTATATCCACATGGAAAAATGTCAGTGGTGTACCACTTTTTTCTCTAATAAATATCAGAGGACATGTTTGCAGGGACGCCACTGGTGGGACGAAAATAACTTTCATAACAATACATGTGGTTTTATGTCCTATTAGCACATGCCAAAATTAAAAATATTATCTAAAGTACTTTCGGAGATATTACAAAAAACGCATTAAAAAAAAAATTCAACACCTTAAATAGCAAAAATTTGTTTTTATCTGAAGCTCTGCTTTTACGTGGTCAACCAAAAGTTTATTTCGGCTGTCGCTCCAGGCTGCATTGCATAAAGAAAAAATCTTTCGGAGTCAGCGTTTGACACCTATATTGAAAACACAAACTGTATTATTTTTAAAAAGGAAGGAATTTCGGAGTTAGCTAAAAAGATGTTGTTTCATTTCTGGATAATGGATTCCTCAGGTAAAGCGCAAGCTTTGTCAAGGATAGGTTTTAATATACAATATTCTTCATACAAATTATCAATATTTATGTCTATGGATAAGATAGTTACGATTTCCACCATTGAATCAAAGTCAAAGGGGATTTTTAGAGAAAAAATATTTAATTTTGAAAACTAATTATTTTCTGAAAAATTATATTTTGAATCAAGATATTTGGCAATGTTTTTATAAAATTCCAAGAAGGATTCTTTTATTTTGTTCGTATGGAGAAAAAGTTTTTAAAATATTTGTGGCTAGAAAACCAAAGAAATTGTCTTCAATCCTTTGACTATTTTTTTCTCTTAGAGATTTTAAAATATTAAAAACTTTAATGCATAGTATATCGGCTTTTTCAAGTTTTTGTTCCGTCTCAAAAAAATTTTTTAGAGTAGGTATTGTGAAAAAAACCTAAATAACATTCAGTTTTTTGCACAATAAAATCATCTTCAGAAAAAAAAACCTGAAGGGCAAAGAAATCCAGGACATTAGGCGTCCTTCCAAAGGTCTTCGAAGGACGCTAAATTTAAGCCTCAAATCCAGGACATTCTTCCAAATCCAGGACACCTGGCAACCCTACCTACAACCTACAACAAAATTTACTGAAACTTATAAAAAGAATAAAAGAAACATAATATTAATCAAATACTTAGTAAAAACACATTTATAAAATTAAATCTATTAAACGATTTTTGAGGTCAGCAAACCGATCAATGACACACACTTTCAACATCGATGACAATATCGCGGTTAATGTGCATCAAAGCCAAACCAGACAGTCTTTCTTCAGCCATATTGCTTTTGGTCTATGATTTCAACCGCTTAAGAGCAGAAAATGACCTTTCGCAAGATGCAACACTTGCTGGAGGAGTAAGTAACAGAATAAATAATTTAAGCAGAAGAGGAATAAACTCTTTACTTTCGTCACATTTCCTAAACAAAAATTCGATGGGAGAATCTTGATTTATCTCTGCATTTGATAATCTCCACAAGTCAGTTTCTGCTCTTAAACGTTGAAACAACATCTCTGGATCCACAAATGGCTCAAGAAGAGGGCACAAATTATTGATCGACTCGTCGTCGTCGTTGGGTCTTACAGTACTTATGTAGATTTTCCAGAATTTTGAGGTCAAAATATATATGTCGAAATACTGTAATAATCTTCAGAATTGTCAGCAGGTACGTTAACTCTGTGAATTTGCATATTTGCTCTCCGATGCATAGTTAGAGTGATGGCTACAACAGCATTGTGCAATTCCGTAATTTTTTTTAAAAACATTTAAAAAATGTTCAGCGGCGTTCAGTCGTTTCCTCTTTAGTTGGCTAATAACATTGTTTAACATATTTTTAGCAGAAACTCTATTAAGGCTTTTCGTTTGGAACAAATAGGGATTTTATTATAAAATATTTATAAGTATAAGAGGGCACTCAAGTTTGGTTAGGTTTAGGATCCAGGGGGGGGGGGTAATTACCCCTCCCCCCCCCCCCCCGAAATCCGCGCTTGATAAAATCTAGCCGTTTATTTTCGAAATACAAGAAATTTGTATTTTTTTATTTTCATATTTTTTAAATATTGTTAACTATTTAATCCGCCTATAAATTATTCAACATCATGTACATAATATGTTATTTCTGTATAAGTGAAATAAAACTTAAGACCTAATTTTCCACCAATATAAAAGCAAAAAAGTTAATACCTAGTTTTTAAGAAACAAGGGCAAACTCCAGGCAATGCAGAAAATCTCAAAGTAAGAAATTGCCAACTTTAAAAGCCATAACTCAAAAACTAGACATAGGATTAAATTACGGCCATGGACACTTTTACTCAAGACTTCAAGATCTATAAAATACTAAAAATTCAAAAAAATTAACCCAAAGCCGTTTCCCATTATATGAAGGGTTCTTTAATTATATACACTGGAACATTTTATTCCACATCATTATTTACCTACCGGTGGCGGAAAATACACCCATGCATGCGGTGGCTCAGGCTTTTTAGGGGCCCAAACTACCAAGGGGAAATTGAAGATGAATAAACAATAAACTAATAAATCATTTTGCAAAAAAAAGTTAAGTTCACTTATGTCGGTATACCATCGGAAATCCCATGTACATTTTGTTACCCTCAAAAGACTTTTTTGAAGGTTCTTCAATAATGGACAAGCAAACAAAATTTTATTATTTTCTAGTACGCCAATTAAAAGTTATTCAGAAAAATTCT
This sequence comes from Polydrusus pterygomalis, assembly GCA_963969555.1. NCBI lineage: Eukaryota > Metazoa > Arthropoda > Insecta > Coleoptera > Curculionidae > Polydrusus > Polydrusus pterygomalis. Next base: position 35,301,736 of record OZ018380.1, on the reverse strand, counting down.
TAAAAATTAAATACTGTCGTGATACATAAATATCTCAATCATCAACCACCAGTAATGATTATTATGATAATAGAAAATTTTATGTCATTGTAATTTTTATTAATTTTAACATGTTTTACAGTATTCAAGAAAAAATAACAATGATTAAGTAAGGCCTAATTTTCCATTAATAAGAAAAAAAATGTTAATAGTTTTTAAGAAACAAGTGAAAATTCCAGGCAATTGCCAACTTTAAAAAGCCATAATCCAAAAACTAGTAATAGGATTGGATTACGGCCCTGTAAAAATTCAGAAAAATTAACCGAAAGTAATTTTCCAGAAGCGGTGTGGGGGGTCCTTTGTTGCATGCTTTTCTATGCATTTATGCAACTATACTTAGACTCGTGTATTAATCTCAACTTTACAACTTTCCCGAACCATTTTCCTAAGAATTCACATGTGTAATTGAAAACACAGATGATTCCTGAAACTATGTTTATTTTGACGGTTGTATTTATAGATCGAATTGGCAAATGTTTTGAAATAAAAAGATTCATGACATAATCGAAAAAGCAATTCACTGGAAAGTATTTTCAAATTTCTTAATTAACCGCTAGAGGGCATTCAACCTATGACTAAAAATATTATTACATTTTTAACGATATAATAACGTAAAAAATTAGACGTTTTGTTCCTTGAATTATTCCTGATGAGCTGTGATATGGCGAAACGCGTCTGGGGATGGATGTAACAGAATGAAAGGAAAAATCTTTTGAATTAAAATATTGCTTGCAAGTGTCTTGGTTTCTAACACTTGTATATTAATAAACTATATAGGTATATTTAATTACCGATAGTACCTAGCTAGAGGGTAAAAAATAATATTTTTTGGATTTTATTCCGAACTTTTAATTTCTTCTCTCATTAGAAGCTTGCCTTAACCATAATCGAATATAAATAATGCTGGTATTTATGTACATATATACAATATTAATATTTTATTCTCAGCAAAACAGCTTTGTTAAATATAAACATAGTTTTTGAACAATTAAGAAAAAGTGAAAACTTCGTCAGTTATGGATGGTTTAAGGGTAATTTCGCCACCTGGATTTTGGGAGATTTTTAGTCGGTGAAAGAGAACCCCCTTGCAGATATATGGCCCAAGAATTAGCTAGCTTTGTCACAAATTTGTTCTGGTTTCGCATAGAAATGCATCTAATTTTACTTACTGATCCATATACAGTTTATTGCAGGTTACCTGGAACCTGCTTCACTTAACACCAATCGACAGGTGCAAGATGAAATGTATTGGTTTACTTTCTTTTTACACTAGCGTGTACCCGGCCTGCGTTGCAGCCCGTCATTATACGACGTGAGGTAATAAGGCGAACCTCAAACTCAACCGTTTGCCGGCCCGTCCACAATTCACATCCATGCATAAAACACATAGTCTGTCTTCGTCTATTCCGGCTTGGGATCGATCGTTGAACGGGCCGGGGACCGGTTAGGTTGGGTCGTTCGTTCTCCCTACTCTAATTTATCAGTGTTTCTCTATAATATTATGCATGTATTCTACATAAAAACCTTCCCCTTGAATCACTCTATCTATTAAAAAAAACCGCTTCAAAATCCGTTGCGTAGTTTTAAAGATTTACGTACATAAGGGGACATGAACAGGATAGCGACTGTGTTTTATACTATATTAAGATTATTTTCTAACTGGCTATCGGATCAAAAACACAATCGGATAAAAAATATCGTATGTCCTAAGTACGGATGAAAAATGTTTTTCGGATATACAGTGTGACCAGTATCATGTGGGATTTTTTTTATTAATAGCTTTATTCAAAATTTGACTTTGGCATTAAGTTCTGCTTCGACCGAGATGAAAATTAACCAAAAAAAATAGTAACTTTTGTCTCAAAAGGTGGACGTGAACAACCTTTTTGACCTTTAACTTTAAAAATGTGTAACTTATTAATTAATTTTATTGGTTTTAAATTAACCGCTTGCGGGGTTACTGAGCTTTAATCCTCAGTACCCCACAAAAATACTTTTTGGAATGTAATTTCATGTGATATCTTCATAATTATGACAATTTTATCTTTATAATGTCTTACAGACATATACTCGAAAAGTTTTATAAAAAATTTTAAATAATCTTCGACACCTTCTTTTTCATGAAGGTTTTTCTTCTACCCCAGTTTATTTGGTTGGTTTAGACGCCCTTTAATATTTTTTTTTAACATACTCAGTATGGTTTAACCTTTATCAATTTTCTTCATGTTATGTCTCTTCTACACATCAATTTTTTAATTCCATAAAAGCTCCATTAAGGTTCTACACCATTTTTTCTTCTGCTAAAACCATCATCCCCTGATGATGAACGTTTCTACGTTCGAAACATGTAGAGTCCCCTAGAGAATTTTTATTCTATTTAACTTTGTGGAGGAAGACTTTTAGTTTCTTCTTTCTTTCCCATACTTTCAACTCAATTTTAAGCATGGACTATTTCTTCAAAAAAAAAAATAGTAGTCACGTGATTCGCATTATCTGTCAAATTTTAATTTTTTCCAAAAAATAATTCAACAGTGGGGTTATTTCTGAAAATATCAAAAAAAGTTATTAGAAAAAGTTTTTTTAAATGCAGTTTCTAGCCCACATGCAAAATTTCAGCTGCATAATTTTGATTTTTTACCCATATTTTGTAAATTGCACCACTTTTGCAAAATAAGACTAGACGTACCCTACATAAAACTTCTTAGTTTTAACAATGCTTTATTTCAGATACATTTTCTTTAAAGTAGCGCCATATTAAATGTGTGTTTTTCTACAAAATCAAAATTGGGCTATTAAAATTTGGTCGCATGTGATGCAAAGTTTATCTGTTTTTGACCCTGTATAAGGTAACTTCATAAAATAAGTATTTTTGAAAACATAGTTTGTGTCTAAAAGTAATACACCTTAATTTTAAGACAAAAAAGAACACAGTGTCATCAGTAGGTAAAGTGTTTAGTAAGTGGAAAATAAATTTTAGTTTAACTTAACGTAAAGCGGGTACTGAACCCCGTTACTTTGAATATTTGACAATTGTTTTTGTTTTGTTTTACTCCAAATATGTTACTCTTTATGCCGAAGCAATGTAGGTACCAAATTTGAAATTAATATCTTATTAAATACACGAATTATTAAAAAAATCAGTTTTTAATTTCAAACTTGAGGGTCAAAAATGAAAAATGACATTATAAAAGTCATAATATTTTTGCTCCAGGAATATACGGTTAACGCATTCCTCCTTTTTCCGTATACCCTGTATATACACATGTTTAATTTCCTTATGCTTGGTAAAATTATGATTCAAACTCTGTTAAATTTTTGCTCAAGAAATATATGGTTAATGGATTGACCTCCTTTTTCCGAACACCCTTTATATAGTATATAGTACGTATATGTATAAATGGCAAATATTCTAAAATGGTATAAAAAATATACTACCTACCTAATTGCTATTTAATAATTATTTTCAAATCGTTCATGCAAAAATTTCGTGGGGGCTCCCCCTAAATCCACCAACTGTATTATATTGTAGGAAATGTATTTTCTATAAAACAAATACATTTAGCGTTTTTTCCATAAATTTACATTTCATGAGGAAAATCAAAAAAACTTGTACATATAATTTTTCCTTTCACTTATCAATATAAGAGCAAGAGGAAAATAATATTTCGTAAAGAGTATTTTTTTTAGCCAGGGTGGTAAATGCTTAAAACATAAAATTCCTTTTGATAACTTTAAGTTTACGTCATCTAAAATTACCTTAAACTAAGTGCGGTAAGACATAATATATTAATGTGCGACGCGACTAAACCTTTAGTAACGAATACGGGTTTTGACTTGACTTCCTCAAGGTAATAACAAATCAAATCAAAATACACTTTATTGTCATAAGAAGTAGGTATATCTTGTTAACAAAGCTTTGGACAGTATTAAAACTATTATGGAAATTACAATGTCCATTATATAAAGTAAGAATAGGTAATCCAATAAATAGATAAATAAATAAATAGATAATCACACCTTATGAGACAATAAACCGTACCGAACCTTTGAGCTGAAACACAATATTTTTAGCATGGTTAAAACCCTCGTGGATAGAGCAATTACAATCTGTAACTCGGAAGAAGCACTTAAAAAGGAAGCTTACCACATCATGACCGCCGACCTCAACAAAAATAGCTACCTCACCCCGCAATATTAGTTGACACAATATTGGAAAATCGTAAGAAACGACCCAACGCACAAGAAGCAGACAGAGAGGCACAACTAACACTCAATATTCCGTATGTCAAGGGAGTATCTGAGAAAATAAGAAGACTAGGACAACGTTTAACATCAACACCGTATTCAACTCGAGGGACACCCTAAGAAGCCACCTGACGAAGACAAAACCTATGTCAAAAAGATAGGAAAAACTGCGTCTACCAGATCCCCTGCGAGTGCGGCCAATCTTATATGTATAGGTGAGACATTAAGACCACTCGAGACAAGGATTAAGGAACACAAAAACAATACATTAAAAGGAGAGACCGAAAAGTCAGGTGCAGCTGACCATGCCTGCAAACATGGCCACCATATCATGTGGTCAGAAGCTGAAATCCTACATAAGGAACCACTCTGGAGGAAAAGAAAGTTTAAGGAAGTTGTTGCTATTCACCAGAATCCAGGCTGCTTTAGTAAACCATCATTATACTTAAGAAATATCTGGAAACCTTTATTAGATAGATGTAATCTTAGGATAAGATCGCGTGCCAACTGAACGCATGACTGCACCCACCTCAGTTATGCTTCGGTGCACCTAGCTAGTATAAATAGTCTTGTAGTTACTTTACTTATTTAGTATTCACCTGAATACGACTGGAGATACTTACCAGTTGAAACGTTGATGATTTAAAACAAATAAAGACAATGGAAGTCCAAACCCCTTTCATCATTCAAGAAACATCATTGTCTCCAACCTTCAAACAGTCACAATATTTTCTAATAATAAGAAATTTCGATCGCATTAGCACAACAAGAATAAACGTGTGTATTAGCTTGTGAATCCTGACTTCGATGGAGTTATTAGAATTTAATAGTCGGTGAACTCATGGCTAAACAATTATGTTGATTGGCAGTATAACTATTTCTTGAAATAAGATTAAACATTAGCAACTAATAATAGTATAAAGAACAATGATCTAATAATAAGTATAGAGGGTGTAAAAAACCAATAATGCGTCCAAGTACAATAACTCTCTTATGGTGTTGGATGGAAATAAATATAGTTTAAAAAAACTAAAAAACACGCTTTAATAATTAATCGAACTAAAAAGCGAAAAATAAATATAGTTTAAAATAATTCTTGAAGAATTTCAAGAATATAGGCAGAAAATAATAATGAACGATGAACATTAGTATTATTGTGAAATTAAAAAGCGTGGGGTGCTCGATATACGAATATAGCACAAAGCGTCCCACGCTTTTTTTTCACAATAATACTAATGTTCAATGTTCATTATTATTTTCTGCCTATATTAAGAATTTCAAGAATTATTTTAAACTATATTTATTTTTCGCTTTTTAGTTCGATTAATTATTAAAGCGTGTTTTTTAGTTTTTTTAAACTATATTTATTTTTCATTTTTTAGTTTGAGTTATTATTAAGCAAAAAATTTAGTAGTAGAGATTTACAGTAGAGATAGTCTTAGAGAAGTCCGGAGTAGAGATGGAATACTATCACTAATTTAACATTGACTTTTTGAAATGGCTAGATGTAAAGCAGTGGATCCATTTTTTTTAAATGGCTAGAGAGAATCAAACCCGAACAAACCTAAACAAGCCCGAACAAACTCGCTCGGCCAACGGACCCACTGATAGCGAAAGAATGTACCAACACTATTAAGCCGAGTGCCCGAGCCGGAAAGTAGATAGATAGTACACATGCGCAAACGGTGTAATAATAATGAGATAATCATATTAAATTATTGTATTGTCAGCGGTTCTTAATAAGTCTACCGAATTTAAATTAAATCTGACCGTTTAAAGTTCGTGTCAAAATCGGGTTCAAAGAAGTCGGTTGATAGGTCGAATATGTCAAATATTTTTAATTTTTTTTGTCCAGGATCGTTGCTGCAAGAATCCGATATCAAAAATATGAAGAAAAAAAATGTATACTTAAGCTGTCAAGTTTTGACAGGTAAACGTCAATTTTTTTTTTTAATTTTTTCTTTTCTAGGACCGTAGCTACAATATTGCCAAATGAAAAATTTCAATAAAAACAAGTTTAAATCACTCCTGTAAAATTTTGACAGCTGTCAATGTCAAATTTTTATCGACTATTTTTTTACCGAGGATAGTAAATGCAAGAATCCGAAATCAAAATTTTTTTATCTCTTCAAATAAGAAAGTTACATATGACAGCTGTCAAATTTTGACAGATTTACATATGGTTTTTTTATCAAATTATTGTATTGTCAGCGGTTCTTGATAAGTGTACAAAATTTAAATTAAATCTGACCGTTTAAAGTGGGTCAAAATCGGGTTCAAAGAAGTCGGTTACAAACATACAAGCATACAAACATACAGGTGAAGCTAATATAAGCGTGTTAAAAAAAGTTTTTATAAGAATTGTACAGGCTCCTAATGCCCATTTGCACCCAAGTCGCAATTACCACCAAGCCTGACACCGACTAAAATTCTTGAATTCGTTTGCACCGTTGTTTAAGGCCGAACTTTGTTCTTTAAGCCAGACTTTATTTTAATCCTTTTAATTTCTAGGATTAGTGCAGACTTGACCCTAAGTCGACACGCGCGGGTTCCTACTAATCATGTTGTAGGTCTATAGTTTCGAAAAGAGCACAAAACGGTAAAGTTTTGTTTTTTCCTGCTAAACCGTATACAGTGTGACCAGTAAAGTCCGCATCATATGGGATTTTTTTTTATTAATAGCTTTATTCGAAATTTGACTTTGGCATGAAGTTCTGCTTCGATCGAGATGAAAATTAAGCAAAAAAATAGTAGTCACGTAATTCGCATTATCTGTCAAATTTTAATTATTTCCAAAAAATAATTCAACAGTGGGGTTATTTCTCAAAATAAAAAAAGTTATTAGAAAAGAATAGTTTTTTTAAATGCAGTTTCTAGCCCACATGCATAAGATAATTTTGATTTTTTACCCGTATTTTATAAATTGCACCACATTGGCAAAATAAGACTCAACCAACCTACATAAAACTTCTTAGTTTTGACAATGCTTTATTTCAGATACATTTTCTTTAAAGTAGCGCCTTATTAAATGTGTGTTTTTCTACAAAATTAGGCTATTAAAATTTGGTCGCATGTGATGCAAAGTTTATTTGTTTTCGACCCTGTATAAGGTAACTTCATAAAATAAGTATTTTTGAAAACGTAGTTTGTGTTTGAAAGTAATACACCTTAATATTAAGGCAAAAATAACACAATGTCATAAGTAAAGTGTTCATTAAGTGAAAAATAAATTTTAGTGGTGGGTAAAAAATCAAAATTATCTTATACAGCTCAAATTTTGCATGTAGACTAGAAACTGCATTTAAAAAAACTTTGTCCAATAACTTTTTTCGATACTTTCAGAAATAACCCCATTTTTGAATTATTTTTTGGAAAAAATTAAAATTTGACAGATAATGCGAATCACGTGACTACTATTTTTTTGCTTAATTTTCCTCTCGATCGAAGCAGAACTTGATATCAAAGTCAAATTTCGAATAAAGCTATTATTAAAAAAAATCCCATATGATGCGGACTTTACTGGTCACACTGTATGTCTGTTGTTTTAAATATGGGGGTTAGGAAATTTTGATAACGAATCGCTGGAGAACGAAATGCAAATATTAGATATTCCAAAACACGAGCAGAGACATAGACAATAATATGTAACAAGTGCATTATTTTATTGACTTGGATAAGTTTTCTCAAAGGTTTCGTCTAAAAAAGCAGACAAGATTAATTTATTTACAACAGTTCTCTACAGTATCATAAATTCCAAATGGTACCTACATATTAGCACAACATTATTGTTAAATATAGATACAATATATAAAATTAATCAAAGTGTCTTTAACGCCCCAATACTTATTCAAAAAATATCACAATCTGTAAAAACTCTGTTGTAAATTCTTTCAACAAGAACACTTCTACCATAATCTGTCCTATGTATGTGTCTATTCCAAAAACAATTGGTGTTGCCTGTCCTTCTTACTGGGACACAAAATGAGACCAAACTTAGTACCTGCAAGCAGTTTAAATGGCCGTTAACCATAAGATTAACCAAAAGATTAATAGAGCTTTCCTTCTACGAAATTCAAGCGATTGCAGACCGCATACTAGTTTTATAAGGAACGCCTTGATATGGAAAATGTAATTTAAAACCCAGATAGTTAACAAATTTATTCTATACCCTTTTCCAGTCTGTTAATATGGCATTGATAATGTTGTCTCCATATTACAGAGCAGTATTCCAAACTACAGCTTTTTTTATAAATTTGGGTGAACTCCGTCAGGTCCGCTGCTTTTAAATGTATCTAGGTTTTTAATTTGTCAAACATTTCCTTCTTTGTACATGTATGAAACAATAGCAGGCTAAAAAAATTACTGAATTTAAATTGTTCGGGTCTACGTTTCTGTGTACAAAGTAAAATGATTGTAACTGCTGGGAAAATACGTCTAGCTTCATATCTTTTTTGCTAGGCCCTGGAAGGGGTTCTAACCCCCCACCCCCCCATCCTTCGGTGCGCCACTGCTTAGAACCTGGCTTAGTGAACAAGAGGATACTTACTTAATAAATCAGTTTAGATACTTTTATAAGTTTAATGGCATCCAGATCAGCATTACCAAAAATAATATTAATGATTTAATAAAGTTCGTGTACCTACTCGGGTGTATAATATAGGTACTCTAAAGTAAAATATAATTAATGAAGCATAACAAAATGTCTAAAAATAGTGTATTTGTTATTTAATGATGTAAACAATATTACCAATTAATTAGTTCATCAATTTCCAACTGTTCCTAGCCAAGTTTATTTCGTAATATATCACCACTTTGTTACGTTTTAGGAGTTTATCTTTCCTCGGGCCAAGATAAACCCTTTCTAGTTATTCCGATTGTTATTGATTGTGGTATTTTTAATGTAGTTTTAACTGATGTCATCTTCTATATACTTTTATAATTAAATAACATTAAGTATTGGTTTTTAAAATTAAGTCTCTAAAAATAAATAACACAGACAAAAGAAGTTTTACAAGAAACACTAAGGTAGGATGAAAATTTAAGTTGTCTAGGTGGATTAGGTTAAGTTGGAGTGGCAGACTTCTGGTACTGTCCAATGGACACCGTTGTGATACCAAGCAGGTGTTCTACGGAACTTCAACTCCCCGATGGGAGCGCGTCGTATAACGCAGAAGGATCTTGGCAGCTCATTAAAACCAGCCACTATTGTACTTAGTGAGTCGACCCAGTGTAAAGTGCTTACTCCTCCAGACTATTGATTGAAGAATGGTTCGCCCAAGGCATTAAAGCTTCTTCTTGCAAGGCCAGGGCATTCACACAAGAAACGTTGAGTGCTTTATTCCTCTTCTTCATCTCTGTAACTTTTACAGAAGTAATTAGCTGGTATTTGCATAGGAAAGGACAATTTCCGGTAACTACGGCAATGATATTTCTTAGGTTTTTCCGACTATTTTCTAATAACGCTGCTGTTTTCCTTCCTGTAATCAAGTAGGGTCACACTTGCTTGGAGATGTTAGGTTTGTTCCTACAGCGAATCCCCGACAACTTCATGACAATTTTCAAACCAGCTTTACGGCGCAAGTCTGATTTTTGACCGGTTTCAAACTCTTGTAGGAACAGGCGTTCGAAATCAACTAACTTCGGTTCGGTGTTTAGAACTGAAGAAATTTTAAACGATGGACATAACTTCAAAATTGGTTATTATTATTTCGTTAATTAAACTCGTGTGGCTCGGCCCAATAAATAAACTTAAACAAAATAAGTAACTTATATTAAATAATATGTTGTAAAAATGTTTATATCTCCTCCAAAGATTGGCACTTTTCAAATCAAAAGTATTAAGAGACTATGGGAAGTTTTAGCTTAAGAAGTAAATAAAATATTAAACATCAACCTAACAGCAGACATTTCTGAATCTTCATCAGAATGTCGCTCATTTCTCAATTTTATAATAGAAAAAGTCTTATACAAAAGCAAACACCGCAAAAACACGTCTAACAAAAATAGGTTATGTCATATGTTATGCTAGCGTTTAACCGCGCATGCTTCGGACATTTTACTGGCAAAATATTCGCAAACTGCTCTGACAGTTGGCAAACTATCAGAGAAACGTGTAGGAACAGCGACTTTGGGTTTTTAAACTGTCCAAAATCTTTGTGGGAATACTTTTATATTTACTGCGCAGAATCCTGACTGTCAAGGACTGTTTCTGATCGCTGTAGAAACAAACCTGTTGTTAGCGCTATTCATATGCTTTGTACACGTTGTTTGGCTATTCGATCTATCTCCTTTTTAATCAATCTCAGTGGTCTAGAGCCATAATATTATTCTTGTCTAGATTGGCGTAGACAAGCCTGCGCCTTTTCTGGCGAGCGCATCAGTAGCCTAGTTGCCCTCTTTACTATGACCAGGAAGCCAATACAGACTGAGTCGATGCTGAGCACCAAAAGTATGCAGGTATTATTGTGACAGCGTCTTTCTAGTCTTGATTTAATGCTGCTGGAACAAATTGTCTTTGTCGCTGCTTGACTGTCTATATAGATAGATACTGAGGCAGCTCCTCTCAGGCCACGATGTTCCTATAGGATATTGACTGATTTTAGTATCTACTGGAATAATTTCTGCTTGCAAAATGCTGCCGTCGTCTAGAAGTCTACAGGACCTGTGGATTTGCATGCTCTTAGAGACGACACCAATTTCCACTCCGACGTCCATTTTTTAAACGGTTTATGAAGATCAAGTGTCATTGTTAACTACTGGTTGCCTTCTCTGTCTAGATGGATTAGAAATAAGTAGAACAATCTTGTTCATGGGGATCTGTTAATGAAGGATGGCAGTTTATTAGAGATAAAATTGCCAATTGAAGGGAGTAGACCTATTGAAAGGGTGATTTTCTTGTCCTAATTCCATTATCTATATTTTCGTTTTTAAAACAATGTTTCATTTAAAGGTATTGGACGCGCTATTTTAATAATACAGATAGATTACAGATTATTATTATTATTATTATTATTATTATTATAATTATTATTATTATCATTATTATTATTATTATTATTATTATTATTATTATTATTATTATTATTATTATTATTATTATTATTATTATTATTATTATTATTATTATTATTATTATTATTATTATTATTATTATTTTCGCATTTAAATAGAGCTCGTCCAAATAAGTTTTATTAAAATAATCTTGCTCTACCTACATATGTTTTCATGTATTTCATAATCTATTAATATTTTCCAAATTTTATGTTTGAACAGCAATTTTATTTTTATCTCCTTATTTGTCATGCTTAAAATAAGAAGTAGGTGCCTTGTAACTACTTAAGGCAGGTACTTGAACTATTTACACTTATTTTATAGTTTTTCAACGATATTAGTAACGAGTTGCTAAAAAGGTGATTAACACTAAATATTTGTTCTTAGCATACAAGTTTGCAAGTTAGTCAGCTGACAACAGAATAATCATATTCAAATAAATATTAGGACCATAAAATTAAATAAAAATAAAAATGTGGTCATTCACAGAACTAAATAAATAAGGCTTTAGGGATATGACACACATATAGGTTTGTGCTGGCTGCCGAGTCGGCCATATGTATTTGTTATTAAATGCAAAATACACACAATAGTGGGACGTATCGCGCCGTTTTGAAACCGTCTCCGACAGCGTCTAATGCATCCGCCGCTAGCTGTTTTCTTGTTTGAAATGGGTTTAAAATATCTGGGATTATATTCGACTGGTCAGACACGGAAGTTTTCAAGGCGTTTTTGAAACCCAAAGCACATTTATTTATTTAATTAACGAATTGCAGTGAAAATGGATCTAAATTTGTTATGCCAATACCGCAGCTTCGACAGAAACCGCGTTGAAATCGCTTCGTGTATCTTGTCAATGCTAGAGCAGCTTCGGCCGCCTCGCCGCCTACAAAAATGCTGTTTTTGTCGGCGCCCTGTAGCCCGTCATGGTCTTATTGGTCTTCTACGATGTTAAGTTAAGGAATATTCTCAGGACATGGGTATAAGCGGGGTGGCTGGGAAAGAAAGACGCTTGGGTATCGTTAATCATAGTCAACTTGATAAGACATTGTCATACGTTTGTTTATTAATGAATTGTCAGTTTAATGGATCTTAAGTGGTACCGTGCGAGCAAACATTATTTGCATCAAAGAGGGTTTTGCATCTAAGGACGTAATGCTTAGCAGTACTTAGAGGTTAATACCTGTTGGGTGTCGTAACTACCTGAATTAACAATCAATCAGTTATTCCGTCATCTTTGACAGTCGTTACAAGTAATTTGATTCATCGCTAATTTTTCCAATTTCTTGAACAATTCACACAATGGGCTTTACGGAACAGCACAAAACATTCATGGTTGAAGTGTATTTTCACTATTTTCGAAACGGGGTTAGAGTAAATGGTGAGTGGCAATACAATCCGGGTTTGTGCATGGACGATTTTCACGAATATTTTCCTAACGTTGCTTTTATTGCTGGGGATTTTTATTATTGCCTGAAAAGAACCGTGGCACTGTTTAGGGAAACATGTTCTATTCAACACAAAAAAGAGCAGGAAGACCATCTGTAAGAACAGAAGAACTTGTTGCAAACGTTCGTGAAATAATGCAAAATACCCCAACAAATTGTTTAAGACGCCTGTCCCAAGAAGTGGGAAGATATTATGGAACATGCAGGATTATTCTTAAGAAGCAGCTAAATTTATTTCTTTATAAAGTGCAAGTATTCCAAGAAATACAAGCCGCAGATTTTGAAAGACGCAGGAATTACTCTCAATGGTTTACCCAAAATTTATTGGAAAGAAGTGATTTATTAGACCTAACATTTTTTTCGGATGAAGCCTGGTTCCACCTCTCCGGTTATGTGAATTCTCAGATTACACGCATGTGGAGTAGTGAAAATCCCCATTTTTTTATAGAGTCTACATTGCACCCTCAAAAAATTGGTGTCTGGTTAGCTGTTTCCCGAAGAAGAATTGTTGGTCCTATTTTTTTCCATGACACAGTTACAGCACAGCGGTATAGAGACAATATTTTGAATCCATTTGTGGAGCAATTACTTGACGACGCACTACGTTTTGGATATTTTCAACAGGACGGTACAACCGCCCATACAGCCGCCGAAACAATTAACTACTTACGCAATTTTTTCGACGACAGATTGATCAGTTTTCGATCAGACATTGAATTCCCACCTAGCTCACCTTGTTTAACGGTTATGGATTACTTCGTTTTTCCTCATTTGAAGAACACTATTTTTAAAACACCAGTTGCAAATTTAGAACAATTACAAGAAAGGATTATCCAAGAATGTGGTAACATTTCTCCAGAGATGCTGGTCAATACTTTCGAAAATATGAAGAGACGTGTGAATTTATGCTTGGAGCATGGCGGTGGCCAATTTCAGCAATTTATGTAATTATTTTTCTTTTTCTTTCTTTATATTCTTACTTTGTTAATTTTGTAAACAACAAAAATATATTTGTATTTGTCTACTTATTTTATTACTCATCAGTTTGGCATATCGTGTCACAATATGAATTTGGCAAAATTTTAACCTAGATTTGGTTAGATATATCGTCCCCATATCATTGTGATCTAAACCAAGCCCTACGTTTTTTAATCCAAGTACATCGTACAAAATTATGAGTGCTAAAATGATTACATGTGATAATTTCTCTTGTTTTTGTTTCTCTATTATAAAACTATAAAATTTGTTACAGCAACGATAAAAAGCCACCAGCATGTATCCTCATCATCCAATGCCCGTGCCCGTAAACTATCAACAATTTCAAAATGCGTACCCGATCATGCACTACCAGCAACCCCCGTGTACGCAGAATGGTTATGGGTGGCGGGGCAATGGTTACGGATGGCAGCTAGATCCTAAGGCCTGGCATACTCCTCCTGTTTACCCAACTTTGAAAGATGAAGTGGTTGAAGAACCAATCATTCAGGCTGAGAAGGTGGAAAAGGTGAATGCTTGGGTAAGTTCCACATACAGTTGTAATCAAAATATTGCTGCAAAAAAGTGCAAGTAGATTTTAGAAATAAAATAGATTTCTGTGGAGGTTATTAAACCAAATATTAAAAAAAAAAATGCTCCAGTTCTTCTAGTATTCCGCAGTTGGCATCAATAAATTTATTAATAAATGTCAAATAGGATAAAATCATAAAAATTAAACTAAAAACAAAATAATTAATTTGAAGAAATAATCAGTAGAGTGAAGTTGAAAATATAGAAACAAAAGAAAAACTTACCACAAGTAAGATCGAATTTAGGTTTAAAATCAATATGATGGTGTAAAATGGTATAACAATCTGCCAGACCCATTAAAGAAAGTCACTGAACCTAACTGTTTTAAAATAAGGCTTGAATAGCATCTAATTTGTTTGTGAGGTTGGTTGAGTATAATCAACATCATGTTATTATTTATATTGGTAAGGCGTAGGGTATAGCATTCGACCACATTGTTTGTTTTCGTATTATTCATTTACTTGGTTACTACTGCAATATTACTATTAAAAAAAAAACTAATAATGTTCCTATTTGGCATATATAAATGGTCTATGATTTTTTAATTTTTTATGTTATTAATTGTTTTTTGTTATTAATAATAGCTGTCTTTACTACTACGTCATATGAATGTATTATGTCATGTTATATATTATACAGTGAGGACCTAAAGTCCGTCCCCCCCCCCTAACTTCTAAACCGTTCGGTATATTTTAATGAAATTTTGAACGATAATATTTGAGCAAGTCTTGCACTTTTTGACATACCAATGACAGCTTTAAATGTCAAGATGACAGCTGGGTCCGCTTTTGGAATATTTTTTAAAATGAAACACCCTGTATATTTTTATATTTTTAAATTCCACATAAAATTATAATTATTTTTTTTTAAATGCATTATTAGTCTATACTTCATAGTTTCCGAGATATTGACTCTCGAAAAGTGACATTTTTGAACTTTGACAGCTTATAACCTTCTAACAGTATGTCCTAGAGCAAAACGGCTTACATGTCCCTATCTTCAATTTTTATTATCTTCCCAAAAAAATCAACTTCCGGTTAAACCGGATGAAACTCAAAAGCAGGAAATATAGTTGTTTCGGTTTAACTGGAAGTTGATTTTTTTGGGAAGATAATAAAAATTGAAGATAGGGACATGTAAGCCGTTTTGCTCTAGGACGTACTGTTAGAAGCGGACCCAGCTGTCATCTTGACATTTAAAGCTGTCATTGGTATGTCAAAAAGTGCAAGACTTGCTCAAATATTATCGTTCAAAATTTCATTAAAATATACCGAACGGTTTAGAAAAAAAAAATCAAATGTCCGTAAATATCTGAATACTCTTTTTTATTCGATTTTGTTGAAATTTTGCAATTCTGTTTGTAATAACAAGAGGATAATTTAACCTTAATTAGATAAAAATTAAAGTCCAGTGGCGTCCTGGAAGACAGTCCAACTAATATTTTTGTCAAAAATTGAGCACCACTGACTTTTTTTAAAATTATGTATTTTTTTCGAATTAAGCAACTACAAATTCAACTATTTTATCTTCTGAGTTTCATTCATATCTTGATTTGTTTTCGAAAAAAAAAATCACTTTATTGTATGTCCCCGGGACAATAAGAGTAAAAAATTTAAACTACTTACCAAACTATCAAGCAAATTAAAATTACACGAAAGTCCTCTTTTGAATTTTTTCGCACAGATTAAAACTGTTTTCGATAAAAGAAATTAACATAAAATAATCGCATAACATAATAATTTTTATGTCATACCAGTACATTATTGTGTTTTTATACCTTAGATACCATCTACATAATGGATTACTTTATGCCCGTGCGGGCATAAAGTACACATTATGGCCCGCGCGGGCATTAAGTGTGCATCTTGTTCCAATTTTGATTTTTGACTTTGACACATTAAACATTTTAATAATGTCAAGGTAATGTCGCAGGTAAAAATAAAAAATTGGTAAATCAAATTAAATTAAAAAAAAATATTTATTATTAAAAACGAACTGGTATGACATAAAATTTTGTATGCACCACGGGTACTAATAGATATATACCCTCGGGCGACTTACGAACCCTCGGGCCAGAGGCCCTCGGCTTTGTAAGACTGTCGCCCTTAGGGCATAATCATCTACTTAGTACCCTTGATACATAAATAACTATATTACTGATGCAATGTTTTAAAAGTAACAAAACTATAGCTCTTATTGTCCTGGGGACATACAATAAAGTGGTTTTTTATCTTTTTCTCAAAAATAAAGCAAGATATGAAAAAACTCAAAAGATAAAATAGTTGTATTTGTAGTTGCTTAATTCGAGAAACATACATAATTTTAAAAAAAGTCAGTGGCGCGTAATTTTTTGGCAAAAATATTAGTTGGACTGTCTTCCGGGACGCCACTGGACTTTTAATTTCATTCTAATTGAGACTAAATTGTCCTCTTGTTATTACAAAAAGAATTGGCAAATTTCAACAAAATCGAATAAAAGAGTAGGTATTGAGATATTTACGATTTTTTTTTAAAGTTTGACACCCTATATCGTAGGAACTATGCATTTTCGGACCCATGTTCATATGAACTTTTCTTCTTAAAATCACTTAAGCACCCCTTGCAGTTTGGCCACATACGTAAATAATTTCCCTTTTTTTTAACACTTAACCTAAAAACCTCCTTAACGCTAGGTAGGTACCTACTAACCATTTTTTTTTAAGGGCATCGACTACATTTTTATATTTATCAGATCTGTGCATGTTCTTTTTTTCTCTTATTATAAACTGGCAGGTTCTTGCCTGCTTCGCCGCGCCCCGTTTCCGCGTCCCGTCAACGCGACATTCCCGTTGTCGACGTTCACTATTTTATCAAGAAATTATTGCATATTTACTATTTCTATCATTTGACTCATGATTAAAAATTTGCTTTCCGAACAAATAGCTTTATACAGGCTGTCGGAAATTCCGCACATATATTTAATGGGGACTGGCAACATTAAGGTGGGAGTGTCAACATGCTTGCCAACCTATAACCTATATTTATTTAATTTTTCTAGCTTTTACACAAAATTTAAATAAAATCATTATCGTCTTCATATTTTATAGGTAATAATTGACATATTAAATAAATATCAAGGAATTTTATTAATAGCCCAGGGCTGAAGACTTTAAAAATGGTAAAAAGTGAAAAAAATAATAGTAGGATAAAACCCATTGCAAATGGAAGAGAATATAACAAAAATAAAAGGAAAAATAATTTACGGGCGATCCGAGGTCGGGAAGTGGAAAGGGGTGAGTTTTTAAGGGTAGAAAACGATTTATCTCGATTTCCGGCAAAACTACAAGTCCTATGGAAAAACGTTAAATAGTAAAGTTATAGGTAATAGAAAGATCTACAACTTTTGTATTTACACTTTTTTCACATAACCTTAAAATTTATGTGAAAAATTCAAATAACCAACTTTTTGATTTTTTATTTTTATCTTTTACAAAAATTTTTTTCTTCACGAAATTTGGTGAAAACCTATCTTTTTATGTCCCAAATACACTGTAATTTTTTTGATTTAAAATATTTATTTTTTCACCTTATTTTGACTTAATATAGAAAAAGCACCCTAATTTTCAATCGAAAATTCTCACGTCAAAATATCTGCTTTTTTAAAAAAGTCGGTGGGCTATTTGTTCGTTGAAATCTCTACTTTCTGATGGTGTAAAAAAAATATACATTACTATTATTTAAATTTAATTAGGTACCTACTCGAAAAACGTAAGATTCCATGTTACATTTTTTACGTTTTTCCAGTAATTAAAGTATAAATTTTAATAAATAGCAGTACAGTATAAAAGTACGTTGTTAGTTATTTTTATCCAATAAAGTAAAAAAAAAATCCTTTAGAGTTACCTAACTAATGTAGTAAATAATTCAAATCAAATTAAAAAAAAAAAAGTTTTGCATCTTTCTCGTTCAAAGAACAAGTTTGGCAACTACTAGGAAATGCAAAATACTAGCGGAATAATAAAAATAATTGCTTCATTACTTACATTATAACAGGTTAACAAAGTTTAACTTCCTAAACTCTAAAAAAATGACGTTTCGGCGTTGTGTCCTCTAAATCATCAGTATCACTTAAGTGGCTACTCGGTTCGCTTGGATAATCGACAATTTTGTAGAACTCTAATTCCGGAATTTCTCTCCAGTCAGGGCCATAGTGCTTCTGCAAAAGACTAGCAATTGACAATTTGTCTTCCCTCAAAGAGTTTCCCGTTATAACTTTTTAGGGTTTAGTCCTGAAAGCTGTTTCCCTCTTTTTACTATACCATCAGAACACAAATCTTACCTATAAGGCAGCATGCATAATCAACAGGCTAATGTCACGTGATAAGTATAATATATTAGACACTTTAAGCATGTCCTAAATTTCAACCGTATCCGTATCCGCATCGATCTGCGCATGTGCAGAATAGATGCGTTGGACTCAATACGTTACGTTGCCCGCATCGTTACGGGCCTGCCATCGTATCCCTATCCGTAAACGCATTCCAACCAATCGACCGATCTCTGGTTTCTATGATTTTGTCAGTTGTCACTTAACCTAATTTTTTTAATTATTATTTTGTTATTTTTCTGAACTGAATTTTACAAAAATGTTTGAAGTTCCTAAAAAAAAAATACTTTTTTACAATCCCGAAGATGACCTTCACTTGTTAAGAGAGGTGGCGGGACAAAACCCTTACGATGACCCTAACCTCGGTATATCCCTCCTTGTAAACCTAAACATGGCAAGACATAGGGTGTCATTATAAAATGCAAGATCAAAATGTCCATAGAGGGCTGCCCGGTTGCCTAGGAGGTCGTCATCATGCAAAATGTGTCTGATCACCAGATCGCCCAAATCGTCGTCATCTTCATCATCCTCATCAATGGGATGAAGTATTTCATCCATAATTTAAAATATTTAACTTTAAATAATTCAAAATTATTCAAATGAAAAAACCACAATTTTTAAGGTTAGAAATAGAAAATCTGACATGTGACGTTTTACTTTACTGCTGGATGCGTTCGGTTTCGTATACGTATGGTTGTTGATGCTTAAACAGTTTTTTTTTGCGGTCAACGTAACTCAATGCGTTACGGATGCGGATACGGAAAAAAAATACGGTTTGCTTAAAGTGTCTAATATAATGATTAATCAACGGCAAATACCGAGTTTTGCATCTGACAGGTCCAAACAAAAACTGAGTTTTGCATCTACGTTACGTTTTTGTATGTATTTTATTCTATCAAAGACCGACTTTTGCATTTAGTTTTCTTGAGTATGCTATAGACCAGGGGTGGCCAAACTTTTGACCTGTGAGTTCTACTTATGTTCAAAAATATTTCTTACGGTCGACAAGGTAGAGTTTACAAGAGAGAAATAAAACAATTGTGTAATAAGTTTGTATTTATTTATTAAACGATAAATACAAAATTCGCATTTTTTTTATTCCGCTTTACGCTTTTGGGTAGATTTTGGACTGCATATTTTCTACAAGTTTATCATATCGGGGAGTGTAAGAAGTAACTGCCATGCGCAAACAGGAAGTTAAGTGAGCGTCTGTTAAGCGGAAACGATGTTGGGTTTGTATTGCATTCATAGTAGAAAATGTTTATTCGCAAAGATAGGTAGAACCAAAAAACGAAGTCAAATATAAAGCTACCTTTCTTAGGCATAGAAACTTTTCTTTGCAAAACTGTTTCCAAAATTCTGTAGTACCAAATTAATGCTCTACCTTTCAAAAATATGTCGCATCTTATTTTAATTATTTTTTCTTCGACCACAACAGAATACTATCGGTTAACTTGCCGATTTTATTGGTCAAGCTGTCAATGTCAATACTTTCATTAAAAAAAATAAATTTTAAAATTTATTTTTTATATTTTTCTTATTAAACTCTCGCGGACTACCGAAATCGTCTTCGCCTCTTGGCCACCCCTGCTATAGACAATGCATTAATGTATACGACATACTAACAAATGTAATTTTTTACAAATTGTACTCATTTAACCTAATTCCAATGGTTTTGGCCCGGTACCTCGAAATATTGTGAAATAGAAAAAAATTATATTGCTCCCGAGTGAAAAAAAGGTAGGGACCCTACACATAGCAGTAGGGTGAAAATGAGATAGCAAGTTTAAGGGTAGCGGCGAAAACTGATAATATAATAGTAACTATTTAACAATAAATAATAATATATAAAATAAAATTTTTGTCTTAAACACCATGTCTGTTTAATGGTGATATTTAACCCTAAAGATAATTGCTAGGGTTAATGGTAAAGAAGGGATAATTTAAAATAACGACGATGTGTAATTTTATAACGAAACGCTAAATTTTAAAAACCTTAAAATTGTTTAAAATTTCTAGAGCTTAGAAACGCATTTAAAAAAATTGACTTTTGGCGGTGGAATCAAAAGAACGAAAAGTCGATGAAGTAGATGATTTTTATAATTGTTACAAGACTTATTTATTTAAAAGAGCTTTCCCAAATTACAAAGTTCTTTTTTATAAAAATCGAATTAACTTTTTAATATTCGTTGTCATAACGAGTTTTCAATTAATTTTTCCAAAACATAGTGTGGTTTGAAGCATTTTGAGCACAAGTAATTATCTTATGCAGTTTTCGGAAACATTCATAATAACAGCAAAACTGGCGGCATTGATCTGATACATATAAAAAAATAGTACTAATCTCTTAACTTATCCTATTATTAACAGCATGTTTCTAATACTATTGGCTTTCTTTATCCTATGCTGGATCAGAACCTTACGGAAGCATATTTGAAGGTAAGTCGAATAATTAGAAGTAGGTATTTAATTAAATACTTGTCGTGTAAAATTGTTTGTGTTTTTCGTAAAATGTGCGTAAAATGCTTGTGCTTTAGCGATTATTATTTTCGCTTATCTAATTAAAATTCCCTTATTATACAGGGCGTTCCGAAATTAGCTGACAATATTAACATTGAAAATGTTTATATTATCGCACGAGCATGTATAGTAGAGGTACAGAAGTCGAAATTATGCGGCGGACATTTATCCCTGACGTCACGCCACAGTCTAACGACACCGAGTTAAAATTACTTGAGTCTAGCCGTCCGACCGCGACAGGAGGATCGAGCGAAAATCCACTAACGTAGACGAAGCAATGCGCGATTCTGAGTTGATGTTTCGATATTCGATCGTTAGTTGATGAATCCTATATGTTCCATTTTTTTTTGTTTTGCTTATTGTTTTGTTCATTATTATATTTGCGATCCGCAGAAACACGTAAAATACGACCAACGTAGGTTTGATTTTTTTTTTCCTATGACCACCTACGAAAATGATAATAACAGCACGGTTAACTTGGCTAGAAAGTGCTAAATATCACACGCGTGTTGAAAAAAAATATTTCAACACGAGTGTGGAAATACAAAGCACACTATATTTAATTTAAACAGGTGTCAATTTGACAACAAAACTATTTATTAAAAATAACAAACTTTTGGGACCCGTGGAGCGAATTGGGGTGCTGGGTGGGGTAAAGCACACGAACGAATTATTAATTTTGAAAAACGAGTTTGTTTGGGTTTCCGATATACAGGGTGCTAAACCTTTTTTTTTTGTTATTTTAATATTTCTTAAGAAGTTTAAGGATGAATTAATTTAAATTTTGCACAAATAATAGATTTACCACTGACTGTCTCCGAACGAACGTAACTATTATTTAAAATAATCTACAGAGTCCTCGGTTTTTTGGGGTCATGACCCCTTTACGCCCCACAATTTACTTAATACGACGTCAATGGCTAAGTTTAAGAACAAAATATGATTTATCAATTTATTTTTCAACTTTTACTTATCCTGAAGTTTTTCACTATCTCTTACGGCCTAGAAGTTATTTTGAGAACAATTAAAGAATGTATTGTTAATATTGGATTATTTTTATAATATGGACCCTGTGTCCCATAATACTTTTACCACTTGCAAATTATCTAATACTAACAATGCATTATTTAATTTAATTGTTCTCAAAATCACTTCTAGGCCGTAAAAGATAGTGAAAAACTTTACGACAGGTAATGGTAAACGTTGAAGAATAAAATGATGAATTAGATTTTGTTCTTAAACTTAATCAGTGACGTCGTTTTAAGTAAATTGGGGGGGGGGGCATAAAGGGGTCATGACCACAAGAAAAGGAGGTACTTCTAGATTATTTCAAATATTAAAAACATTAGTTCGTCGATTCTGGTAAATCTATTATTTGTGCAAAATTTGAATTAATCATTCCTAAAAATTCTAAAGGAATAATAATAAAACCAAAAAAAAACTTTGGCACCCTGTATATCGGAAACGAATGTAAGAAATCATTTTTGCTTTTGCTTAGTTTGTACACAAAAAGTGTATCTTTATAATTTTTGATTAGATTAGCCCTTTTCGAGAAAATTTACTTATTAGGTTTTTATGTACGCCTATGGACAAATATAGGTGCGAATCATTGCTTAGAAATCAACTAAAAAGAAAATTCTTAGTTTCTAGCCAATTTTAAGAAATATTTTAGTTTTCATATGTTAAAATTATTAATAAAATAATTTAAAAAAGAAAATAATGTTCTTTTATTCTGGAAATCAAACGGTTCCCGAAAGGATTTCATAAGTTATTAAATTTATTTTTATAAGATACATCTGGTACTTTATTTTTGTTGAGATCTGAGCAATTTTGATTCACAATTAAATTTCTCCAGAGGCGTGCATGAAAATCTAATAAGGAAATTTTCTTGAAAAAGATACGCCCAATCAAAAATTTTCAAGAGACACTTTTTATGCCTGGCTTACTAGATAATGCGTTAAAAGTTTAAAACAATCAGTGGCGTGCCATTTTTTGCTTGAAAGTCTTAATACCGTTACCCATATCTACGCTCGCGGTTAAATTAAAAATATATTAATACTTGCAAAATGTAGCCTCTAAATATATATTTGTGTGTCACAAGCTTCAATGAAGTAGCTGTTACCATTCAATAATATTTTAGAAAAAAGTAAATATTTTAAAAAAGTTGAACACTCTGTATCTACAAAACGGAGCTCTTGCGGACCTATAATTATATGAACTTTTGGTCTTAGAATCGATCAAGGATTAATTACTTAAAGTTTACGAACTTAATTCTTTAACATCCTGTATAATATCAGTGATAAATACCCTGATATACAGGATATCCCATAACTTATGGGCCATAGAGTAACTGGAGATACTAGACATCAATCTAGATCAATTACGTCATTTAAGTTTTTTAGAAATGTTACTCGTTCTAGATATACAGGGTGTTAAAAGTGAACGTTTGTTTTCGAAAAAAAAAACCTAATTTGAAAACGGTTCGATTTATTAAATTTTGAAAGTTGGATTTATAAAAATTTTATCAACTAAATATTACATTCAAATCCATATATTCCGACCAACCATTACTCAGACTGATTAAAACCTGGGATAAACTTACTTGTTCCCAGCCAGCCTTTTTTACGCGTTTTATAGTTTTATGTTAGAAATAATATTTTAGTTTTCTTTTGGCTGTTGTTCCGTTCTCAATTTTATTTTTAGTTGAATCATAGTTAAATGCAAAAATATAATGATGTGTTCATATTCTTAAACTAGTATTTTTTACCTACATTTTACATTTCTATACAAGGTATTAATAGAACTTGATATTGTAATAGCAACTATCATTAAATAGAATAGAATTAAAATACAAATTTAAATGTTGATAACTTATTAAATTAAGTAATTTTGAATATTAAAATTATATCAAATTTTTTAAGTACAAAACAGATGAAATAGTTTAAAAATATAAATAAATAAATATCCAAATTTGATATATTTATTTCCGGTATATGTAGGTATAGATATCGAATATTTGAATATTTATATAAACATGATATGTACCAACCCTGTTTTATGCCCTCTATTTTACTATTTTTTATATTATAAATCAATAAAAGTTTGATCAACTAAATATTACATTCAAATCTATGAGTTTTCGCAGCTGTCAAATCTCACAATAATAGTCACAAGCGTTGCACTCTGCTTCGGCATTTTCAATGTCCTCCCCGGTTGCATCTTTGTAAAGGACCGTGAATTTTTTAAAGAGATAAAGTACATCAAAAAATAAGACTAAAACCTTCTATTAATATACCTTCAAAAACGCTTCGTTATGGGGCTAGAGCCCCCTGAATTAGAGCTATGATAAGCAATTTTTTCACAATATCTCAGAAACCGATTAGGGTATCGAAACAAAATTTGATACATATTTTACCCATGAGAAGACGCAATAAACGGTTTTATTAGCTCAACTGTTTTTCTTCCAGTGGCGTCCCACTGGGTAGTTAGTTGGGATAATATTGCCCTAAGTTTTTTATTTGTAGGATTTTTTAACTTCAGGTGAAATTTTTAGAAGCCTTGAAGTATTTTGTTGGAAAAAAATACTTTTGTTTCATTGCGGTAAGATTCACCACTTTCCAGTAAAATCGATTTTAAAATTTTCGGTTTTTTGAAATCCGTTGAAAAGGCTAAGGTTTTTTTTGCATATCTCAGCCAACACTTAATATTAAAAAATGAAATTTATTAGAAGTTCTACTAGCGACAAGGCATATTTATTAAAGGATGTTACTTTAAAATATTTTTCCAGTAACGTCGCACGGGGTGGAGCATTAGGTAAATATTACCATTATTTTTTTTTAATTTCATAGTTTTACTGTATTTTTTTTTAATTTAAAATTTTTTGTTAATAAAACGTTCAATTATTGTAATTTGACAGAATGTAACGTTTTCAAATTAAACATATTTTTAGATTACCTACCTTGTTTTTTAAATATTTATTTTCATGACGATTTTAAGAGAGTTTTAAAATAAAACAAAAAAGAATAACAAATTACAAATCAAATTTGATTGGGAACCACACACAGATTACAGAAAAGAACTTAGATAGGAAACTGAACTCTTCTAATTGTCAAATAATATTTGTCGCTAGTAGTCGTAGTATTTGCGATCCAAAACAAGAAGAATAAAAGGAAACTGTTTATTGCATTCTACACCTAATAAAGAAAACTGTTTTATCGATATCACGTAGACAACTGTTTTATCGGTGGATACCATTTGCCGCTTTTTAAATTCAAAATTGATATTGCTGGGATTGAATATTCATTTTTTGCCGCTTTGTATGAGAATTTTGGAGAGTTATTTGCTACTTTATTTTTTGAACAATACTGGAAATCGAAGGCGTTACCAATTGGGACGAGCAGGGGAATAAAAATTAAGCATGTTTATAGTAATCTTTATTTTATAATGCCTTTAATTAATTTTAGTACAATCATATAGACATTAGAAATAAAAATATACCTGCATCCTCTGCATAATGCTACATAATTTAGATGCATTAAAATTCGAAGGGCTCGTTTCTGACAAATAAAAACCTTTAACGCTTTAATAATTAATCAAACTAAAAAGCGGAAAATAAATATAGTTTGAAATAATTCTTGAAATTCTTAATATAGACAGAAAATAATAATAAACGATAAACATTAGTATTATTGTAAAAAAAAGCGTGGGGCGCTTTGTGCTATATTTTACGTATATCGAGCAGCCCATGCTTTTTTCTCAATAACACTAATATTTATCGTTCATTATTATTATGCTTTTTTTTTAAGCAAAATTTTTTTTTTGTATTTATTAACCAATATGAGAATGGGTGAATAATTTTTTCTAAAATACTTATGGGTAATTTTTTAATAAAACCTGATTTCCACCAAATGTTTTTACACTTACAATTTCTTGCATGCTGAAGAACTCTTTTACTAGTCACAAAAAGTACCTAATTATTATTAAAAAACAGGTTTACAATTAAAGGTCTTAAATACTAAAAATGAAAGTAATACCCAAGAACACCATGTTGTTCTTGCCGGATATTCCTTCATTAACTAACCTTCGAGTTTTCCTGAAATTGTAGACTGTGTTGGAATCGCCCTTTGAATATTGTCTGCAAAACCTAAAAGCAAAAAATCTTGATAAGAGGACAGTGATCGGGTAATAGAGGGACGGATGGCAACCCAACAAGCCATGACACTTATAATAAAGCCAGCAGAGTGAAAAATTGGGACAGCCACAGACACCGCCCAAACGATGTCACTGATAACATAAAAAAAATTGCACTGGCGAAAATCTCAGACTGAGGCAAGCCCAGAAATCAAAAAGTTTTCAAGCTACAAACATTTTTACTAAAATATTTTCTACATACCTGGTATACGCAGAGTCGGTACAGCATTTCTTTTAAGTCCCCTTTTCGTTCCCGGAGTGAAACATTCATTTTTAACACAAGATTTAAAATTTAAAGTCAAAAATAAAGCTGCGCGACAATTAACGAACGAAACCACAGTAACGAAACGAATGACACAGAAAAGAAAGGGTTTATTACGAATGATCGCAGATCGCAAAGGACTATGGCGTCTCCTGTACGATAACTCAGAAACTAAAGTGGGCGGAGCCAACTACTGTCGCCATCTACAATTTGCGATCTGACATAAAAAATAATAAAATAATATATTTTGGCGGGAAAGCCGAAGTAACTTATCTAAGTTTCTGTAATCTGTGGAACCACACGGGAAACTAATTTTTAAGCAAGCGTTCGAAATGATTTCCATTTTGTTGGATGCACAATCTAGACCTGCGTGTTTTATTTTGTCAGGCAGGGAGAATTTGAAAATTATATGCAAAAAAAAACCTTAGCGGATTTTCAACGGATTTCAAAAAACTGAAAATTTAAAAATCGAATTTACTGGAAAATGGTGAATCCTACCGAAATGAAACAAGAGTACCTTTTTTTTAACAAAAGACTTCAAGGCTTCTAAAAATTGCATCTGAAGTAAAAGAATCCTACAAATAAAAAAATTAGGGCAATATTATCCCAACTACCTACCCAGTAGGACGTCACTGGAAGAAATACAGTTAAGATAATTAAACCGTTTATTGCGTCTTGTCATAGGTAAAATATGTATCAAATTTTGTTTCGATACCCTAATCGGTTTCTGAGATACCTATTGTGAAAAAACTGCTTATTATAGCTCCAATTCAGGGGGCTTTAGCCCCATAACGAAGCGTTTTTGAAGGTATATTAATAAAAGGTGTTAGTCTTATTTTTGGATGTACTTTATCTCCTTAAAATATTGTCAGCTAATTTCGGGACACCCTGTATAATGCATTGAAATATAAATCACATTATTATTACCTGCTTTATCTATACATACTAATTCTGTATAGGTATTTTGTTTCCAATACTGTCACTTTTATCGTTCAACCAGTAAACAATACCTGATTCCTATTACTATTAACAATTAATATATCGTAACACTGTAGTCACCCTTGACTTTACTGTCAAAAATACATTCCATAACCATTATAAATTGACATTTATCATTCATCAAAATTAAAAGTGTGAAAAAACGTTCACAAAAAATTACCATATGAAGACAATGCTCATCCTCAAATGAGTTGCACACCTTGCTGGCACATTTATACAGACTGCGACAGCCAAAAAAGTAGACCAAGCAGTGCCTGTTCTCCACCATGTAGTCGGGAATCCAGCCGATGTAGACCATGCAGTCGACCGTGTAGTAGAGCTTCCAGTCCTTGTGGAATTATTTGTAGTAGACCTTCTAATCCATGCGCAGCATATGCACCGTGTATACCTTGTTCGCCTTGCGTCACATGCATACCATGTAAACCATGCTCCACGACTTCAACTAGACAAAGCTCGAGACAAAGGGAAAGGAAGTTCTCAGATTTTGTAGGCGGAGGAGTTGCCGTTGATAATGACAATGGTAACGGTAAAGGAAAAGACGATAAAGGAAAAGGTGGTAAAGGTGGTAAAGGTGGTAAAGGTGGTAAAGGTGGTAAAGGTGGTAAAGGTGGAAAAGGTAAAGGTAAAGGAGGAAAAGGAGGTAAAGAAGGGGGTAAAGGAGGAAAAGAAGGAGGAAAAGGAGGAAAAGAAGTGGGAAAAGAAGGAGGAAAAGAAGGAGGAAAAGAAGGAGGAGAAGAAGGAGGAAAAGGAGGAGGAAAAGGAGGAGGAAAAGGAGGAGGAAAAGGAGGAGGAAAAGGAGGAGGAAATGAAGGAGGAAACGGAGGAGGTGGAGGAGGAAAAGGAGGAGGAGAAGGGGGAAAAGAAGGCGGAGAAGGGGGTGGTAAGGTTCCTGGAAATGGAAGCGGCTCAGGCGGAGAAGGTGGCGAGGATGGAAAAGGTTCAGATGGCTCAGGCGGTATAAATGCCTTAGGCCAACTGGCCGACGGTAAATCTCAATACCTAGGAGGTGGAGGAACAAATTATCCAGGGTCAAATATTTTCACAACAAGAAGCCAAATCTGTCCATGTCCAAACCCGTATTGCCCTTCGAAATTACGGAGATTACCAAACTCTTCACCTCAAAATATACATCAACAGTTACTGAAGCCTGGCAACAAACAAGTAGGGATGGGAAAATATAAATCGGGACCATGTTATTGTAAGAAACGATCAGAAAAAAGGTGTTTTAAATGTGGAAAAAAGAAAAGGCCTAAAAAGAATAACAAAAAATCAGACGGAGACTGTTTAAAGAGGGGCAGTGTTGATTCAAAGAATAATCCAATTACTAACCTGAATACATCTTCCGTATCTGATAAGTATACAACTTCTGAAGGCGATGTTAAATCTAATCCTTGCTTGAACACTTGCAGTCATGTAATCACAATGGTAACCAAGAATAACGAAATACTATCGTGTCGTATGACATAGAATGAAAAGAATTTACTAAATTAAGATAGTTTATGATATGTTTATTAATATCGACAATAAAATTTGCTTTCATGTTTCTATGCCTTTTTTATTCCATCGAGATCCAACCAAAAAAACATTGCTTTTATATAGTATTGTTTATGTTTTTTAGGCCCAAATTATTAATATCCTTTTAGCACTAACTGTAAGATAACTTCTATGGCCACCATTATAGAAACAATTGTTGTCATGGAAGTCATGTGGCTATTAGTACTAACAGGGAATTAATAATTTGAGCTCTAGGCCGGGTAATAATGTGCTATTGCATTACCAATAGGATAGGATATATTCGTAAACTAAAAGCCACCAGTCACATAGAATTTTAGTTCTATATAAAATTTGATGTGTTTAATAACATGATAGTTCATTATTTTAGAAAACAGGTTTATTACGAAACAGGTCACTTTCTTTCGCTTTCCGCTTCCCATTCGAAACAAAAGCTGAACCCATATAAGTAATTATTATATAAGTCGGCTTTGACATTCTTTTGTTTTCTTGCTTCCATATCAATGAAGTGTCAAACTAGCCACTTGATGGTATTTTGTATTAGATCAGCTATACTCTAAGTGTGTTCCGCGGAACCCTAGGGTTCCGCGATACCTCTGTAGGGGTTCCTCAAGAATTTAGAAAAAAAATCAAAACACCTCTCTCTGGTCGAACGTTTTGACTCCGCGGCCGCGCGTAGGTATATTTATTTATTTATTTGTATTTGTATTTGTATAAACATGTGTTACAATAGCTGGTACAATATCTCATAAGTTTGGTATCAACATGTATACTTGTATACTTGTGAGCGCGCAGTCCCTTTGATAAAAGCCGCCTATGAATTGTTTACAACGCAATTTTTATATTTCTCTTTTTATTTTTGCTTTTTGTTTATAAAAGGCGCCGACTCGAGTATTTTCGAGAATATTCGAGATCGAGTCTAGGACTAAGTATAAAAGCGGCGATCGCGCGTCGCGCCTCGTCAGTCAGTTGACGATTAGCGTTCGAAGCGATAAGTTTCTACCTACCTACTTACAAGCTCGCTAGCGAGAAACTAGTGTTCATTGTTCTACTGCCTACTGTATTCTGTTGTCTCAGTTTTATACATTTCTTCATTGTACTAAACTTAGTCTCTTCTACGCAGTAACGATTGTGTATTATTTAGACCCCACTATCCTGACGTGTAACATTATAAATAAAGAAGAATGGAACGTTGGCTTAAAGGTGTTAAACGTGTTGCAACAACATCTTCTAATGACGCTGAATGTTCAAAAGCAGTACGCGCATAGAATATAGCAATCACCGATCCAGACGATGATGCCACGACGTCAAGCTCGACGGTTTCAAAGACGAAAAAAAGGAAGTATGATGAATCATATATCAGTTTCGGATTTGTTGATTCCAACGGCTCACCTCTCTGCATGCTATGTAGTAAACTGCTTCCTCATAGTTCCATGGCACCTGCCAAATTGCGCCGACATTTACAAACTGTACACCCCGAGTCTAAAGACAAGAATAAAGAATTTTTTGTTCGTAAAAAAGATCAGTTATTGGAAAGTCAAAAAAATATGATGCATGTAACAAAAACTATCAACGAAAAGGCCACGGAGGCATCATATTTAGTTAGCTATCGCATTGCACAAGCAGGTGAAGCGCACACTATCGCTGAGAATTTAATAAAGCCATGTGTATTAGACATAACAAAATGTATGCTCGATGAAAAATCTGCAAAGCATCTTTCTACTGTGCCGCTATCAAACGATACTGTTTCACGGCGAATCCATGAGATGGCAAGCTACATCAAACAAGAACTAGTTACACGTCTACAAAAAACACGATTCGCCTTGCAAATGGACGAGTCAACTGATGTTGCTGGTTTGGCTATCTTGCTGGTTATCGTGAGATATCCATATGAAAGTTCTTTTGAAGAAGACATGCTTATGTGTTCACCGCTGCTCACAAACACTACCGGGGAAGAAATTTTTAATAAAATAAATATATTTTTTGAAGAAAATAATCTCAGTTGGAACAATTGCATTGACATTTGTACAGATGGGGCCAAGGCGATGACAGGTAAAACAGCAGGAGCAGTGTCACGAATAAAAAATAAAGCGCCTAATTGTAGTTCCAGCCATTGTATTCTGCATAGACAAGCACTTGCGATGAAGCAAATGCCGTCAAATCTAAAATTAGTTATGGATGAAGCGGTAAAAATAATTAATTTTATCAAATCACGACCACTACAATCCCGATTGTTCTCATTATTATGTGAAGATTATGGCAGCAAACATAAAACACTGCTGCTCCATACAGAAGTGCGATGGCTGTCTCGGGGTAAAACTTTAACAAGGCTATTTGAACTTAGAGCCGAGTTACAAATGTTTCTTTCAGCAGATACTTCTTTTAATTTGAAGGACCGTTTGTATGATAAAACTTGGTTGTTTCGATTGTCTTTTATGGCGGATATCTTTCAAAAACTGAACGAATTGAATTTATCATTGCAAGGTAAACAGACAACAGTGTTTCAGGCCTATAACAAAATAACTGCCTTCAAAAGAAAATTAGATTTTTGGATTATTTGCGTTGGTAAGAAAGAAATAGAAAGTTTTACGTCACTCAGTGAGTTTGTTAGCGATAACGACTCAGAAATGTTTCAAGATGATATGTTTGAAGAATTGGTCCAATATCTCAGTTCGATGCGCGCATCTTTTGAAAAGTATTTTCCCGAAGAACAGAATACAAAAATGAAACTGAATTCATGGATTCATAATCCTTTTTTACCCAACTTGGAAAAGCCCGAAAGTATGTCAAACGAGATATATGAATCTCTTTTAGAAATGTCATCAGACACAAGTATGGAGTCACTGTTCAAAACGACGCCTCTCAACGATTTTTGGTGCAGAATCCGTGATGAATATCCAATGCTTGGCAAAATGGCTCTGAATATTCTTCTCCCGTTCCCAACAACATATTTGTGCGAAACAGGGTTCTCAACCTATGCAGCCACGAAAACAAAATATCGCAATAGACTGGACGCCGAACCTGATATGAGACTTCAACTGTCTTCTATGAAACCTGATATCAACCAATTGATGAAAAATAAAAAACAGTTTTATACCTCCCATTAGTTAGATTTTTTATTTTTTAATATCTTCTATTATTGTACTTGCCATGTGGTAAAGTAAGTAATAATTAGTAACTGTTACATTGTACTTTTATTATGCTTATTAATAAAGAATACACTTTTAAAAACTATTGTTTTATTGTAGGGTTCCATCAAGTATTTTGCTTCCCAAAAGGGTTTCGTCACCAAAAAAGTTTGAGAACCGCTGTATTAGATAAATAAGTAGCATAGCCGTCTTAACTTGTTCAAGCCGTGTAACAGAAACATCGACAACACTGCTTTGAATATCCATGTCTCACGTGACTTTTTTGAGGTTATTCATGGTGTAGTATATACTTTTTGCACGAAGTAGGTCTATTAATTTGTATTTTTATCAGGTTTTCGATTGATATCTAATTAAAAATTTAAGTGACATGATTGCTAAGAACCTCTACAAAATACTAGTAAAAATTTGTGGTGCGGGTTTGTTCTAATAGCATTAATAAAGTGAAAAATGCAACAGTCTGGCCGACCTGATAGTTTGTTTATGGGTTTTATAAATGGCGGCAGAATTTTATTTGTTTTAATTTAAAAGTTGTGTTTTTTGTATTCTACATAGTTAGCTCTTTGGGATAAACTTTATTGTTTTGTGGCTACAGTTAATTTATTAAATATTGAAGTGTTTATTTAGCTTGAAGGTATATGTGAATTAGTTTAAAAATATCACTAGTAGAGATAGGTCGTAATCGTAAGTAGGTAGGATACCTCTAGATACCTTTGTACTTAGGTAAGTACTATTTTTTTTCTTTTAGATTTATTTATCAACATGCCAAGCCCCTGCTGTATTCCTGGCTGTAACTCTAACTATAAAAGTGTTTTAAAGGCAGGTGAAGAGAGTGTATCATTTTTTCACTTCCCAAAAGATGAAAATCTGAAAATTCTATGACTTAAGGTACCTATTCACGTTCAGTCGGCCGTCAGTCCGTGGACTGTCCATCCTGGCCGGCCGGCCGTTATCGAAAGTCAAACTACACGTACAGTTTTATTCACCGATTACGGCCGGAGGATTTCTGCCGGATTCGATAGCGGCCTTCAGTTTTTGTTATTTCACTATACACGCGCAGTTATTTCGACAGGTCAAACATGTCGCAAGAACAGTGCGCAGCGGCAATTGTTGTTATTTCACACGAACAAAGAAAAAGAAAAACAATTTGGATGAAAGACTGGCTAAAAAGACGTTGCACTTTCTCCCACATGAAGCTTGTACGAGAACTGAGGCAATCGAGTGCAAGTGATTTAAAAAAAAACTTTATTAGGATGAATGATCATTGCTTCGAGTATTTATTAAAACCGTATATCACAAGAAAGGACACCGTAATGCCTTTTACAGTTCTTTTCTAAACGCACTTTTCATATTATTTATCTTATGTTTTACCGAGTCTAAAGTAGCTTCGACATCTACTGTTTTATATAGTAAAAGTAATTCTTCATATTATGCTTTAATTCGCAAAGCCCTATTAGCATATGAAGAGTCTTTTATTTTCCACAAATATTTATGTTTGCGGTACAACTCAATAAAATTCTTGATAAAGTTAGGTTGGTTTGCCATTTTGTTACTGAATAAAAACTATAAAATTTTAGAAAGGAGAGAAATAAGACACTTGAAGT
Organism: Polydrusus pterygomalis; assembly: GCA_963969555.1. Classification (NCBI taxonomy): domain Eukaryota; kingdom Metazoa; phylum Arthropoda; class Insecta; order Coleoptera; family Curculionidae; genus Polydrusus; species Polydrusus pterygomalis. The sequence continues at coordinate 35,267,789 of OZ018380.1, read as the reverse complement.
CTTCCTCTACTGGTATATTAAAATAAAGTTTTGATGAATGGTAAATTATCTACATGTTTCGAATGTATATACATTCATCATCAGGAGAATGGAATAAGGAATATAAGAAATACAATAGGTGCCAACACTCCAAACGGAGCTACAAGATGATGGAAAGGTAGAGTTAGGTATTTGGAGAAACTTCAAACATATTGATAGACCTAACGAGAGGCTATTCGTAAAGTAAAAGCAGAAACCAAGGCTGATTGTTGTGAAGAGGAAACAGAAAGAATAGAGTAAAATGAAGGCTCGATTCAATTGTCTAATTAAAGGGACTAATAATTTTATGTGACTTGAAAAGCAGTAGATGTTATAAAAAATGTTTGTGTCATCTAGACATCCTTTGTTTAAGGTTAAAAGTAATAATAGTTTAAAATCTTGGCTCTCGCCATTACTTAATTAGAAATTAAAGTTTAAAAAGTTTTAAATGAAAACTGGAGCTGACAGTTCTGAAAAGACAAGGTAAAATTGATGTCTACATGACATGACATAACATGACATGGCCTGCAGTCCAATGCCGGCCGGTAAACTACTACACACGTTAAGTTTTAACAGACGACAGGCCGCCGGCAGAACGCGACTCGTCATTTAACTGAGTGTGTGTAGTGAGTACCGGCAGCCCGGCCATTATCTCTCCGGCAAAATACGGCCGGCCGACTGAACGTGAATGGGTGCCTTAAAAGCCATTCCAAGAGCTAATTGGTCGCCCACACAGTATTCTGTAGTTTGTGCCAAGCATTTTGTCCCCAGTGACATTAACCGCGAGGATATTATTTATCTTTTGCCTGATGGCACCACAAAAAATTATCCAACTAAAGCGAGACTAAATTTAACAGCTGTTCCGTGCTTTTATCCCAATCTGCCTGCTTACTTGTCAAAAACTGTTCTCATTCCTAGAAAAAGACCAGCGGAGAGAAACGAGGAATAACAAGAGCGTACATCTCAACGTAATCAAGCTTTCGAGTTCAATCAGATTTTATAAAAAGTTTTGACGATCTCAGTAATTATTCACAAAAAATTAATACTTCTGAATTTTGGGAAGTAAAAATTGTAAGTGCTTCAAAAATAAATTTTTATAGTTTAGATTTAACCACTGACTGTATAAATATTGTTAATCAGGTTTCAGTGGACATTGATATGAAGGTAAAGGTTTTTTTTAAAAGATAATGAATTTGCTTACAATGATTTGAAATGGATTTTACCCTTTGAAATGAAACTAAGCACGTATTCTCATCTTGAAACCTTATTGTCTCGGTACCAATTCATACATTGTGAAAGTAACGAAGTTACCCAGATAGTAGGTGACTTTCTTAAGACAAGCGTAGATTTTTTTAAACAAAGCCTTAAGCTTACTAAATTTTGAGACTTCAGAAGATAATAGTCAATCCTGTAATTTTAACGCAGAAGATAATAATTTGTATAATAGAATTTTACTTTTGATCGATCAGCTTCTCAACGCAATATTACTATTATTTAATAAGTAGGTAAGTTGTTCTTGTTATCCAAAACTATTTATTCCTTTTTTGTACATTTTTCAATATCAATATAGTGGCAACAGAGCCAAAAAAAAAAAAATTATCAGACGCCCGTTGCCGCGCGTAATAATAGCTTGTGGATCCGCTACTCCCAGCTGATACGGCGTTGCCCGATGTCACTTCATGGGTTGAAAGTTAAGACGGTTGTGTAAGTAGTATAAACAAATATTTTGGGATGTACATTTACAGGACAGCAAACTTCCAGGACTCGCCTGGCTGCTTGCTCTAGGAATTATTTACATCATCCTGAAAGTAGAAAGCTAAGTAGGCAAAAAAAATTATTTTCTTACAACAAAATCGTTACTCGGCCATATATAAAATCATATTTGAAGTAAGAAAGCAACAATAGTTGTTTGTTTTTACGTAAAGAACCCCGCACTTCTCTTATGGAAAATGGCCCTCGGTTAAATTTTCTAAATTTTTAGTATGTTGTAAAGAATGCCATTTTGATCAAAAGTGTTCATGGCCACAACAATATCTGCCGACCAGTTTTTGAGATACAGGGTCCAAGTTGCAAAATATTAATTCTCAATACATTATATTTTCCTAGTTTATAATATTAATTCGTTTTGTTTTTCTAAATTTTTGTTGGCCCTGTCGTAGATAAGATAGAATACTATAAAAATAGTTTAAATTTTTTTATTATATACCGGGTGAGTGACGAAAATTATTTAATATTATTTGTTAAATCATTGTATTTCCGATATTAAATTAAATATTAACAAAGTAATACTCTAGATGACATTACCTTGGAGCAAGCTATCAGAATTTATATTATTTATATTTATACAGGGTAACCCAAAAAAGTGAATATTTTTTAAATTAGTTTTGAAAGAAATTTTGTAGATATTTCTTTATGTACTACTTGTCGCTTATCGTATGCTTCCAAATATATATAATTATCAATGTTATACAGGGTGTTTCCGATGATAAGCGATAGAAAAATAACATAAAAAGGCATGTATTTATAAATCACCCGGTATATTAAAAATGGATCAGTTAAATTTCGTTTTTTTTAAATATTTTTTGCTTCAAGTGTCTTACTTTCATGTTTGCTATTGATTTCCCTATTCCTATGACCCGTTCTGGAGATATACAGCGTCGAACAGACTCAAAACTCAAAAAATAAGCAAATAAAATAACATTTTTTTTTAAATGTCAATAAAATTTGTTATGTAAGTTTATTTTATGGTTAAAATAAATATATTTAATGCTATACAGGGTATTTCGAATAATTAGGGGCCTACTTACTATATTTGGATAAAATGGATATAATAAATTGTCATAGTTTTTATATATATTTTTTATTTGCAATACAGTGTTAGAATACCCTAATTATTTGAAACACCCTGTATAGCATTAAATAAATTTATTTTAACCATAAAATGAACTTACATAACAAATTTTATTGAAATTTAAAAAAAAATTGTTTTTATTTGCTTTTTTTTGAGATTTGAGTCTGTTCGACACTATATATCTCCAGAACTGGTCATATGAAAAGGGAAATGAATAGCAAACATGTAAGTAAGACACTTCAAGCAACAAATATTACAAAATAACGAAATTTAACCGATCCATTTTTAATATACCGGGTGATTTATAAATACATGCATTTTTATGTTATTTTTCTATCGCTTATCATCGGAAACACCCTGTATAACCTTGATAATTATATATATTTGGAAGCGACAAGTAGTACATGAAGAAATATCTACAAAATTTCTTTTAAAACTAATAAAAAAAATATTAACTTTTTTGAGTTACCCTGTATAAATATAAATAATATAAATAGCTTGCTCCAAGGTAATGTCATCTAGAGTATTACTTTGTTAACATTTAATTTAATGCCGAAAATACAATGATTTAACAAAAAATATTAAATAATTTTCGTCACTCACCCAGTATATAATTAAAAAATTTAAACTATTTTTATAGTATTCTATCTTATCTACGACAGGGCCAACAAAAATTTAGAAAAACAAAACGAATTAATATTATAAACTAGGAAAATATAATGTATTGAGAATTCATATTTTGCAACTTGGACACCCTGTATCTGAAAAACTGGTCGGCAGATATTGTTGTGGCCATGAACACTTTTGATCAGAATGGGATTCTCTACAACATACTAAAAATTTAGAAAATTTAACCGAGGGCCATTTTCCATAAGAGAAGTGCGGGGTTCTTTATTTTAAACGAAATCGAAAAAACTAAAAATATTGTTTGTTTCTGACGAACCCTGTATAGTAACCGCAAATGTGATATTTGACATTTTAGTTTCAGCACAAGCAAAATTCATTTAATAAATCAAGGAATTGAAAATTAGAAATGAAAAAAAATCCTAAAAAGTAAAAATGTTGTTTTTGACGAATCCTGTAAAGTAATCGCAAATCTGATATTCGAAATTGTAGTTTCAGTACAAGCAGACGTTTTTATAAAAAATGACTTTTTCTCCTATACCTACTAATAAAAAAGTTTTTCCTCTTCCAAACTTTATCGGTGGACATGTAGGTATATGACATTTGATAGAATGTAATTTAAAATAATATATTTGATGCCATTTTCAAGTTTTATCTTTAAAAAGCTAAAAAAAAATAAATTACAAGCAATTTTTGTTAACTATGTTTATTCTTTTCTTGATTCTCTTTTCACAAATTTTGGTACGATATTTGGACATATTATGTAAATTGCAAAATTTTGAATACCTATAGGTACGATTTTTAAAATTTCGTACATCGTACAGTCGAATAATGGAAGCATAAGAACTCACCTTCAGGCGCGATATTTCTAAGGTAAACTTAAACCGAATCGTGGTTACTTGGAACACGTAATAATATATTTTTGACAAATTCCTGCAATTTGAAACGTCAACAACTCCAATCAACGTCAAATCTTACGGTTGTTTGTCGTTTTTTTTTGTGAAAATTGAAAATATTTTTGAAGAGATTTTTTTAAAGGTAAATTAAATGTATATTTTAACATACTATGAGATATGTGGGAAGTGTTCTTAGGTACCAGCCAATCATGTTTAGGAATTGGTACTCCAAAAACGCAGTTTGCCAAACGTAAGCTAGATACAGACATAAATTCTATAGAATATAAAAGTTACATTACCCGAGACGTGTTGGGATACTTAGATAAGTATGCGATGCCTCCAAAAAAGTCAAAGTTTAAAAAGAGAAGTTCCGGTGTCAAAAAGGACGAACCGCTTGATCAAAAAAAGGCAAAACGTGGAAGCGAAGAGAAAAAAAGTAACACTAAATTTCGTCCAGTATATTTAAGGATCGACGCTAAAGGAGATACATCCATTGGATCAAAATTGTCTCAAAATAATACATTAAGTTATTGTCACGCTCGAAATGGAAAAGCGAATAATAAACGAGAAGGATGTGAATGTCATCATCCAAAATCTTTAGAAAAAAAAAGTGCCAACGCTGTCCCACTTTTATATGAACCTATTACTTTAAAGTGCCCAGCAAAGTACTGTGATATAGAAAAAAGAAAAAAGGCACATTTAAGCAAGATAAATGAGGATAAGAAAAAAACGTCGGTTCATTATTCCGATCAAATGCAAAGCCCCAAAGAAAAAGAGAAACCGAAAGAAAAAGAGGAACCACCTAAAAGATACCCAATATTAGTTTTAAGAAAAAAAGTTTGTCCGAAGAAAAGCGACTCCAATGTGTCTTCATTAGAACGTTCCATCACCCATTTTCCGATGTTAATGTTTGGCAAATATAAAATTTATTTGGTAAGTAAATAGAGAAATCTACTTACCTCTTCAGGATTTTCAAACTGGGCATGTAAGTAATATTAGATACATGTATTTGGAACAAGATAATAAAACCTACTCCTACGAAATATACGAAATGTAAGTATCCGAAATTCCTAAATAAAAAATCTATGACATGACAACGTTTGAACCAAAGATCTAACTTTTAGTATTGAAAATATTATTGGGATCGTTTTTATGCAAACTTTGCATTGGTGTCGCGGTGTCGATCTGTCGCGACCCAACACCGTAATATCTCGAGCGGTTTTTTTAACATAATACTCTGATTCTCTGATAATACTTGGTAAATATAAATATGAATAACAGCGTAAAGTCGGCAAGTAAATAATGTTTAGTTTTAGTTTGTATTTTAAAGAATGCCATAATAATTTTGTTAAAAAGCGTTTTATTGAGATAAGTTATACCGGGTGACAACGATATTACTGACCAGCTTGTCACGTCCTTATAAAATAAAATATTATTTCGAAATTTTGGTAGGTTCTATGGTTGCACTGTGCGCACATTTTCGGTATTCAAACGCCTGACTGTCACTTCCGGTTGAACCGGAAGTACACTTAACTTTGTTATTTCAAAGAGAACACCCTGTATATTTTTAACAATATGCATTCTACAAGGATTTCTAAGCATAAAACATGTATCATATCCTATACCTATCTATGACAGGTTAAGAGAAAATGGCGTTGGAAAATATAAAATTAGCCACACACTTTAATGTTTTTACAAAAAACAAATGAATATGCACAAAATTTTATATTCTTTTTAACTTCTTTTTAGGTATTCTGTATGAATAAGTCATAATTATTTCACTTCCGGTTCAACCGGAAGTGCTGCAAAATTTGACTTTCAAACATATATTACTCCAATATTTTTAATGGCACGCCCCCTTTTAAATATAATTTTCAAAATTATCTTATTGTTCTAAATATTTTTTATTAATGCTTCCCTAGGTCTAAACTCATTCGTTTTTAAGATATAAGCATTTCAAAAGTAAGGTTTATTACGAAACTTTAACTAACTTAAACTAGAATTATAATTAATAAAATAATATCTAAAAATAAAAACTAATTACAAATAAATTAACCATAAATGAAATTCTCAAAACGATTGCCGTTCTCTTCTCGACACAAATTAATTCTTTCTTTGAATTCTCGAATAACATTGTTCATTTGAATTGATGTAATATTGTTTACTGCTTGAATTATTCCGTCTCTTAGGTCTTGGAGGTTCTGAGGTTTTGTTCTATACACCTTCTCCTTTATGTGGCCCCAGTAAAAAAAATCAAGTGGTGTTAGGTCAGGGGACCTTGCCGGCCACCTTACTGGGCCATTAGTACCCATCCAACGATTTCCAAAAGTCGCATTTAAATAAGCTGTCACTATTCTAGCATTATGTGCATTTGTGCGTATTGCCTAACAGGTAAATTTTCTAGAATATTTTCGATGTGGTTCTGAAGAAAAGCCAGGTATTGGACAGCGGTTAAATGTTGTTCAAAAAATATAGGACCTATTATACGTGTTCCTTTAACGCCTAGCCATACGTTAATGCCAAGTCTTTCCTGAAACGCCCCCTCCCTAACTAGAAATTATTTTCAGTAGCCCAATACCTGGTATTATTTCTGTTGAACATCCCCAAGTTGATAAAACGGGATTCGTCAGAAAATAAAATGTTTAAGCTTAAAAGTGGCTGTTGCTGCTCCTCTTCCAGATACCAGTTGCAAAATTCCAATCTTCGAATGTAATCGCCCTTATAAAGATGATGATGGATTTGGTATTTGAAGGATTTATAGCCATGTTTTTTCAATATTTTTCTAGCACTTTCCCTATTGATGCTAATATCATTCTCAATTTGCCTCGTCGATGCTGTCGGGTCAGCTTCAACATAAGCCAGTGTATTTGTTTCTGCCTCCTCACTAATAATAAACCCATTTCCGTTTTGATTTTCATTCTCGTGCTTTAAATGATGTTCTAACCATGGAAAATACGTATCGCTCGAGTGCTCGCGTTCGGGAAATCTTTGCATATACAGAAATTTTGCCTCTCTGCTGTTTTTTCTAGTGTCTCTCCGTAGATTAGCAGCATGTCAATTTGATGTTCACGCGTAAAATAAGCCATATTTTTAACTTTTCTTAGTAATAAGTCACTTGTAATGATAATAAAAGGATGAAATTAAAAAATAACATGGCGATAGCTTCGTAAAACATATGAAATTAGTAAACAGATCTGTGGGATCCATAGCTACCTTAGATGAAACTATGAATAAATTAACGTCAGTTTTGCTTGTTGGATAATGTAACTAAACCTTTAATTCCGTATATCTTAAAAACGAATGAGTTTAGACCTAGGGAAGCATTAATAAAAAATATTTAGAACGATAAGATAATTTTGAAAATTATATTTAAAAGGGGGCGTGCCATTAAAAATATTGGAGAAATCTATGTTTGAAAGTCAAATTTTGCAGCACTTCCGGTTGAACCGGAAGTGAAATAATTATGACTTATTCATACAGAATACCTAAAAAGAAGTTAAAAAAGAATATAAAATTTTGTGCATATTCATTTGTTTTTTGTAAAAACAATAAAGTGTGTGGCTAATTTTATATTTTCCAACGCCATTTTCTCTTAACCTGTCATAGATAGGTATAGGATATGATACATGTTTTATGCTTAGAATTCCTTGTAGAATGCATATTGTTAAAAATATACAGGGCGTTCTATTTGAAATAACAAAGTTAAGTGTACTTCCGGTTCAAAAGGTAAAAATAAGGTAAGTTCACGTTATTTAAATCGGAATATTATATCGAAAAAAAAAGAGTGGGAGGCAAAAAGTGGGAGTACAATAATTGCATATACAGGGTCCGCCCAAATTTGGTTAACAAATGGGATCATTTTTTTATTATTGATTTCTTAGAAAATGTTATTGTACATAAAAGTTTTGCATCTTGAGTAAATCATTTTGACGTATTCAAATCTTCTGTGGCATATACAGGGTGAACATAAAATAGAAAAATATGACTCGGCAAGTAAATAATGTTTAGTTTTAGTTTGTGTTTTCAAGAATGCCATAATAATTTTGTTAAAAAGTGTTTTATTGAGATAAGTTATATAATTATGTATATTTGTGTTTTGAAGACTGCCATATATTAGTTTTGTTAAATAAGGTAAGTTCACGTTATTTAAATCGGAATATTATATCGAAAAAAAAAAGAATGGGAGGCAAAAAGTGGGAGCACAATAATTGCATATACAGGGTCCGCAAAATTTGGTTAACAAATTAATAGGATAATTTTTTTATTACTTATTGATTTCTCAGAAAATGTTATTGTACATAAAAGTTTTGCATCTTGAGTAAATCATTTTGACGTATTCATATCTTCTGTGGCATATACAGGGTGAATATAAAATAGGAAAATATGACATCAGTGATTCAAAATTTTTTAAAAATTTAAAAACTGAAACAACCATATTCAAGAACTAATCAATCCAAGATAAAAAGTTAAATAAAGTTTTTTTCTAGTGCTAATAGTTTTCAAGAAAAGTCAAGTTAAAAATCAAATTTTTGCTCTTATTGAATTTTTACACTTTTCATATTTACTTTACATGTTAACTGTTAATATGGCTGTTTCAGTTTTTAAATTTTTAAAATTTTTTGAGTCACTGACGTTATATTTTTCTATTTTCAATTCACCCTGTATATGCCACAGAAGATTTTAATACGTCAAAATGATTTACTCAAGATGCAAAACTTTTATGTAGAATAAAATTTTCTGAGAAATCAATAATAAAAAATTATTCCATTTGTTAACCAAATTTGGGCGGACCCTGTAGAATTAAAGAACATTTTTTAAACTTTTACAAAATACAAATTCAAATTAGAATGTGGGCTTTAATTATTTTCTCTATTTAAAATAAGCCTCTCTTATGGGTGGTGTGCAGGAAAGTTCTAAGAAAATTGTATAGGTGGTAAATGTGGTCTGAAAAAAAGAAAACACAATTTTTGGTACTTGATAAAACTAAACAAATTATTTAGCTCAATTACAGTGGCGGTGCAAGACCTACCAAAAAGGAAATAGGTGTTTCTGAAAAATAATGAAAACAGAAAATAATCTCATGAAACTATAGAAAAATATGACGTCAGTGACTTAAAAATTTTAAAAAATTTAAATACTGAAATAGCCATATTAAAGAACTAATAAATCCAAGATAAAAAGTTAAATAAAGTTTTTTTCTAGGCTAATAGGTTTTAAGAAAAGTCAAGTTAAAAATAAAATTTTTGCCCTTATGGAATTTTTACACTTTTCATATTAACTTTACATATTAACTGTTAATATGGCTGTTTCAGTTTTTGAATTTTTAAAATTTTTTGAGTCACTGACGTCATATTTTTCTATTTTATATTCACCCTGTATATGCCACAGAAGATTTGAATACGTTAAAAATCAAATTTTTGCCCTTATTGAGTTTTTACACTTTTCATATTAACTTTACATATTAACTGTTAATATGGCTGTTTCAGTTTTTAAATTTTTAAAATTTTTTGAGTCACTGACGTCATATTTTTCTATTTTATATTATATTCACCCTGTATATACCACAGAAGATTTGAATACGTCAAAATGATTTACTCAAGATGCAAAACTTTTATGTAGAATAAAATTTTCTGAGAAATCAATAATAAAAAATTATCCCATTTGTTAACCAAATTTGGGCGGACCCTGTAGAATTAAAGAACATTTTTTAAACTTTTACAAAATACAAATTAGAATGTGGGCTTTAATTACATCACATAGGACATTAAAATTTTAAAGCTGTGTCAGGTATTTTCAATACATAGGATGCTTGCATGAGGTGCAAGATCTGTGAATTTTTAAATTTAAAAATTTAAAATAATAGCACTTTTTATGTGGGAGCACCGGCGTAGCTAGGGGATAATCAGCAGTGGCTCTATAACGAAAGGAAAATGATAATTCTTATTTTCATTACTATTAGGTTCAGGTTTATGAATTTTTGAATTCGTTAATCGTGTAATAATTTAATTGGGCTTAAACCCACATTATGTGTTATGTACCGGGTGGTCAAATAAGCGAGGACGTCGGCTTTATCTCGGAAACCCTTAATCGTACAACTTTCGGAAAGATTTTTTTATGAGTAAAGTGGTCAAGAGAAATTGCTGGAAATTACTTTTAAATTCCTCATTTCGCCGCAAGGGGGCACAGTTAAAAATTGTTTTTTTTTAATTCTAAATTTCTCCGAAAATTCCCATATTAAGGTATAATTCTGATTACATTATTGGAAAGCTTAGACAATTCTGCATCATTTTGGTTTAAGGCTCATTGGCGTACCGACCTTGATAAGAGTGGGAGAAGCTATTGAAAGTGTAAACATTAAAATCGCTGTAACTTCTAAACGACTTATCCGATTTTACTAAATTTAAGCTTGTTTGGAAGGGAAAAATAAGCGTCTTCAATTGCCGTATCCAACAGTACACGATACTGCTTAATAAAATTGCTAGAGGGCGCAATTTGTAATAATAACAGTTTTTTCGATTTTATCCCGAAAATTTAAACCATACGGTATAACAATCATAATCGAAAACTAGATGAAATTTGCAAGAAAAGATGTGAAGACCGCAGTTCGATATCTTTGTTCGTTTCAGAGTTATTGCCAAATCAATAATTTTTAATTCAAATTGCGCCCTCTAGCAATTTTATTAAACACTATCGTGTACTGTTGGATATACGGCAATTGAAGAAGCTTATTTTCTCCTTCCAAACTAGCTTAAATTTAGTAAAATCGGATAAGTCGTTTAGAAGTTACAGCGATTTTAATGTTTACACTTTCAATAGCTTCTCCCACTCTTATCAAGGTCGGTACGCCAATGAGCCTTAAACCAAAATGATGCAGAATTGTCTAAGCTTTCCAATGATGTAATCAGAGTTATACCTTAATACGGGAATTTTCGGAGAAATTTAGAATTAAAAAAAAAACATTTTTAATTGTGCCCCCTTGCGGCGAAATGAGGAACTTAAAAGTAATTTCCAGCAATTTCTCTTGACTACTTTACTCATAAAAAAATCTTTCCGAAAGTTGTACAATTAAGGGTTTCCGAGATAAAGCCGACGTCCTCGCTTATTTGACCACCCGGTAGGGTCGTGTTCAATGAGTTGTGGGACAGCGTAAATCAGGCTTGCGTATGACATTAAATTTTTATTGACAATAACTATCAAAGTCAAAATATGTAAAGGAAAATGCCAGAGTTGAATTTAGTCCAAAAAGCGCAAGTTATTGCTTATATAGGAGATGGTCTGCCCCTTAGAGATATTGCACATAGGTATAAGGCACACAAATAAAAATACAGTACAGAATATTAAAAATAGATGGGAAAGAGATGGGACACTGGAAAAGAAGAAGGCCCCGGGAATAGCAAGGATTTCAACTGAGGAAGAAGATAATGCGCTTATTGAATATTTGCAACAGAATCCGTTTGAAATAGCCCTAACTGCTATAGAGCAAACACGTTTTCCTGGCTCCAGCATATAGACCAGGGTCGATAATTTTTGAAACCAAAGAAAATAATAGTAGGATGAAACCCATTGGAAAAGGAAGAGAATAAAACAAAAATGAAAGGAAAAATAAATAACGGGCGATCCGAGGTCGGAAAGGGGGAGGGGGGGGGGGGGGGGGTTTAAGGGTAGAAAACGATTTATCTCGATTTCCGGTAAAACTACAAGTCCTGTGGAAAAACTTTAAATCGCAAAGTTGTAGGTAATAAAAAGATCTACAACTTTTGTATATACACTTTTTTCACATAACCTCAAAATTTATGTGAAAAATTCAAATAACCAAGTTTTTGGTTTTTTATTTTTCTTTTACAAATTTTTTTTTTATTCACGAAATTTGGTGAAAACTTACCTTTTTATGTCCTAAACACACTGTAATTTTTTTCATTTAAAATATTTATTTTTTAACCTAATTTTGACTTAATATCGAAAAAACACCCTAATTTTCAATCGAAAATTCTCACGTCAAAATATCTGCTTTTTTAAAAAAGTCAGTGGGCTTTTTGTTCGTTGAAATCTCTACTTTCTGATGGTGTTAAAAAAAATATACATTACTATGGTAAATGTTCTCAAAAAAATGCAAAGAAATGAAAAAAACTCGAATCAGAATTTTTTTTTTTAGTTGAATATGTACAATTTTGAGCTATTTATTAAAATTTATACTTTTTTTTTATCAATGTAACATGGAATCTTATGTTTTTCGAGTAATTAAAGTCTAAATTTTAATAAATAGCTTAAAATTGTACATATTGATCTAAAAAAAAAATTTCGGATTAGAGTTTTTTTCGTTTCTTTGCATTTTTTTGAGAACATTTACCATAGTAATGTATATTTTTTTTAACATCATCAGAAAGTAGAGATTTCAACGAACAAAAAGCCCACCGACTTTTTTAAAAAAGCAGATATTTTGACGTGAGAATTTTCGATTGAAAATTAGGGTGTTTTTTCGAAATTAAGTCAAAATAAGGTTAAAAAATAAATATTTTAAATCACAAAAATTACAGTGTGTTTAGTACATAAAAAGGTAAGTTTTCACCAAATTTTGTGGATAAAAAAAATTGTTGTAAAAGATAAAAATAAAAAACCAAAAACTTGGTTATTTGAAGTTTTCACATATATTTTGAGGTTATATGAAAAAAGTGTAAATAAATACAAAAGTTGTAGATCTTTTTATTACCTACAACTTTGCCATTTAACGTTTTTCCATAGGACTTGTAGTTTTACCGGAAATCGAAATAAATCGTTTTCTACCATTAAACCCCCCCCCCCCCCCTCCCCCCCTTCCCGACCTCGGATCGCCCGTAATTTATTTTTCCTTTCAGTTTTGTTCTATTCTCTTCCTTTTCAAATGGGTTTCATCCTACTATTATTTTTTTTCACTTTTTACCATTTTCAAAGGCTTCAGCACTGGTCTAATAACAGCATGTCGGAGAATAAAACATTCTAATTTAAGTAATCGTATAGCTACAAAAAAAATTAAACTGAATAATGAACATAAACAGGCAAGAATTATTTTTTGTTTGAATAATAGACTTAGGGAAGATTGGGACCGAATAGTTTTTACCGATGAAAAAATATTTCAATCGACATTTAACGGGCAGATTAGGGTATATCGTCCGCGTAACAGTAGATTCAATGAACGCTATGTAAATAACTGTGACAGGTCCGGACGCTTCTCAGTCAATGTATGGGCATGGATAAGCATTAATGGACTTGGAGTATGCTGGGTTATCGATGAGCGGTTTAATGCAGTAAATTACAGAAATATTTTAGGAAATGAAATGTTACCCAGTATCTCAGAACACTTTTCCGAAAATAACTTTATCTATCAACAGGATAACTGTCCAGTCCAGTGCACAACGCTGGAATTATAAGGGAATGGCTACAACATAACAATCTAGAAACACTGCTGTGGCCAGCAAGGAGTCCAGATATTAATATTTTAGAAAACGTATGGGGCCTTATGACAAAAAAACTATACGATCATAACTTTCGGCCACAAAATAAAAATGACCTTGTAACTGCCATTGAGAGAACCTGGGATAAGCTTAGTAATGATGCAGAATTAATGCAAAATCTCTACTTATCAATTCCGCGTCGACTGGAAGAGATTTTGGAAACAGGTGGAGCAATGACAAAATATTAATAGACCTTCTTAAAAAAATAATGATTACTTATTTTTAGTTTGTTTCTTATGATAACAGTTAATTTGTAAAAATGTAATAATTTTATTGAGATGTTTTTAACATAAACTTTTATCTTCACAATATTTATCTGATTTTTAACGTGTATTTCTTAGAGGAAAGTGGTGATTTGTGTTTAAAATTTTCACATTTGTTTTAAAAATTCTTAGTTAAACATGATAAATAATTTGCATTTACATCAATTTCTATATTTTTCAAAATCCCTTGAAATTTATGCATGCGGTCCTGTTAAGTGAAATCTTGTACAACACTTTTATGAACTCTGGAAAACCACAGGCAAGGTTACAGCAAGATCTTCAAATAACGTTTATGAGCCCCATAGGCACTAGATTTCTTTGGCCACCAAAAGTTGATCGACAGGTAGTGTCATCATCTGAGATACCCTGCAAACTAAATCCACCTGCCTGAGCCTGTTTCAAACCGTCATTATGTCTTCAAAGAAATGGATCGAGTTACCGATTTGAAAAACAAAGTTTTGCAAACGATTTAGTTACCTAAGTGATTTTGTTTTATTTTTGATAACATAAGTCACACTAAATAATTTTTTGTTCATATCTCGTAGATTTTTTTCACTGGTTTTGTATAGGGTTTATGTTTCAGTTTAAATGTTTGTTAAAAGTCGCTACCGTCGAAGGCCTTATTTTGGTTGAAAATCCTATCACTTACTTAAGTTACATCTAATAATGCTAAAAAATGTAGAGACATACTTGTAGGGATTAGATCCAAGTATTGCAAATAAATATTGTTTTATCTCCTATGTACATAATCGAAATTAATAGAACAAAATCTTTTTTTATGCACTTTCTATAATTATAGTGAAATTTTTCTAAACAAAATTAACTCAGACACCAAAATCAATTTTAACATTATTGCTATATACCCTAACTTATTTATGAGGGTGGTGGTTATGGATGAGATATAATTACCAGCCACATTACCCACGTAGTACGACAAAGGTACGGTAGTGATGAATTAACATGTTTTGGTAAACAAATCTACAATTTTTTCGTAACCTAGTCAGTTTTATTTGCTGCTGAACCTCATTTCATATACTATAAACTATACACTTTCGTATAGCAGGAAGAACTCATTGATAATAAAGCAAAAAAAAAATTGAGAAAAGCAGAATTGAAAAATCCAAGTTAACGGAGAATTGCCCATATGCATTTAATACTTTTGCTTCTATTCATTTTAATAATGTTTTTTTTTAACTTAAAACTGTCGGTAATTACTACTCAAGGAGTATTTGACGGCTTTTTAAAGAAAATAAATATATAATAAACGAATATTGATAAGAAAATGAAATGGCGAATGCGTCACTAATATTTTCTCTTAAATAAACGACCAAAAAAAATTACGGCAATTATTGTAGTAATTTATTTTCTTAATATAAAGTAAAAATTCATTATAATTAAATTATTGACCAATTTTAGCAAAATTTGGGCCTGGACCCAAAGTTTTGCGGGCTTTACACCTCTGTGGTATCTATCTGCTATACAGGGTGTCCCGAAATTAGCTGACAATATTTTAAGGAGATAAAGTACATCCAAAAATAAGACTAAAACCTTCTATTAATATACCTTCAAAAACGCTTCGTTATGGGGCTAGAGCTCCCGGAATTGGAGCTATGATAAGCAGTTTTTTCACAATATCTCAGAAACCGATTAGGGTATCGAAACAAAATTTGACACATATTTTACCCATGACAAGAAGCAATAAACGGTTTAATTAGCTCAACTGTATTTCTTCCAGTGGCGTCCCACTCGGTAGGTAGTTGGGATAATATTGCCCTAAGTTTTTTATTTGTAGAATTTTTTAACTTCAGGTGAAAGTTTTAGAAGATTTGAAGTCTTTTGTTGGAAATAGGTACTCTTGTTTCATTGCGGTAGGATACACCACTTTCCAGTAAAATCGATTTTAAAATTTTCTGTTTTTTGAAATCCGTTGAAAAGGCTAAGGTTTTTTTTTGCAAATAATTTTCAAATTCTTTCGTCTTCACAAAATATAACACGCAGGTCTAGATTGTGCATCCAACAAAATGGAAATCATTTTGAACGCTTGCTTAAGAATTAGTTTCCCGTGTGGTTCACAATCAAATTTGATTTGCAATTTGTTATTCTTTTTTGTTTTATTTTAAAACTTTCTTAAAATCTCCATGAAAATAAATATTTGAAAAACAAGGTAGATAATCTAAAAATATATTTAATTTGAAAACGTTACATTCTGTCAAATTACAATAATAGAACGTTTTATTAACAAAAAATTTAAAATTAAAAAAAAAAATTACAGTAATACTATGAAATAAAAAAAAAATAATGGTAATATTTACTTAAGGCTCCACTCCGTGCGACGTTACTGGAAAAATATTTTAAAGTAACATCCTTTAATAAATATGCCTTGTCGCTAGTAGAACTTCCAATAAATTTCATGTTTTAATATTAAGTGTTTGCTGAGATATGCAAAAAAAAACTTTAGCCTTTTCAACGGATTTCAAAAAACAGAAAATTTTAAAATCGATTTTACTGGAAAGTGGTGAATCCTACCGCAATGAAACAAGAGTACCTTTTTCCAACAAAATACTTCAAGGCTTCTAAAAATTTCACCTGAATTTAAAAAATCCTACAAATAAAAAACTTAGGGTAATATTATCCCAACTACCTACCCAGTGGGACGCCACTGGAAGAAATACAGTTAAGCTAATTAAACCGTTTATTGCGTCTTGTCATGGGTAAAATATGTGTCAAATTTTGTTTCGATACCCTAATCGGTTTCTGAGATATTGTGAAAAAACTGCTTATCATAGCTCCAATTCTGGGGGCTCTAGCCCCATAACGAAGCGTTTTTGAAGGTATATTAATAGAGGGTATCAGTCTTATTTTTGAATGTACTTTATCTCCTTAAAATACTGTCAGCTAATTTCGGGACACCCTGTATACCAATATATTTAACGAAACAGTGTATTCATTTACGATTTTAATGGCTAATAATAGAAGAAACAATACAACGCAAAAAATGCTAAATTAAACTTGAACACAAATTAAAGTCCTTCCTTAATTAAGTGAAATGAGGTAGCATTTTCGGGAAGCTTGCCCCAAAACTGCTGCTTAATTGTGGGCATTTTCGGGGCAAGGTTTGCCATAATTTTAGTTTTCTTCGTATCAGGCATAATATTTAAATTTACTTTTCGTTTTAATGTATGCTTTGTAGTTATAAAGTCGCCATCTAGGGTTCTGGGGATCAAAGTATATGATCTTCCAAGTTTACCTTTTATTTACTTAAATAAAATTATTTACACTCTACTATTGTTGTAAATAAGAAGTAGTCCGGTCAATATAGACCAAAAAATGATAGTGAAGGTACATACATTTACAACAAGCTGAAAATCAGTAAAATTGTTCAAAATATAATTATAAATAAAATTTATAAGTTCCCCATCATTCCCGTGTATGGAAAAATTTTTACTCGAGGTCAATAGTCAAAAAAGCGATTTTCAGCAAAACGGTAAGTTTTATCATAAAAATATTACAGACAAAAATTGTAGACCATAAAATTATCTATAAAATATGTATCAATACTTTTTTTCCTACAGGCCACCGTTTCTGAGATATAATGATTCAAAAAGTTGTAAAAGATGTTATCGTCATAATATCCAGACGTTATTCTTTCTAATGATTTTACTGCATAGATCTCTGCGAGTACTTCTATCATGCCGCTTCCTTGCATAATATGACCAACTGCTCCCAGAAAAGACATCAGTAGATGAAATCCTCCGAGAATGATGATAATTTTTGATACTTCAGAGCCCTCAGGTGCGGCTGATACCATTTTTCGAGCTTTAGCATACAGGGGCCGGTCGAAAGTCACGATGCATACAGTGTGGCCATACCGTTTTGCATTGCCTAATGCACAAAGTAAAGTCGTATAGATAGTATTATAGTTACTGGCTAGTTGGTGAATAAAAGGTTAAAATAAAATTTGAGATTTAGAATAATTCATATGATTATTTGTTAAACGTTCAATAAAACCATTCCAACCGGGTAAAGACGCATTTTTCCATTTTTACCGTTTTGCTGAAAATCGCGAAAAACTCATTTTTTTGATCTTTGACCTCGAGTAAAATTTGTTCCATACACGGGACTGATGGGGAACTTATAAATTTTATTTATAATTATATTTTGAACAATTTAACTGATTTTCAACTTGTTGTAAATTTATGTATCTTCGAATGTCTAGATTGACCGGACTAAAGGGGATGAATACCATTTAATAAATATTCGAAAAAAACTCAAGTCAGATATTTCTTCAATATAAGTAGTTGGACTGTCATTAAAATTTGTAATAAATCCATCTTGTACATTGTCTAGTACATTTAGGTCGTCGTCATATGCTTCTTCTATGCCCATAACAGTATTAGAAATGTAAATATTCAGCAAAAAATCAACATAACGACACCGAAAAAAACTACAACTTTAAACAAAATTAGGTTTCTTAACATTTTACCTTGCGAGCAAAAATTATTTGCATCAAAGAGGGCTTGGATTATAAAACTTAGAGCTTGGTTTAGATCACAATGATATGGGGACGATATATCTAACCAAATCTAGGTTAAAATTTTGTCAAATTCATATTATGACATGATATGCCAAACTAATGAGTAATAAAATAAGTAGACAAATACAAATTTATTCTTGTTGTTTACAAAATTAATAAAGTAAAAATATACAGAAAGAAAAAGAAAAATAATTACATAAATTGCTGAAATTGGCCGCCGCCATGCTCCAAGCATAAATTCACACTTCTATTCATATTTTCGAAACTGTTGACCAGCATCTCTGGAGAAATGTTACCACATTCTTGGATAATCATTTCTTGTAATTGTTCTAAATTTGCAACTGGTGTTTTAAAAATAGTGTTCTTTAACTGAGGAAAACTTTTGGAATACTTGCTCTTTATAAGGAAATAACTTTAGCTGCTTCTTAAGAATAGTCCTGCATGTTCCATAAGATCTTCCCACTTCTTGGGACGTCTTATAAAATTTGTTGGCGTATTTTGCATTATTTCACGAACGTTTGCAACATGTTCTTCTATTCTTACAGATGGTCTTCCTGCTCCTTTTTTGTGTTGTATAGAACCTGTTTCCCTAAACACAGCCACGGTTCTTTTCAGGCAATGATAAAAATCCCCAGCAATAAAAGCAACGGTAGGAAAATGTTCGTGAAAATCGTCCATGCAAAAAACCCGGATTGTATTGCCACTCACCATTTACTCTAACCCCGTTTCGAAAATACGCTTCAACCATGAATGTTTTGTGCTGTTCCGTAAAGCCCATTGTGTGAATTGTTCAAGAAATTGGAAAAATTAGCGATGAATCAAATTACTTGTAACGACTGTCAAAAATGACGGAATAACTGATTAATTGTTAATTCAGGTAGTTACTGACATACAACAGGTATTAAGCTCTACGGCTAAGCATTACGTCCTTAGATGCAAGGCCCTCTTTGATGCAAATATTTTTTGCTCGCACGGTACAATCGCAATTAAGTTGATTGGTGGTTACCGATTTACTCACAATTAAACCCTGATCAGCAAAAATCTATGTTGGTGGGGTAAGTGTAATTATAAATACCAGAAATCTGCTATAATTTCCTTAAAATAATATTAGTACCTACTCCAAAGTTATTAAGTGCAATTTTATAAAAATATTTAAGTCAAAGCTTCCTTTCTTTCTCTGCAAATGCAAACCTTGGTCTTTAATTTCATAAACGGCTATTTTCAAAACCTTTTACTATAAATATGTTATCATATACAGTAAAGGGCTAAAATATGGAACAAATTCATTTAAAAATCAGGTATTCATTTTTTGAAAAAACGCTCGGACACGTCGATTATAATTCTTTCTTCCGGATTTTTTGCCTCAAAAAGAAATTATACCGGGTGTGTCAAAAAGTAGATGTAGCAAAATTTTTTTGTTTTTTAAATATAACCCCCCTATTTTTTCTTATTACCCTAATTCTACGTCAAATTCTGCGCATAATTCATGTAGCATACTCTATCCTTATCTCTAACGGTTTTAGAGAAAAATTACATCATAAAAAAAAATTCTTTAAAAAAAGGTACATGTACCTACATAAAGGTAAACAGGTAAATTTAAATGAATTGTTACTACGATAGCAAGTCATGTGTCAATCAAAAATTAGTTTAGGTATAATTTTAAAAAAACGGTGATCATGGTGCATTTAAATGAAACACAAAGAACCGAAATTTTAATTTTTATTGGATGTGGAGACAAAACAAGAAGTCAAGAAGACGTTTGTAACTTGTTTAACGCTAAGTATCCAGAACGGCCGATTACAAGATCTACAGTAAGTAAAATTGAGAAGAAATTCAGGGAAACAGGGAATGTAAAGGATCGTCTACGGCCAGGTCGTCCAAAAATTAGTGAAAACTCACAATTGAACATTTTGTTAGAGGTTGAAGATAATTCTCATAGTGCATCCACTGAAGTAGCCCTTAATAATGATGTTAGCCGACGATCTGTGTTGCGGGTATTGAAACAAGAAAAGTACCATCCGTACAAAATTAGGTTACTGCACGAGCTAAACGAAGATGATCCCGACCGCCGACTACAGTTTTGTGAAACTATGATGGAAATTTGCAACTTAAATCTATTTTTCCATCGCAATTATTGTTTGAATGGTTCGGTAAACAGACAAAATTTTCGGTATTGGAGTACAAATAATCCCCGTTGGATGAGAGAACAGCACACGCAATACCCACAAAAAGTAAATGTTTGGGCAGGGATATTAAATGATAGAATTATTGGACCTTTTTTCTTCGATGGAAATCTTACAGGAGACCGGTATTTACAATTTCTTCAAAATGAATTAATTCCCACACTAGCAGCGGATTTTCCAAATCCGAATCAGCCTCATCTACCAGAAGCGTCTATTTGGTTTCACCAGGATGGTGCTCCGCCTCATTTTGCTCGACAAGTACGAGAGTATTTGAATCCTGTATTTCCCGAACGATGGATAGAGTAGAATGGCCTGCAAGATCTCCCGATCTTACACCCATGGATTTCTTTCTTTGGGGTTATTTGAAATCAAAAGTGTATAAGGATAAACCACAAAATTTGGAAGACTTAAAATTTAAAATTACATATGAAATTAGGCAAATTAATGAAAATACTGTAAATAATGTTTTAGAAGGGTTTTTAAGTAGATTAGCATATTGTCAAGAAGTTAATGGTTTGCATTTTCAACACTTAATAAACTAATTTTTTAACCTTTTTTTAAAGAATTTTTTTTTATGATGTAATTTTTCTCTAAAACCGTTAGAGGTAAGGATAGAGTATGCTACATGAATTATGCGCAGAATTGACGTAGAATTAGGGTAATAAGTAAAAAATAGGGGGGTTCTATTTAAAAAACAAAAAAGTTTGCTACATCTACTTTTTGACACACCCGTTATAATTTCTTTTGGAGGCAAAAAATCCGGAAGAAAGAATTATAATCGACGTGTCAGTAGGGTTGCCACCTTTAAAAGTGAGCTGACCCGGAGATTTTTTACGACCAAAAAAAAACGAAAAGGGGACTGAATAGGTGTATTTTATTTTCCTCATAAACATAAATATAAACATAAACTTTATTCTAAACCTCTTAAATATTTTTAAATTTGAAGGTATATTTGGCATTTTTTTGGCATACTGTTAATAAAGTCTTTTGTTCGCCTTTCCCTAAATATTCAGCAAATTCTTGGCAGGTCATATTAAAATTTAACTTGGTGCATAATTCTGCCTTTACCAAAGCTACTCTCATTCGATTACGCTCATCAGTCCATAGATTAAGCATTAATGAGAATATCCTTTCTGGATAAGCGTTGCTTATAGAAATTGAAAGAATTTTGCTTACAATTTTGAGCAATTGAGGCATATCTGCATTTTGAAATATCTTGCACCATATTTTATCTATGTCAGTTTGAAAAGTGACTGAATATTCTTGCAATTTTTTAACGGTTTTTTTAAGAAGACTTACTTCATTATACAGCTCGTCTTCATCTATATCTAGTTTTATGGCATTTTTTGCCTCTAAAACTTGCAAGTATTCAATATTCGGATATTTTTTTAAGTTTAAACATTCAAAATATTTAAAAGGCGAGTTTTCAAAATTATAATAACGATTTAAGTAATCCAAAGTCCTTTGGTAAGCTAAAGAAGCTTCTTTTGCAAATGTTTGTTTCTCAGATGGTGTAAGATATTTTAAAGCCGATGCTATTTTGCTTCCGAAAAACTGATCTTTTAGCCGCTGTTCAATTTGGTCCTTTAAATCTAACATTATGTTATGTACTAGTTCTAAACTTGTTACATAATTACTCTCTAACTTCAATATATGTGTATTTAATATATGCATATAATGATGTAGAAAATAAACATAACATTCAGAAAAAGAAATGTTAGGTTTCAAATCATTTTCTAAAGCACTGTCTTGACTTTTAAAAAAACTCCATATATTTTTATGGCAGTTTTCCTCACCTAGTTCTAAAAAATATTTTTTTACTGCTGGCCAAGATCGTATTAAACGTTCAAGCGCAGAATATAAAGAAAGCCATCTTGTGGTAACGTGCCTTATCATTTTTTGATATTCAATGTCTAAAAAATCAAAACAATCTTTTAAGGATTCTGATTTTTTAGCACTATTTGAGAACTCTGCATAAATTTTTAATATTAAATTTTCGACATCAAAAGATAGCACTTTACAGGCATTTCTACCAGCATTATGAATTACATGGCAGTTACAATTAGCTTTTACGATCCCTTTATTTTCATTGATCAATTTTTGATAAATTGAGTTATGAATGCCGTAGTTCACTGATGCATTATCCGCGCTGTACGCACTTATGTCAGCTACTTTTAGTGAGCACATTTCTAAAGTTTTAAGTATAGTATTAGTAACTGATAAGGAAGATTCGTCATTATTTTCAACAAAGTCTAAAAGTTTGTTTTGAACACCATTATTAACACAAAAATATCTTACAGCTACTGGAAAAAGTTTTTGGTTACCTTTATTTGAAGCATCACACAATATTGAGAATGGTATAGATGTTTCTGTACCAGCACCCATTTCTACCAACACTTTTTCCACACTTTTGGGCCCCAAACAATTTTCGACTATTGCTTCCGCTTTTGTTCGACCGCAATGAACCTTTTTTGCCAAATCAGAGTCGCGATAAACATTTGAGTTTAGTTTTATGCCGCAATCAGTACTCAAGTAACTATGGTGATGGTTTACAGCATGATAAATTTGAGCAACTTCAATAATAGTTACGTAATTTTCTTCGGCTGGCTCTTTTTTTGGCAAAAACGCTGTAAGCAATGTGTTTTTAGACAGCGTATTTGCTGCCTTAGAATGTCCTTTACTACTTAAATGGGTCTTTAAAGATTTTTCACCATCATGTTTAACAGTCAACTTTATATTGCATATTAGCAATAAACTGATCTATTTTCACCAGCCAACTTGGCTTTTTTACTTTTAGGGGTGAATTCCGATGACGAAGTACTGGGAATGTCATTGTCTATTTCATTAATCTCATTACTCTCACTCATGGTTCGTGGCAAATTGAAAAATAGTAAACATATAAGTATCTTTTCAATTACTAATTTAAAATAAAACTGTATAATAGCACAACGATGACAATCGTGAATTATTCGCACAACGCACACGCACAACAGACAGGGAGGGGATTCACATAAATATTTCCATGGTGTTTGTTTACATGGTTATTTCTATCTCTATCTCGGCCGCTGGATGAGACGGAAACGCGAATCTAGAAAAATGAAATTTCATGACCGCGACCTGCTCTGCCCTACTTCAACTGTTGCGCCGTTGCCAGGTGTAAAACTTTTTCTTGTCATAAGAATTTTTTTTTTTTCGGGAATTCCGTTTTACCCGGAGAAAATATCTAGTAAACCGGAGCCCGGAGACCCTATATCAAAACCCGGAGTCTCCGGGTGAAACCCGGAGAGGTGGCAACCCTACGTGTCAGAGCGTTTTTTCAAAAAATGAATACCTGATTTTTAAATGAATTTGTTCCATATTTTAGCCCATCACTGTATATCAACCTGTTGCAAGAAACTCATCGGCCTAATTTATAAACCGATAAGGCAGCAATGGCATTTGAAAAGGTCTAAGCGCCTGGAAAAAAGCCTGAAAACTCCGGAAAACAGGGAAAGCGATCCAGTTTCACCTTAACGGAATGATACTGCGCCTAACAATTAAATTAATAAATTCATTTCATTAGCACGCCTTAGTATCGACAAAAACCAACAGCATAAATTTATTGTTGATAACGGCTAGTATCTCACATCCTTTTAAAACGTCGGTCGGTGTGCTGACTAGTACCTAGTTTATCGCCGAATCTGGTAAATAAGAGAACTTCACGCGTTGCCTTAAATAAATAACATTAAAAATAAATTTATTTTTATAAGGGATAATAAAATGACTATTGAAACTATTGATAGCTCCGAAACGGTTATGGAAGAAGAAATTCTTAAAACTTTCGCCGAAAGGGCAGCTACGGCGCGTTATCGTTTTCCGAGAATCGCCAGACATTCGGTTGCACCTTTAGAAGAAAAATCACCCAGATCTTTTTCATTTCGAAAACGAATCTCGTTCAAATTGGACTCTATCGGTGAGTCGCAAGAAGTTAAACGGTATCTTGGTTTGGAAAATGCGGTTACGAGGGCGAACGACGGGGAAAAGTTCGGATTTATCGACGCGAATGAAGATCGGTATCTTTCGGTTAATCGAGCCGAGTGCGAGAAAAGTCGTTATGAATCGAAAGACAGCGTATTGTCGGGGGTGTACGGGGGTACGTTAAATAATGCTGTTGTTAATAAAATATATAAGGTACGTTCTTCAAAATATTGGAATAAAATGAATAAATTATACCTACACCTATATACAGGGTGTTAATTAATGTCATGCAGATATTTCAGGGGGCGATAGTACTCGTCAAAATAAGAAAAAAATGCAAATATATGCATGGTCTAAAACGCGTTATTTTCGTTATACAGGGTGGCAAACTTTCAATTTTTTTCTCGTATTTTGCGTTTTCTTTCCTATATTCTGCGATAATTGTTTCAAATTTGAAACATCAACCCTTTTTTAAAAACTCTACAACAATGTTTCAAAATTGTCGGTCTCAGTATACAGGGTGTTACATTTTCTTGAATCTGCTACACTTGTATCTTTAAGCACTTTTTTTTTTGCTCCCTGTATGAATTCCGTTATGAAATTTGAACTTTCTGTTCCTTTGTTTAGCGTTCTGGTCTCTTGCCCTATTCTCGTATCTGTGACCGTTTTCGATTTATTTGCAAAAATAGCCATCGATGGAAATTAAGTGTAGGCGAAATAACGCAGAGTAAAAGACCATTTTTCCTACCAGCAAGACTAAACGGACAATATTATCGTCAATTTCTGGAAGAGGAACTCCCAGGGCTGCTACAAGAGGTACCAAATCTTGTCAGAAACCAAATGTGGTTCACGCACGATGGTGCACCACCGCACTTCAGCATAGAGGTGAGAAACGTTCTCAATCAAATTATTAACAACCGTTGGATAGGTCGAGTAGGCCAGATCCCGAGACCTAATAGCCTGGATTTCTTTTTCTGAGGACACCTGAAAGCATTAGTGTATCAGACCCCAGTCCAGACAGAAGAGGATTTAAAAAACAGAATAATAGCTTCATGCGACATCATTCGCAATACTCCTTGAATATTTGACATGCATGAGGCGAAGACTTGATTTATGCATTTTAGCAAGAGGCGGACATTTTCAACAGTTTTTATAAATTTGTTTTATTTTTATTTGATTAACTAATAAATTGTTTTGTTACGCAGCTTTTTACTGCGTTATTTCGCCTACACTTAATTTTCATCGATGGCTATTTTTGCAAATAAATCGAAAACGGTCACAGATACAATAATAGTGCAAGAGACCAGAACGCTAAACAAAGGAACAGAGAGTACAAATTTTATACCGGAATTCATACAGGGGGCCAAAAAAAAAGTTCTGAAAGATAAACTTGCAGCCGATTCAAGAAAATGTAACACCCTGTATACTGAGACCGACAATTTTGATACTTTATTGTAGAGATTTTAAAAAGGGTTGATGTTCCAAATTTGAAACAATTATCGCAGAATATAAGAGAGAAAACGCAAAATACGAGAAAAAAAATTTAAACTTTGCCATAACGAAAATAACGCGTTGTAGACCATGCATATATTTGCATTTTTTTCTTATTTTGACGAGTACTATCACCCCCTGAAATATCTGCATGACATTAATTAACACCCTGTATAGGTTATGTTCGAGGTTATGTTACATAGCACAGGAAGAAAAAATAATAACTACTTGTTATGTTTTACAAATTTAATCAGTTTCCTGACACGTGTTTCGGCCCTTGCGTGCCATTGTCAAAGGAATACAAGAAGATACTAAATTCTACGTGACGTTACATGGGTATTTATATCATATTATGGTAGTTAATAAACATGTCATAAAATTAAATTAGAATTAGAAGATTGAATGGTGAACTGTGGGTTTTCCTAACTCTTAAAGGTACAGATACATATTTAGTTCTAAATTAGTGTGCTATTAAGAATTAGGGAAGCGCCTGAAGGTATTTCGGTTTGATTATTAACAACATTTCATTTGCTTTTTTATGGCTTTTTTGATAGCTATTGTTTCTAGTGAATTTAGTTTTCTGCTTTTATTGTGTATGTATGTATAATATGGGTTTTATGTTGTTAGAGATTAAGTGATTGTGTAATATGCAGTGATCAGCTAAACCTGTTTTATTTTGTTCTTTTAAAATAGATGTTTTGTGTCCTTTTCTTTAAGCCTGGTGTCAAAATTTCTACCTGTTTGTCCAATGTTGATAGCCTCGCAGTTGTCGCATTCTATTTGGTAGACCCCACTTTGTAAAATGTAAACAAAATGAATAGAATAATAGAATAATAATATAAATTTACTAGAAACTAGAGGTGGGTTGCTAAATAGCAGCCTGCTTTTTTTTAACTGCTATTTGATTCGGTATAATGCTAAATGCTACGAGCTTTAAAATTAGCTGCTAATTTTTAGCAGCTAATATTTACTTTTGACTGTGAACTGGCGCTGATAGAGCGAAATGAGCGGTTGTCAGGTTAGGTAATTTTGGTTATCTGCTATGCTATTTCGATTTTCTTACTGCGAAGTAGAGATGGGTTGCTAAATACCAGCCTCTTTTTTTAAACTGCTATTTGATCGGTCGGTATAAAGCGGTTGTCAGTAGTGCAAGGATAAGTAGTTCACGGAAGGGGCGACCTTTTTTTTTTTTTTTTAGAAGTCAGCACTGTGGATGTAGGTGGTGATTTTGGTTATCAGTGCTATTCAGGAAGTAGCCAAGTAGCCCCACAATTTATTTACTAAAATAGCACCTATTTCTAACTGTTATTTTTGTTTAGCAATAGCAGAAGCAGCTGCTAAACAAAAATAGCGGGTCGGACCCATCTCTACTAGAAACAATAGCTATCAAAAAAGCCATGAAAACAAATGTAATGTTAATTTAAAAAAGGTTTTGTCTGTTTCCTCCTGCCAAACCCATCCCCAAACGCGTTTCGCCGTTGTTACGGCTCATCAGTGAGGCTCAGTTTGGCAGAAGGAAACAGGGCTCAAAGACAAATCACTTGTCAGGATCGATTATCGACGGGATTTATAGAACCCAGTGCGACATCTTGCGTCCCAGTACGGTACCTTAGAAAAGGTCAGTCGTAAAATGTAATTTTGTTAATAATCAAACCGAAATACCTTCAGGCGCTTCCCTAATTCTGAATAGCACACTAATTTAGGACTAAATATGTATCTGTACCTTTAAAGGTTAGGAAAACCCACAGTTGACCATTCAATCTTCTAATTCTAATTTTAATTTTATGACATGTTTATAGTTACCATAATATGATATAAATACCTTTGTAATGTCACGTAGAATTTAGTATCTTTTTGTACTCCTTTGACAATGGCCCGCAAGGGCCGAAACACGTGTCAGGAAACTGATTAAATTTGTGAAATATAACAAGTACTTTTTATTTTTTCTTCCTGTGCAATGGAACAACAGTTTCACCAAGCATGTCACCCAAAAAAAATTAACTATAGGTATCCTGTATAAATTAAAACACATATTTTCATGCTTTCTGTTTGCTAAAATTTCACACTTTTTCAACAGAAGTTTTTTCGTTCTGGTTGATACCAAGTTTGTTTAATTATTGATCTGTGGTGCGCCTGATTGGCAAGTCAAAAATGATGCTAACCGCGGTGTTTTGATTGCGAGTAAATAATGCCTGCCAATGTCAATTATGTCAATTACCAATTATCGTTTCACTTTCACTGGTATGATTTAATCAACTTACTAGTAGTGCGGTATGGAAAACTTGACATATATAGGTAGAAATACGTTTTTAGCCCCAAATATTCAACAGAAACTTAGTTTTGCATATTAACTCAACAAAATACAAGTTGTATTACTGTCGTAAATGTGCGTTTACTTATTATCATTACCCACCTTGTGGCTAATCCCTTACGACAAGTAACAGGAAATTGCAGAGCATGTAACACTCAACGTTTTACTCTAGATGTTGATAAAACAGTTATTACGGGTTACTTCAATGAACTTTGATGTAGAACTTAAAACTAATGTGTAGTTGAACAAAACAACCGTAAGATGCCAAATATACCGAATAGTATTCTGTAAATTAAGAGTGGTGCGATTTCGGAGTCGGTGCGGTATCGGCAATGTATAAGTAGATGATGTAGGGAGTGTTCCAACATCCTGGGCCTATAAGATTAACATGGGGCCTAATATCTGGAAAAAATATAACCACCAGGGTTGTTAAGCTGTTTCTGAGCCTTTTTTGCTGTTTTTGAATCGTTTTTAGTCGTTTCTAGTCATTGATAGTTGTTCAATAGTCGTTCATTAGTCGTTCATAGCCGTTTATGAGTCGTTTATAGCCATTCATTAGCCGTTTATAGCCGTTCAATATGGCCGTTCTAGAACGGACGACTATAAACGACTATAAACGGCTAATGAACGACTATAAACGACGAATGAACAGCTTTAAACGACTAATGAACGGCTATGAACGACTGTTGTTTCTGAGCCTTTTTTGCTGTTTTTGAATCGTTTTTAGTCGTTTATAGTCAGTGATAGTTCATTAGTCGTTCATTAGTTATTCATAGACGTTTATGAGTCGTTTATAGCCGTTCATTAGCCGTTTATAGCCGTTCAATATAGCTGTTCTAGAACGGACCACTATAAACGACTATAAACGACTAATGAACGACTAATGAATGGCTATAAACGACTAATAAACGGCCATGAACGACTTAAGGGCCCCGGAGATGATCAATAAAATTGTCAATAATATTGTCAATGGGACTCATTGATGCATCTAATTGATCGTGTAGGAAGCGACAATCGACAATCGTTCGGGCATTTGCTTACCAGACGACCCGGATGACGGATACAGCGCCGAGCTCCGTGGAACCCAAAAACATCGCGGATAGAGACTTTGATAGCGCTGTATCGCGATCACCCAGAGTTGTGGATTATTTAAACAAAAAAAAAAGTATTGCGTTACAAAAAATACTTAGTGCTTAAGGCCAAAAAGCCCAAATCTGTATTTGACTACTAGTGCACAAACAATCACAAAACAACTCGACTAGCGAGAAATTCACTGAGCAATTGAAGTCGTTGATGTGCTCATTGAAGCTCCGTCAATCGCAATTGCAATTGCAATCATCAATTTAATTGACAATAATATTGATCGTCTCCGGGCCACTTAAAAACCAGCGGTAAGCTGTTTCTAGCCTTTTTTGCTGTTTTTGAATAATTTTTAGTCGTTTATAGTGATTGATAGTTGTTCATAGCCGTTCATAGCCGTTTATGAGTGGTTTATAGCCGTTCATTAGCCGTTTATAGCCGTTCAATATAGCCGTTCTAGAACGGATTACTATAAACGGCTAATGAACGACTATAAACGACTAGCGAACGGCTATAAACGACTATTGAACGGCTATGAACGACTAATAACGGATCAAAAACAGCAAAAAAGGCTCATAAACAGCTTGAATGGTGAATTTTTGCAAACTATTATGCCACATGTTAATCTTATAGGCTCAGGATATTGGAACTCTTCCTACAAGATCCACTCCTATATACTTTTATTCCACCTGGGAGACCTCCGTTCGGGTTTCCAACAGTTACGGTATATGTTAGATTAAAATACTTAATCAACTATTTTTAACTAATAAGCTAATTGTAACGCAAACATAATATTTGCTGTAATATAATTATCGAATTTAATATATCCTCTAACACAATACATGTGGGGGTATTTTTATAATAATGTTTTATAATGAAGTTTTAGCTAGCAAATTTTAGTTTTTAAAAAATTTTCATGCAGTAAAAGTTTATTATTACATAGCTGTTATCTACGGTACGATACGCTGTATTAATATTTACTTAACTTCACCATAAATATCCCTCTTATTTTACTATTGTTTTAAATATTACCTTTATCATTATCGTTATTAATTAACTTTATTGCTCTAATATTATCTAAACTAATTTTACTAGATTTGCGTTTGCCATTTTACCTATTTTTACAGGAACCATTTTGTTGGTTACTTAGATCAGTGCGGCAAATAAGGTATCACTATGGTCTGCCATTTTATCTTTGAGAAAGATGACAGAAAAAATAATTGAACAGAAATTTAACCCATTGATCAATCTACGACCTAATTACACTAATACCGTGCGAGCAAAAATTATTTGCATCAAAGAGGGCCTTGCATCTAAGGACGTAATGCTTAGCCGTAGAGCTTAATACCTATTGGGTGTCAGTATTTACCTGAATTAACAATCAATCAGTTATTCCGTCATCTTTGTTGTTGTCGTTACAAGTAATTTGATTCATCGCTAATTTTTCCAATTTCTTGAACAATTCACACAATGGGCTTTACGGAACAGCACAAAACGTTTATGGTTGAAGCGTATTTTCGAAACGGGGTTAGAGTAAATTGTGAGTGGCAATACAATCCGGGTTTGTGCATGGACGATTTTCACGAACATTTTCCTAACGTTGCTATTATTGCTGGGGATTTTTATCATTGCCTGAAAATAATTCTGGTTGTGTTTAGGGAAACAGGTTCTATACAACACAAAAAAGAAGCAGAAAGACCATCTGTAAGAACAGAAGAACTTGTTGCAAACGTTCGTGAAATAATGTAAAATACGCCAACAAATTGTATAAGACGCCTATCCCAAGAAGTGGGAAGATCTTATGGAACATGCAGGACTATTCTTAAGAAGTAGCTAAATTTATTTCCTTATAAAGTGCAAGTATTCCAAGAAATACAAGCTGCAGATTTTGAAAGACGCAGGAATTACTCTTAATGGTTTAACCTAAATTTATTGGAAAGAAATGATTTATTAGACCTGACATTTTTTTCGGATGAAGCCTGGTTCCACCTCTCCGGTTATGTGAATTCTCAGAATATCCATCTAATCCAATAATCCATCGGCGTAGCTAGCCTTAGTTTTCAGGGGGAGCCTGGGCCCCAGTGTACAGTGGATTAAAAAATATATTATTTATATTGAATATTTCAGGGGCTCCCCTAGTTACGCCGATGCCCATATCATTGTGATCTAAACCAAGCCCTACGTTTTTTAATACAAGCCCTCTTTGATGTAAATAATTTTTGCTTGCACGGTATCTAATAAAAAGTGTTTTCCGATACTTCACAAACATCGATGTTTTTCCGCGGACATACCTAAACGGAAATAACTGAAACAAAGTCATCATGGCCTCAGACCAATGTCCTGTCGGTCACATCTTTGGGGGCGGATCTCTTAGGCCTGGCGCTGACTTGCAATTTTCGATGGCGCAACTTGTTTGGTTGCATGAGTGACTTCCACAGAGTTAAATAGAAGCGCGCCGATTTGCAACTGACAATTGCTGCAACCGTTTAGTTTGTGTATGGGCTGAAATCGTTGCGACCAAGCAGTTGCGAAATCGAAAATTGCAAGTCAGTGCCAGGCCTTACTGCTGCGATGCCAACCTGCAGACTTTTTATAAGGTTTTAGACAAATATTTAAGTTTCCCACATCATGTTAATACTTTTAACATGCAGCGTAAGTTTGGCAAACAAAGTAGAGGGCCGCAATTCGTATATTGATTTACTTCAGAATGGAACACTATTTCATCAGAACGTTCATTTGTTATTGTTTCATTTATTATAGGTACCAGATCATTTACTCTACCACACGCAAACAGAATCATCAAAACCGGTTCAATGCACATCGCAATAATAACCTATAGTACAGAATATATAGCTTTGCGTAGCTATAGATTCTGTGCCGAAAGTAATTCTATAGTTATAAATTATCTGCTTGCTAAAATTGCTTCAGCTGGCCAAGGCATGTCCCATTGTTTTTTGTGTTCCTATGTGCAAAAGGCAATACACACCTAACAACCCTCTAGTTGTTGTATTCGCTTTTTGATGTTTATTCTCTTATTTTGGCTGGTGGTGGTATACATACCTATACTATAGATCGTATCTATGGTTCATCCAGAAAACAAGATAACCCCAAAATGCAAAAAATATGTGTACGTTATATATTTACCCTGCAGGGGGACGGGAACGATAATCCGAAAGATCGGCTACATCGAATCACAAGGATTAGTAATTGGTGCGTTTTGAAAGTGATCTTAACTCAATTTACCTAGTGTATAAAGCTGATGGTAATCCAAATGTCGTTAGATTACAGTTTTTATAAAGAGCTCCAGTGTGGTATCTTTGAGATCAATCCTATTTAATTACTACTAAATTAAAAAAAAGTTGACGCCTGTAACGTTGTGCTTCATATTTAAGAAATTTCGAATCATCCGGCAGGCCGTACATCAAAGAACCTAGAGACTTGAAACATATTGTCTTAAATGGAACTTTCATGAAATACATTTAGCTGATGTGCGAAGTTCCATTTAAAACAATATGTTATTATTAAAAGCGAATATTGTGACATATCGGACAAGTGTATAACTGTTTTTTATATTGGAATACATAGGGATCCAAGCACAATGGATACCGTGGGGCGGGTAGACCACGACGGCCGTTTGTTATGAATCTACGGACAGCCATCGCTTTGGTTGTGTTTGCCCGTAGAGTCCTAACAAGGACGAAACGGCCGTCGTGGTCTACCCGCCCCACAGTATCCATTGTGCTTGGATCCCTATGTATTCCAACATAAAAAACAGTTATACACTTGTCCGATATGTCACAATATTCGCTTTTAATAATAGCATATTGTTTTAAATGGAACTTCGCACATCAGCGAAATGCATTTCATGGAAGTTCCATTTAAAACAATATGTTATTATTAAAAGGGAATATTGTGACATATCGGACAAGTGTATAACTGTTTTTTATATTGGAATACATAGGGATCAAAGCACAATGGATACCGTGGGGCGGGTAGACCACGACGGCCGTTTCGTCCTTGTTAGGACTTTACGGGCAACCACAACCAAAGCAATGACTGTCTGTAGATTCATAACAAACGGCCGTCCTGGTCTATCCGCCCCAGGGTATCCATTGTGCTTGGATCCCTGTGTATTCCAATATAAAAAACCAGTTACACACTTGTCTGAGATGTCACAATATTCGCTTGTAATTGTTTTCGCGGACACTATAATATTATCTTCTAAATATGTTATTATTTTATAAAATACGTTTCATGCTTCCTGTTTTACGTGTCAAGTTTCTTTGATGTGCGGCCTGCCGAAAGATATTTGGGCAAAACCAAATTTCCGCGATTTCGTATTTATTTTCTGACTGTATTTGAAAAAAATGTCAAAATGAAGTTTACATTCTCGTTACTGTAATTAGATTTGTAATCAGACGTTTAATTTTTCACAACAATCATACAAACAATATAATAATATTACTAAATAACAGTGCCCCAGACGATGGCCCTCGCGCTCTCCCGACCTTACGTCCTTGGACTTTTTTTATGGAGCTCCTTTAAAATTAAGTCTGCTGGAAAAGATATGAAAATACTGACTAAGTTTATGCCGCCATTACAAGAATAACTTTAAGAATGTCAGAGAACGTTATGGAACGACTGTTGCTACTTTTATTTAGTAAAAGAAGATGGCCTTTTTAAAAAAGAAATGAAACAAATTTGATTGCTGAAAACGCTGTTATTTAGTAAATTTGTTGTTGGGCTGGTAATTGTTAATTTTTTTATGACTTGGTATGCATAAAATGACATTTCATTTTAACAGAAAATTAAATTCATAGTAGGTACAAATTTCGTTTACAAAAAGGAATAAGTTGTTTCTAGTTGGCAACAAAACAAAAAAAAAACTTTATGCAAGATAAATTTGCACCTATTCTTACTGATTTGACTTTTTTAGTCCGAAACGTGTAACACTAGGTGTTATGTGTAAATAAAATGTTCAGACTATTTAAAAAAACAAATTTGATAATGGTTGTAAAAAAACCGAAATAACGGATTGAAAATCTAATTGCACCAAGTTGTAGAGGAGAAAAAATGGTAATATAATTGCAAATATTATTTTGATATCACTTCAAATAGAGTCTGCAGAAAATAAAAACCAAATCGCGAAAATTCGGTTTTGCCCAAATATCTTTGGAAGGATTTGGACATTGCAGAAAGATGGTAGGGTGCAACTAATTTAACCTCCTTCTAAGTAGTCTGCCCAAAAAATATTTATTTGTTTAATTAAATCTATAAAAAAAATATTTTTTCTTCAAATACGCCCAAACATTTTCATTTCGTTCATTCGTTCTCCCTGCGAATAATGTTTCTAAAATTACCTTCTATTTGTTCAAATATTTGTATTTAATTCCTAATTATTTACCCTGCACTTTTTTAAAACGATTTGTGTTTACTTCAGTTTGGCGAAAAAGGATCGGGCTTCAAGTCGAAAGCGGAACCCCAAGATTTTTACAAAGTCAGGGACGATTGCCTGGACCGAGGGGTACTTTTTGAAGATCCAGAATTTCCAGCTACGGACTCTTCACTTTTCTTCAGTCAAAGACCTGATAGGAATTATGAATGGAAAAGACCACATGTAAGTTTTTAAATAGTATAAAAAATTAGAGTAAGTTTAGTGGGATTGAGGGCAGACAATGAAATGACACAATTGGATTTATCCGAACGTTTCGTTTTATATCAAAACTTTGTCTGGGTCAATAGAAAGGTCTTTAAGCCGGTATTATGTATGTTCATACTGCAATATAATATGAAAAACATTTTCGTGAAAACGCATTATTGAATCCGTGTATAGATCCAAACTGTCAGTATATTGACATACCCCTTGAGGGACCGAAAAAAGAAATGTGTGTTTAATTAGTATTTAAGCTGAGTTTCAAGATATTCGAATCAAATATATTTTTTCCAATATAAACTTTTTTACCCCTATTCCACCCCGTAGGGGCAAAATTTTCGTATAAATGCCTAAACACATATTATGTCATTGTATTTGTTCCAAGCAAAGATTTGTCTAGAATCTTTTACTTTCATCATTTTCTCTAGCGGTTGCGTTGGAAATTCAAAAATTCCCAAAACATCAAAACTCGTACTTGCTTATGTTAATAGAGTTAGCATAGTACAAATTAATAAATAGACAGGTACCCCCCTCAAAATAGCCTACACCCCTTTTTTTCTACCCCTAAGCGAATTTTAAAAAAATGATGAAACACGTATATTATTATTTTATTGAAGAAACATATACCGAGTGTTTCTCAAAAGACGTTCACCCCTATAACTTTTTTATATAGATATTAAAATGAAATTTTGAGATTATGCATAAGAGATGAGTCTGCATTTATTGGCATAATGTTCAATTTGTTAGCACTTCCGGTTTGACTGGAAATTACCTTGACTTTGGTATTTTAAAAGGGACATCTTGTATATTTTTACTTATTGGGATTCAGCATAACATTCTGAGTAAAATGACACCTCACGTGTCATTTTTTGACGTGTTATAACATTTTTGTGTTTATTTTTTATTTTCAATCTAGAGTGCTATAAATTAAATCTGTTAATTTATAGTTAAGTGTTATGAAAATTAAAATTATGTCATAATAATTATTGACTTTCTAAGTTTCACAAGCGTTTAAAAAATGAAATTTTGTTTTCTTGACGTCTGTTCCATTTTCCAAATAGAACGATGGTGGTTCACTAGGATATTTAAAACGAGCATTTTTTTTCCAACAATTTGATACCATTCGCTCCTATGCTATTTTAAAATTGACACTGAAAAATTTACCCTAAATCCCCATTGCAAATTTAAAAGCGTTATGCATTATTGCCGCCCTCTCATTTCTGAAGAAATGTAAAGGCGGCTTCGAAAAACAATGGAATGGTTTTGAAAAACAATATGGCTTTAATTTAAAGTTGTAATGTCATTAGTTTATAAAACATATACAATACATACAATCTGCGGCTTCAGAAGAATTTTTTTGGTCACTCCAAAAATAAGGAGCATATCAATTTGTTCCATTTCTAGTAAAACTAACAATTTTATCTGATTTACAATGTAAGTTTAATAAAAACGAATGACATTACAATTTTAATTTAAAACCATATTGGTTTTCAAAACCATTCCATTGTTTTTCAAAGCCGCCTTTATATTTCTTTAGAAAAGACAGGGCGGCAATAATGCATAACGCTTTTAAATTTGCGATTGGGACTTAAGGCAAATTTTTTTGTGTCAATTTAGAAATAGCATAGGAGTGTATGGTATCAAATTGTTGGAAAAAAAAGATGCTCGTTTTAAATATCCTAGTGAACTACCATCGTTCCATTTGGAAAAATGGAGTAAATGTCAAGAAAACAAAATTTAATTTTTTAAACGCTTGCGAAACTTAGAAAGTCAATTATTATTATTACATAATTTTAATTTTCATATACTACTTGACTATAAATTAACAGATTTAATTAATTTGTAGCACTCTAGATTGAAAATAAAAATAAACATAAAAATGTTATAACACTTCAAAAAAGTTATATGGGTGAACGTCTTTTGAGAAACACCCGGTATACCAATTTTTAGATCTCCACCAGTTTTGGTTTCTGAGATACAGAAATTCCTATAAAAGTTTTAACCTCCGTTTTTACCCCCCTAGGGGTTGATATTCGAAAAATCCATCCTTTGTGTATGTCAACGTTATAAGGAGAAGACATCCAATAAATTTCGTGGTTCTAGGATAAGGGGTTTAGGCTGAGCGATGATGTCAGTCAGTCACTTTACAATTAATAGTAATAATAACTCCCGAGGGAACTCCCGAGGGGACCTACGCGTTAACGTGGGCTCCGAACCACGATCCTCAGTCATTAGAAGCACTCCCCAAGAGCTATCAACCCTTGGTTTCGCGCTTTCTACTACCTACCGATTGGGGAGTGTGTGTCCCTCGCACCCTACGGGATATCCGATCTCATCCGGCCTGGTTACCGGCGTGAATGGGATGGGTTTGGGGGATGATACATTTTTCACTCTTCCCTAATTTTTGCTCAGCGATGGACCCACGTCAAGACTTATACCACTAAAATCCACCCGGCTCGAACCAGATTGCCGACAGTAGGATATGAACCCACAAACTCTCGTCCTAGAGTTTCCAGCGACTGCCGCGTTAACCACGGAGCCCTGATGTCGTATCAAAAAGGGTCTTAGATACTTTTATAATAATAAATATAGTTTAAAAAACTAAAAAACACGCTTTAATAATTATTAATCAAACTAAAAAGCGGAAAATATTTATAGTTTAAAATAATTGTTATTGAAATTCTTAATATAGGCAGAAAATAATAATGAACGATAAACATTAGTATTATTGTGAAAAAAGCGTAGGGTGCTCGATATACGAAAAATATAGCACAAACCCACGCTTTTTTCACAATAATATACTAATGTTTATCGCTCATTATTATTTTCTGCCTATATTAAGAATTTCAATAATTATTTTAAACTAATTATTTTCCGCTTTTTAGTTTGATTAATTATTATTTAAGCGTGTTTTTTAGTTTTTTTAAACTATATTTATTTTTCATTTTTTAGTTTGAGTTATTGTTAAGAAAATTTTTTTTTACTTGATTGATCTAGATTAGTAGATTATTGTATTGTCAGCGGTTCTTGATAAGTCTACAAAATTTAAATTAAATCTGACCGTTTAAAGTGGGTCAAAATCGGGTTTAAAGAAGTCGGTTACAAACAAACATACATACAAACCCGAACAACCCGAACAAACGACACAAATTTTCAAAACTAAAAAAAAAATTGTCAAAATTTAATTTTGACAGGTAGAATTTTTTTCTAATTTTTCTCTATTCTTAGCGACAATATCTATACGACCCCACGTTTGTTTCATTACTATCGGTTATTGTAATAATTCTGACATATTGACAGGGGTAAAATTTTGACAAGAGAATTTTTTGCGTATTTTTTTCAACTTTCCACCGTCAATATACATACGACCTTGCAGTTTTTTTTTATTAAGGTTGAATTCTCAACGTCATTCAATCTATTGCCAACCTACAACCTGTTTCGCGTTGATTTTTTGAGTTTATTATTTTAATAACTAACATTTAAAGAAAATCAATATCGTCGGTACATTGTTTAGGTAGCCTATCTGATATATTACAAAAATATCAACTTATTTCATTGCTTATTTTGGGAGAATTGTATAGTGAAAGAACAATGAGTGACAATGACATAATAATGTTAAAAAAAATCTTACCCGATATTTTTCGCTATACAATTCTCCTAGTTATGAAATTCCTTAATATTTTTTAAATATGTCAAATATTACCTATAGAATATCAAGTCGATACTGATTTTCTTTAAATTTTGTATAAAAGCTAGAAAACATAAATAAATCTACGCGAAATAGGTTATAGGTTGGCAAGCATGTTGATACTCCCACCTTAATATAATTTTTTTTAAACGATTTGACATATTGACAGCTGTCCAATTTTGACACGAGAATTATTTGCTTATTTTTCCCGAAGTCTCCGCATCGAATACTATACGACCCCATAATTTGTTTCGTCAAAATCGCTTCTTCGTTTTATACCTGACAGGTGTCAAAATTTGACAGGAGAATTTTTTGCGTGTAGATTATTGTATTGTCAGCGGTTCTTGATAAGTCTACAAAATTTAAATTAAATCTGACCGTTTAAAGTGGGTCAAAATCGGGTTCAAAGAAGTCGGTTACGGACAAACAAACAAACGTACAGGTGACGCCTATAAAAGCGTGGTAATAGTATATTACGTACCGAGGTGGAAAGTGTTTCATTACTGTCGAGAGATTAGATAGTTTACCGAGACGCGAAGCGTCGAGGTAAACTATATCTCAGAGACAGTAATGAAACTTTTCACCGAGGTTTGTATACTATTTTATTTACAACCACATCCAACATCCACTTCTTATTATTTTGAGTTCAAATAATTATTAAAAGGTAAATGTCATTTTGACTTTTCCATTGCAAAAGTAGACAGACATTTAGAATTTCAAATAACCGCAGGTGATAAAATAACGTAGGTAATAATACACATCAAGATGGCAAATATCATTTTTGGAATATGGTTTCCATGTCACTAAACAATATATTATTTTTTTAAAACGTTAGTGTCAAAGTTTTTACAAAACACCAAAAAAATGCTCTCAGATGAGGAAT
This sequence comes from Polydrusus pterygomalis, assembly GCA_963969555.1. Classification (NCBI taxonomy): domain Eukaryota; kingdom Metazoa; phylum Arthropoda; class Insecta; order Coleoptera; family Curculionidae; genus Polydrusus; species Polydrusus pterygomalis. Next base: position 35,227,869 of record OZ018380.1, on the reverse strand, counting down.
TTGATTTGGCTGCTACTCCCCCAGAAATTCGAGAAGCAGCAAAAATAGTAGAAGAAGATCTTCTGCCAACTAAAAGCCGCCCGAGATATGACAAGGCATATAACTGTTTTAAAGAATGGTGTATTGGAAACAAAGTTCAAAATCCTGGTTCTGAATCGGCGCTACTAGCTTATTTTAGTGAAAATGCCAAGACAAAGAAAATATCAACGCTTTGGTCAATATATTCAATGTTGAGGACCACTCTATCAATTAGGGAAAAAGTAGACATATCTAAACACGCAAAGCTATTAGCATTTTTAAAAAAGCAAAACAAAGGATACAAGCCGAAAAAATCGACCACACTGTCTATGGATAATATTGAAACATTTTTGGAACAAGCACCTATGGAATTTCTTGTTCAAAAGGTATTTTAGGCTAAAAGGTTGACTATTTCTATATTAACTTATTATTTTATACATTTGTAGGTCGCATTGGTTATTGGTGTCTCAGGCGCCTGCCGATCAGATGAATTATACAAAATGAAAACAACAGACGTTCACTTTTTAGAAGAAAAGGTCGCGATTGAAATACAAAATAGCAAAACGTACCAGCCACGATCATTTATGATAACTGATAATAAATGGATTGCACCACTTAAGGAGTACATAACTTTACGGAAAAATATACAGGATGGAAAGCTTTTTATGCAAATAAGATATGGAAAAATTAGTAAACAATGTATTGGGCACAACACTTTAAGTCAGTTTCCAAAAAAAATTGCAGCTTTTCTGAAGCTGAATACTGAAGGTTTTACTGGTCACTGTTTCAGAAGAACAGCGGCTACTTTGCTCGCAAATAACGGTGGCGATCTTATGCAAATAAAGCGGTTAGGAGGCTGGAAATCTAGCACAGTAGCTGAGGGATACATAGACAGTTCGGTTTCTACTCAGGTTAATACGGCAAAATTGATTTCAAAGCCAAGTTCAAGTTTTACTAACACTACTTTAACTTCAAATAATCATGAAATAAACCTTTCAAAAGAAGAATTTCAGCAAGGTTTAAACATATCTGTGACTGCCTACAATAATGCCAATGTAATATTTAATGTAAATAAGTAAAACATAAACCATGTTAATTTTTTGTTTTTTATAAATGTCATTTAGGTATAATTCATTTAAAGAAATAAAAAATAAAATTATTGTTGTTGAATTTGTGTAATGAGTTGTGTGTTGGTGTGTTTGTATATTATTTTGAGATATCGATTTTTATTAAAATTTAAAAAAAAAAAAATTTACTATTTTGAGATATCGATTTTTAATAAAATTACAAAAAATAACAATTTTACTTTCCACCCGGGTGGAAAGTGCTCACTTTCCACCCGGGTGGAAAGTAAAAGTCAAGAAACGTCAACTTTCCACCTTTCAAAGATAGGTGAAATGTCATTATTACATACATGGTTGTAAATAAAAATAATTTCACCTGCAGGTAACATTTTACAGCTCAAATATCATTTGGATCAAAACTAATAAAATGTGAACAATTTGCATTGATATTATTGGTTTTTAAAAGACGAATGCTTGGATATGTAAAGATGCTAACGTCTTGCCTTTAATTTTTAGGAAATCTGCGATAACCCTCAATTCTTCGTAGAAGGTTATTCAAGATTCGACGTCCAGCAAGGTGAACTAGGAGACTGTTGGCTACTAGCGGCAGCAGCAAACTTAACACTTTACAATAGACTATTTCTTCAAATTGTTCCTGATGATCAAGATTTTGATGACAAATATGCTGGAGTCTTCCACTTTAGGTATGTGTATTGCATTGTGCAATTATTCCTCAATAACTTTTGGCAAGCCAAACGGTATCGAAGAATGATAAAATTGTGGATAATTAAAGCCAACTAATAACGATGCCATGATACACCAGGTGTTTCTCAAAAGACGTCCACCCCTATAACTTTTCTGTATTTATAGATATTAAAATGAAATGTTCAGATTATGCATAAGAGTTGAGTCCGCATTTATTGGCATAATTTTTAATTTCTTAGCACTTCCGGTTTGACCGGAAGTGACCTTGACTTTAGTATTTTAAATGGGACATATTCTATATTTTTACTTATTTGGGTTCAGCATAACATTATGAGTGAAATGACACCTCACTTGTCGTTTTTTGATGTGTTCTAACGTTTTTATGCTTATTTTTTATTCTTAATCTAGAGTGCTACAAATTAATTAAATCTGTTAATTTATAGTCAAGTAGGTACCTAGTATATGAAAATTAAAGGTATGTCATAATAATTGACTTTGTAAGTTTCACAAGCGTTTAAAATATGAAATTTTGTTTTCTTTTCGTATTTTTCCAAATGGAACGATGGTGGTTCACTAGGATATTTAAAACGAGCTTTTCTTCCAACAATTTGATACCATACACTCTTATGCTATTTTAAAATTGACACAAAAAAAATTGCCTTAAGGTGGGAGTATCAACATGCTTGCATGGATGCATAACCTATTTCGCTTAGATTTATTTATGTTTTCTAGCTTTTATACAAAATTTAAATATAATCAGTATCGACTTGATATTCTATAGGTACTAATTGACATATTTAATAAATATCAAGGAATTTCAGGAACTTATTTTAGGAGAATTGTATAGCAAAAAATATCGGGTAAGATTTTTTTTAACATTATTATGTCATTGTCACTCATGGTTCTTTCAGTATACAATTCTCCCAAAGTTAGCAATGAAATAAATTGATATTTTTGTAATATATCAGATATTACCTAAGGAATGTGCCGACGATACTGATTTTATTTAAATGTTAGTTTAAAAAATAATAAACTTGAAAAAACAAAGCGAAATAGGTTATAGGTTGGCAATAAATTTAATTACGTTGAGAATTCAAATTTAAGTCCCAATCCCAAATTTAAAAGCGTTATGCATTATTGCTAAAGAAATATAAAGGCGGCTTTGAAAAACAATGGAATGGTTTTAAAAACCAATTTGGTTTTAAATTAAAATTGTAATGTCATTTGTTTATTAAACTTCCATTGTAAATAAGATAAAATTGTTAGTTTTACTAGCAATAAATAAATTGATATGCTCCTAATTTTTGAAGTGACCAGAAAAATTCTTCTGAAGCCGCAAGATTGTATGTATTGTAAGGACGTACTGACATTACAACTTTAATTAAAGATATATTACGTTTTAAAACCATTCCATTGTTTTTCAAAGCCGCCTTTATATTTCTTTAGCAATAATGCATGACGCTTTTAAATTTGGGATTGGGACTTAAGGCAAATTTTTTCGTGTCAGTTTTAAAATAGCATAAGAGTGTGTGGTATCAAATTGTTGGAAAAAAAATGCTCGTTTTAAATACTCTAGTGAACCACCATCGTTCCATTTGGAAAAATGGAGTATACGAAAAGAAAACAAAATTTAATTTTTAAACGCTTGTGAAACTTACAAAGTCAATTATTATGACATAACATTAATTTTCATATACTACTTGACTATAAATTAACAGATTTAATTAATTTGTAGCACTCTAGATTAAAAATAAAAAATAAACATAAAAACGTTAGAACACGTCAAAAAATTACAAGTGAGGTGTCATTTCACTCATAATGTTATGCTGAACCCAAATAAGTAAAAATATACAATATGTCCCATTTAAAATAATAATAAAGTCTAAGAAATTGAAAATTATGCCAATAAATGCAGACTCAACTCTTATGCATAATCTGAACATTTCATTTTAATATCTATAAATATAAAAAAGTTATAGGGGTGAACGTCTTTTGAAAAACACCCGGTATGTAGGGTGTTATTTAGAATGTGGCCAAACTCCAAGGAGTACTTCTTTAAGGGATTTTAAGAAAAAAAGTTTATATAAACATGCGTCCGAAAATACATAGTTTTTGCGATACAGGGTGTTAAACTTTAAAAAAAAATGTTCGTAAATATCTCAATACTCTATTCGATTTTCTTGAAATTTGGCAATTCTGTTTGTAATTACAATAGCATAGTTATTAAGCCTCAATTGGATTAAAATTATTAAGTCTAGCAGCGTTCTGGAAGACAGTCCAACTAATATTTTTGACAAAAAATTGCGCGCCACTGACTTTTTTTAACATTATGTATTTTTTCCGAATTAAGCAACTACAAAAACAACTATTTTATTTCCTGAGTTTTTTCTTGCTTTGTTTTCGAGAAAAAAAATAAAAACCACTGTATTGCATGTCCCGGGACAATAATAGTAAAAAATTTAAACTACTTACCAAACTATTAAGCAATTAAAATTACACAAAAGTCCTATTTTAAATTTTTTCGCACAGATTAAAACTGTTTTCGATAAAAAAAATTAACATAAAATAATGATAATAATAATAATAATAATAATAAGCAACTATTATAAGTTTCGTCTTATTTTATGTTAAGTACATAATTAAACATTGCAATAATAAATTATTACGTTATGCGATTATTTTATGTTAATTTCTTTTATCAAAAACAGTTTTAATCTGTGCGAAATAATTCAAAAGAGGACTTTCGTGTAATTTTAATTGCTTAATAGTTTGGTAAGTAGTTTACATTTTTTTACTATTATTGTCCCGGGGACATGCAATAAAGTGGTTTTTATTTTTTTTCTCGAAAACAAAGTAAGATATAAAAAAAACTCGCGAAATAAAATAGTTGTATTTGTAGTTGCTTAATTCGGAAAAAATACATAATGTTAGAAAAAGTCGATGGCGCGCAATTTTTTTTGTCAAAAATATTAGTTGGATTGTCTTCCGGAACGCCACTAGACTTAATAATTTCATTCTAATTGAGGCTTAATAATTATGCTATTGTTATTATAAACAAAATTGCCAAATTTCAACAAAATCGAATAAAAAAATATTGAGATATTTACGAATATCCGATTTTTTTTAAAAGTTTGACACCCTGTATCGTAAAAACTATGCATTTTCGGACCCATGTTTATATGAACTTTTCTTCCTAAAATCACTTAAAGAAGCACTCCTTGGCATTTGGCCACATACTTAAATAACACCCTGTAGGTATACAATAGTATATTAAAGTACACGTTTCATAAGAAGCGGTTTTAGCGCATGCGTCTATTTTAAAAATCGAGCCACGAAGTGGCGAGTTTTTTAATTGACACGTGCGCTAAAACGCCTTATGAACCACGTGCTTTATACTATTTTTTCTATTTGTAGTTTTTTAAATAAAAAATACATATTTAAAAAGAAAATAAATCCTTTAAATTTTTTTGTCTAAACTTTATGTTGGACAAAAATTATTTTGCGAACTGTCATTTTTTGATTTATTGACCCATTTTCACCACGAGATTCTAAAGTTATTTTAGCGATATGAGATTTGAAATTGGACGGAATACGTTGTGTGATCCTTGTACATTCGGTACACATACAGAGCGTTCGGAAATTGGGGCGATTTTGCTAATTTTTTTTGAATTTCAAAAGACGTGATTTTACGTCAATTTTTCAATTTCAATGTTACCAACATCAAATAAAGAAAAAACGCGTATCGAAATAGCTTCATTATGAACTTCATTTCAAGTTCATAATGAACTTATTATGAACGTCAAATAGAAAAAAAACATTGTAAACCTTAAATCAAGAAAGTAGTAGCAACCACATACGACATAAATAAATAACAAAATCTGGATATCTTTTATCTCATTTTAGATTTTGGCAATATGGCCGTTGGATAGATGTAACAATTGACGATAGATTGCCAACGTATAGAGGGGAGCTGATATTTTTACATTCAACGGACGAAAATGAATTTTGGAGTGCTCTATTAGAAAAAGCTTACGCAAAGTATGTATAATATTATAAAATGGTACCTATTCAATTTATAATTGAAATCATTTTACTTACTATAAATTTAAAAATACTTGCCGAAATGTATACCTAACATACGGCATCCACGGTTTGACAGTGCGGCACCGAATTTGTCACACCTGTTTTGGTCCTGGTTATATTCCCAGTTTCTAATTAAAGTGAAGTTATCCCCTTACCTTCACTGAACATATTTTTAAATTTATAATGTAGCTTTCCAACTGGGTACCTACTCTTAATTTGTACCGTGCGAGCAAAAATTATTTGCATCAAAGAGGGCTTGGATTAAAAAACGTAGGTCTTGGTTAAGATCACAATGATATGGGACGATATATCTAACCAAATCTAGGTTAAAATTTTGTCAAATTCATATTATGACATGATATGCCAAACTAATGAGTAATAAAATAAGTAGACAAATACAAATTTATTTTTGTTGTTTACAAAATGAACAAAGTAAGAATATACAGAAAGAAAAAGAAAAAATTACATAAATTGGTGAAATTGGCCACCGCCATGCTCTCTTCGGGAAACAGCTAACCAGACACCAATTTTTTGAGGGTGCAATGTGGACTCTACAAAAAAATGGGGATTTTCACTACTCCACATGCGTGTATTATGAGAATTCACATAACCGGAGAGATAGAACCAGGCTAGGCTTCATCCGAAAAAAATGTCAGGTCTAATAAATCATTTCTTTCCAATAAATTTTGGGTAAACCATTGAGAGTAATTCCTGCGTCTTTCAAAATCTGCGGCTTGTATTTCTTGGAATACTTGCACTTTATAAGGAAATAAATTTAGCTGCTTCTTAAGAATAGTCCTGCATGTACCATAAAATCTTCTCACTTCTTGGGACAGGCGTCTTATACAATTTGTTGGCGTATTTTGCATTATCTCACGAACGTTTGCAACAAGTTCTTCTGTTCTTACAGATGGTCTTCCTGCTCCTTTTTTGTGTTGTATAAAACCTGTTTCCCTAAACACAGCCACGGTTCTTTTCAGGCAATGATAAAAATTCCCAGCAATAAAAGCAACGTTAGGAAAATGTTTCGTGAAAATCGTCCATGCACAAACCCGGATTGTATTGCCACTCACCATTTACTCTAACCCCGTTTTGAAAATACGCTTCAATCATGAATGTTTTGTGTGCTGTTCCTTAAAGCCCATTGTGTGAATTGTTCAAGAAATTGGAAAAATTAGCGATGAATCAAATTTTGTAACGACTCTCAAAGATGACGGAATAACTGATTATTAATTCTGGTAGTTACTGAAACCCAACAGGTATTAAGCTCTACGGCTATGCATTACGTCCTTAGATGCAAGGCCTTCTTTGATGCAAATAATTTTTGCTCGCACGGTACGAATGGTGACTTTCCACAGTTCTCGCCAAATAAATTAGGGGCACTAGTAGGGCACCTCCCTTATTAGGTAGTTTCCTAGCATCAACAAAAAATAATTAAGTATTAGTAAAGCGAGTAACTTTTTGTGTCAACCTTTCTGTTAAAAGTACCACATTGAACATTGAAAATTGAATAAAACCTGATTATCCTTTTTGTATGGTAATTTAGTCATTTTATTTGCACTTTGACAAAGTTTATTTTTTTGTTTTTGGCTATGGAAAGCTGGACGTTTTGTCACTGTTTTGTAATAACAGAGACTTGCTAAAATATCAGGAAGCTTCTTCGTCAACAAAATAGTAAATGAAGCGTTCGTGTCGTAATGGTCTTCCTAGTCTTCCTGTCAACGACGATATCTATACATATTTTGAACATAAATTAAAGCTGAAACCTAAATTAGATACAGTTGACGACATATAAGTTCGTACACTCCACCCATACATAACTCAATTACAACAAAATTGGGTAAAACGGGTTTCTCACCTTGCTGCTTATACCTGCTATATACATGGCTGTAAATTATTGTATGTACGACTTTTTATCATAAGTAATAATAGTTATTTCTAAATAGTTTTGTGTTTAAATTACTGCCGCAAAATAAGAAAATTATAAATTAATACCAGGAAAACTACAACAATATAAAACCAAAATGGGAAAATTTATTAACAAACAACAAACAAAATACTAATATTTAATTGCTGCGCCATTGGATTCTAACACTAATCGTAATCTTCTTGGCATTGACAAAATAATACTTCTGGTGTAATCCGGAGTTAACCCTTCCGAAATTTCTTCTATTTTATCAAATAACTCTATTTCATTCTGCGGTTTAAAATTTATTTTGTACATTTTTTTCCATCAATCCCGAAACATTTTCAATTGGATTTAAGTCATGACTTCTTGAGCACCAAGGCAGACATGTTACGTTGTTTTATCTAACCCAGTTTCCTATATTTCTTGCACAGGGCAGTTATCCTGCTAAAATATAAAGTTATTTCCTTCAAAAACTATTGCGGTAGAAGAAAGAAAAACATTTTCCAAAATCTGAAGATATAATATTATATTACTGTTTAGTATTCCACCCCTATTCCAGCATACACCTGCACCGTAAACACTTATCCATGCCCACACATTAACGGAGAAACCTCCACTGGTTTGCTTTTTTTGAGTATACCTACTTCTCATCATATCGGGAATTTGGTGGTCTATATACTCGAATTCTTCCATTATATGTAGACTGAAAAGTTTGCCCAAAAAAATCATTTTCTGGTAAATATTGCATAGCAAACCCAATTCTTTGTTCCTTATAACAATTTTTTAAAAACGGTTTGGATGCAGCTGCTCGATTTCTTAATTCGGACATTGTCTCACTCGGCGTTGCGCAGTTCTAGATGAAGCATGGAATCCTGGTATGTGCATAGCGGATACTGCAGTTTCAAATGGATTTTGCCTTAAATATTCCACCAAATTTCGGTCTTCTTCAATTTTATTGATGATTCTCTATTATTTAAACCAGACCCAACAGACCTTTCAAATGTTTGATGATAGCGCCATTTTTTTACAATTCCTTGAACAGTACTTCTAGGTACTCTAAAATGATCAGCTATTTTTCCATAAGACCACCCTATTTCTACAGAAACATATTTTTCAATAATACTTAAATGAGGTATTTTAAATCAAATAAGATAATGACAATACTTTGACAGATATCATGATAACAGTTAACACGTTACAAAGGTAAAAAAGTTGCATTTACAGTGTCACAGTTTAGTGTACGAAATTATCTGTCGTCAACTGTACATACAAGTGTCAATGAGTGTTTTTAAAACATTTTTATGTTTTTTCTTGGCATGCCGTTATGAACTCTTTACCTGTGATACCACCTTTTAATCGTGAATTAGATACACATTTTTTATACTTAATTTATTAACTAATTTTAGACTCCACGGATCGTACGAGGCCCTTAAAGGAGGTTCGACTTGCGAAGCCATGGAAGATTTTACAGGAGGTGTTACAGAAATGTACGAATTGGAAGCTTCCCCTCCAAATTTATTTCAAATTATGCATAAGGCTTATGAAAGGGCATCCCTTATGGGTTGTTCTATTGAGGTAATTTAAAAATTTTCATTCAAATAATTGTTTTTTTTTTACGAATACGACATATTATTATTTTATAAATCGAGCCTAAGAAAGACAATAATTACTAATTTTGAGAAGGATGATATTTTTTGTCTACTTTTTTAAGTTATCTACAACTTGACAAGCATCCATACTATGATCAAGGTATTCAATGTTAAAAATACAAACAAAAATATGTGTCTACATGAGCCCACATTTCAAGCTATTTGCGTTGTTGTTGCGTTTCCGAAAAAAAAATGGTTGGTTATTGACCAAACATTTTTTAAGTCTAAATGATTTAGTGAAGTTTTTGACCAATGTTTCTTATTAAAGTAGGCACAGATTGGCGTCTGTAGACGAGAATAATTCTCAACCTGTTAGTCGAAAACGTTCAAGAGGAATGAATGATTTTGATCAAAATACCCCACAAAATAAATCTATGGAGAATAAAAAATATATAGCAAGCAAGGTATTGACATTATCATCGCTCACTGGTATTAGCTCTATCGGCTCCACGGACACACAACGAAGAACAATTACTTATGACAACTACTCCGAGCTAAAGTACGAAAATGAAGTGCATCGGCTGAAGTCACTTCCCAGTACAGCAAAAACACCCCGCTTTGCGATTACCATGGGGCAACCAAAACTAGCATCTGTTATAAATTTAAGTACCTAATGCAAATAAATGTACATTTACAATTAATTATTTCTCATTGAAAATAAAGTTATATCGTACAATTTTTTCCCGCAATTACTACTCCGCTACGCGTCGTTCGGTCAACGACAGTTGCGTGCGGAAATATCGAGTTTCCTCACTTGCTAGGAAAATAACTATTGTAAGAAAACCACTAAAATCTTCAATTATACAATAAATATAATAATTTATACTTAATTAGATAAACCTAATAGTTATTAATTTATATTTATATTTCTCTCTTGACAGCCTGACCCAAATGTCGTGGAAGCCCAAACTCCCGAAGGGCTCATTAGAGGACACGCATACAGCATAACACGTATTCAGTATGTAGATATTCAAACGCCCAATGTCACGGGAAAAATTCCCCTATTAAGGTTGAGAAATCCTTGGGGAAACGAGTCAGAGTGGAATGGACCGTGGAGCGATGGGTAAGGTACCATTTTATAAAACCATAGGAAAATTCATATGGCAATATATGTATGGCGTTCATGGAATTTCCATAGTTATAGTATATAATTAGTATGCTCATGGTCTCCTAAAAGGTATGGTCGAAAACTTAGGATTGAGTAAATTGGTCACAAATAAAGGAAGATCTTACTTACTACACTTATTACGAAGCTACAACCCCCCTATGTTTTGACTATCTTTGTTTTCTCGGTTTGGGGAGAGAACGTTTCGACGAATGGGGTTTTGTCGTCGCGGGAGAGGGACTGGATACTATTTACACTGTTATGGGTACTAGCAAAATCGGCACCACCTAAAGAATTCGTCATCTGCTGGGTAACTTCGTGGAAACTACTTTTGATGAAACTATCGTTCTGGGAAAAATTATTATCCTCCGACGTCTTCCAAAGCTGCTATGTCATCACTGTTGTTATTTACGCACATTAGTGATGCCATAGACTGCATATCTTCATCCGTTGCTTTTCCTTCCCTTGTGGTTGTAGCTCGTAGTAAGTGGACATGGGACTTAATTTTATAGAAGTAGGTACCTACTTACTTTATTTTTAACCAATCTAACCAATACTGAAACTCCATGTACTTTTTTGAAAAGTATATTTAGATCAATTTAAGAAAACGTAGTAAAGAATAAAGCTCTGGTGCTGACATAAGTATCAATTGCAAGAGTTCTACTTTCCCCAGACGTATTACCAAAACCATAAAAGGATCCATCCGATTTGTGTAACTTATCTAATAGTCTAATTAAGGCATTTTCTGATCATTATAAAAAATATTCGTTTCCTATTTATTTACAGAGCTGCTGAATGGAGATTTATATCCGAAGCAGAAAAAGAAGATCTAGGCCTCACGTTTGACAATGATGGAGAATTTTGGATGTCCTTTAAAGATTTCGAAAAACACTTTAGCCGCGTGGAGATTTGCAATTTAAATCCCGATTCGTTATCTGAGGAGGAACTTAGGGACGGAAATAAAAAGAAGTGGGAAATGTCAGTCTTTGAAGGAGAGTGGGTTCGAGGTGTGACAGCTGGTGGTTGCAGAAATTTCCTAGGTAAGTGTCTCAGAACTTGCAGACGAATAAAAACGATGTTACCACTAGTTGTAGTTGTTATTGGCGTGTAGTTTGACTGTTTAATTTTTATATTTTAACGAGTTTCTAAGATTTTATGTAAAAAACCTTTTAAGTATAAACTAAAGCATTTGCAGTTTTACTCTGACAATCAAATTAAAAAATCATTAAACTTCCGTTCGTGTCTTAAATGTTATTCATGTACTCAAAAATGTTCATTTTCACTTTAATAGTATAGAAAGATAGATGGTAGGTAGAAACAGAAAATTATTATTTAAAAAATAGATAAATTTGCAGCATCTATAAAACATATCCTTCTTTGCACAGCTGTAGTTTAATAGGCGCTGTTACATGTTTTATTTATTAATATATTTTCTGTTTATTGGTTTTATTTTCTGTCGACCCTTTTGGTAATAACACCACCATTGATAAAGTTTCTGACATTTAGGTGCTAGTTGTCGAAGTAGTATACTTGGCGTTGTGTAATCATTCACGTGACAGGGATGCAGAAATAAGAGTTTATTTAGCGTAAAAGGTATTATTGGATGAAACATTCTGTTTTTGAAAATCGGCATGAAATTTTTAATTAATTTAAATTTACTGAAAAATAAATAAAACTCATTTATAAAATTTAAAATTTAATCATTTTTTTTGTCTGGTGCATCAGTCTATACATTTTGTTTCAAATATTTTCATCTTATTTATAAAGTCATAAATAAGAAAATATAATAAAAAATGACAAAACAACAAAATACAGTTTTTCAATAATTAAAATAAATCATCTCCGCAAGGATCATCATTATCAGATTTATCCAACTTAACAATAAGGGGAAGAGTATCTGAAGCATCGATAAATCTTTCCCGTTCCCACACATTTATAATTTTATTAGTGTGTGTTACATAATTTTTCCATTTATTCACTGTTACATTTTCTATGGCTTCATTTCACAGACCCAAAACTACGTCATTTGTTACAGGATGCATAGATCTTATTTTTGCATCATAATAAGCGCTTACATTCCGACCAAACAATTTTAATAGGATTAAAGTGGCAATGATATGGAGGAGTCTTAAAACTTGATGTCCATGATCAGCGGTCATTGAACAGACTTTTATTTTGGCACTATATACAGGGTGGTCCTTAAGTACATCAAGAAAATCTAGGATATAATTCCTGGCATCAATTTAAGTTGAAAAGTTCATATGGACTTATGCCCTAAAATGCTTACCCTCTAAGATACAGGGAGTTAAAATATTTTTAAAAAATAATTGTTTTTTTTTAATTTCGAAACTCCTTGAAGATACGGTATTGAAAATTGATGTCGATTGATTTCGTATTAAACTGCACTTTTTGGTTAAAAAAGGGTTTGCCTACTTCCACCAGTGGCGTGCATGAAGATACCATCAATAATTTTTTTTGTGAAAATATGTGATACGCCACTGTTTTTTTTAAACTCTGATGCATTTATAATTACTGATATAAGCGGAACAAAAGTTGTCTCTACTATGTTTTTGAAAAAAATGGTAGTTTTAAAGGAAAATGGAAAATATTTTAACACCCTGTATCTTAGAGGGTAAGCATTTTAGGGCATAAGTCCATATGAACTTTTCAACTTAAATTGATGCCAGGAATCATATCCTAGATTTTCTTGATGTACTTAAGGACCACCCTGTATAAGAAAGGAGTGTCACCCCAGTGTTAATTTTATACACATCGATTTATTTCACATTGTATATTTTTACAGAATCATTTTGGCATAACCCCCAATATAGAATAACCTTAACAGAAGTAGATGACGATGACGAAGACGGTAACTGTACATTGATTGTGGCCTTAATGCAGAAGAATCGTAGACAAATCCGTAGTACTGGTGTTGAGCTCCTAACCGTAGGGTTTGCAGTTTACAATGTAAGTTGTTAATCATTTTTAGTGTCGTAGTAATATCTGTGACAGGCTATGTGTTAAAATATTCAAACGTTTGCACTTTAAAGCATTTTTAAATTATTTCTTTATTTCTAGCTACCCCATCCAGACAGTGTTCCCAAACCTTTAGATATTCAATTCTTTAAATACAACGCATCAGTAGCCCGTTCTCCATCCTTCATCAATTTGCGAGAAGTCTCCTGTCGTTTCAAGCTACCGCCTGGAACCTATTGCATAGTGCCTTCAACCTTCGACCCCAATGAAGAAGGAGAATTTTTACTTAGAGTGTTCTCTGAGCATCAAAACAATATGCAGTACGATGGTTTTGCTTCAAATCCAATTAGTTCTAGATCACACGAGGAGGTCGACGAGGATGAAGGTAGTGATGATAATGCTCCTTCATATCGTCCACCTGCTCCACCTGCTAGGGACTCTATACCTTCCGCGCCTTACGGAGGGTATCCTTCTAATCCTGGGGGCTACAATCCTTATCCAGCAAGCCCTGGGTATCCGTCATCAGACCAAGGATATCCACAGCCTGGCTATCAGCCTAATCCTGGTTATCCTCAGCCGGGTGGATACCCTTATCCTCAACCAGGGGGCTATCCGCAACCTAGTTATACTCAATCAGGTTACTCAAATCCTCAACCTAGTTATCCTCAACCAGGGTACTCGAATCCACAATATCCCGGGTATCCAGGCTATCCTTCACAACCTCAACCCCCGCCGAGAAATAGAGACAAGGGTGACCCTATAATAAACTTTTTCAGTAAACTTTTTAAATAAAGCGGAATTTTAGCTTAAGCAATTTTATATAAAATATATAGCTGCTATTCGATGAATTGAGATTACCGTTAAAAAATATTTATTTTCAAATACCGATTGGTAAAACTTGCATTTTTGACCCCACGTGAAGATACTGCCCTTTTGACGAGCTTTGTTTACATTTTAATTATATAAGCCTTTAAGTGTTAATATTTAAAATAATAATTTAATTGTTTTCGATAGTTACATATACAGGGAGTCCCAAAAGTAATGGGACACAGAGCAACAGTAGACTCCTTAAGGCGAAATATTGCGATTTATTTAAACTTGCCTTATCCTATAATGGATAACAACCAAAATACAGGGTGTCAAAGTTTTAATTTTGTTTTCGGTTTTGATGTAAGAAATATAAGGTAACTTGTTTTTTTAATAGTTGGATCGATATAAAAAGCCAAAACAAAGTTATGCCAGCTAAAAGAAGTGGGCCATGCCGCACTATGGTCTAAAAAATAAATTTACGGCGACAATAAGACCAAAATCCATGGTCCAAAAATGCATATTAAACAGTTTGTTTTTATTTCTAAATAAACAATTAGGCTAAAACTCCGTGGTTTTGTTTATACTTTTACCTGCTAAGCAGGTAGCCAGACCGAAAGTCGAGCGTTTCTTGGTGGTCGATCAGCTTTGCTTTGTACTCTGTTATAATCGGTCTAATTTCCTGTGTTTTACAGAGATTTGTCGCTGTGCATTTATTACTATTTGGTACCAGCATGTCAAGTGATTCTTTAGGTAAGTTCTTATTGTAAGCAAGAGTTTGTTCGGGTTTGTTAAGGCACAAAAAAAAATATACCCTTTTTTCCGTCCCAAATTTTTTATATATTTTTCTGTGTTTCCTTATCTTTATTTTGATACTTAACTGAATATGCGTGGGTTTGCGGAAGTATTAAAAAAAGTTTTTTTTTTCTAGACTCATCAATGCAGTTAACTCGACTGCAGCTATTTACATATATAAGAAGCGAAAAAATTGTTAGTAAAATTACCACTGCAGATGGTCAAAGACGGATAAAGTAAGATAAAATTTATTTAAAACGTTTTTGTTTTATTAATTATGTTGAATAATTTAATATATTCTTCAAAAAACTTTACCTAGAGCCTAGAGCAATTAAAACATTTTGTAGATTTTTTAAAATACCATGTTTTTTTATAGGACAGTTAATTATTTTCTATAATCTTTCGATTTAAAAATGTGTTTTTATTACTGTTGTGTATAATCAATACAAAAATAAATAATGTAGTGCAGAGAAATATTTTTATTTGTGACTAATCTTCCAATAATACATTTGTCGCCGTAAAAACCTAGTTTAGACCATAGTGTGCCGTAGGCAGCGCTCTCTACTGGTTACACAAAAACTATGAATAATTTTGAATTTTCCACCTTAAAAAATCCCAAAAACCTTAGTTTTGTGCTACTATGTCGTTTCGTTAAGAAATAATCGCAAAAAAACGAAAACAAAATTTAAACTTTGACACCCTATATCTTGGTTGTTATCAATTTTGGGATAAGGCAAGTTTAAATAAATCGCATTATTTCGACTTAGGGAGTCTGCTGTTGCTCTGTGTCCCATTACTTTTGGGACACCCTGTATATTATAATTTTGTCATGATACATTGGGAAAATAAATTTTTAAATGAAAAAAAAGGCTTAGCTACGAATAGGCATATTGTCATAAAAACTGTTTCTTTTCCAAAGGTTACATTTTTACAGTTAAAGCCTAAATAAATAGCTTTTCAAAGGATTAATTTGTGTTTTTAAAACAACATTGTTTTTTAATAGGCATGCCGAAATTAGTTAATTTGGTTATGACGCTTATTTATATCATCAAGCTGCGTTCCAGTTAACAATAATTCGATCGCTTTCATCAATATGCATCGAATTAACGTTTTTATAACCGCAAAATCTCCTGGCGTCAGGTTTATTTGATAGTAAAGCAGTACCGATACTGATGATGGTTTAGGGCGCCACGTGTCTGCCACGTTGTCAAATAATTGTAGTTTTTGACATTATTCTAGAACAAAAAAAATTTTTTATTACACACCCTGTGCGTGAAACGCATCTTTAAATAACGCGATCGCAAGTTATTGATCGAGGCGTTTTTTTTTTAACAATAATTGCATAAATAACTATTTTCATGGCATTAAACCGTAAATTTTTGAAATCAATACGTCTCAAATATTTGTCAATCCATCCATCCGCTGTATCCCTCCAGTGGCACATAGAAAGGGGGAGGGGGGGCTGGTAAAAAAGAAATATGAAGGTGCATATTATATTAAATTAACATAAATTTAGCAGGACTGAAAATTTTAAAAATTGCTTAAATGTGATTTCTGTACAAAAAGTTTTATCGGGGATCTGGGTTTGTGAATGAATCAGCGCACTATTAGTGAACCCCTCCCAGAGAAAGATTTTCGGTGCGCTACTGTATCCCTTACTCAATATTCCAGTTAGTGTACAAATTAATTTTACAGTTTACAGAAATTCAGCATGACCTTTAAGCTTCTTAAGATAACCTACTCATACATTATATTGTTACTAATATTGGTATGTACCTACCGTATTATATTTCAGCTAAAACGCTAAAACTTGTTGGTGGTGGTTACAATAACGTTGTACTTATTGTTATAGCTAAAACTGTCAAATGTTAAATCTTTTAAATCAAAATAAATATACCCACGTTGTTTTCGTAGATCTGTATAGAATAGTTTACAAACTGTATTAATATAATGTTTATTTGTGTTTTGTTGATTTTTTAAGATTTAGTTTGCAATTAAGTAATTTTTTGTTTGTTTGTTTATTTTATGTTATTATTACTTTTGTGTTGTTACCACCCAAAACCAAATCATTTTTATTTGCATGATATCTTATTTTTATAAACCGATTTCATTCACACAATTCATTTAGTTCATAGGAATGATTTTTAAGGGTATTTTCAGTAATAACCTCGTACAGTAATCATCCGTTTAAAAACAGTAAAACGCTTTCTAATTTACGTTTTCAATAAAGTTCATTGGTGCGGATGTGTTCACAATTTTTGACGAAACGTATTTTTTTTTCCAATTTCCTAAAGAAAGTAGGGGAAGGAGGGGCACAGTGTTACACGGGGTACAGTGTTATATTCGGAATTATAAATTTAGGCGAAGCAACACGGTGCTGTAATAATTGCCACTTCCAGTTAAGACTAATACCTTCAATTATCCGAACGCGTGGTGAAATGTGAATTGTTTATACCACCAAAGTAAGTTTTTTATATTTTTTTAGTCAAAAAGTAAATTTTTTATACAGTTTTAAATTGTCTTGTGCTTTTTGAATAATATATCGTAAACTTTATGGTATCATGTTTAAGGAACGTGTTTGTAGATTAGCATGCCATGTAAAACATAATCTAGAAAATTTTTGTTTCCTAAAAACTAGCATATTTTTGGTAAAAATGCGATTGGGGCACAGAGTTACACTATACGGGGGGAACGGTGTTACATGTAACACAAAAATAGAATATCAGAAATGTTAATTTTTTCTGTTGATTTGCACATATTATAATGAATTAAAATAGTTTTTACACTTCTTTGTTATTTGATATCTACTAATTTAAATATTCTGAATTGAAACATTTGAGTTTTTATTTTTTAAATCATTACATTTTGAGATTCTGTCTGAGTTTTGACTTGTTTTTTATTGTTTAGACTGATTTTTATTTTTTACTTGTTATTTTTTTGTACCTATTTGTAAATGTTCTGAATAACAAGAGCACTATTAGTAAAGGTAATCAAAATTTATTTGAAACGTTAACATTGTTCACCCCTTGTGTAACAGAGTGCCCCGCTAGTGGGGTTCAGTGTTACATTCGACACGTGTAGAGATAATTATTTTTTTATAAAAACCTATATATGTATTTAGGGCAACAGACGCTCCGAAAATCAGTTGCTAAACATCACCAAATTAATTTAAAAAAAAAAAATTATTAATCGAAATATTTTTTGTGTAACTCTGTGCCCCACCTTCCCCTACTTACCTAATAGCTTTAAATTTAATATCGTTTGTCTTTTTATGTATGAGTACGAAGAGAGAGCCCCCATTTTAAAAATACTACTATAAAATGAAATATATTTAAGAACGATGAATTTCTAAAGCACCAAATCAGCACCAATACTTAAGACCATTAAACGAGGTGCAATGGGAAAAATGTTATACAGTGACCTGCAAAAAGTTCGCAATCTTTTTATTAGCAAAGTATCGCAAAACCTTTTCCAGAGGATCGGTCCTATAATGTATATGTCCGATAACCTAAAAATCAATTTTGACATAGGTATGTCACGACGTGACTACATGGTATAATGGGGGCAAATTTAAAAAAGTCGAATTTGCTAAAGTGAGGTTAGGTGACGAGATAACCGAAAAATTTATTTGAAAAAGTTGTTTACAAATAAATTTTAGGTTTATTTGGAAAATTTCAAGATTTTATGAAATAAAATTTAAAAACGCATTTTTTTAACACATTTTTTTCAGTTTACAAATTTTCGTTCTTTTAGGTAGTTTAGCTAATGTATTTGGATAAAAGTAAACAAATGTAGTCGTTTTTGTACATTCGACAGGACCAAATCGAAAAAATAAGGTTTCTCATCTGGACTGTTGCAATGGTTTGTATCTAATAACTGTATCAAACTTTTTTTGTGTTAAATTATCTAGAAAAGGACTATTTTTCTTTTTTAGAATCAATTTACATCGATAGTCACAAATAAATATTCTTAGCACACACATTTAAAATTTCTACATTTGTTTATTTTCATCCAAATACATAGGGTTTAGCGTCTAAAAAGCGACTAAATACTTAAATTAATTTTTTGTAATTAGGAAAACCAGACATTTATAAAGTAATTTAAGAAGATCCTAAATATATTGCCCAACAATAATTTTGATTTTAACCTAATTGCTCCAAAAATAAACGAATTTTGACATAATTTTTTTGAATGGTTAAGAAAAATTAGAAATAACGAGAAATTTAAAGTTAGGCCAATATTCTTAAAGTAAACATTAAAAAGAACTTTTAAAAATAATTTGATATCTTCAATCTAATCTCTATACACAGGGTAAGCCAAAAAAATAAGTATTTTTTTGGTTTTTTAAATAGAACTTTCACAAATAAAAATTTTATTTGAAGCGAAAAGTAAGAATACTTTACTCTTAAGCAATTTAAAAAAAATTGAACTTGTATGTTCCACGGTTTTTTCTAGAGAGCTTTTTTAGTTTAAGCAGACGCAGAAACTTTTATCGAGAATAAAATTGTCTGAGAAATCAATAATAAAATAGGGAGCCAGAATTCTGCCGGTCACTGCATAATTACAAATAATTTTATTGATAATAATGATTACTGTACACGGTTGTTGGAATTTCATACTTTATGTTTACCTTAATAATTTTAAGTAAGTACCTAAATTAAAATATATATTTATTTTGGATACCTACTAGTTTTGAATAAATAATAAACCAAGTCGAGCTGTAAAACGCTGTCTTATTTTAACCTGAAACAGTTTCATGCAGCTTAACATACCTTTGTAGGCACCCCATTTTGTTTCCATTTCATTAACACTTTTTTCTTTTCGTTTAGGGAAAATGATGAAGAAATTGGCTTTGGTGAATTGGATGAAAAAGTAAGTTCAACAGAATAATTGGCTTGTTTTTGCTTCTTTTTCATTTCCTTCAATACTTTGGTAGAATGGTACCAATAAGATATGCCGTTATTTATAGATTTTTTTTTAAATTCCCTAATTATAGCTAATTAATTTTGAAAGAACTTGAAAATAAAATTATCACTTCTATAGATTTATGTAGGTATTTAGGTATACCTATATTACTGCTAAAAAAATCATAATATCGTACCTTGTGACCTTATACAGGGTGTCTCACGGTCGATGGTGCCTACCTTTAGACGTTTACGGAAAACGGGACATAGGAATTTTCTGAAAATTTGGCAACATGGGCAATTGGCATTGCTCTATCGATATAAAATATTTTTAACAACGCAACGTTGCCCCTTATACAAAAAAGTAGCATCAGCTTTGATATTTTAAATGAGACACCCTATATATTATTACCTTTTCCGCTACGCTAGTACTTTCTGATTATTTTTGTATAATACTTTTCTATACCTATCTTTAGCGGTTTTCTAAAAATTAATTAATTTCCATATTTTTTGTTCAAAATACAGCTCCAATAAAATGTTAATTACTGCGATATTATTTGGACTCGTAGAAAGCTGAAATTTAGGATGTGGTGTGTTAATGTGTTTATTAGTTATGTGTAAGGGAATTTGTTCAGTGTTATACAGGGTCTTTCAAAATTCATCATTTTAGCGCTTGATATAAAAATGGTGAAAAGTGATTTTTTTTTAAATAGAACACCCTATATATTATTAAATATCTTGAAAGAAAATTAAAGTCCCTTCCAAATGACAATAATATGTTATGTTCCTATACCTAAATAGTTAGGTTTTCGAAATAAAATCAAGTTTCTGTAAAAATCGGATTATTTTGGCATATTTGTTTTAGATAGCCATGAAATACAAACTTGAAACATGTCATTATGACAATTTGACAATTGGTACATTAATAATAAAAAAAATTGCGCGTTTTTAAAGTTTATTAGAGAGAAAGTGACCTGAAAATAATTAAAATGGAGGGAGTCTTTGTTTTGTATTGTTATGTGCAATTTCATTGGGTTCATTGTATTTTTTATTGTTAATAAAATTATTTTGTAATCGTACAAAATTTCTTTTGTTGATTGGTTGTTGATCGGGAAACAATTCATTGAACCTACTGCATGTTCTTGCTATAATTTGGTTACATTGTCCATGAAGAATAAACAATTTCATTAAAACTTCAGATAAATAGTTCTCCTTCTATTTTAATTATTTTCAGGTCACTTTCTATAATAAACTTTAAAAACGCGCAAATTTGTTATTATTTATGTACCAATTGTCAAATTTTCATAATGACATGTTTTACCTTTGTATTATTTCATGTCTAACTAAGACAAATAATATGCCAAATCCGATTTTTACAGAAACTTGGTTTTATTTCGAAAACCTAACTATTTAGGTATAGAAACATAATATATCATATTTTGGAAGGGACTTTAATTTTCTTTCAGGATATTTAATAACATACAGGGTGTTCCAATCAAAAAAATTCAATTTTTCCCATTTTTATATCAAGCGGTAAAATGATGAATTTTGAAAGACCCTGTATAACACTGAACAAATTCCCTTACACATACAACTAATACACAAGACATTGATAAACTATATCCTAAATTTCAGCTTTCTACGAGTCCAAATACCGCAGTAATTAACATTTTATTGGAGCTATGTTTTGAACAAAAAATATGGAAATTAATTAATTTTTTAAAAACCGCTAAAGATAGGTACAGAAAAGTATTACACAAAAATAATCAGAAAGTACTAGCGTAGCGGAAAAGGTATGTATATTATAGGGTGCCTCATTTAAAATATCAAAGCTGATGCTACTTTTTTGTATAAGCGGCAACGTTGCGTTGTTAAAAATATTTTATATATAAAGAGCAATGCCAATTACCCATGTTGCCAAATTTTCAGAAAATTCCTATGTCCCTTTTTCCGTAAACGTCTAAGGTACCATCGACCGTGAGACACCCTGTATAGTGGGTTACTCGGTATATTAATATATTATTTGTGGTCAACATAAAAAAAAACATAAAGTTAAACTTTTTCATTGCAAAAGACATTTATTTCAACACCAAAATGACAAAATAATTTAAAAACGCTTTAAAGTGGCTACTTGTAAAATGAGTAGGTACCTATCTTAATTTATATTTCGGAAAATTTAAAAATCAGTGGCATGTGTAGGTGACAAAATAAGTAACTAGATTTGTAGCATTTTACCAAACTGCAAAATTCAACCATTTTGTATTATAGGCGTATCCGCCTATATTAATCAATGATCATATTCCCTTCACTTTTTCATATAATTTACAATTTCCTTCTTCTATTGGTCCTAAAACTCAATCTCCCAGTCGTTCCTCCTGCTCCCACCCGAATCCCAGCCCCTGTGTCCAAAGGGAAGAAACCAGGAAAAAAAGAGGTAATTATAGGCGTTCTTTTACCATACAATGATTAATATTGCAAGATTTGATAACAGGTTTGAAGAAACCTTATTGATAATGTTGTCTTTAAATTAAAAAAATCAAAATTTGATTTAAGAGCAAACACTAGTGACGCATTCGCCATTTCATTTTCTTATCAAAATTTCGTTTTCACCAAAATGCGCCCAAATACCCGTGTTTTCCAACCTTTTTAAATATAAAAAAAACTATAGGTTTTAATTGTCATAAACATTTACCTTTAGATACCTACGCTCAGCTTATCTCCTGCGCAAACAAAATGCGTCCGAGCGTACGGCCTACCGGTTCGATGCATTCTCTCCCAGCAGAATTGGGCATGCGCACAAACCTTTTATTATCGGCCTGTCCTTCTTTATCGACATGCTCAAAATACACTTCAGAACCGGCTCGGCGCCATTTTTGTTGCTGTGTTTTAAGTTTTCTCTGTGGATTCCTTGTTGTTTATTGTGGGTATTTAATATTTACGGATTTCTAGTTTTTATGTATAGTTTAATGAATTGTGTTTGTGCTTTTAGTAACTCCGATTGGAATATAAACAATGACTAGTAACAGCCGTTGAATTATTTTGTTATGTCCAAATGGGAATAAAATATCGGGTATTTCGTATTTTCAGTAAGTATGGAGTAGTGTTGTTTCTTGATATAAAGGTAACATTATTTTATTATGATCAAATTAAACCCATCTAACTAGGCCTAGGCTACACAAATAAGGTATGAAAATAAAGAGAAAAACACACCAAGACAGATTATCCCGATGCATGTTTTGGTATATTTTATTTGCAGCCCTGCAATCTAATTATGTACGCCTATTTTTCGGGCCATATATTGCTTCAAAAAGTTTAAAATACACTTTTCTCTATACTTTTATTATATGAAAGAAAAAAGTGAATACCTAGGTATGTTTATATTAATCCAAGGGTGAAAGTATTCCACGGGTCACGTTCTCGGGCAAAAACGCTTTCAAATTCTTGAACAAGAAATTGTGCTTGAAAATGTTTTACACGTACTTACCCAAGTTTATCCCAAATTGTAAAAATCAATACAAGTTATATACAAACTAATATTTGACTTGAAATAGGAACGAGATAACATCGAATATTGGTTATTTTGCTGGTTTTGTTTGCTCAAGTTAAACAATTTGTACACCTACTGCGGCAATACCTTGTAATTCCAAAAATATTGCCGTAATCCCAATAGTATTACAGTATTCCCAATACTATTGCCGTTATCCCAATAGTATTGCTGTAATCCCAAAAGTATTGCCGCATTTCCTATAATATTGCCGCATTTCCTATAATATGGCCGCATCTTCTAATAATATCGCCATAATCCCCATAGTATTTCCGCACTTTAAATCGATAACTCCTTGGGTGTCCTAGAGGAGCATTCTATACTTTTTTTATTATTTGACCGTCTAAAATTGTTGCTAAACCCCCTCAAAATCAACGAATTTGCAGTACGCCCATGCATGGGATCCTAACATGATTGGTACAACGCTGCCACTTATCAGGCATCAACTAAGTGCCGCGCATTTTTATTAAATTTGGCAACATCGCCACAAATCGAGCCCGCATTTTAAATATTGAGTTGGAGTTGGAGAAAACTTTAAAAAAATTTATAAACCATTTAAGAGAATTTTCAGAAATAAAAAACTTTTTCAAGATAATATTTTATTAAAAATAGAAAATAGCATCCTGGTACTATAACATTCTAAAATTTAAAAAATCCATAATTAGCAAAAACCAAAAATTCTTTCACAGAAAAAATAATAAATTATAGAAAATGTCATACTTTTCTAGTGGTTGACCACCCATTGTTGGACCAAATTTTGGCCAGTAATTGACCAATAAGGTTTTTTAAAATAAAACAACAGTTTCTTTGAAAACAAAGTATTAAGGTTCGTTCATAGTGGGAGCGTCGAGCGATGCGTCGCGTCCGCGTCGTGTCAAGCGTCGCGTTGTGTTGCGCCAGGACATTCATAGTGGGAGCGTCGAGAGTCGTGTCCCGCACAGTATGTGCATCGTTTTGGACGGCCAGTGTTGCCAGAGTAACTACAATTGTAGTAGATTTACTACAATTTAATTGTTCTAGTACGTTACTACACTTTTTTAGTATCTGCTACATTTTTAATATTTCTACTACAATTTACTACATTTACAAATTAGGTCAATTTACCCTATAACTTTCATGAAACCTAATGAAATTTTTATTATTACCTACTCTTTACAAAAAAAAAAAACGCTGGCGCAACATGTCAACGTCATGGAACAGTTTTGTATATTATGGATATATCCGTAAATAAATTATTATTAATATTATTACTATTATTAAAAATGTCCCTATTTTTTTAGAATTTTATTTTTATTTAATTTTAGTTTTTATGTTGCAATAATGCAATAAAAAAAACGCCTTTTTTAAAATAATAACTACTTTTAAAGAATCTGCTACACTTTTGTCTGATCTGCTACAATTTCAAGAGTCGCCACTACTACATTATAAAAAAATAATCTGGCAACACTGTGGACGGCTATATATTTTAATTTAATTCATAAAATGGCTCCAACTAGAGCACTTCGGTTATTCCTTTTACTAGAAACTGCATATTATTTGAGAAGATTAAGAAGAAAGCGAATTGGAATTCACCCCATTAATAGAAAGAGACACAAATTTGGGGAATTTCATCATTTGTACCCACAGCTAAGACGGTATCCAGACCGATTTTTTAATTATTTAAGAATGTCTATTCGCACTTTTGATTATTTGTTGGAAAAAGTTGGTAACCACTTGGAAAAAAATGCATCAAATTTTGTGAAAAATAAGTATATATATTTCACATATTGCCTAGCGCGCCGCTCCAAAAAAACAATCCGGATTGTTTACGACGCGGACGCTCTCGGAACGCTCTCTTAACGCTTGAACGCGACGCACTATAAACGTTTGTATTTAAATATATGATATGGTTTTTTTTAGAGACGCGACGCGGACGCGACGCATCGCTCGACGCTCCCACTATGAACGAACCTTTATTAAAGGTTACATATAATAAGGCTATATCACTAATGTTCTAATACTACCCAAGTCATTTCTGTTATATAAAATTTTACATTATTTCTGTAGAAACTTTGTACCTCAAACGGTCTCCAGCACATATAATTTTTGGCTGTTCGAGTTTGGATACAAGTTGGTCTCGATTAACAGTAGGTCCTACTGATGTCATTTTATATGTTGATTTGTCGCCATCAACAGCACAAAATGCTTGGACCTCTATTTCATTTGGACTAAAAATATTTTGAATGCAACAAACGTATTTATGAGACATCTTCTTTCCAGGAAAAATAACTAAGTAAAAATCTCCTAACTTTTTCCCGTTCAACAATTTTAGAAGGTCTCGCTTTCACTGTCACTTGCAAAGTCTTCTTCTACATCATCAATACTGCTTCCACTATCTTGCCATTCTTCATATTCTTATAAATTGAGTAGGTATATATACCGAGTACTGAGGAATGTACTTACCTTAATATCACCAGTGGTTCACCACAACAGAGTCACTAATAAACTAAAAGATATTCAAATTTAAATAATTGAAAAAGCAAAATTGTCAACAATTTTCTAGTAGTAGATACAATATTGCCGTAATGCCGGCATGCATTGCCGTATTGCCAGCATGTATTGTCGTAATGCCGGCATGTATTGCCGTAATGCCGGCACATATTGCCGTAATGCCGGCACATATTGCCGTAATGCCGACAATATTGCCGTTATGCCGACAGTATTGCCGTAATGTCGAAACGTATTGCCGTAATGCCGATAATATTGCCTTACTGCTGGCAGTATTTCCTTATTGCCGAAAAAATTACCATATTTCTGACAATATTGCTGAATTGCCGATTAGTATTGCTGTGTAATGCCGACAAATTTGTACACTTACTGTCAACATGAGGAACCCCTCGGCTTTTTTTATTCGATTTTATAAGTTTTATAGTTTAATTGACTTGTTCTTTTTCTTTTTAAACTAAAAACATGAGACGTATTATTTTTAAACAAATTTAAGAAATAAACCTTTAAAAACAATTTTCTATTTTTAAAATCTGATAGGTTTGCAACTACTAAAAATGCCATAAATAACTACCTTATTGCCGAACTTGATCAAAAATTGAGAAGACATTCCAATTTTTTGGCAAGAATTAGGGGCAAATTTTGGCTGTTCACACGTAAAAATAAATTGAAGGTCAACTTTTACAACTTCTTTGACAAGAATTTAAATTTTAAAGCCTGGACCTGTCTATTTTCCCATTCGTCAAACGATAATGTTGCAGTGCGCATGTCTAATCGTGTGTAGCTTTGTTTACATACACGAAGCCATAAATGTGCCACTTTCGTAATTATTGTTTGCTTATCTAAAGGTACATATTCATGGTAATTATTAAAGAGGGGTATTTGGCGATTTTTGGATAAAACGAAGAACTAACGATATAGTGATGCAAAAACGAAATGGCGATGGCGTCACCAGTATTTGCTCTTAATCTCAAAAAATATTGATTTAGTTCACTTATTTTTTTTGCTCTTCTTAAAATATATTGCATTAGTATATTACATAACAAGAGTGGTAAGAAGCCTATTACACACGATTTCGAAATTTACGATACGAGCGTTAGCGAGTATCGTAATTCGAAAGAGTGTGTAATAGGCTTACCACTCGAGTTGTGTACTATACTTTTTCTACGACTTCATATTATTATATTAAACATTATTATATTAAACATTTTCTGAGTAGGTACTTATATACAGTATCGGTTTCAACTTCAAATCTCAAACAATAACAATGTCACTGTCAAATATTCAAAACGCCAGAAAATAAATGTCACGATTTGAGTGGATCAAGGCTAACTTGATTGTTATATTAGATCTCATAACGCACAACTGTGTGGTAAATGCATCCTTACGCACAGTTGTACGTAAGAATGGATTTACTTATAGAGTGAACTGTACGTAAAACAATGTTTACTAATATAGGAGTAGAAAAAAGTTTTTAATACAATTAACTAAATATTTAAAGGGTTTTAATTTCGATTGTAAGCAAAATATTTCTGCCAACGTCATTGACGTAACCATAAAAGTAAAGTTATAAAGCATTGTGCAATCCAACATGCAATATCTAAATAATTTGATAAACTGAATTATTAGTACATTAAATAACAATGTTTTAAAACGACTGTTTACACACGAGCTAGATAATTTGGTGGACTGAGCCGAAGGCTGTGTGCAAAAGGATTTAACGTTTATCGTTTTATTTACTATGCTTGTTCAACAACTGCCTATTTTTATACAGTGACCGGCAGAAAGTGTGCAGCATATGGGAAAGTTTTTTTATCTTTAAGTTTAGAAAATTAATTTTATTTTAGATAGGTTCTGCATGTTCTCAAACCAAAATAACACCCATTAAATCCGGTAAAAGTCTTATGGTATACGAGGTAGGATCAAAAATTTGAAATTCCACTAAGAGTAAAGTACCTACATGTTTATTTTTAGAATATTTTTTTACTAAGAATTATTGTTTTAATTTCAAAGTTATACCCAAATTCCAAATTTCGCTTATTTTGGACAAAAAAATGGATTTAATCGTGTTTTCTGAGTAACCCTGTATAAAAAATAAATGGCACCCGAACAGTACGAAAATAAGATTTTCTGCAGTTTTTGTTAGAGATTACCGTCGATCATAAGTCCGATTAGTTTGTTTTCATAATATTATGGCTTTTTAAAATAAAAACATAAAAATATTAAATATTTTTGCTGCACACCGTATTTTATTTTCTGAAGGAACAAGTTAATTTCATCTAACTGATATTTTTTGATTTACATTGACTTAAAACATCTCCTAAATAGTTTTTTATACATTGAAGTATGCACAGAGTTTTTCTTATTTTGCGTGACAAATAAAATCCGTTCAAAATATATTTTTAATTTAAGTTTTTTTCTTTATAAATCAAAAGGAAGTTTTCTATGCATACTTCAATATATAAAAAAACTATTAAGGAGATGCTTTAAGTCAATGTAAATAAAAAAATATCAGTTAGATGAAGTTAACTTGTTCCCTCAGAAAATAAAATAC
Source organism: Polydrusus pterygomalis (assembly GCA_963969555.1). Taxonomy (NCBI): domain Eukaryota; kingdom Metazoa; phylum Arthropoda; class Insecta; order Coleoptera; family Curculionidae; genus Polydrusus; species Polydrusus pterygomalis. Next base: position 35,199,272 of record OZ018380.1, on the reverse strand, counting down.
GGTGTGTGCAGCAAAAATATTTAATATTTTTATGTTTTTATTTTAAAAAGCCATAATATTATGAAAACAAACTAATCGGACTTATGATCGACGGTTATCTCTAACAAAGTCTGCAGAAAATCTTATTTTCGTACTGTTCGGTTGCCATTTATTTTTTATACAGGGTTATTCAGAAAACACGATTAAATCCATTTTTTTGTCCAAAATAAGCGAAATTTGCAAATTGAGTATAACTTTAAAATTAAAACAATAATTCTTAGTAAAAAAATATTCTAAAATGAAAGATGGAGGTACTTTACTCTTAGCGGAATTTCAAATTTTTGATCCTACCTCGTATACCATAAGACTTTTACCGGATTTAATGGGTGTTATTTTGGTTTGAGAACATGCAGAACCTATCTAAAATAAAATTAATTTTCTAAACCTAAAGATAAAAAACTTTCCCATATGCTGCGCACATTCTGCCGGTCACTGTATATCTTTCAAAAAATCTGCCAATAAAAATTTTTGCGCAATTGTAGGAAAAATGCTAATTTCAAGCTATGCTACCGTGCGAGCAAAAATTATTTGCATCAAAGAGGGCCTTGCATCTAAGGACGTAATGCTTAGCCGTAGAGCTTAATACCTGTTGGGTGTCAGTAAGTACATCAATTAACAATCAGTCAGTTATTCCGTCATCTTTGACAGTCGTTACAAGTAATTTGATTCATCGCTAATTTTTCCAATTTCTTGAACAATTCCCACAATGGGCTTTACGGAACAGCACAACACATTCATGGTTAATGAACCGTATTTTCGAAACGGGGTTAGAGTTAGAGTAAATAGTGAGTGGCAATACAATCTGGGCTTGTGCATGAACGATTTTCACGAACATTTTCCTAACGTTGCTTTTATTGCTGGGAATTTTTATCATTGCCTGAAAAGAACCGTGGCTGTGTTTAGGGAAACAGGTTCTATACAATACAAAAAAGGAGCAGGAAGACCATCTGTAAGAACAGAAGAACTTGTTGCAAAAGTTTGTGAAATAATACAAAATACGCCAACAAATTGTATAAGACGCCTGTCCCAAGAAGTGGAAAGATTTTATGGATCATGCAGGACTAACCTAGATTTGGTCGTCCCCAATATAATTGTGATCTAAACCAAGCCCTACGTTTATTAATCCAAGCCCTCTTTGATGCAAATAATATTTGCTCGCACGGTAGTTGTGTGCAAAATTCCGTTTTTATGACAGTTGTAGAAAATAGTATATTGTACCTAAGGTTTTGAATTTTTTTTTATATGAGTTTGTGGTCCTGAGCCGAAGGCGAAAACCACGTGTGGAAAGGTATTTTCAAAATTGTTGCATACTGTACTTTTTCTATAATGGCAGAAAATAGAGAATTTTATAAACTTGACCATCACTTCAGCCGAAAGTCAAAAATATTTTGAATTGTATTTTAATTACAATCATTTTCTTGCTATAGAAATATTGGTTGCACATAGCCTTGCAAAACTGTAATTTCGGTTTATGTGCTTTATATCACTTGCCATTGTAGGAAAACTTAATAATAATAATAATAATAATAATAATAATAATAATAATAATAATAATAATAATAATAATAATAATAATAATAATAATAATAATAATAATAATAATAATAATAATAATAATAATAATAATAATAATAATAATAATAATAATAATAAAATAATAATAATAATAATAATAATAATAATAATAATAATAATAATAATAATAAGTTTATTTAAAATTTAATAATATAATAAATATGTTTATGTTGTCTTCTATAAACTTATTCTTCAATCCCCTGAATCTGAGCCTATTAGTATATGCCATAATGACATTTTTGTTTTAATAATAATTGAAGGTCAATAAAATTATACAGTGTGAGTTTATAACTTGGATTAAATTGAGTAAATTAAGTACAGTTTTTTTTTTTAGAAAAATGCAACCCAACAGAAGTCGTGGTCTTATTTATAAAAAATATTGATACATTGTGTCCCAAATTAGAGATATGGCGATATCGATATTTTTTTAAGTTGGAACCCTAGTTTTTATTGACTTAGGGAGGTAATAGGGAGATGGGGGGACATATTTTAACATATTTTTGACGTCTACTCCCTTTCCCCATTTTGAACGGTTTGGGGTACTTAACTTTGGAATTTTAAATGAGATAATGTACTTTTTTTTTGCTTAATACAAATGTGCGTAAAAAGTACGTACGTATACAAAAAAAATGTTTTGGTTTGCTCCCCTGGTTACGAAATTATGATTTATTAGGTTATAAAATACAAAAACTACTTTACTATTTAATTTTAACTTATTTATCGTCTGTCATGCTTCAGAAGATATTCGAAATGTCTACCTTCAACTTCCAAACACTTTGTCACTCTTTTTCTGAATGAATATCGTACCCGTGCATAATGCGGTGGAGCTTCGTCCTGTTGAAACCACATGTCAGGAGTTATGTTTTGGTTTAATAATTGGGGTAATTGGTTCCTCTCAGTGGGAATTTTCCTACGCCCAATAGTGTCTATTGTGTATATTATGTACCTTTAAAAAGCAAACAACAGAAAAAAATTAATTTAATTTCTACGGACAAGGGGTAACTTAAAATCGTATATATCTGGCCACAATTATGAAAAGTAGCTTTGTCAGAAAAAACAACATTCTTGAGGAGCCTGTTATTTCCTTGCATTGTTCTAACCCAATTGCAAAATAATCAATCAATTTTCAAAGTCTTACCCATTCATGGATGAAATTGAGGCGTTCAGAACCAGAGTGGCCTAACCCGAAAAAGGTATATTCAAGAAAAAGCGGTTTAAAGTTTAAGACTATTTTCGAGTATTGCTAGAATACTAGAAAAACTTCAAATTACCGTATTTTGGATTTTAATAGGCTGTGAGGGGACCTGGTTTATGATGTACACTAATAAAAATAAAAAAATTGGCAAGGGTTAAGAAAAAAATGTGGGTTGGGCCACTATGGCATTACTGTTATTAAGTATAAATATAAAAGAATATATTATTATTCAAAACATTTTTTATGCCTTGGAAAACTAAACAAAACTTATAACTAAAAAAAATGTATTTTTTATTCACTCAACGTCTTCTACGATCTGCACATTGTCGGATATAGGTATCCAGATATTCGGCATCAGCCGACGTTTTTAAATTTTGGTAAAAATCGTGATAAATGGGAGGTATGAATGGCAGTAAGTCCAATAAATCTTTTTTCTTAGGTACAGTGATGGAATGGCCATCTGGATACAGGGTTTCTAGGGTCAGTATATTCTGTGTGATCCTCTTAGAAATAGAGACTTCAAAAAATTCAACAATATCAATATGTGAATATTTGTAGCGTATTACATATGGGTCAGTTTTACGATATTATAACCATTGAAACTTTAACCACTCTACCTTATCTCCAGTAAGGGATAAAGCTGATGCCTAAGCGACCTAACCCACAGACAAGAAATGACGTGTTTTAAAACCTAGTACCATAGTGGCCTAACCCACAATTGGGCCAGTATGGCGCAGAAGCTTAACTCGTTTTAACGAATGCTAAAACTATGGAGGACTTGAGGTAGGAGGCCGATCGCAATGCATTGAATTCGGTCCCAAATTAGCATCGGTAATTCAGGTTAACGAGTCGCCGTAAGATGGCGCCCGTGTTCGAAGTGGGCTATCAAATAAATGGTTTCTTATGGACGCAATAACTATTTTTATTTAAATTAGTTCTTTAAGGAACAAATAAGAACTTTTATATGAATGTACACTTACTTTGTTATACTGATTAGTAAACTCGGCCTGTATAAAGTTCCAACGATGCTTGGTTTTTAAAATACAGGAACATTCTAGCTACAGAGGGTTTTACTTTTAGAGCTAGAAAAATACTTATTTGGCTGCGTTTCCTCTCTGAAGAAGATCCTGTCTTATACCCCGAGACAAAGCAAACTCTACTTTTATAAATTGCACCATTATTCATTATAAATATGGAAATCAATTACAATATAACGTTATTTTTTGTCTTGTCTTGCCTTCAAACGTTATTTGTTATTTCGAAAAATAAAATGTCAATTGTCAAAAGTATAAAAGTAAAAGTTAAAAACGAAGAAGACGACATCAGCCCACTTGCGACGTGAGAGCATCTATCGGCCAACTAGCGAACTAACCAAAAAACCGGGACAGAAAATGAAAATGCCGCCATTGTCGATCGGCCTCCTACCCTCTAGTTCTCCATAGCTAAAACGAATTAGTGCCGCCATCTGTGAACAAGAAGCAATAGGTGGCTTGGGCTCCTTTAGCACTGGAAATATACTATTATTTAGGGTTGTTTCCGAGGCCTAACTCAAATCAACCTTTTTGTGGGTTAGGCCACTCTGGTTCTGAGCGCCTCAATTTGTCATAACTGATTTCTGACTTATTTCAGCATCTCGAGCAATCCGCCTGGAACCTACATGCGGGTCAATAGCTACAATTCCTAAAACTTTAACTGCCCTATTTTCATTCGTTTTAGTTCGCTTTGGAACTCGTGGTTTCGTCTTCAGGCTGCCGGTAGTACGACTTCTGGATTCCAGTCTTTTAAATACCATGTGAGATTTCGAATTATTCAGAAACCTCTTCGCCTACACTAATGCAGCTTGTCTGTAGTTTTTTCTACAACCTCCCAAATTTAACAACACATGCCAACTTGCACACTAAAATTCGCTACCATGTTTAATTGACCAAACTGAGAAATAACCGTTAAATCAAAGAAAATTTATAGGGTTAGAAATGTTAACTCCTTGTTAAAAAATCGCAACACAGTAGAGGGAGAAAGAAGAGAGGAGAGGGGTGTTAGTGTGCCCGCCGGCCATCAGAGGCGCAATGGCGGGAAATTTGAACAGCGGTTTTAGGACTTTTTCAATTTAATTATTAACTTTTGAACGAGTTTTTATTGATTTAATATGTGATTCAATATAAATATTATTAAATCACAAATTAAATCAATAAAAAGACGCACAAAAGTTTTTATTTTATGGAATAAATAATGCACGTTTTTATATTAACCAAGATTTAGAAAATAAAGATGGAAGCACTTTATCGTAAATAATGTTTTCTACGTTTCTTTATAAATAAAAACTGCATTGACAACCATAACAAAAAATAATAACTGTTTAGAATAAACTAATGTCCTTAGGTTACGTCTCACTAGTCTCACTCATCTGGAATTGTCTCAATTCATATATAATATTATCACAAATACTGTATAAAACACAAGCACTAGGATGCATTAAGACACGTACTAAAAGATCCATAAACTATCAGGTGGTTCTTACAGCATTCTCTGAAACAAAAGAAACAGTATCGGGTAGACATTAAATTTCTCTGTAAAATATGGCCAATGGCCAAGTATCTACTTATCGAGTTAGCTCAAACCATTATCTTTGTGCCATTATGTTATACTTCTAATCCGATCAGTAAAACAAAAATGTTAATTATCATTTCAAGAGACTAAACTTATCTGTTCGTAACTGATAGATTGTTAGGTATTACCTCAGGCACAAATGAGTTGCAGTTATCTGCAGGCTGTCCCAGTGATATTTTGTTAAGATTGGCTTGTTAACCAACACCTATTATGTATGTGAAACATTTCATGTTAATTTATTTATTGTAAACTTACATTTTCTATATTCCTATATAAAAAATAGGTAAGGAAGTGTAAAATCAATTTCATAAACAATAAATAATAATTACCTGCATAGTATGCTGGAATAATAACTAAAAGATTACACACATCGGCGAAGTTTTCTAGAATAGAAACTAATAGAATTGTATATTAAAATGATAATAAAAAATTAATTAATTTCCTCAGAAAAAAACGTGGACAAGAAAAATTGACAGTTGTGACATGGATGGCGGGCTGGCTGGTTTGTTCCAATTAGCACCTGGCGCAGTTTGGGAAGCGTTATAGTAGGTCAGAATATAACTGTCCTTCTGTTCTATACGTCAAAAATATGCGACAGCGACGCTTCAAGCGACAACAGCGCCAATTTCTCCCTCTGATGGTCGGCGGGCACACTAACACCCCTCTCTCTCTCTTCTTTCTCTTTCTACTGTGTTGCAAAATCGCCCATTTAAAGTTTCACCGGGGTGCGTTAAATCGTAAAAATCTCAACTGACTTTAGTTAAAACAACGCATTCCCATGGAAACGAGTAATAATTTTAAAATAAGTGAACTTGTTTTATTGGTATCTATTTATTTTTTTATCAAAAATTTAATAAAATAAGTTGGTTAACCGGTAAATTATTTAAAAAAAAAATCAATATTTCGTAACCAGGGGAGCAAATCAAAACATTTTTTATATACGTACGTAGTTTTTTTTACGTAGATTGGAATTTGCCAAAAAAATGCACATTATCTCATTTAAAATTCCAAAGTTGCCCCAAACCCCTCAAAATGGGGTAGACGTCAAAAATATGTTTAAATATGTCCCCCATCTCCCTATTCCTTTACTAAAATTTCAAGAAAATATTTCGAACCGTTTTCAAGATATCGCCTTGTAGGGGAAGGTTGCCTATATTGAACCGCTACCTAAATTGGACCACAGTAGATTTCTCCGAAACTAAACAAGTGCCATATCATCTGGCAACACTGTAACATACTTCCACCCAGAATCTTTGATCGGCAACAAACTCAACTAGTTAGCCGTTAGTGCTTGGCGTGTACAGAGCAAAACGTAATTTACACAATTTTAATGTGGTAATATTTTTAGGATTTTCCTAAGAATTTACCTTAGAACCATAAAACTCTAAGCAAAATATTATTTATGGAAGTTATCAAGTAAGTTTTTCTCTTTCTATTTCTCCTATTACCACGCCATATTTGTTTTTTCTTGTTCAGTGGTAGTTGCTTAAATGGGACCATTGGGTGATTGCCAAAATTGAACCGGTCCAATTTAGGCAATTTTTCCAAATTGTGCAAAAATAATTTTTCTCTTTGAATAAGTTAATGTCATGAACTAACACCATTTCAATATTGCTAAAATCTTTTTTCTTTGAGTTAAAAAATGAAACTATGACAAAAAATATAGGAAACTAATAGGTATTTTTTTTTGCATCAGGATGTCTTCTACCGAAATTTTGATTGTAAATTTGATGTTTTTTTGAAATATAAGTATAAAACTTCCTATACCAACAATTTTATTTTTTATTTATTTATTTAACACCTAAGCTTCCGATTTAAATCATGTGGTCCAATTTTGGAACCCCCAGGTACAATTTAGGCAACTGGTTTCCTATATTGAACCACTTGCAGAGGTTTTTTTATAGCCTGGTATATCATAGATACTTTGAAATAAAATTCTGCAAAAAATCCTGCAGTTGAACAACATACTAAAGTATACTAAGGTATAGCTTCAAGATCGATTTTGCATTATTATCAGGATCTATGATAAGAAATCTGGAAATTGGTCCAATATGGGCAACCTTCCCCTAACACTTTAAAACACTCACCCTGTACCTATATAACTTAATATGCATTTTTAAAACAGTCGATAAAAAATAGGGTTTGCATTTAAAAAAATTAATATAAGTACCAAATTAAAATTTGTTATTCCTTGTCATTTATACGACACTTCTTAAAAAAACAAAAATGTAATACTTTTTTGTCAATAAATGCTCACTGACAATTTCTTAAAACTGTACTGGTTTTATTGAATTTATTCTAAAGTTATAAACTGTCTATACTTCTAAACCTTCAACAATTTTTTAAAATTTTTTGTTTGAAAAGTAGTTAAAAAAAACTAACAATCAAAATTCTGGCTAAAAAAAACCTCAGCACTTTTTATTTACACATCTAGATAACCCCGGTCGAACCACCTACCGATGTCCAATCAGAAACCGATCAAGTATTCGAGGTCTTCCTTAAACTTGCTGGGGTTGATAAAGAAGTTGATTGGAAAGAATTGAAAGAAATTTTGGATTATTCCATGAAAGACGGTAAGACAAATGCAATTATATTTTTATTAGTCGATTGAAGGGTTAATTGACATACATAATTTGTCTTTGTTGATAGATATTTAGTTTTATTTTTACACCATACCATTTAACAGGAATAATAAGAGCAGAAATACGTTTAAAAGGGTTTTAGTTTAGTGAAAATAGGGAAATATAGAATAATAATATACAGGGTGTCCGCAAAAAGGAAGTTCATCCATTAACCATACATTCCTTAAGCAAAAATAATATGACTTTTATATTGCCATTTTTTATTTTTCACCCTCGTGTTCGATACATAGTTTGAAATTGATATCCAGTATCCGCTGACCCCCCCCCCCCCCCCTCCCTATTTTTGGTACGCGCGCTTGGGACTTCCGAATTATATTTTTTTAGGTTAGTTTTTGTCTCTTATAAAATTTTGATAAAATGATACGTTTTGGACATAGTTCGAAAAGTATGGGCCCTTACACAAGCGAGCTCATTTAAAAAAAAACTCTTAACCTTTGAAAAATATGTGGTTTCAACCTGAACTGCTCTCCAGCTTGAAGGATTCCTTATCTTAAATGATTCTCGCTCAAAATCGAAACCGTATACACAAAATCTTTCTTACACCCCCAGACTAAATAGTCCAAGGGAATAAGGTCTGGGGATTGCTAGCAAAACGCGGCGAGGCACCGTCTAGTTATAACCAAACATTTTGTCTTATACCAGACAAATCATTAAATAAATCGGGAAGTGCATTTTGAAGAAATAAAGAAAATTAATGACCAATTAAATTTCCTGATAAAATTACTATTATGTAAAGAAGATTAGCAATAGTTCTTAGTAAGGCAATAAAATAATTTCATTTAACTGGTTTAGTACTACAGGTTTTAATCTGTACGCCTTATCATAATTTTTGGCTACTCCTTTGCCTTTGATATTGTCACCTATTGCAACGTTTTACTTAATTATATCTTGTATCCATGATAATGCCACAACGGATGACTTGATTTACCATTCGAAAATTATGAGATTACCGTAAGCCGCGTTGGCATCAGATAACGACCCATTCTTTTCAAAGTATCTTCGAAACGCATCATTTTATCAACATTTTATAAGAGATAAAAATAATCAAAAACAAATGATTACCTACAAAAATATAGTTCGAACGTCGCTAGCGCACGTACTAAAAGGGACGGTCAACGGGTAATGGACCCTCCCTATTTTGAATATTTGACAATTGAAGGGGTTAGAAGCAAAAGTAGCCGCGTTCGGCAATTAGATCTGCGATGCGATGGATATTTTGTCACGTGACCTCGGATCGGTCGGAGAATTTTGTGATAAACAAACGGTAACTAACAGCTGACCTCTGTAAAATGTAATATTTGTTTTGTTTTGATCTAAGAAACCTAACCTTTTTTCCCTTTTTGTAAAGTTACTAAAAATGAGTATTCCTAGCGTTGTATTGGACTTAATTGAAGGAGGCTATCAACTAATGTTTGAAGACGATAATGAGGAAGACGTCAAGATTTTGGAAAAGGTAGACGGTTTTGACGAAGAAACGGTACCCCGATTTGCACATCACCAGTTCAGACAGCACTTTAAATTGTCCCCAACTACATTTGAAGACTTGCTTAATTTATTAAATGCAGTTTCAGAGGGAAGATTTCAAGATTGATAGCTGTAGGTGCTGGCCATCCGGAAATGTTATTGGATAAACAGACCATGATAGCAATCTGGTGTTTATCAAATATGGAAAGTTTTAGGTAAAACCCACCAGAGTTTATGCCTTCCTTAGCCTTGCCTAATGTGTATTTGTATTTTCAATTAAGATCAGTCGCTGATCGATTTGGAATAACCAAGTCAACCTGCTGGGACGTCTTATATAAAACATGTAGAATATTTCTGTGTATTTATGGTCAAATAAACATGGTATAGCGTTTTTGTTCTTCCACATCATATAGTTCCACTTCCTGCATAATATTTTCAGTCAAATCACAGAAAAATAAAGGCTTTGTTCAATCAAACTACCAAAATTTTAAACCTAAATATAAACATCAAACTTAACCTCACAAATTCAGCTGAGATTAATCGCTTTCCTCGGTCAAAATACTCCGAGCAAAAAGATTATCCTCGGAGCGCTCCGATTTTAATTGCCGAACTGTTGAGATTTATTTCCCCTCCATTTAGATGTCATAAACGAACGATTTAAATCAATCCAAGCGGTCTGAGCTAATTGCCGAACGCGGCTTATGCCTAAGTGCAATTTTTGGTAAAAGTAACCTAAGTATATATTCATATTCTATACGTGTTCGGTTCTGTTTGGTGCAAAAATTGCCTAAATGAAACATGTAAGTTAGCGCAATCTTTTTGGGAGTAGAAACAGTTATATAAATAAACTGCATGTTTTATTTAGCGGCAAAATCGCCAAAGTATCACTTAGGTCATTTTGATTCCAAACGTGTACGAACAAATAGGTAAAACTAAACATTCAGATAGGTTGTTTTTAGTGGGCATTCAATCGTACTCGTGCTATCTTATTTTTGAAAGTTTAAGTGCTCTAAATCATAAGCCTTACAATATTTTAATGTTTGATTGTTTTTCATTATTTAACTCATTAAAATATTCAAATTGCATCCAATGTAGTAATCAATAAAATTTAAATGCTCAGAATTTTTAATAGGTACCTACCAAACTTTGGAGGTTTTTTTTCAAAATAAATACTTTGCTACTTAGGTCGTTTTGCTTCTAACCCCTTCAATTATTGTTTTTTGTTTTGTTTTTCTCAAAAATATAACTCTTTATGTTGAAGCAATGTACCAAATTTGAAATTTATATCTTATTACATACTACAATTATTCAAACAAATCAGTTTTTAATTTCAAACTTTGCCACCCTGTACCTATATCGAACAAAAGGGTTAAAAATGAAAAATAGCATTATAAAGGTCATATTATTTTTGCTTAAGAGGAAGTAACCCCTTTACCACAATGAAAATTGCCGAACGTTTTGCTGGTCAAACGAAAAAAAAAAATAAAAATTGGTATTTAGAAAATAAATTCTACTTTAAATACCCCATCCAGAAAAGTAAATGACGATCGAAAATATTCCCAAAATTTTTTTTAGAAATTTTTTTTATTTTTAGTAATTTTGTAATATCTTAAACAATTCTTTATTGGTCAAAAGCAAAATGACTTTCCCGGGTGTAGAATGTACCAAACAATTTTTCTTAAAGCCATTTTTCTATATCGGCCTTACTTTTTTCTCAAAAAGTTTGGGCGCGTAAACCCACTTTACACGCTTAAATTCACTTTACGCGCCCAAACTTTTTGAGAAAAAAGTAAGGCCGATATTAAAAAATGGCTTTAAGAAAAATTGTTTGATACAACATTCTACACCCGGGAAAGTCATTTTGCTTTTGACCAATAAAGAATTGTTTAAGATATTACAAAATTACTAAAAATAAAAAAAATTTCTAAAAAAAATTTTGGGAATATTTTCGATCGTCATTTACTTTTCTGGATGGGGTATTTAAAGTAGAATTTATTTTCTAAATATCAATTTTTATTTTTTCTTTTCGTTTGACCAGCAAAACGTTCGGCAATTTTCATTGTGGTAAAGGGGGTTACTGCTCTTAAGGTTTTGGTTAACAGATTGACCTCTTTTCTCCAGATACCCTGTGTATTAGATAAACAGAAATTAAAAGCATAAGAAGTAATTTTCTAGAACGGCAGAAGTTAAAATAGTAATTATCGTTATTTAAATGTTACTTGGTTGCGAGTAAATAAAAAAAAATAATAAAAAATATATGTATTTAGAAATCGGATTTTAGCCTAATGGTAACATAACAATTATTGTAGATAGTATTGTTATTTTATTTTATTTATCGTAGGACTACACTTAATAGAACATTTTAAAATTAAAAGAACTACAAGGCATACAAAAATAAATTTTTTATTAATAATAAATTAATTCTTAACGGACATTTTAAAAGTCAAATCTATACAATAAGCTCGTCATTACTATTATCTAAACCAATGCTGTCAGGGGATACTCTACAAAATGGACAATATCCGTTCTGTAACAATTGTGATTCAAAATCGTCTACATGAAATGCTTTAAAGCATGAATTGCAGATTGTAATATGCAACTCAGGCAGTAAATTTTTATAATACTGATATCTCAAAGGTAAACCCCATCTACTAATTAAAACACTTTCAGAGCTTAACGATAGTAGTTGCTTTTTGTTTAAAATTATGGGTTGAAATATTTTTTTTTCGTCATGATTTATGAACTTATAAACGAATGGATCTGAATCATCAGCATCGTCATAATTTTTAAGTTCTAAAGTTTGATGCTCTTCGCTAATATTTTCCTGAAATCCTTCCTCCTTACTTACAATCGGTGTTTCTATAAACCTAACGGCTTCTTCGTCTGATAAACCTTCTTCAATGTGGAACTCAATTAAAGGCAGAAGTTCAAAACTGACAAATGAATATACGAAAGGTTGTCCACAGTTAACACAAAAATTAGAAGTAGATGTTAATGGATTATAAGTCGAACATCTGTAGCACATAGGTAGGAGCTCGTCCGGATCATTATACGGCCTTGCTCGTGAAGCAACAGAAGCAATCTCAACTTGTTCTTCAAATTTCTTTGGTATTCTTAGGGACAATATTTTGTCAAAAGTTTGTTTTGCTAATTTATTAGCGCCAAGTTTTCTAGCTTGCTTAGCTAAAGTAAAATAGATCGCAAATTGGGATACTCCCAGAGGTTTATTTTTGTTGGATTCAATTAATAAGAATCGTGAGATGTTAAAAAGAGCTTCTGGCATATATGAAGTAAACGGTTCTTCCAGGTATTTTTGAATTGTGTTGTAAGCATAGTAGATCTGAGCAAGTTCTTCATTCTGTCTAAATTTTTCCAAGTACCAAGCCAACTTGTTACCGGCTTCTTTTGATAAATCCAAATATTGCCTCGAAATAATCCAATAATAGAAACCAGCATCGTCAAATCGGCATTCCGACACAGCATTGGCCGTAAGTTGTTGAAATACTTTAAAGGCTTCTTCAGATTTTCCTGCTTTGTGAAAAGCTTTTTGAGCTTGTACAAATTTATCGTTCTCCGCTAACCATTGGGCGTAGGGAACGTATACGATGGCGTTATACTGCGGTTGATTTTGAACTAAAGCAAAAGCTTGGGACCACTCATTTGCTTCAACGTGTAACTGAATAACTGCAGCTGAATCACCAAGGCGGCGGTATATTTCTGCAGCTGAAGCTGATTGTCCCATTTTCTTCAAATGCTGCGCAATGGAACTTAAAGAAGCTTTGTCAGATTTCTCCAATCGTCTTCCTAACTCTATAAGCTGATCAGTCCATTCCTTTTCAGCATATATTTCTATAGCTGTTTTAATATCACCAACTGAAATATACATATCGGCCGCTGCTTTGTGTTCATTAATATTTCGAGCCCAGTCGGCCTTTTGTCGAATCAAATCATTATTATCTTTAGCTCCTAAAAATTCTTGAGCTTCGTCAAACATTCTAAGATCAGTAAACATTGTCAAAGATTTGCTATCGTGGCCAGATTTTTGATATAATCTTGCTGCCTCTTTTAGTTTTCCTTTCATGGCGTAGATATCACCTATTATAACATCTCTGTTGTAGTCGCCCTTTTGCTGCTGTTCTTGAATTTCTTGAATCAACTCCAAATAATTAAAGTCTTGCAGTTTGATAAAAGCTAACCTTGCAACCTCAAAATCTAAGTGCTCAAGAGATGAGTGAGCTAGTTCCTCCCAGTCTCCATCCGTAACACCCAAACAAGCAATTCTGTAAGCATCGTTAAACATTTTCTTTTCGATAAATTGATACATGGGTGAGCTTAAGGGTAAATCTAGAGTAGTCATTGTAAACCCATTTAAACAAAATACTTTGGATCCAGAGAGACCAACTACAAATCCGCTCAGTTTTTGAATATGTGCTGGAAAGTCTGAAACTTTAATAGCAAGGGTGTTATTTCCACTATAAGCAATCATGTCTTCGTAAAATGTGTTAAATGCCAAACTGTTGGCATTCTTTTCTTGATAACATAACTCTCCATTTTTAGCTTTAAAGACTTGTAACAATCCAGTTTCATCTACAATAGCCAGTTTTTCTTTTCTTTGGCTGAGGTCTAAACATCGAATTCCATCATTTACTGATGCTTTTAACAACGGATGGATATTGTCCAGATGCACTTCCCAAACTTTCCCATTCTTAAGACCTAGAAGTAATCCTTCTTTACCCGGTGGCCCACCAATATTTTTAATGTATCTTATAGGACTGTCAAAGTTCCATTCCTTTTCCTTTTCTCCCGTAAAGAACATGCTTTGCAGGTTCTTTTCCTGGCATATTATGAGGTGGTTACTGCAGATAACCAAAAGGCTGCAGTCCAGTTTTTGAGATATTTTTTCCTTAGCCCTGTAGTGCATATCGTTGGAGTCTTTGGAATAAAGCTCATAAATTACTACTCGTTCGGGTAGCTGGACCTACGAGAAATGCATTTAAAACAAAAATCGTAGATATTTTTAATATAAAATAAGTACCAATACACAACTACATAATTTAAAAAATATATACTTACAGCAAGCCTGTCTGTATAAATAGCAATTTTCTTAATAAGATCTCTGCATTTGATTCGCACTTTTTGTTCGGTAATAAGATGTTGGATAATAATATCGGTCATGTTTTCCCGGTATGCATATCGTTCTCGATATAATCCATGAACCATATTAAACACTAACTGATAAAATGCAATGGTACCATCTTCACATCCAATAGCCTAAAATATTTTTTTTGATATAAAATCACTTCCAGTAGGTTTACATAATGTGATTGGGGTTAGAGTAAAAAGCTTGATCGATATTACCTAGCGCTTTCGGCCTATTAATACTGCTCAACTATGGAGAAAGGCATTAACTACCGTGCGAGCAAAAATTATTTGCATCAAACATAAATTATTTGCATCAAAGATGGCTTGGATTAAAAAACGTAGGGCTTGGTTTATATCACAATGATATGGGGACGATATATCTAACCAACTCTAGGTTAAAATTTTGTCAAATTCATATTATGACATGATATGCCAATACTAATGAGTAATAAAATAAGTAGACAAATGCAAATTTATTTTTGTTGTTTACAAAATTAGCAAAGTAAGAATATACAGAAAAAAAAGAAAAATAATTACATAAATTGCTGAAATTGGCCACCGCCATGCTCCAAGCATAAATTCACACGTCTCTTCATATTTTCGAAAGTGTTGATCAGCATCTCTGGAAAAATGTTACCACATTCTTGGATAATACCCTTTCTTGTAATTGTTCTAAATTTGCAACTGGTGTTTTAAAAATAGTGTTCTTTAAATGAGAAAAAAACGAAGTAATCCATAACCGTTAAACAAGGTGATCTAGGTGGGAATTCAATGTCTGATCGAGAACTGATCAATCTGTCGTCGAAAAAAATGCGTAAGTAGTTAATAGTTTCGGCGGCTGTATGGGCGGTTGCACCGTCCTGTTGAAAATATCCAAAACGTAGTTGGTCGTCAAATAATTGCTCCACAAATGGATTCAAAATATTGTCTCTATACCGCTGTGCTGTAACTGTGCCATGGAAAAAAATAGGACCAACAATAATTCTTCTTCGAGAAACAGCTAACCAGACACCAATTTTTTGAGGGTGCAATGTGGACTCTACAAAAAAATGGGGATTTTCACTACTCCACATGCGTGTATTCTGAGAATTCACATACCCGGAGAGGTAGAACCAGGCGTCATCCGAAAAAAATGTCATGTCTAATAAATTATTTATTTCCAATACATTTTGGGTAAACCATTGAGAGTAATTCCTGCGTCTTTCAAAATCTGCGGCTTCTATTTCTTGGAATACTTGCACTTTATAAGGAAATAAATTTAGCTGCTTCTTAAGAATAGTCCTGCATGTTCCATAAGATCTTCCCACTTCTTGGGACAGGCGTCTTGTCTTATACAATTTGTTGGCGTATTTTGCATTATTTCACGAACGTTTGCAACAAGTTCTTCTGTTCTTACAGATGGTCTTCCTGCTCCTTTTTTGTGTTGCATAGAACCTGTTTCCCTAAACACAGTCACGGTTCTTTTCAGGCAATGATAAAAAAATCCCCAGCAATAAAAGCAACGTCCATGCACAAACCCGGATTGTATTGACACTCACCATTTACTCTAACCCCGTTTCGAAAATACGCTTCAACCATGAATGTTTTGTGCTGTTCCGTAAAGCCCATTGTGTGAATTGTTCAATAAATTGGAAAAATTAGCGATGAATCAAATTACTTGTAACGACTGTGAAAGATGACGGAATAACTGATTGATTGTTAATTCAGGTAGTTACTGACACCCAACAGGTATTAAGCTCTACGGCTAAGCATTACGTTCTTAGATACAAGGCCCTCTTTGATGCAAATAATTTTTGCTTGCACGGTACAACAAAAGTCAAAATTTGATTTTGACGATTTTGGCTTTGTCTGATATAGCGTCATCTATATCCAGCAAAGAACGAGTTTTGATGTTTGTTGTAGTTACTACCTTTCTGTATAGTTGGGCAGAATAGGTCATCTACATGGTTACGGTTTCGTCATCTTAAGTCTAGGAAACGAAAACATAATTATCAAACTGAAATATTTAAACAAATTTTCAAACATCAATACCTGATATTTATTAATACAATAAATATAATCCAATGTCAGAGCTGAAATTTTTAGCTACATTTTTAAATGATCGGCATCTCTTTTTAATAATAAATACACTTATGAAAATTTGTTTGACTTTTCAATTATTTTAATATTTGCTCTGAAAATAGCTTGTCAAGAGCTGGCCAATAGTAATACAACTTAAACCTAATAAAAGCTTCTATTCTAAACAAGTGGTTTGTTGTTACTGATTTTGTCGGACAAACACTGTAATTCTTTTATTCCAAGCTCCAGCAAAGTATATTTTTTTATAAATCAAAAGTTATAAAACAAACTAATTACTAAGAAAACTATCTTGTTGTTTCTGTCTGGGAATAGGTACTTACAACAAAATTTCCGCTTGGATCAGCATCGCAGCACCAAACCCATGAATTTTGGTGATCTCCAATGGTGCCGAGTTTTATTCCCTCTCTCGTATACAGCTTACAACATTTATTAAGCCCACCTATTAGTATGTAATCTCCTTTAGAAAAATATTTAACTCTTAGTGCATTGTATCCTAAAGATCTTTCTTTTCCCACTAGTTTTCCTCCAAGAGTATAAAAAGACAGTGTTTTATTCCAATCAGTGACGCAAATGATATCAGTCGGGTCATCTTTGTAGGTGCTCCAGGATATAGCCCATATGGCAGAACTGTGGGGCCGTTCGATCTTACTTTTTTCTTCTCCCAATTTATTTCTTATTGATATTACTCCGTTATTTAGAGCTAATGCTAAATACTGACCATCGTTTGTCCACGAACATGAGTTTATTCTAATATTTGTTTTATGCTTTTGCACGGCCTTTTGGTCCGCACTCCAAAAAGCAAAATCGGTGAGGGAACAAGATGCTAACTGATGAGATAAAGGATTAAAAGCTACGCATTGCACTGAATCGTTGTGACTATATTTTAGTAGCCCCTCTAGTTTGTTGGACCAAATAATAATTGTCTTATCAGCGCTACCACTGGCGAATTTTTCGCCGTTTCGTGCATATGAAACTGAATGGACTTTATCCTTGTGACCTTTTAATAGTTGTATAAGCGATCCATCCGAAGTATCGTAAATTAAAACGTGGTTTCCTCCTGCAACAACTAGCTGCGTACCATCCGGATTGAAGCACAAATCATAAATGCTGAAACAAAAATTCATTTTAAAAAAACAGTTGAAGGAAGAAAGAATATAAAAATATGATTTCTAACAAAGAAATAAGGATGCAGTTATACCGTGCGAGCAAAAATTATATGCATCAAAGAGGGCTTGGATTAAAAAACGTGGAGCTTGGTTTAGATCACAATGATATGGGGACGATATATCTAACCAAATCTAGGTTAAAATTTTGTCAAATTCATATTATGACATGATATGCCAAATTAATGAGTAAAGAATAAGTAGACAAATACAAATTTATTTTTGTTGTTTGCAAAATTAACAAAGTAAGAATATACAGAAAGAAAAAAAAAATAATTACATTACTTGCTGAAATTAGTCACCGCATTCACTTAACCGGAGAGGTGGAACCAGGCTTATCCGGAAAAAATGTCAGGTCTAATAAATAATTTCTTTCCAATAAATTTTGGGTAAACCATTGGGAGTAATTCCTGCGTCTTTCAAAATCTGCGGCTTGTATTTATTGGAATACT
Organism: Polydrusus pterygomalis; assembly: GCA_963969555.1. Lineage (NCBI taxonomy): Eukaryota > Metazoa > Arthropoda > Insecta > Coleoptera > Curculionidae > Polydrusus > Polydrusus pterygomalis. The sequence goes on along the minus strand of OZ018380.1, from coordinate 35,180,914 downwards.
TGCACTTTATAAGGAAATAAATTAAGCTGCTTCTTAAGAATAGTACTGCATGTTCCATAAGATCTTCTCACTTCTTGGGAGTGGCGTCTTATACAATTTGTTGGCGTATTTTGCATTATTTCACGAACGTTTGCAACAAGTTCTTAAAGACGTACTGTGCGAGCAAAAATTATTTGCATCAAAGAGGGCCTTGCATCTAAGGACGTAATGCTTAGCCGTAAAGCTTAATACCTGTTGGGTGTCAGTACGTACCTGAATTAACAATCAATCAAGTATTCCGTCATCTTTGGCAGTTGTTACAAGTAATTTGATTCATCCCTAATTTTTCCAATTTCTTGAACAATTCACACAATGGGCTTTACGGAACAGCACAAAACATTCATGGTTGAAGCGTATTTTCAAAACGTGGCTAGAGTAAATGGTGAGTGGCAATAAAATCCGGGTTTGTGCATGGACGATTTTCACGAACATTTTCATCTACGTTGCTTTTATTGCTGGGGATTTTTATCATTGCCTGAAAAGAACCGTGGCTGTGTTTAGGGAAACAGCTTCTATACAACACAAAAAAGGAGCAGGAAGACCATCTGTAAGAACAGAAGAACTTGTTGCAAACGTTCGTGAAATAATGCAAAATACGCCAACAAATTGTATAAGTGGGAAGATCTTATGGAACATGCAGGAATATTCATGAATGATGAAAGAAATGATTTATTAGACCTGACTTTTTTTCGGTTATGTGAATTCTCAGAATACACGCATGTGGAGTAGTGAAAATCCCCATTTTTTGTAGAGTTCACATTGCACCCTCAAAAAATGGGTTTCTGGTTAGCTGTTTCCCGAAGAAGAATTGTTAGTCCTATTTTTCTCCATGGCACAGTTACAGCACAGCGGTATAGAGACAATATTTTGAATCCATTTGTGGACCAATTACTTAACGACGAACTACGTTTTGGATATTTTCAACAGGACGGTGCTACCGCCCATACAGCCGCCGAAACTATTAACTACTTACGCAATTTTTTCGACGACAGATTGATCAGTTTTCGATCAGACATTGAATTCCCACCTAGATCACCTTGTTTAACGGTTATGGATTACTTCGTTTTTCCTCATTTAAAGAACACTATTTTTAAAACACCAGTTGCAAATTTAGAACAATTACAAGAAAGGATTATCCAAGAATGTGGCAACATTTCTCCAGAGATGCTGGTCAACACTTTCGAAAATATGAAGAGACGTGCGAATTTTTGCTTGGAGCATGGCGGTAGCCAAGTTCAGCAATTTATGTAATTATTTTTCTTTTTCTTTCTGTATATTCTTACTTTGTTAACTTTGTAAACAACAAAAATAAATTTGTATTTGTCTACTTATTTTATTACTCATTAGTTTGGCATATCATGTCATTTTATGAATTTGACAAAATTTTAACCTAGATTTGGTTAGATATATCGTCCCCATATCGTTGTGATCTAAACCAAGCCCTACGTTTTTTAATCCAAGCCCTCTTTGATGCAAATACTTTTTGCTCGCACGGTCTTTAAAATTCCAGGCCATATTCTACACATAAAGGGTGGCATCTGCTTAAATCAATTACAACGAATTCTTTATCATTATGGACTTGAAACCAACAGCGCATGAATTCTTGTAAATTCCAAGAAAGTATCCTTTTGTGACTAAGACAATAGAATAATTATAAAAAGTAGATTCTGATATCTGATAATCAAAGAACTTGCCCTTGTAGGATTGAAATGATTCTAAAAATTCAAGTTTATTCAGGGACCTTTACAGAATCGATTTCTTGAACGCAGAAATGTCCCGGTGTAGAATATTTAATTATTATGGAAACGACGATATTTTCAATCATAAAATGGCCCAATGCATAACAAGTTGTATATTGTATTATGTAATTTGAGGAACGCAGCTGCCACTTTACATAACAAATTTCTTTATATTTTATCTTTTAGTTAGTTTGTTCGATAGAACGGGCTGAAAGTCGACCCTCTTGCATCTACCTGCATGATATCTTAAGTTTCTCGAGTCTGTTTCCTGTTCTTTTCTATTTAATTTATCGAAACTAAGATAACATTATAATTGGTCTCACTATTGGCAAATAAAAGAGTTGCGCGGATAATGGGATGACGTTCCTGTAGTCAGATCCGGTCTTATCGTGCGGGTCTTACGATTTAACAAAAACATACCTTCAATTTTTCTTTTCTTTTATTGCGTTTAATCATACTATCCAAATAAAATCCGTAAGACAAAATGACAGACTTATGCAATTTTGACATGAAAGAAAAGGATATGTATTTTATTTTCAGCGATTCACAAAAGTTTGTACTTGCCACCATCGTCTTGATTTAAAGATGTCAGTTTTGTGACTTTGACAATTAATTTAATGTGACAATATAAATGATAAAAATCAGTTTTCTGTTTTTTTGCATCCCCAAGCAAAAAATGGTGCTTGTTATACTATTTCGAGAATGAAAGAAAAAGTGAAAATTTGCCAACCAATATGCAGGAAACCGTAGCAAAAGCACTGGGAATTAGTTCAAGGACTGTGCAGAAAATTGTGCATTAAAGAAAGCATAATATTTTACTGAAGAATACTAAAAAATGTAAACGATGAAAGCCAACGACTGGAAGATTTGAGCGAAAATATTAAAATGGGAGTTTGGAACGTGATTTAGGATTTATACTGATCAAAAACCAATGTAACTCATTCAGTTTAAAAATTCGAGGTGTTTTGGAAATCGGGCTTGAATTGTTATCAAAATTAATTTAAAAAATGGGTTTTCGCTATAAAAAATACTGTAACCGGAGATGTTTTATGTGAGCAGTCACAGATAGTGAGTCAGCGTGTTCAGTTTTTAAAAAAATATAGGGAAAAATACAAATCAAAATTTAGAAAAGTAGTATTTTTAGACGAAACATGGATATTTTTAAATGGAAGTGGTTCAAAACCTTTTTACATGCCGGTTCTGTAACAGGATATGTTCCAGGTGCAAGCTTCATTTTTTCTTCCACATCAAAAAGTTCTGATCTGACTATCATGACAATATGAATTGCGAAATGTTTGAAAAATGGCTAAAAGCTCAATTAATCCCAAATTAAGATGAGCCGTCTTTAATTGTATTAGAAAATGCATCATATCATTTAAGAATTTTAAATAAACAACCTAGTTCATCTTGGCGAAAAATAGATATTTATAAGTGGCTTGAAAAACACAATCAAAATCCTTTACCAAAATGTTAAAATCCGAACTCCTATCAATGGCAAAATCTCTCAAATCACCCAAAATATACGCGGTAGATGAAATATTGTGTCAATATGGCCATGAGGTTCTACGACTGCCACCATATAATTGCCAGTTTAATGCGATATAATTAATATGGGCTGGGACAAAATCTTTTCATGAAAAACATGTTGGTGATGGTCTTAAATCCTCGCAAGTAGAGATAGTTTGGCATGATTCGTTGGATCATATTACGCAGGAGTACTGGAAGAAATCGGTGGAACCGTACAGAAAAATTAATAAGGAATTGGTGGGATCGAGAAAAGTATTAGATGTCGAAGTAGCGCCGATGATCATTGCTCCATTCGAGGACGACTTAAATGACGAGGACTTTTCAGAATTTCTAAGTGATGATGACAGTTTTTAAGTTTTTAGTCTATAATTAATAAACGGTTTTTTTTGTTTACATTTTTTAGTATTCTTCGGAATTACATTATGTTTTCTTTCATGGACAATTTTCTGTACGATTCTTAAATTGATTACCAGTGCTTTTGCTACTGTTTTCTACTTATTGGTTGGCAAATTACCATTTTTTCTTTATTTCTCGAAATAGGTAATCGGATTAAATTCCATTGTATTTTTAGGTTAGGTAACTTTATTGCTAAAATAAATGACACTGTTTATTATTGTCGTTTTTAATAAATGGATTTAGTAGATATACTATTTACAGGGATGGCGAACCAATTGCTCGCGTGCCATTGACGGCACGCGACATAAAATTTTGGGCACGCCACCTATCACAAAGTTTACTATGAGTTATTATATTACGAATTTGACGGCACGTCTATGGCCTCATTAAACATTTCTTTAGAAAAAATTGCACGTTAGTACATAAAGGTTCGCCACCCCTGTACTATTGTGTACATAATTTTTGCAAAAATATTAATATATGTGGCTATCTTCACGACATCGACAGGTAAAATAATAAAACTATGTTTCTTTTCTCCGGGTATATTGATACCTACATAATCTCACAACATTTTGATAAGCTCTGGAATTTTCGAAATGATTCATATGATCGGTAACCTTTGGATCCGTATGATGAGACCAGATTTGACTACAGTAGGTATTTCATGTTTTCAAACTTAATGCTTTTGCCCCGGCTTTTTGATTGTTTCTAGGAAAGTTTTATGACACTCTAGGATATTTTTATTATAGGGATACATTTCCAGTAGGTTCTAATTCGGAATGTCAGTGCTAAATATGAATAATTCCGTTATAATGAAAAATTCCAATTCTAAGCCAGCAAATATTGCGTTAGCTCTATTATTATGTTAATTGGACTTTACAAAACTTTAGTAAATTTATGATACCTTATAGAATAATTTAGTCATTTGTCATAGTTAATTAAAAGAACAAAGCAAATTACTACACGTTCAAAATATATAGTATATTTAGTCCGGAACAATAGATACTCAATTAAAAAGAGATACCTAGTATATATTATTCCATGAAACATTTTCTCACATAACTTGGAGCGGTCATAAATCTCTAAACTAAGGATGTTCTCATTGTAGAAAGTGAAATAGGTTGTGATTTTTTATTTCGTAACCGCGGGTATATAGAAAATGCACAACTCTAGGTTACAATGTCACACCAGTGCTATGCTACAATGTCCCTATTAGTTTTGGGTGTTTTTCACTCGCTTCTTGCATTTATACTGTTTACTTAAAAAATCACCGAAGCAATAATTTTTTTTTAAAGATTTATTTGTTTATCTAGAAACAATAGGTAGCACCTTTTAGGGGAGGAAATAGACTACACTGGGAGAGGTGACAATTGCAACGTAAAGATTTGGTAACTACCGTGCGAGCAAAAATTATTTGCATCAAAGAGGGCTCGGATTAAAAAACGTAGAGCTTGGTTTAGATCACAATGATATGAGGACGATATATCTAACCAAATCTAGGTTAAAATTTTGTCAAATTCATATTATGACATGATATGCCAAACTAATAGTAGGTAATAAAATAAGGAGACAAATACAAATTTATTTTTGTTGTTTACAAAATTAACAAGGTAAGAATATACAGAAAAAAAAAGAAAAAGAATTATATAAATTGCTGAAATTGGCCACCATGGCGCCATGCATAAATTCACACGTCTCATCATATTTTCGAAAGTGTTGACCCGCATCTCTGGAGTAATGTTACAACATTCTTGGATAATCCTTTCTTGTAATGGGGATTTTCACCATTTACTCTAACCCCGTTTCGAAAATACGCCTTAACCATGAATGTTTTGTGTTGTTCCGTAAAGCCCATTGTGTGAATTGTTCAAGAAATTGGAAAAATTAGGGATGAATCAAATTACTTGTAACAACTGCCAAAGATGACGGAATACTTGATTGATTGTTAATTCAGGTAGTTACTGACACCCAACAGGTATTAAACTCTACGGCTAAGCATTACGTCCTTAGATGCAAGGCCCTCTTTGATGCAAATAATTTTTGCTCGCACGGTATGTTAAGTGCTAAGTGCTATACATTAATGCTGTGTTGGGACATCGAATGTAAATAAAAAATATTGATATTGTACAAAATAATTGGAATCTTCGGCCCAACTTTAAACAATGCTTCATACAGCTGCTTAAGTATCGTTTTTCAATAGCTATATTATATATTACGCAGTGGAGCAATTTTCAAGTATTTGGCCCATAAGAGTGGCGTATTTAATTAGTTTAAACTTTTAGTAGTGATGCCCGTCATGCCACTATATTTTTGCTATAATAATATGGGATTTATAAAAAAATTTTTGGGAATTCAAAATTTATATGTATAATTTTGACTACATCTACAATATATGTGGCATTATAATGAGCAGGTATATTATTAACCAAAAATAAAATATAAATATTATGATACCTACCTTTGACCATTTTTCTCACTATCCTGTATTTTATCAACCCATTTTGGTATTGTTCGCATCTTCTCTTCAACCTAATTGCACATATAACATAGAATTATTTTATGAATTATTGGGCCCAAAATATCACAGGCTATCGTTAATAATGTTATATTAAACACTAATATTATTTAAAAAACATTCACAGCTACAATAAAAGGCATCCATTTATGTTGACATGCGAAGCGGTTACCAAGGTAACAAGCAATCGCCGAGCAGGTCAGGTGCTCAGGTTTATTGGCCTACTACGACTACCTGTAAAACGTATTTCTTAAGGAAGGCGATTGTTGAAAGTACCAAATGTTTAATTTCCTGTCTAAATATATTTAAAAATAGTGAATCATATTCCTCTAAATTATGAATAATATAATAATGGTTAACACGGTTCGCATTGTTCTTTTTTTGCAAAAAAGCCACAAAGATGATGTCGGCTATTTATACAGGGTGTCCTAAAAGGTATGTTCAATAATTTAGGATATTGGTTAAAAATAAAGTAAGAACTTCATACAAGTAATTGTGTCCTATGTGCACTTACGACGGAGCTACAGCCCCCTAAAGTGGACACTTCAATCATATTTTCGAAACCTTTTCAGATAAAAATTTAAAATTTGGATATTTTGGTAAAATTTGTAAGCTGAATAGAACTGTAGTCCTAAAAATGTTGATATTTAAGGAATGTGGCCAGAAATAGGGGATTGTTGAGTGTTTTCTTATTCGGTTTTTCTTTCTGAGCATATTTTCTTAATAACATTTTTTCGTATCTTCAAGAGAAAAAGCCTCGGAAAAACTACTAGTAGAAAAAATATGGTTTTTTGTAAATTTTCAAGACATAGGTACTTGATTTTTTAAAACTAAAATTATGACACAAATTAGTTTCTACCGAAGCAGGTCCAGGGACCAGGTATATCTTTAATTATTTAAAAAATTATTATCATACGTAAGTACCTACATTAAATTACATTACTACAATAGTATTAGAAGGGCTTCTCTCGGCAAAATCTCGTATATGGGGCTTATTCGGGATGAGAAATACGAATTTTCCCACCGTTTTTTCGTATTTTTACATAGGAGCTTATACTTTAACTTGAATGGCCCCAACTTTTTTGTCCTACACTGTATGCGCATTTTGACTGAATATTTTTATTCTTGTAACCTTTTGACATAAAAAGATATACTACTTTTGTTTCGATTAATCTAACCGTTATCGAGAAAAACTCTAATATAATATTGCTTGCATGTGATGAATACGAAATCATTTTAATTTATTTTTAACCTTAATCATAGCAAAGGAAGGAATATTCCATGGAGTTCGTCGGAAATTTTTAAGAAGAATTTGTGCATTGAAGAGAAAGTACGTCACTTTAAACGTTTGATTTGAACGTTTAATTTATTGTTCTAGTAACTTATGTATTTTAAAACTGCAAATAAAATTTAACTTTAACACCCTGGAACTCCGTTAATATAATCAATTTTCAAAAAAATGTTATAGGAAGAGATAGCATTTATTTTCGGTCTAGAATTATCGTAAGTAATTACATAAGTGCATCAAAATTATCAGGTCTATTTTGATGCACGAATTTAATTCGGTAGAATATTTCTCGAGTAGGTACGTGAAATGAAAGCACAAAATTGAATACTTTTATTTAAACGTTATATTTAATTATATGAAAATAAACAAATTAAAAATTGCATGAATTGCAGTGGAAAACACAATTATTGTAAAAATTACTATTTTTGGAGTCTGCTGCATTACTTGTTAATGTATGTGAGTTTGCCATTGAATTAGAACTTGTAGAACCTGGCATACAGATATTAGTTTCTGGGTTATGATTAGCCTTATCATTGTCTTCCCTAATTTTTTCTACTATATTAGAGTGGTGTTCCTCGTCTAGTTGAAGATACGGCTTTATGGATTTTGTGTTGCAATGTCCAGTAATTTTTATTAGCGTATTTTCTTCAACCCCTTGCTTTGCTAATTTCGAAACAGCTGTTGCACGCAGTGAATGGTTGGTGATTTTAACCTTTTCAGTCGCTAAACCTGACTTTTTTGCTTCCGTTGAGGTCCACCGAGTGATTACATTTTTTCCGACAGGGATATTCTTATACCACTTGCCCAATTTCCAGAAAGGATTAACAGTTAAAAACAATCGCGGAATATTTATGTTATTTCTTTTTTCTAAGAACTTTTTAAACAACCTTACTGGACACAAATCCGGATTAATTTTGTTTTTAACTAGCCACTTGGATGGTGCACAAGGTCTTTCTCCTCCTTGTGTTGTTTTGTCGAATATTGGGTTGTATTCCATTCTGACTGTTTTTTCTCCTGCGTTATTAATATCGTCTTTGAAATACGAAATTAAACATTTTACTCCCTCTTCTCCTCGCCATGCTAGTTCGTATGACAAAACAAAGAACAATTTTTTTTGCAAGCCATTAGGCGTTTCTTCATCACAATTCTGTACCATATTTTTAAACTCATTGTATTTAAGTGATACAGCGCTTTCCTTTCTTTTCTGCGGGTCTGTCTGCAACTGCTTCCTTTTGGCACCTTTTGCTTCGCGGGCTGTTTTAAATTCCGTATCAGTAAAGGGATTAAATTTAATGTTATATTCGTTTTGATATTTTTCCATTAATAATTTTGACGTAACGTTCCAAATAGTCTTTACAGTAAAATCTTTATAATCCTCACCATTTTTCTTTTTCATATTGTAGGCCCAGTCAGTCAGAATATTGGCCAGCGTCGGTATTAAAGTATTTTCGTTTAAACTATAATTTCTCTCTTTAATAAAATCCATGAACTGTCTCCATATATACTGGTGGTTAAGTAATGTATTTTCAGGTTTACTTTCGGTAACTTTCTCTAAAATTAAACTTAATGAATCACTTTCAAATCGCGACATTTTTACGACTTTTTAAATTTGATTTATGTATGTCAAAATGACAAATACCTAATATCAACACAATAATACACCTACAAGGTGCTATTGTAAATATTAATTATTGTTACTTAGATACGGACCTATAGGGAAATTTTCGGCGGGACATTTTCGCACCTACTGGGCAATTTTCGTCGAAAAGTTCCCGCTTCATATGGTAGTTTTTACACATGAGAGAAATATTCTCTTAAATTTTTTTCTCATCATTTCCGGACACCCTGTATAAAGACAAAAATTTACCTATTTATACATTATAACTTAATTATTGGTTGTAAAACAAATTACCTACTTAATATTTTTATTAGAACTTACATCAGCTAGAGGTGTATACTACAAAAAAGATGCCAATGGTGTTACTGCAGCCCCTCCTGGTGAAAATTCGTCTTATCCAGCACAAACTGAAAGTGCAAATGGTTTCTTAACCCAACTTCTTGGTTTAATCTGTGGTCATTTTTGCAAAGATTCTCCTTTGGCGGAAATAATTCCCCAACCAGTGCAAACTACCTCACTAATGACCACATTCGCTGGTATGTTTTGCATGGAGGAACAAAATTGCATGCAATTATTATGTATTATAGTGTATCTACAATAAATAACAATGCATGTTATCGATAACAAATTTTTTAAACATGACGTTACTAATCTAAGTGCTTTAGTACAAATTTAGGGCAAATATTTAAGGTTTACAATTTTTTTTTTGTTTTTCCGCATAGTAAGTAAGTATGTCTATTGTTTAAAGTCGCCGTAGATTTAAAATTTCCAAAATCCATACTTTTGTACTTTGATGTTAATGAATATTTGATATCAAATAGACGTGTAAGAATGTTTGCTTTGGCGCACTTAAGGGGGGGGGGGGGGGGAGCACCGGGGTACGCGTCCTTGAGTAGCAATTACCTAGTTTTAATTCAGAAAAATTAATTGATAAGTTAATAAAAAAAAACGAAATTTGGTCACATTTACCCATATTTCTTTTAACAATAGAATTGATTCGGCTTTTACTTGGTGGAAATCCATTATTAATTGTGTTAAATAAATGGTAAAAAAATAAAAAAAATAATAATTTTACACTTTCCACAGATTTTTATTTTGACAACATGTTTCGCAACACAGTTGCTTCTTCAAAGGAGTACTTAAAAATGGTATTTTAAAAATTATATATAGCTATTTTCTTTATTATGATACATCGACTAGTAACATTACCTTTAAACAAAACTAATTTTCAAACTGAATTTAGTATTATTAAGCAAATTGCAGTAAATAATGGTTATTCCGCGATAACAATAGATAAAATACTAAATAAAAAATTATACAAAAAGGCTATAAACTTAGTTTTCCCAGCAGCAAACAATAATAAAAATAAAGTTATTTCTTACGTAGGTCATATTAGCACTAAAATAAAAAACATAAAAAAAAAATTTGAATATTAATATTGCTTTTAAAACTAACAATACTCTAGGGAAACACATTGAAAATAATAAAAGTAAATTGAAAAAAGGAAATAAATCTGGTGTTTACAAATTAAAATGTAATGATTGCTCTAAAGTTTTTATCAGACAAACAGGTCGAAACTTCGAAAAACGAATGAATGAACATCATGCTAGTTTTATAAAAAATAAAACAGATTCTAATTATTCTAACCACCTGTTAGAAGCAAATCATACATTTAATCATAACTACGATATCTTGCACATTGAAAACAAAAGTACAAAATAAAATTTGCTTGAATCCTTAAATAGGCTTAAAAATAATAATAATACTCTTCTTAAAGATCAATTGGATTTAAACGGATCACCTCTTTTGAATCTCTTTAATTAGTCTGTAGGAAACATTATTATTGATTTTTCCAACAATTTAAACAACCTGAAAATTACCTGCAATTTTATTGTTACACCTAAGTTTTAACTTTAAAATACAATTTTTAAGTACTCCTTTAAAGAAACAACGGTGTTGCGAAACATGTCGAGTCAAAATAAAAATCTGTGGAAAGTGTAAAATTATAATTTAAAAAAATTTTTTTTTACCATTTATTTAACACAATTCATATTTCTTTTTCCTATCAATAATTTATGAATCCAACCTTTTTTAACGTAAAACTCTATTTACTATAAATTATAGACTGAATTTAGCAATACTTGGGCATAGTCCAAATTTCATTTGACTGCCGCGCTATCGCCTGTGGCGCGCTTTCACCTGTATGATACCGCCATTGATCTTGGGCCTCCTGGATTCCAATTTTGGTGGCGCTACTGGCTAAATCACCGAATATTCGTTAACGAACACGAATTCTTTATCCGCATGTGCAGTAAAATGCCCGAATATCAAAAAATATTTGTGAATGTTTAACGCAAGTGTAGCGTCGAGGTAAGAACTATACAGGGTTATCCAAATTAATTGTCCACCATTGGTAACTTTGTTATTATTAAAGATACAAAATTGTTTAAATTAGCGAACTAGTAGTATTTTTACAGCTCATTAAGATACAAGAATAAAAAAAACAGTAGAGCATCGTGTTTTTGAGGTTAGAAGTAAAATGCCATTTTTTTAAATGGAAACCCCTGTATATTATATTTTTATCTGTTAAACTTTTAAATTTTAAACAAAAAAGCTTATAATGACTTTTCTACTAAAGTCAAAAATAACGTCAATATTGAATTTCTAAATATTAAAAGTAGTAAAATAATAAGGAGGCTATGAAGACCGCGTCACCATCGCAATATTTAATATTTATTTATCATCTGGTTGCGGTTTAATTGGTTTAAGAATTGTTGGTCCGTTTTTTATGAGGGCACCCTAACTGGTGAAAGATTCGTGAAATTTATGACTGAAATTTTGATTAATTTCTTAGACGAATTGGATCTTATAAGTAGACAAAATCTTCAACAAGATGGCACACCTGCTCATAACTACAGAGGTACAAACTTATCAACTTTTAAGTACTATTTTTAATAATCAATGGATAGGAACAAATGGCCCTATTCAGTGGCCTCCCCGATCACCAGACCTAACCATTCTGGATTTTTTTGTGGGGTGTTGTAAAGAACCAAGTTTACAAGCAAAGATACAATAACGTTGACGATTTAAAGACTACAGTTAGCGAAACGATAAACGAGATAGATGGTAGGACCATACTTAAGACAGTTCGAGCAGTTTAAAAACGTGCACAAAAATGTATCGAAGAACTGGTTGGTATTTTTGAGTATATTCTAAGAAAACATAAGTGATTTTATTTTGTTTTGTTATAAGTTCATGTGTATAATAAAGTTGGTAAATCATCTTCATTGTTTCAATTTGGGCTTTATAACTTGTTTAGTTTTTATCCTAGGAGAAATTCATTATAAACATTTTTGTTTAAAATTTAAAGCTTTAACAGATAAAAATATAATATATAGGGGTTTTCATTTAAAAAAATGGCATTTTACTTCTAACCTCAAAAACACGATGCTCTACTGTTTTTTTAAATTATTGTATCTTAATGAGCTGGAAAAATACTACTAGTTTGCTAATTTAAACAATTTTGTATCTTTAATAATAACAAAGTTACCAATGGTGGACAATTAATTTGGATAACCCTGTATAGTGCCACATTCGCCATTTAGTTCTCTGATCAATATTTCGGTACTTTCAAATTTTGGAAAAAAAATCGGCACTTAACCACAAGCTCAGAAGTAATATTATTATTTTGGGTTTAGTGATTGCGTAACTAGCCTTAATGTTCGGGAGGGGTCACGGTCTCTGGCTCATTAAACCAGTGGCGAATCTAGGTTTCTAGTGGGGGGGGGGGGGGGGGGGGGTTAAGTTTTAAAAATAGCTTCATAATATATTTCTCCCGGATTCTTCAGATAACTTTGCATGATTCGGTTTTATTTTTATCTGTTTATGTTGTAGCTAACTGATACCATAGGATTGCATAAATATTGCATTAACTAACAATTTATTTTGCATGAATCTAATGAGACAAAAGAAAACATGTTTGTTTAATAAAATAACGTAATCTTAACTACTCAATATCTTAATAAAATCTTAAAATTATGCATGCATGATACGTTTACCATATCGTCGTTGGCACCGCAATACCAGCTATGTGACATTTTGCCAATTTTCACCTTTTGGTGGTATTAAAATCTACACCTTTTCCATTTGTAGTTTAGAACGCGTCAAAAGGATTTTAGAAAGCGTTAAATGTATTTCAGGATAGTCTAATGTAGTTCGGAAAGCATCAAATGTACTTCGGAATTGTCAGATGTAGTTCAAAAACCATCAAATGTACTTCAGAATAGTCAAATGTACTTCAGAATAGTCAAATGTACTTCAGAAAGCACCAAATGTATTTCAGTATAGTCAAATGTAGATTAGAAAGTATCAAATGTATTTCAGAAGAATCAAATGTAGTTCAGAAAGCATCAAATGTATTTCAGGAAGCATCAAATATATTTCGGAAATTACCAAATGTATTTCGGAAAGTATCAAATTTAATGTATATTTTAGGTATATAATTGCGTATAATTCACGCTAAATATTTACAAATACCGCTTTATGAAATACTTTTGAATATTCTAAAATACATTTGACGCTTTCTGAAATACATTTGATGCTTTCTAAAATACATTTGACTATTCTGAAGTACACTTGATGCTTTCTGAAATACATTTGGCTATTCTAAAGTACATTTGACGGTTTCTAATCTACATTTGACTATACTGAAATACATTTGACGGTTTCTAATCTACATTTGACTATACTGAAATACATTTGACGGTTTCCAATCTACATTTGACTATATTGAAATACATTTGACGCTTTCGGAACTGCATTTGACTGTACTGAAATACATTCGACGCTTTCTGAAATACATTTGGAAAAGGTGTAGATTACATCCCTAACAGAATCCAAAACCTGCTAAGTGGAAAAAATACGCACAAGTTGAAAATAATTACAATGTTAAAATTCTGTTATGTGAATAGCTATTTTAAATATCTGCTATCTGCTATATGCAATCGATCACATATAAAAACTGATTATTTACATTATCCATGACAATAGGGTTATGCGTTTTTTTTTAATTATCAAAGAACACCAAATTTTCACATAGCAGGTATTGTGGTGCCAACGACGATATGCAGTGTGTCCCCGGATGAAGTTGACAAGAGGAAAAAGATCTTTATTATTGATTTTACGACGAAAAATTAGTCTTTATAAAAAATTCAACTTGTCGAGAAAATAAATTTACCATATAAAAATTTTATATCAGATGTTGATAAATTAAGAAAACATGAAAATGCTCTAAGAGAGAAATACCATTATTTATTATTTTAGACAAAATGTTTATGAAACAAAGTTGTTTATAATCCAAAATAAAGCTTAAATACAAAATTTGAAATCTTAATTCTAGTTTTGGTTTTTTATTTTTTACAATAGAATTTATGAACATTCAAAATGTACAATAATTGTGGAAAAGGTTATTATTCTACATATCCTCCTCCAACCTGCATACATTTATCCAAATTAGAAATAAATTAAATAAATAGGTCGCAACTCTCAGGTGTTCATTTTGAATGTTCATAAATTCTATTGTAAAAATAAAAAACAAAAATTATAATTCAGATTTCAAATTTTGTATTTAGGCTTTATTTTGGATTATAAACAACTTTGTTTCATAAACATTTTGTCTAAAATAATAAATAATGGTACTTCTTTCTTAAATCATTTTTATGTTTTCTTAATTTGTCATCTTAATTTACATCTGGTCAAAAATTTTTATATGGTAAATTTATTTTCTCGACAAGCAGAATTTTTATAAGAACTAACTTTTCGTCGTAAAATCAAGAATAAAGATCTTTTTCCTCTTGTCAACTCCATCCGGGGACACACTGCATATCTAATCTTGCTTGCTTTGAATTTTGAAGCTTTCATCTGTTCTATTTATTATTTGTTTTGCCCTCTGCGCATAAAAATTCAATTTTTTCACGATATTTCTCTTTTAATTTGGAATTTCACCATTAAAATTCTATGGAGCAGATCTAGTTAGTCGTTTTTCTCATCTTCATAGATAAATGACAGCTAGTAGCTGCAGAGCTTGATGGTGGCCAAATATTAAAGTAGCCACAGACTGCTGGTTTTTGTGCTCTGCGAGCCGCTCGTCGAGCAAAGCCGATAATAAAAAGACATACAGTATTTTATAGTATAGATAGAAGTAGCGTCTATAGCCCATAGACTGCAGGTTTAAACTAGAGCACCCGAAGGGGCCTCTAATATTAGAAACTTAACTAAACTCCTGCGGATTGCGATAGAGAAATATATCGGTCAAAATGCCAAAAGAACAGCGTCTCTTGTTTAATAATAATTGATTGACGGATTTACGCCTTTAATCACCCCGTCTCCTCAGGCGTTGTAGCCACAGAGTCGTAAGGCGGACTATAATTGTGGCTATGAGTGCAATAACGGACTAACCCACAAAAATTCAAAAAACGTTTTATTGCAGAATCTTATTCGGAATATCGACTTTTATCAACTCCAAAGTGGACCAACCGACCTTTTTCTTCTCGCTCCTAGCTGGCAGCACTAACCTAGTTTTGGCATTTTATATTCGTTGGGAATACAGAGAAGCAAAGTGGACTAAGCGCAGTAATTGGTCCACTTTGCTGCTGTAGGTTAGCTGTCTGTGAGCATTGTTGCTGGGTCTAAAATTAGTTTGAGTGAACTAACCCACATTCAAAAGTCGAAAATAAGTCTCTAGTTAAAATTTTGTAAAAAAATTATTAGATATAGATTACCTTAAACCCACTTTAGTTGATTTAATTAGGAATGATCTAAAAGAAGGTAATTATGAATGAACTCATTTTCACCATTTTTTCAAACCTATTTTCCTACATTTATTAACATTGGGGTTAGTCCGATATTGCACTCATAGCCTCAATTATAAAGAAAATATATTTGTGTAGCGGCGGCATAAGTCAGTAGTAGGTTTTAAAGATAAACTAGTTACCCTTAAAAACAACAAAGAAAACGACAAAGTGGGCCAAGAAGAGTAGGTTTTGCAGATAAACTAGTTATCCTTAAAAAACAACAAAAAAGGGACAAAGTGGGCCAAGGAGTAGGTTTTGAAGATAAACTAGTTGCTCTTTAAAACAACAAAGAAAACCACAAAGTGGTCCGAGGAGTAGGTTTTGCTGATAAACTAGTTATCCTTAAAAACAACAAAGAAAACCACAAAGTGGGCCAAGGAGTAGGTTTTGAAGATAAACTACTTACCCTTAAAAATAACCAAGAAAGCCACAAAGGGGGCCAAGGAGTAGGTTTTGCAGATAAACTAGTTATCCTTAAAAATAACAAAGCAAAAGACAAAGTGGGCCAAGGAGTAGGTTTTGAAGATAAACTAGTTACCCATAAAAACAACAAAGAAAAAGACAAAGTGGGCCAAGGAGAAGGTTTTGAAGATAAACTAGTTATCATTAAAACAACAAAGAAACCCACAAAGTGGGCCAAGGAGTAGGTTTTGAAGATAAAACTAGTTACCCTTAAAAACAACAAAGAAAGCGACAAAGTGGACCGAGTAAGTTTTGCAAATAGTTATCCTTAAAAAACAACAAGGAAAACGACAAAGTGGCCGAAGAAGTAGGTTTTTAAAGTAGGTTTTTAAGATAAAGTAGTTACCCTGGAGATTGCTTTATTATTTATTCACTAATGAATTACGAAATCTTCTAAAATTTGTAACCCTTTATATCCTCAAACAAGACACGCAGTTTAGACAAGCTATTACACCACATAAGCGACTTGCATCATCAACTTTAAAATTCCTTACTACATGCAGAAGATTAAAAATTTTCGGAAATATTTTTACAGCTGTTATTTTGTCAATGTCAATTTGGTTCGAATAATATGTTCGTCGAACAAAGCAGCCCGCAAAGTCACAGTCTGTGGTTAAGTTTCATTATAGAACATAAATACTGTAGAAAGAAATACTAAATTTGTATGATCTAAGGGCACCTAGGTTATAGATTGCCCTTAAGCAGGTGAATTCATAAATATTATTCTGCAACTTTATATTCTGTTTTAAATAAATTTAATTGTTCTTATGTGTCTAGAGCTGACAGCAGATGGATTCTCAAAAGACATTTGTCGGAGCATGATAGCAATGATGGATGTTGATAGATCTGGTAAATTAGGATATGAAGAATTTAAAATTCTCTGGCTAAATCTTATAAACTGGAAGGTAAGACCTAACAGAAACAATTAATTTAAGATCATTCACAGATAAAAAAAAATATCTTTTAGAAATTGTCGAATATTAATAATTTAATTTTAAAAACCATTTTTATCACATATTCGAAATTTTTTCTTCAACTATAGACTAACTATAGGTAAGGTAAGGTGGGGTAAATGCAACTGGTTTTTTAAATAGTTGACTTTTGGACTTCCATAAAAAATATGAATGATTCAAATAAAATTTTGCAAAAAATACCATGGGGTGTTCAGTAATTTTGCCATTAGTTTATGAAGGAATTTTAGTAAAAGCTCAAACTACATTTTTACAACATTTAAAAAAAAATAATATCAACATATTACATTTACCCCAGCAAATGGGGCAGATGTAATAGCTGCCTGTATTTGCAAGAGGTACTCTATATGAGATTCGAAAACGGGGCAAATGTAAAAGGAACGGTTTTTACTACATATGGTTTTTATTTCAACTAAATTCCATTATAACTGAAGGAATTACAAACTTTTTAATGAATTATGATTAATGGTATCATTTTCAATAAAAAAAGAACTAAAGTAAAACACAAATGTAAATTGATATCCACTCATTTTAAGTTTTTAAGTCATTTTCATTGTATTTTGGGCCTTGGGATTTTTTGACATATGTTCTGACCATGACACCTAAAACAAAAAATTATTAACCATAAGTCTTAAACGAAAACAAATAATGGGGTAAATGTACCAGATCCTATTACATTTACCCACTACAAACATGTTACATTAACCCCAAAACCGATTTCTCTCGGGGCAAATGTACTACATAAAATAAATCGGTCGTTAATAATGTATTTATTATAATTTCTGATTTGAATCGATATATTGGCCCGATCTGACCGTGTAAACTCATATTTACCTGTTAATACTTTTCGTAATGTAAAATAGCCGGTACCGAAATTTGTAACACTAATTTGAAAACTCACTGCAAAATCAGGTGTTTATCTCGCAGCCATAAGCGTCTTACTGAAGTGACAAACATAGATATGCGCATTGCAGAATGAACGAGGACACTTGAACTACGAAATTAATACATGCGGCGCCATCTCACGCTCAAGGGCGTAAATTATAGGACCAAATAGCACATTTACCCCAATCTTGCATTTACCCCACCTTACCTTATTAATCTTTAGATAAGAAAACAATAATCACAAAGTGGCAAATTTATGGCCTCATAACTCATCATTGTGACTGTTGACGCTTTCTAAATTTGTTTGGGTGGTCAGTTACTAAATAATCTAATAGAAGCCGCCAGTGTTAATGAACAAAATTAATAAGTATAGAACTTCTTCGTTTAACAGTTCTGATCCATGCTTGGGCAGATACAGCTTTTTAAATGATTTAAAAGGTTCCATTCTGAACTTGTTTTTGTTTGTAATTTTTCTAGAATGCATGGACCTTGTACGATGTAGATAAATCCGGCAGCTTCACTGGATTCGAACTTCGTCAAGCACTGCATTCGGCAGGTTACCATCTGAACAGTAGAATTCTGAATGTACTGATGCATCGATATGGGAATAAAGATGCGGAAATACAATTTGATGATTTCATAATGTGTGCTATCAAGGTCAAGACTATGATCGGTAAGATTATTTTTTTTTGTTGCAATGCACACATTTTTATTTACGATTTCAGTTTATTATTTTAAATGTATTTTCTAAAACATAATGCTAAATTCATGCTATCTTGTTTCTAATGTAATTCTAATTAATTTGTGTCGAAAATAATATTTATTCTTAATTTTTATATTTTTTTATTTTTATAAAAATATAAACTTCATAATACAGAACTATCTACACCATTAATTAACACAAAACACAAGCAAAGCTAATAAATACCACTAAATAGTAATATTTTCAAAAAATATTAAAAATTAACTGAAAACAATCAAAAGCAGCTGAGCAACGCTGCACCGTTCGAAAATGAATGAATATGAAAAATTCTGTGTCAAGCGTAGTAAGTAAAAAGCCCGTACAAAAATATATTCTTACTATCTTAAATACTTTATTAACAGTGACAGGTTCGTAAAGTTAAATACTAGGTTGAAAAAGTGTGATAGGTAAATTTCAAATCTTGTAAGTCTGTTATATTGACTGTTCCACACTCATACCTAGCTGTTACCAGAACATATCATATTATATATTAAAATGTATAATTAACGACATGTAAAACTAAATATGAACAATAAAGATACTTTAGTGCCGTTTCACAAAGGGCCGATGATCAGTGCTGATGATCGGTCGCAACCGATCGTCGGCAACAATTTTTTTTTTAAACCGACCAGAAAATTTACACTTTCTGGACAATTTTTCGTCTAGAAAATAACGTTTTTCCGATCGCAAGACCGGGAAAGTGACATTAGAGTCCGGAAAAGATTTTTCCGGTCTCTAATGTCACTTTTCCGGTCTCTAATGTCACTATCACCCTGTTTTTTGTTTTTCCAATCGCTCTTTGATAATAAAAGATACGTTGATTTCGTTATTATGACAACAACATTTCGATGTATTGTTGAGTGACAGTTCGTTGATTTTTAATTTTGTTCTTTATGTCAATCTTGTTTCGCGTAGATTATAAAATATATCGAAGTGTCCGTCTTAAAAAAATATTGTACGTCACGCAACCGAAAATTAGTGTTTTCCAGGTCTCTCTAAGCTTCCAGGACTCGCCTATGGCTCGCCCTGGAAATGCTTGTCTCGACCTGAAAAACACTACTTTCCGGTCTTGTAACGTAAATTACTATATTATTCTTGTTGATACGCTCATATGTGAAAGACACGGTTTAAACAATGGGCCCGACCGATCATCACATCAGCACTGATCATCGGTCCTTTGTGAAACGGCACTAAAACACACATCACCTCTTGTGGATGTTATTTCTGTTCTAAATTAAAAATTTAAAATTTGGTCATTATTAATATTAATTATAGTATTATGGGATACAGTAAAACAAAGTTGAACTTGTAAATTTCCACTATATTAACTAGAAAAATTACATGTTTCGCTAACACTGTAGCTTCGTCACATGACAATGATTTAATAAAGGTGAAAATTAAAAATTGGGGTGCAATAAAATTAAATTATTGAAGATGTAAATAAAATAGTGAAAGGGTTACAATAGCGGGAAAATGCAACAAAGGGTTTAAAAATTAAATTAAATTAGGTACAATATGGTTAATTTATAACATCTTAAGTAGGTATATGGTCAACAGAATCAAATTAACAAAGGTCAATTATTTAAATCTAGTTGATCATTAAGTATCAGGTCCGTATTTTTAAGTTTATTTATTTCCATAGATTCTAACAAATTTAGTTTTAGGCCTTTGTTTTCTGTATGTAAGATTTTAAAGGAAGGATCGAAATTATGTTGATAATCAAGTAAATGTTTAGCATAATTTGAGTCTATTTTATTTTTCAGAAAACTGTTATAATGTTCCTGTATTCTTTTGTCAAAGTGTCTACCTGTTTGGCCAATGTATGTTTTAGGACAATCTTGGCATTTTAATTTATAGATTATAATAATATATAGAATTTACTTAAAGAGTTATTAGTTTTGTAACACACATTTATATCAAGTTTGTTAAGAAAATTACCAATTACTTTGCTAGGTTGTCCAAAGAAAGTGACAAGTTTAAATTGGTCAGAGTTTTTGCTTCTAGGAAAAACTAAGTCAATAGATTTTTTGCTCCTAAGCTTCTACTTTAATTTAATTTTTAAACCCTCTGTTGGATTTTCCCGCTATTGTAACCATTCAACTGTTTTATTTACATCTTCAATAATTTAATTTTATTGCACCCCAATTTTTAATGTTCACCTTTATTAAATCATTGTCATCTGACGAAGCTACAGTGTTACCGAAACATGTCATTTTTCTAGTTAATATAGTGGAAATTTACAAGTTCAACTTTGTTTTACTGTATCCCATAATACTATAATTATGGATTTCCACCTAGTATGGGCCGAATCAATTAATTTAATTATTATTAATGGCTACTATTTGTTCTCTTTAATTTGGGTTTTCACACTCCCTAAAAAATTATGGTTTCATAGAAAAATTTGGAAAGTCTAAAGAAAAATAGTTTTTTTTATCGCTAAAAATGGACAACCGGAAGGCCCAAAGATACTGGTCAAATTTTTAGTTTTCATTTTCAGCTATATTCTACATAATTTCACCAATAAGTAACAAACCCGTCTCTCACTTTGAGGGTCGGGCACCAATATGTCCCCTGGGCTAGGAGGTGTGTTTTTTTTTATCGCTAAAAATGGACAACCAGAAGGCTTAAAGATTGATACTGGGCAAATTTTTAGTTTTCATTTTAGAATAAAAATTTCTTAAAAAACCGACTCTTTAGCTTTGAGTGCATAAATAAATCTTTAGGGTTATGGTCCCTAAATTATACGCGACAGAAGAAACGAGCATGTGAAAAAAAAATTAAATAAAAAAAAAATTAAAAGTGAATATTGTGGCATAGGTATCGGGCAGGTGTGTACCTAACTGTCTTTTTAATTGGAATACACAAGGATTCAATCATAATGGGTACCCTGGGGCGGGTAGACTACGACGGCCGTTTCATCCTTGATAGAACTCTACGGTCTACGGGCAGCCATAACCTAAGCAATTCCGACAACAGCAGTACGATGTATTAAAAACCTTTAGCGGCCATAAATATACCGTAGCGCCATCCCAGCGGAATTAACTCCAATATAAAAGGCAGTCACACTGGTAATAATCGAGAGGTAGACAACTAAATAAACCACGAAGCGCATCACAATCCAGTATAAATAGGGAACGCTATTTGCGTTCTCACCGAAAACATCTGCCATATTGCAGGCCAGAAAACAGATCAACGCCGGCACCCACTAGAATGCGCGCAATCCGTTTAAGTTTTGAGCCATAAAAATGTTTAGAAGATAAGCGCCATCCCAGAGGAAAAGGATTATGGCTGCCCGTAGAGTCCTAACAAGGACGAAACGGCCGTCGTGGTCCACCCGCCCCAGGGTATCCATTGTGCTTGGATCTCTGTGTATTCCAATGTAAAAGACCGTTACACACTTCTTCGATATGCCACTTTTAATTATTTTCGCGGACACTATAATAATATCTTATAAAATTAAATGTTATTTTTCAGATTTGTTTAGAGCCAAGGATAAAAGCAGTTCTGATATCGCCACGTTTTCATTGGAGGAATGGTTACAGAACACCCTCTATACGTAAAATCGTCATTTTATTAAATTACAAGACGCACATTACTGCCTTTAAATAAATCCTGTTTTTTAAACAACATATAATACAAATTTTTACATTTTATTCGTATACTTGTATTAAAGTCTGTTATTGTGAGTCTGTTTGCGAATCTATAAATGTAATGTAGGAAATATACATGATTGTGATAAGAAATTTTTGAAAAATATGCATGTACCTATTTATTGTTAACATTTCATGTGAATTTTATAACCAAAGAGCAGTTTAACATAGGTCTATTTATGATATTTTATATTGCAAATAATAAAACCTAAAACTTACCTAAATTGTTTATTTTTGGACACCACGACACTCTTCTATTGTCAGAGTGTGTAATGTATATTTACTCTCGAAATTATCAATGCCTTTTTGGTCGAAAAGCTGTTGGTTTTGCAACACCTTGTAGAGTCATTCGGGGTAAGCGTACGCACTGGGTAAGTGTGCGCATTGTTGATTTTGGAGGGGAGACGAATGTATCGCGCGATTTGCTGCTGACGTTTTAGTATTGCCTCAGCAGCCCGGTGAGACAAAGATTGGCGGAATGGAAACATGTGACGTCAGAGTGTGACGTCACATGCCAGACAATTGTCAATAGAACCGCCCTACGTTTACCGTCCCCATCCTTGTCGTCTATCCTTCTCTAAGGTCCTCATCATTTATGAGTTAATATAACTCCTACGTCGTTATTTGTTTAAACTGTATGTGTTTACTAAGAAACGCGACCTTTCTTCGTTCGAGCTATACTTGTCTCTCTTTATATATAGCGAAGGTAACTTGATGCAGACAGAGACAGATCTATGCTACAAATTACCCGAGCCATTAAATTATTTGTAAACGTTCAGTGTCTTCTTGGACTCGGCCACAAATAATGGAATCGCCCAGCCCAACCTCGCCTTTATTAAATAAAATGATAATGGCCGACAAAGTTTATGAAAGAGTTTGTTTAACTTATTAACTTGATCTTTTCTATTAATATTGTTCATGAACACGAGCCTGTTTACATTTCATTCTGCTAAAGGTAAGTTTGCTAACTTTGATTAATTATTTCTATGATTATACAAATCAGAACCATAACATAAACTGAATATCTATTAACCAAAATGTGCCAACACTTGTTTGATTATTTTCTCCTAAATTTTGGTAAATCTATAAATATGCATATTTTAATTACTAAACCCTACGATACTAATTTAAATCTTGCTGATTCTTGCTTACTATGTATGTATATTATACGATCTATTTTTTTGATCTGTTTTAAACCTTTTGTAGATTCTCTGCCTACTAAACTCAAGTGGAAATAATTTTATTTTAACCCACTCGGAAGTGTTTTTTCCATGATCTGATCATTGGTTTTTTTACATTGTGGTATTTTTGTTTTAGATCAGCTGTTCGTTATGTGAAAGAATGAATTTTGGAGACAAGATTTTGTCTTCGCCTTAAGGTTAGCTATAAAAAGTTTTTACCCAGGCTTTCCGCTTTTCCAGGCTGACAATGGAAATATGTATTCTTATTCAAAATACCTACACATTGCTTAGAAAGCTTCAAGTAGAGAATGAATGAAAAACCAGTTAATGAGGAACTCGATCAGCAGATTACGAGAAATTATAAGACATACTCAAATGGTAATTATTGTGATTTTCATTTAATATTTTAATAAAATTATGTCATGTGCATTTTTGAGTTTAATTTTTTATTTTCTTCGAGGCTAGACCAACAACAATATAGAGTATTTTATTTTAAAGTGATATTTAGTCGAAAAGGTTATTCAGAATGCTGCTATTTGATTTTGACTACATATAAAATCAACTAACGGGATTTTGAATAGTTTTTTGGCTTAAATATTACTTTAAAATATTTCGCCAGAAAAAAATAACAAAACTATGGGCGTTTAAACGTCCCGCCTCGAGGTTCCAGCCAGACCCGATGGTGGCGCTCTTTTTGACAGTTTTGACATTTCCTTAATGACATTTTTGCTTCGACCAATTAACATGCTTGTTTGTCTTCTTCCTGGTGTAAGTATTCGTTGTGCCTCAGTGGCCATTCGTTGCAGACCCCTCGCTACGCACTTATAACTCATACAAGAGAAATATTTTAAAAAGACGAAAAAGTGTTAGTTTACTAATTATTATCTGCGTTGTGGAAAAGCGTTTTTTATCGTATAAGTATTTTGTTGACTTCTATGTCTTATATGTAGGTTATTTTTCACCATTAAACCAGTGGTCATAATATGTTATGTCATTACAAATATTAAACACATTTAAGATAACGGTTCTGGGGTCAAGTGTACGCGGGTAAGTGTGCGAGTGGGTACACAATCAATCAATATACTTTATTGTTCAAAGAAAATTACATTCTTATTAACAAAGTGTGGCCTTACATTAGCAATAAATAAAAATAAATATAAACATGTGAACAAATAAATTACAAAATACATACACTCAAACGTATAACCCGCATTTACTATTATGGTAAATATTATTTATTGTTTTATTTTTTAGAATGTTAAAATGTCTTGCAATTACACAAGAAAGAAGCTTGAGACAAAACCAGTTACTCAGGAACAAATAGCCGCTGCTAAAAGACTAATAGAACATTGCGTTTACTTGCCCCAATATTTCCGTACAGTTACCCGTATTAGGGGTTAACTGTGCGCATTTTTCACAAACGAATATCAGTTAAGTTTTTTTGAAAGCACACATAATGAGGTGAAGTTTGTATTTAAAAACTTAAAATATAACAATTAGGGTTCCCAAAACCAATTGTGTTATTTACATTTGCCCAGTTTTAAAATTTTTACAATTTGATAAGTATAAAAGTGCAAAAACTTAACCCGAATGACTCTATAAGTCAAAACAAATAAATGACAAACATTTTTTTTTCAATTTACGGTACGTTATGCCGTACGTTTCCACTGTCAGCGTAATGGGAGAATGTGGAGTACATACAGCGCTATGACAAAGAAACAGATGAACTTTTTATATAAAATACCGTCCACTTAATGAGGAATGCATTTAAAATTATTTAGAAAAAAGATATACAGGGTCCTGCACCTCACCTCCTGTCTTCTATAGTTTACTTATTAATTAAGTTAGGATTTTGATATTTTGCAGACCTTACCTGTATCTTGAGGTACATTTCAGGAAAATATTTTTTTTCATACAGAGTGTTCCAAAAAAGTGTGACGTCATAAGGATGTTTTTTTTTTAGATTACCCAGATTATACAGTTATTTAAAATTGTGTCTCTTATTTGGTCAGGAGAACTTGGTTTATCTGATCGTCAGTATGTGCTACTTCATTTAGCGTTACCCAGGGTGCACCACGAGGAGCCGAACTAGCTTTACACCCCATTATATTTAATAATTTGGCCACACAAGTTAGCATGAAAAAGTACAGCAGTACAGTTGACTTTACAACTTTACAAGTTTATTTAAAAAAAAAATTTTAGGCAGAATAAGAAATTAAAATTCTACTCTCATTAATATGTCTGTGCAGTCTCCTTCACAATCTTTAAAGATTTAATTTGATATTTTTACTTTTAATTAAAAATTTAAGAAAAACTTTGGGATATAACTTATTGTGTGGTTAGATAAGCTTTAATTGATAAAAGGACAACGAAAAATATTGATTACTTATAAGTGCTGTACTACGTAACTACTAAATACTCATAAAATGTGAGCTCACATGATGCAATTTAAACCATTGTTAGGTATATCATTTTATAAAACAAATATTAGGTAGTTACTTTAAAATTGCGTGCAAATTTTGCTACATTGTAAAAGAATTTTTTAATACTTACCTACCAAGTACTGCCTTGGAAAGAAGTAAATTACAAAACTTATTTTTTCCCTTTCTTTCCATGAATGAGATATTAATTGCTAGTTTATCTGCTAGGACTCATCCTAAACACCTTTTAATAAAACCATAAAGGTTGGTTCCACCCATTCTCGAAAAACATGAAACCTGCAAGTGAAAAAACATTTTTGTGTATCCATCACTTAAAGAAGCACCCCTTGTAGTTTGGCCATATACTTAAATAACACCTTGTATATTATAGAAAAATAAATTTACTTACCAGGAAAAGGTTTTTTAGGATTCTTTGCGGTCAATCAACATCAACAATAAAATAAAACTTATTCGAAACGATCAGTGTTGCCAGAACTTTTTTGTTTTGCGTACTAGATTAGGGTTTTTTTTTTATTTTTTTAATTTATTTATTTTACGTCGGCCTTTTTCCGCAACGAGGCCAATCACCGACGCCAGGGAATTTGTCACACACTATCTGGTAATTTTGCCGAATCCCTCTTTATCGAGGGTAGGGTTCTTTAACGTGCCAACATCCATGACACGGGGCCCACAGTTTAACGTCTCTTCCGAAAGACGGCGCACCTCTTAAACCAAATCCCAAATTTAACATCGACGTTGCTGGAAATGGAACCCGGGCCTACGATCTGTGAGGCCGCTGCGATGACCATAGACCACCACACCGATTAGATTAGGGTTGAAAAAGTACTAGAATTTCGTAAAAATTTACTAAATTTTAACATGCATGTGTTTAAATAAATTATAAAAAATAAAACGTTTTTTTGTTAATAAAATCCAAAAGAATAATCTAAACATATGCAAAGTGTTTTTTCTAAGTATATTACATTACCACAGGACGCTGTAGTACGTAGTACCTATTACTATACCTACCTAACACCTATATGCTTAATTAGCTCCTTTAAAAACAAACACAAAAATACCAACAAAAACAAAAATATTAATTATCATCTTCAGATGACATAATTTTTGAGGTAGAAGCTGAATTAGCATCTGAAGGTTTTGATACTTTTTTATTAGAAATCTAAAAATACGGTATCGTAAAATATATCAAAATTTTTAGGTGTACCTACATAATTACACACAACTCCAAAAGTCTCGGACCACCCTTTTTTTTGTTTCCCTAAAATCCCTGTTTCATTAGATATTGAAAATCTAGTGACCTTGATATTTTCCTAAGTTTACGTGTTTTGGCAATTTATCTTGGCCACAGAAAGCAATGGTAGGGGATAGTGGTCCACAGTGAGACATGTTCCACAGTAAGACAGTACAATTTCTGACGCACTGGAAACCCCGCTTTTTACGTCACGCCATGCGCAAGCTTGTTTTTACACGCCAGATCCACCAACGAGTTCTTGTTTCAGTTCAGTTTGTTTTTATCTGTAGAGCGGCGTTTATGCAAATTTTGACCGCAAAAGTAATTTTTCGAAAAGCTGTTTTGATTGGTGTTTATTTGACGTGCTTTTAATTAGAACTTTTAGTTTGGTGGTAAGTAAAGTTTAGGTATTTGTGTGTTCATTTACGTTGCGATATTATTTTTATTTTAGGTTCATTACAAAATATTACATGATTTTTAAATATTGTGCTTGTGGGGAACACTGAGACAACACTAGGTGGGGCACACTGAGACGTGTCTCACCGTGTTCCACCATGCGCAAGAAGGTTGGAGTACCTATCTTTTAAACTAGTTTTTTTAGAGAATGGCAAGAAATAGAAAAGGAAAAACTACCATAGGGTCCTTTTCAGAAAACCAGATGAAAAGTGCCGTAAAACTGGTTATGGATGAAGGATTTTCATTGAGAAAGGCAGCCGAACTAAAAGGAGTGTCACATCCGACCTTAGCAAGGTAAAGTGTGATTGGAAAGAGTCTGGAATTACATTGAAGATATTTACAGGATGGCCAATAAGACTGCCAACCGGATTTATCTAAAATGAGTTTTAGAGCCTCTATAACTACACTGAGAGAAAACTCTATTAGCCGTAGCTAGAAATCCATTCGCAGTAGCAAGAAATCTGCATTAAATAGGCGCCGAAAAAACAACTCTGTTGTCGCTACAAGGTTCTTTTTTTTGAAATGACTTTTTAACCTCAACATGGTCGTTTTTTAAATATTATTCTTTTGCTGTTAAAAGACAACTCTATTGCCATAAAAAATATATAATGCAGTGGTAAACAAAAATGATTTTGTGATTAATTGAGGTCGTGTAGTTAGAAAAGTATCTGTTTAGCTCCTTCGTCAAAATGGCTGTGGTTGGTGGATTAGTTTATAGTGGATGTTTTTGGCTATTGATTTGATAAAATTTTTATATTTTAATAATTCTATATAGGGTGATGTACTTTTAGTGCAATGTTATACAATAAGTGTTGTGGCGGAGTGTCTCCAAATTCAGGTAGGTAGGTACAATTATTTTACCAATAATTATATTTATTACTTATATTTTTTAATTCATTCCGATCATGGCCGCCATTAAGTTTCCGTTCTGCACTTATTAGGGCAGTGTTTTTGATAAAAATTATATGTTAAACTTTGTTTAATAACGAGGGGATCTGACTGATCGTAAAGTATCAAACTGCTAGGAACATGACCCTTTTTAGCCATTTTTTTAATTAATAGGTATCAGAAAACCTAACAAATGCGATTTTGCATTGCAAAATTTAGAACGGGGAAGAAATATCTCAAAAACTCAGATTGTTTTCCAATTCTATCCCCTAAATTTGTATTGTATTTCTGAAAAAATTAATTTCTCGCCTAACAAAATTTAAAGACTCACCTAAGTCAACGATTTTTTGTAGGTACCTACCTAAGTAGAGTAATGTGATAAACATGAGTTACTTATTAAGTAATAAATTTGGTAAAATAATTGTACCTACCTGAATTTGGGGACACACCGCCACAACACCTATTATATAACGTTCCACTAAAAGTACACCACCCTATATGAAATTATTAGAATATAAAAAATTTATCAAATCAATGGCCGTCAAACATCCACTATAAACTATAAACTATAATCCACCAACCACTAAACAAACTAACAACACTGCAAATGGCATTAAAATGAACCGAAACGATTTCACCTTGTTTTAAAAAAGCAACTGTTTAGTTCCTAAAAGGTATATTTTAGATAGGTATAAAAGATTGGTTAGTTTTTATTTTTATTTTTGTGGTAATAAGATAACCTTATAGGAATTAAAAAAATACTTTTTAAAAACACTTTATTGGATACATATTGTTATGGTTATATGATATTCTGTTACCATAAAAAAGCATTGAGCACACGTAACAATATTGTTGTCAAAAAAACGTCCTTGATTGCGACTAAACGAAATATTTTAGGGATAAATGGATTTTTTCTTGTGGTAATACACATATATTCAAAAAAATACTTGTATTGAGTGATTTTCCTCAGTGTAAGCTTTGGGAAAGCACACAAGACTTTTAATGAAAAAGCAGGCCCCAATTGAATGAATGAGGAACTAGATAGAATTGTTGTCATTAACGACTACGTCCTAGTAAAATTTTCGGGGAAGAAATAATCAACCAAATATTTCATTGGAAAAATTTTAAGCAATATCTCCCATGAATCTGAATATGATATAAGTTATTTGCAAAGAAAAAATAGATCAAACAAATTCGTCTATCCAAATGTTCCAGAAGTTGCTACTGTTTTGTTTGAAGACATCGTAATGATTTTGCCATTTCCAGCATTATTTGGTAAAACAAAAAGACAAAATCAATGTGTCCAATTTGAAGTTAATTTTGGTCAGCTAGATGTCCAATAAAGGGTTGTCTTCCTGTGGACCACGTTAAGTCTCACTTTAGACCACCATGGGGTACAGTGAGACTATTTGCAATGTCAATAATAAATATTTCTAGAATTTAAGTTTTTAAGTTTTTGTTTATTTTCTTTATGCTTTTTAAGAAAATAAAGGTTACTTTACATTATAAACCTGTTTTCTTTAGTAAATGTTTAACCGTTTTAAAAAAATCTCGTCTCATCTCAATGTGGACCACTCTCCCCTACTCTAACTCAAAGTCTGACGTCTATACTAACTCCATCCTGCATCCTGCGGCGAAGGGAATGGCACTGTTCTTTGTGTGGATATCTTAAAAACGGGAAACCCTCAGACCAAACCCAGGTTTCTTGAGGGGCAACCTATTATTTTATTTTTATGCTGTTCAGGGGAAACCCTGCACCTCGCCCTGCACTAACCGATACAGCAGCGGGCGAATTGAAAGTTTGAAAAATCGGCGTCCTATCCACCACCCCTGTTACATATCCCGTACTAAAATAATAAGAAAAATCTTAAAGAAGAAAAAGCTCGACTCGCACATTACCGATTATTTTGTAAAATAATAATTTGCTCCACAATATGTAAAAAATCTCCATAGGTATAAACACATTTATTTTTAAAATATAGTCCAACAAAACGCGTTACGTAATTGTATAACATACCTTTTTCTTATCGTCAAACAAAAAAGGTATACTTTTTGCCTCGATTTAAATATTTTGTTCGTCACTTTATTCTCAGTGGTTAAACCGTTCGGAGCTCTTCTGTAATTTTTGGAAAACTACCGCGGGGTGGTTCGTTGCGTCCAATTTTTTTTAAGCTCCCATTGGGATAAAGTGTCTTTCGGGTTCGGGAAACTTTTTGATTTCGCGCATCCTAATATAAAGTGTGCTCTGCTTCATTAAAAGGTAAGTCTTTGTGTACTTTTTTTTATTTATTGTTATTTTGTTTATGGGCGGTGGGGCCCTTTTACAATTAACCGTTGTTCCCTTTGAACGAGATAACCAGGAGCTAATTAACTGTCATTTTTGCATTTTAATTTTAGGAACAAATATTAATTCGGAATAGGGGCCTTATATTAACACAATTTTTTCCCTATCAATGGTTTGGTAACAGTGTCACATGTTAGTGCTTTTGACCTATTATATTAGGGCTTTGCCAATTTTTTACGTAAGTACGCGTGTGAATTACTTACGTAACATTTGTTTCCTCTGTCCGTTAAATATATTGAATTTGTTATTGAAACTCCTCCCGTCTATCGGGTCGCTCTTGAACTTGAACTTAAGAGAAAGTAACCCCTTCACCACAATGAAAATTGCCGAACGTTTTGCTGGTCAAACGAAAAGAACAAACAAAAATTGGTATTTAGAAAATAAATTCTGCTTTAAATACCCCATCCAGAAAAGTAAATGACGATCGAAAATATTCCCAAAATTTTTTTTTGAAATTTTTTTTATTTTTAGTAATTTTGTAATATCTTTAACAATTCTTTATTGATCAAAAGCAAAATGACTTTCCCGTGTGTAGAATGTTGTACCAAACAATTTTTGTTTAAGCCATTTTTCAATATCGGCCTTACTTTTTTCTCAAAAACGTTGGGCGCGTAAATCCACTTTACACGCTTAAATTCACTTTACGCGCCCAACGTTTTTGAGAAAAAGGTAAGCCCGATATTGAAAAATGGCTTTAAGAAAAATTGTTTGGTACAACATTCTACACCCGGGAAAGTCATTTTGCTTTTGATCAATAAAGAATTGTTAAAGATATTACAAAATTACTAAAAATAAAAAAAATTTTGGGAATATTTTCGATCGTCATTTACTTTTCTGGATGGGGTATTTAAAGTAGAATTCATTTTCTAAATACCAGTTTTTGTTTTTTCTTTTCGTTTGACCAGCAAAACGTTCGGCAATTTTCATTGTGGTGAAGGGGTTACTTCCTCTTAAGGCTGTAGCCTGTTTTCGTCAGTATGTGACGTATATTAAAGTTAAACTGTGCTACATACTTTGAGCTAAAATAACAATTTAATAAAAAATTGTTTTCATGTTCATGCAATATTTAAAAAAAAAATATTTTGAGGCGTGTTTTAATTTGTCTGCAAATTATAAAGTAAAAACTGCAGCCCATAAATTAGGAAGTGACTCAAGGTCATAGCCAGGGGGGGGGGGGGATCAAGGGGGATTGATCCCCCCGAAATAAAAAAAATATATTTATTTTAGACTTTTAATAAGTATTAATGAGACTGCAGTTATACAGTGTCCGCAAGAAAGTTCGCATCATATGGGATTTTTTTTTATTATTAGGTATAGGTGAAAATTAAAAAAGCAGTTAGTTTTTGCTTACCTAAAAACCAAAAATGACATATACTGGAGCAGCTGCACGACTTGCGTTACCTGTCAAATTTGACATTTTTAATAAAATAGGTTCAAAAATGCCATTATTTATCAAAACATCGAAAAACTTTATTTGAGAAAGTTGTTTATTTAGGTATTTTTAGTATCTGTACGAAATTTTGACAGTCTAATACAATTTTTATTTTTTGCCAGGTTCTTGAAAATTTTGATCAACCCTCGTAGATTAACTTTTATACATCGATGTAAAACCATTTGCTTTTACTTCATTTGTAATCTTAATGCAATTTTGTGTAAATTTTTGGTTTTCTATTATTTATTTTGCTTCAAAAACTGAAATTGTTATTGATCAGTATGTAATGTTTGATGCAAAGTTTATCTATTTACATCAGTTTTGCCAAAACCGACGTTTCTCATTTTTCTTAAGTTAGTAAACAGATGTACAAAAAGAAAATATTGGAAGCTTTCGTTGAAATTTTACTTAATTTAAATTAAATTAATTATATTAAGCTATATTTTTGTTGAATAAAATGTTTCGAGCGATTAATATTTATTCTTTTTAATCCAATAATAATTAAGTAAAATTTCAACGAAAGCTTCCTAATATTTTCTGTTTGTACATCTGTTTACTAACTTAAGAAAAATAAGAAACGTCGGTTTTGGCAAAACTGATGTAATTAGATAAACTTTGCATCAAACATTACAATACATACTAATCAATAACAATTTCAGTTTTTGAAGCAAAACAATAATAGGAAACAAAAATTTTACACAAAATTGCATTAAGATTACAAATGAAGTAAAGGCAAATGGTTTTACATCGATGTATAAAAGTTAATCTACGAGGGTTGATCAAAATTTTCAAGAACCCGGCAAAAAATAAAAACTGTATTAGACTGTCAAAGTTTCGTACAGAGACTAAAATGCCTAAATAAACAACTTTTTCGAATAAAGTTTTTCGATATTTTGTTAAATAAGGGCATTTTTAAACCTATTTTATTAAAAATGTCAAATTTGACAGGTAACGCAAGTCGTGCTGCTGCTTCAGTATACGTCATTTTTGGTTTTTAGGTGAGCAAAAACTAACTGCCTTTTTAATTTTTACCTTTACCTAATAATAAAAAAAATCCCGTTTGATGCGGACTTTCTTGCGGACACTGTATACAGTGCGCCCGTCTCACTTTGTTGTTACACAACATAATTGTTAATTTTATTTACGGGCTACAATGGCTGCAGATCGCCCTAATGGTCTGGCTTTCCTATATGCCCACCGTGATATAAACGTAGATGTAAACAAAATCATAAATATTTTCTCTTCTAAGAACAGGAAACTTTATTTTGTAATTTAGTACAAAGTAAGTAGGTACTTCAGATATTTTTTTTTGTTCTTATTGTTTATTTTTCGTTTTTATTTTTGTTTTATGTGTCACTCGACCCAATTTTCTTACGTTTCGTTTAGGTACGGCTAGCTAGATATTCTGTTATCTTAACATAGTATAAAACAAAGTCGCTGTCGTCCGTCTGTCCCTATATGTGCTTAAATCTTTAAAACTACGCAACGGATTTTGACGCGGTTTTTTTTAATAGATAGAGTGATTCAAGAGGAAGGTTTTTATGTATAATTAGCGACCCGCCCCGGCTTCGCACGGGTGCAATTTCAGAAAGTGGCATGCCGGGTACTAATATATCGGATTTGTTCGGGTTTGTATTTATACCAGCGGGTTGCAACGCATGCCGGGTACACGCTAGTTCTACTAATAAATGCAATACATTTAGTTCAGAAATTAAGTTCTCAGTAACATCCTCAACTTATAAATTTTGTGTCTGATAACAATTTATTCGTAGGAAGCTAAAACTGGTGGAGGTTCAAAAATTGGTATATAAGTTTCTTTAATAAAATAATAATAAACGTATTTCGGCATTTTTCCAAAATTCACTTAAGGGTTGAAAAAAGTAGTGTAGCCTATTTTGAAAGGGTTACTTACAAACTGTCTATAATTATAAGCTATATTTCTTAAAATTGGTTCTATGCTTATTACTCTGTTAAAATAAGCAAGTACG
Organism: Polydrusus pterygomalis; assembly: GCA_963969555.1. Classification (NCBI taxonomy): domain Eukaryota; kingdom Metazoa; phylum Arthropoda; class Insecta; order Coleoptera; family Curculionidae; genus Polydrusus; species Polydrusus pterygomalis. The sequence continues at coordinate 35,146,270 of OZ018380.1, read as the reverse complement.
TGCTTTGATGTTTTGCGAAATTTTGCCTCTAGGGGGTGGAAAAAGGGGTTATAAAAGTTTATCGAAAAAAAAAATTTTGACGGAGTTTTTTGAAACTCAGCATAAATAATATACAATTAATAAAATATGTATTTCTTATTCTTTTGAAAATCGGTCCCCAAAAGGGTGAAAAAGAAGCATAAAAGTTTCTATTGAAAAAATATTTTTTGTTATATTTTTTTGAAATTTAGCAGAAATACTCTACTAGAAACTATTTTTTTTTTTAAATCTGTCCCTAAAGGGCTAAAACAGGGGGGTGTAAATAAAGGAGTTTTCTTTACGTATTTCAATATTTTAATAAATTCTACCCCCAAGTTGTTTATAAACGCCATGTCTTTGTAAAGGTTCTGTGAGCTATTAATTAAGTAAACCTATACATTGAACCCATCTACCGGGATGAAAGGGAGGCGCAAGGCGGCGAAGTAAATGCCGAGAAGCGAAGTGACTTAAAACGGATTAGCGTTTGCTAAATGTTGATCACAGGAAACGTTCGGCCCATCTTGTTACAGATTTGTACCGGGTGAACAACTAAGAATGGTCGTCGGATATATCTCGGAAACTACTAAACGTAGAAACTTGGGATAAAAAAAATTATGATTAAAGCGGTCATGAGAAAATTCTGGAAATAATTTTTAAGTTTCGCATTTTGCCGCAAGAGGGCGTAATGGAAAAGTAAATTTTAAAATTTGACATAACTCCGAAAATTCCACATTAAGGTATATGTTTGATAACACCATTTTAAAGCTTGGATAATTATGCATCATTTTTGTCTTATGCTCATTGGCGTACCGACTTTAATAAGAGTGGGGGAAGTTGTTCAAAGTGTAAACATTTAAATCGCTGTAACTTCTAAACGACTTATCCGATTTCAGCAAACTAAAGACTGTTTGGAAGAGAAATATATGCACTTTCACCATTCGTATTTAGTTGTCCATAATAGTTCTTAACAAAATTGCTAGAGGGCGCAATTTGTAATAATAATAGTTTTTTTGATTTTATCCCGAAAATACAAATCATACGGTATAATTATGATAACATAATCAAAAAGAAGATGAAATTTTCTAGAAAAAATATTAAAACCGCAGCTCGATATCTTTGTTCGTTTCAGAGTTATTGCCAAAACATTAATTTTTAATACAAATTGCGCCCTCTAGCAATTTTATTTGAAACTATTGTGTACCATTGGACACGCTTAAATTGAGTGAAATCGGATAAGTCGTTTAGAAGTTACAGCGATTTTAATGTGTTCACTTTCACTTGATAAGAGTGGGAGAAGCTATTGAAAGTGTAAACATTAAAATTGCTGTAACTTCTAAACGACTTATCCGATTTTACTCAATTTAAGCTTGTTTGGAAGAGAAAGGTAAGTACCTTTAATTGTCTTATCCAATGGTACACATTAGTTTCAAATAAAATTGCTAGAGGGCGCAATTTGTATTAAAAATTAATGTTTTGGCAATAACTCTGAAACGAACAAAGATATCGAGCTGCGGTTTTAATATTTTTTCTAGAAAATTTCATCTTCTTTTCGATTATGGTATCATAATTTTACCGTATGATTTGAATTTTCAGGATAAAATCAAAAAAACTATTATTATTACAAATTGCGCCCTCTAGCAATTTTATTGAGAACTATTATGGACAACTAAATACGACTGGTGAAAGTGCATATATTTCTCTTCCAAACAGTCTTTAGTTTGCTGAAATCAGATAAGTCGTTTAGAAGTTACAGCGATTTAAATGTTTACACTTTGAACAGCTTCCCCCACTCTTATTAAAGTCGGTACGCCAATGAGCATAAGACAAAAGTGATGCATAATTATCCAAGCTTTAAAATGGTGTTGTCAAACATATACCTTAATGTGGAATTTTCGAAGTTATGTAAAATTTTAAAATTTACTTTTCAATTACGCCCTCTTGCGGCAAAATGCGGAACTTAAAAATTATTTCCAGAATTTTTTCATGACCGCTTTAATCATAATTTTTTTTATCCCAAGTTTCTACGTTTAGTAGTTTCCGAGATATACCCGACGACCATTCTTAGTTGTTCACCCGGTACGTCGTACACAATTATGACCGATAAATTGTTTACATATTGGTTCCTCTTGTTTTTATTTCTCTATGTGTGGGCGTTATTAACGATCTGTAATTAAATAGATATATTTTTAAAAAATGATACGAGTTTGGAAGAGAAAAATATTTTTCATTAGTTGGTACCTACACTGTGACCAGTAAAGTCCGCATCATATGGGATTTTTTTTATTAATAACTTTATTCGAAATTTGACTTTGGTCTCAAGTTCTGCTTCGATCGAGATGAAAATTAAACAAAAAAATAGTATAAAAAGGAAAGAAAAACACAAAGTCTTCCTTCACAAAATTTAATAGAATAAAATTCTTAGTTTAAGGGTCTCTACATGTTTCGAACGTAGAAACGTTCATCCTCAGGACACAGAAATTTTTTTATTTTATGCTGATGGTGAGAGAAAATTGAAAATTAGAACCTTAATGGAGCTTTTATGTACTTAAAAATTGAAAAAATTTTTTTAAATCATCTTCGACACCTTCTTAGAAAGGTTTTTCTTCTTCCCCATTTTATTTGGTTGGTTTACACCCCCTTTAATAACGTTTGCAAATACTCAGTATGGTTTAACCATTATCAATTTTCTTCATATAATGTTTCTTCTACACTTCAATTTTAAGTCCATAAAAGCTCCATTAAGGTTCTAATTTTCAATTTTCTCTTTTGCTAACACCATCAGCATAAAATAAAAAAATTTCTGTCTCCTGAGGATGAACGTTTCTACGTTCGAAACATGTAGAGACCATTTAAACTATAGTTTCTATTCTATTAAATTTTGTGGAGGAAGACTTTGTGTTTTTCTTTCCTTTTCATACTCTTAACTCCACTTTAAGTATGGACTATTTCTTAAAAAAAAAAGTCATGTGATTTGCATTAGGTATCTGACAAATTTTAATTTTTTCCAAAAAATAATCCAAAAGTGGGGTTATTTCTGAAAGTATCGAAAGAAGTTTAAGAAGTTTTTTTTTGAATGCGCAGTTTCTAGCCCACATGCAAAATTTTAGCTGCTTAAGATAATTTTAATTTATTACCCATATTTTGTAAATTGCACAACTTTTGCAAAATAAGACTCAACGCAACCTACATAAAACTTCTTAGTTTTGACAATGCTTTATTTCATATACATTTTCTTTAAAGTAGCGCCATATTAAATATGTGTTTTTCTACGAAATCAAAATTTTGCTATTAAAATTTGGTCGCATGTGATGCAAAGTTTATTTGTTTTGGACCCTGTATAAGGTAACTTCATAAAATAATTATTTTTGAAAACTTAGTTTGTGTCTGAAAAACCTTAATACTATGACAAAAAAGAACACAGTGTTATCAGTAAAGTGTTCATTAAGTAGAAAATAAATTTTAGTGGTGGGTAAAAAATCTTATCTTATGTAGCTGAAATTTTGCATATGGACTAGAAACTGCATTAAAAAAAAAACTTTTTCTAGTAACATTTTTCGATATAACCCTATTTTTGAATTATTTTTTGGAAAAAATTAAAATTTGACAGATAATGCGAATCACGTGACTACTATTTTTTTGCTTAATTTTTATCTCGATCGAAGCAGAACTTGATGCCTAAGTTAAATTTCGAATAAAGCTATTAATAAAAAAAATCCCATATGATGCGGACTTTTTTACTGGTCACACTGTATAAAAGAAAAAGTCATTCTTTATAAAAACGTCTGCTTGTTCTGAAACTACAATTTCGAACAACACATTTGCTATTACTATACAGGGTTCGTCAGAAACGACGTTTTTTACTTTTTACTATTTTTTTTCAATTCCTTGATTTATTAAATGAATTTTGCTAGGGTTGAAACTAAAATTCCAACTATTAGATTTGCAATTACTATACAGGGTTCGTCACAAACAAAACATTTTTAGTTTTTTGAATTTTGTTTAAAATAGATTTACGTAAAAACAAACAACTATTGTGCTTTTTTCCTGCGAATATGGTTTTGTATCTGGCCGAGTAGCGATTTTGTTGTAAGAAAACCATTTTTTATTTGCCCAATTTTTAAAGTATTTTTATTATTACATATCATATTTCTTCAATTTATTTAATCATAAATTATAAAACTTTTATTCAAACGTGGTACCACCGAGTTAGCGCATAATTCAACTCGACATCTGAATTCCCGATACCACTTCCTAACTTGCTGTATTGGAATATTTGCTCTAACTACTCTTATTTTTTCTTTCAATACATCTAAGTTATTATTGAAATTGGTTTTATACACATGTGACTTCAGATATCCCCAAAAGTGTAAGATCGGGACTCCTTTGTGCCAACTGATTTGGACCATAGGTACAGTTGTATTTATTGAAAATGGGTACAAGTCTTACGACCGTTATTTGCCATATTTGCGTAAATTCGGCTTTTATGCTCGATTTATTGTTTTTGAGGTTATAGTAGTGACATGGCAAGCAAAGCATTGGCGTAGATAATAAAACGTCTAATAAAATGTAAAACATATTTCTGGAATATCACAAATTTTTATATTCAACGCACCTATATAACAACAGCAACAATAACAACAATATAAACATCGAATGGAAAAACAATATCAATATTAATATACAGTATGTCTCCGTAAGTTTGCATCATATGGAAAACTTTTTTATTATTCATTTTACGAAAAAAAGTTATTCTTCATAAAAAGCTCTGCATGGTCTAAAACCTAAAATGCAACTATCAAATATCGAAATTTTCCAGTCATATACGAGGTTTGTCAAAAAATGTGAATTTTTTCCAAGAATGTGAATTTTTCCCAAGAGTAAAGTACCTTTATCTTTGATATTATCAAAAATTGTTATTAAAAAAAGTTGATCAGAACTAAAAACTACGTCTAAATATGTAATTATACTTATTTATGTTGAAAAATTATTTTATTAATTTATTTTTAATTATTTAATTTTTTCATTATTTAATTAATTAAATGCGTGTTATTGCATATTTAGACGTGGTTTTTACTTCTTATCAACTTTTTTTAATAACAATTTTTGATAATGTCAAAAATAAAGGTACTTTACTCTTGGGAAAAATTCACATTCTTGGAAAAAATTCACATTTTTTGACAAACCTCGTATATGACTGGAAAATTTCGATACTTGATAGTTGCATTTTAGGTTTTAGACCATGCAGAGCTTTTTATGAAGAATAACTTTTTTTCGTAAAATGAATAATAAAAAAGTTTTTCATATGATGCAAACTTACGGAGACATACTGTATATTATCAAATACAATATTGCCTATGTTGATCTGTGAGCATCATTATTTTCGCAGCTACGCGGTTTTTTTAACTCTGATTCTTTTACTCTTCTGCTGGCTGTAGGTTAAGGTGGCAGTATCAACATGCTTGCCAACCTATAACCTATTTCGCGTAGATTTATTTATGTTTTCTAGCTTTTATACAAAATTTAAAGAAAATCAGTATCGACTTGATATTCTATAGGTAATAATTGATATATTTAATAAATATCAAGGAATTTCATAACTTATTTTAGGAGAATTGTATAGCGAAAAATATCGGGTAAGATTTTTTTTAACATTATTATGTCATTGTCACTCATTGTTCATTCACTATACAATTCTCCCAAAATCAGCAATGAAATAAATTGATATTTTTGTAATATATCAGATATTACCTAAGTAATGTGCCGACGATACTGATTTTATTTAAATGTTAGTTTAAAAAATAATAAACTTGAAAAAACAAAGCGAAATAGGTTATAGGTTGGCAATAAATTGAACGACGTTGAGAATTCAACCTTAAGATCCAGGAAATCCGACATCAATGACAGCGTCTCTTGCAGTTCCGAAAGGATTTGCCCTTAGATATTCCAGAAATGCGTCATCTTGTTCAGGATTGGAAATGCGGACCGGACCAGTTTTCCGTAACAATTTTCTAGTGCCCGTATTGACCACCCATCTTCAATTCGGGCTATTATTTGAGCTTTTTCAAGTTCTGTCAAATGACGAGGCATTTTAAAAATTTTGGCATTGACAGTCTTTCACTTTTTAAAAAGTCAAAATTAATCAAGTCCGATTTAAAATATAACAAATTTAGTGTATGAATAAAACTGTACATTCCAATCCACTTGTTTCCAAAGTAATAATTTAGCCAATCATCAAAAGGAATTGAAAATTAGAATTAAAAAAAAATCCAAAAAACAAAAACTGTTGTTTTTGACGAACCCTGTATCGTAATCGCAAATCTGATATTCGAAATTGTAGTTTCAGCACAAGCAGACGTTTTTATAAAGAATGACTTTTTCTTCAATACCTACTAATAATAAAGTTTTTCCTTTTCCAAACTCTATCTGTGGACACGCTGTATATTTGTGGTATTATTGTCATGAACAAAACTATGAGATAAAATGACTTTTCATTAAAAGAGAAATAAATAATTTAAGAAAGCACAAAAAAAAATGTATTTTAAAAAATAATGTTGGTACCTATTAAAGGTTCTATTGAAGGTACCCGCGCTGCTCTGTTTCGAGAGGGAAATTATAACAATTAAATTGCGCCAGCAAAGTCGCGCTATAGTAATATCTAAAGCGCCTATTTATACTTATTTTTCCTCTAGTCAAATTCTAACCATGCACACCGACGGGCCATGATACAGTGAAAGGCATCTAGGGATGGATCTTTTAAAATAAAGAACTTTGTTTTCAGTTTTACTTTATTAATCTAAAATTATCTTTTTACAGACGAAAATCTAAATTCCCGCGTCGTGGTCGACCGGGTGGACGCCACTTGCACGTAGGATACGTCCTCCGGTATGTTTTCGAGGATTGTGGGAACCCATTCCAAGAACAACAACCAATGGAGCTTTCGGACCTGAGTTTTCCACCCCAGGCCTTTCGCCGGTGGCGTGGGTCGCACATCGGGGGGGGAAACCGGTGCTTGTGGGGGAAATCTGGCGTGGATACAAAATTTTATTATCCAGAAACTTTTCTCGGCGGCCTTATGTTTCTGGACAACAGCAGAGCACTTGAAGAAAGAAGAAAGTACGGCCAGCACCTAAAAATAAATAAGGTAAGTTTTTTTAAATGTTCGATACTTACCTATTTATAAAATTTAAGTACGAAATGTTTTATAACTGGCTCTTTAGCAGGAAAATTAAAAAATTAACATAAACACGTGTTAATCTTTTTTTTAAATTTTATTAAGTACTCAAAATGATTTCTATTTTGTTCTAAACAGAAATAAAGTCGATTTTCAAATTCCCCTTGAACTTTCCGAAAAATGTCTCTTGGAATACTTTGACAAGTAACGATAGTATCAATTATCCTCTGACACAATTTTTCCAGAAAAGCAGACTGGGTTTTGTAAACTCGTGATTTAATGTAACCCAATAGGAAAAGTCCACGGGGGTAAGATCAGGTGATCTAAGCGGCCACGCAATTGTACCTCTTCTGCCAATCCACTGATTTGGATAATTTTGGTCAAACCACTCTCTCGCCACAGCAGGATAGTAAAGGAAGTTCTTCGTTCAAATTTATATTGCCTTATTAGTCTTTTTGGTTTTCAAGTTCCTGCTTGGTTGGGCATTTCAGGCTAAACTTGACCGGTTAAATTTCCTTTAATAAAAAAGGCCCTAAGATATTGTCTCCCAGTACCTATTCCCAAATTGAAGAATATTGAGTGTGCCTCTCTGTAAAAAAATCTGGATTCAGGTCACTCCAGTAGCGAGGGTGAAATTTATGCATTTTCAGTACATACTTATTTTCTAACAGAATCTCTGGATACTCCGATAACTGTTAGGTAGGTAAATGACGCAATGACTAATAGAAACTTGCCCAATAACTTTAATATGCACATCTTCATACAAAACTCTAGGTTGTTGTCTATTTTTATTTCTAACAGATCCAGTTTCTTGAAATTTTGAAACGAAATCATTATGTAGACGTGCCTTGAATGCCTTGAGATTTAGCACTTCAATATCGTTATGTATATTATTGACTTATTTTTTTTTAAATTTCAGATAATAAGTGATCCACTAAACAAAAGTGTGTGCGCGTGTGCTAATTCTTCTCTTCAGAGGAATAATGTACCTAAACATTGTCGTTGTTTAGAGGCGCGATAAAAATGGCCTTTAAAGATCCACGGATGTGGGGAATGGCCTGGACAGGGTGGCCTGTCCTGGGTGCATTGGCACCCATTTTCTCGTATCCTCTGATGAGTTAATTATGAACAATATCTGTATGGAGACGACAAAATGAAGGAGAGCCATCGGGCAAATGGATATGGAACAGGAGGTAAATACAGTCGGCTTCCACTTAACTAGGCGCACGTGACCTCCTGAATCAAATCAGTTGAATCAGAGGTTCAAAAATGTTTCAAAATATAAAAACCAATATGGCGGCATATCGGCAGCTGATTTTCCATAAAATTGAATATTAATAGGTTAACAATTAATTTGAAACTATCGGTCATAATAAAAATGACATAATAACAGTGACGGGTCTCGTTCCAAAATTAATTTCTCAGGGGTGCGTTCGTGTTGTTGCACACGGTTGACAAAATAGTTTTATATTTCAAAAATTTAATAACTAAATGGATGGAAAATTAGATAAACAATACACCTACAGTAAAACCTCTAACTAGCGACCAGCCTTGGGAATCAAATGTTGGTCCGTAAATAGGGGTGATTGTTTTATAAATAAAAATTAGAACATCAGAATTTGTCTGCATTTTACATTGTATATAATTTTGAATATTTTTGTGTACATTTATTTTAACTAAACTGATGTATAGACATTATTGCGAATGGGTACAAATAACTTATTGGTGCCAATACATACAATATCTATGTTTAGACTTTTATAGACAAGTCACAAGATGATTTAGACCCACTTCCATTCGAAAATACCCAAGTTTCATCTAAAAAAGCTGCTTTTCTAAACTTTGATTCATAATTTTCAACATATTTTTTCAAAAACTTTATTCATTCGCTTGCAATTCTTGGTAGTTCGCACAAATATCTTCTGTTGCAGTCCTTTCTATAACGAAATCATAAGCTTTTAATGAGCGCTGACAATGACCTGAGACCTATTTCCAAAACACCTCGTTCCTTCAAAGCATCTTTCAGAGCTGAAAGCGTTATATCGACTCCTGATGAATATAAGTCGTATATAACATTCCTTACATCAATTTTTTTACCTTCCTGTAAAGTTTCAATCTTCGCTTTTCTTGATCGTCGTTGCGTTTTCTTCATTGGTATATTTCTACTCTTTCATGAAGAATCCTCTGTATTGATCTTATTGAACTTAGTTGTAGTGCTTCCGATACTTTCTCTTTAATAGACTTGGGATTTAATAACTCGCCGGTTTCAGTACCCTTTTCTTCTTCATTTTTAAAATAATCTATTAAATTGAGAACCATTTCTTTTGCCTGGGTATGCAGAAAACCTGCAAACCGATTTGTACTCGACATTTTATGTCACAATATTTTTAATGACACATTTGTCAAAACTAGGGAGCTTATTCACGACATCTTATAACATATATAAAACAAAGTCGCTGTCGCTGTCTGTGTGCTTTAATCTTTAAAACTACGCAACGGATTTTGAAGAGGTTTTTTTTAATAGATAGAGTGATTCAAGAGAAAGGTTTTGGTGTATAACTAGTGACCCGCCCCGGCTTCGCACGGGTGCAATTTCAGAAAGTGGCATGCCGGGTACTAATATATCGGATTTGTTCGGGTTTGAATTTATACCAGCGGGTTGCAATGCATGCCGGCTAGTTTTATATATAATACGGTACTGTTCTTCGAACCATTTTGATAATTACTGAAATTTAGATGCGCTTTTCTCTCAGATTCATAAATAACCAATGGATTTATCGCGTTTATATTACGGATATTTTTATAATGCCGTTTTAACCTTGGTTTAAGCAAGACAACACTATACAGTGTGTGTATAAAGTCTGGAAACGGCTTAATAACATCACAATTTACTGGCCGATTTAAACCAAATTTGGTACAGTTGTGTAAGAGGATCTAACGCACCGAATGACGATATTGGCGTTGTTGCCAGCTTTTTAGTTTGTCTGGAATTCGAACGAATTTTATATTTTTAAATATAACACCCAGTATATTTTTACATTTTTAAATTCCACATAAAATTATAATTATTTTTTATTAAATGCATTATTAGTCTATATTTCATAGTTTCCGAGATATTGACTCTCGAAACGTGACATTTTTGAACTTTGACAGCTTATAACTTTCTAACAGTACGTCTTAGAGCAAAACGGCTTACATGTCCCTATCTTTAATTTTTATTATCTTCCCAAAAAAATCAACTTCCAGTTAAACCGGAAAAACTATATTTCCTGCTTTCGAGTTACATCCGGTTTAACAGGAAGTTGATTTTTTTGGGAAGATAATAAAAATTGAAGATAGGTACATGTAAGCCGTTTTGCTCTAAGACGTACTGTTAGAAAGTTATAAGCTGTCAAAGTTCAAAAATGTCACTTTTCGAGAGTCAATATCTCGGAAACTATGAAGTATAGACTAATAATGCATTTAATAAAAAATAATTATAATTTTATGTGGAATTTAAAAATGTAAAAATATACTGGGTGTTATATTTAAAAATATAAAATTCGTTCGAATTCCAGACAAACTAAAAAGCTGGCAACAACGCCAATATCGTCATTCGGTGCGTTAGATCCTCTTACACAACTGTACCAAATTTGGTTTAAATCGGCCAGTAAATTGTGATGTTATTAAGCCGTTTCCAGACTTTATACACACACTGTATATCATAATAAATAATAAAATCTTTTTGACTACTATAGCTGTTCAAAAACTATATTTTTCAAAGACCCTAAAAAAATTATGGAAATGTCTAAACTTTTCTAAGGGCCCAGTTATGAACATTGAGAATCTACCCTAAATATCTTGACTTAACATTTCATACTTTTTAGAACATTTTTAAAGGCTCTCCTTGTGTGTATGAAATTAAATAAAACTAAAATAAATAATTATTTACTGTTCTGGCAATAAAAACTTGTTGTTTGGCGAAATTATGAGCTCTGAAAATCAGAAACTGTTTAATAGGTGTCCCAGACATGTGTATAAGACAACAATTAAGTTATTGATATTGTAAAACTAAACAATTTTTCTTTTGTTTCAGATTCTGCATCAGTAATAATTAAAAAGTGTAAAAACCGCGTCGCGATTTTTTCAAGGTGGCATAAGTTACAGAAACCAGCAATTTAAACAATCCTACCTTTCTTAGTCTAACGTACAGGAAATGTTGGATTGAACGGGTTTTTATTTTTAATTTTTAACATAGTTAACGAAGAAGGTAATATTCAATAGGATCTCTCCAGTTTAACCATTTTTGTACTAATTATTTGACTTCCATTATCTATTAATATTCATTATATATTATGTTATGTAGAAAAGGATTACCTTACTTAGACTCTGGCTATATCTTCAACTAGGCATCGGTTGAATACGACCTCCATTTTATTGGTTCCATATTGTTTGATTATCTTTTTATCTCTACATATTACAGAGATTCTATTATCATGATTTACTATATTGTGCCACTCTTAAGTATCAGCATTTATTTATGCACGTTCAATTGCATCTATATTCTCAGTCTTTCTGCACATAGTCCAAGTGCACATTCATACAAGGAATTCTAGTAAATACATCACATTGCCTTCTTTCTGGAAGTACTTTCTAACATTCCAATCTTCTAAAATCGCTTTCATATTATTCTTATATTATATGTATATTATGTATGAAAATTTTTATGCATTTACGTTTAAATGTTTCTGCCCTCAATTTTTTTTTACATCAAATAGTCCAAGTGCACATAAATACAAGGAATTCATGGCAACACTCATACGCCTCCTTGCAAAAAGCAATTTCTAACATTTAGATCTTCTAAAATCGCTTTTATCTAATTCTTATACATGTATCAACATTTTATTCCTCAATCTTTCTTCACTGCACATAGTTCAAGCGCACATTGATATAAGGAATTCAAGGCAATACTTCAGTTCCTATTTAGGAAGGACTTTTATATTCTATACTGTCTATACTACTTTAGCTGTCTTTTTTGGACAAGCTTGCTTTGCCTGTCCGCCACTACCTAAATCACGCTTTTACATGAATGTTTATGTATCTTCAGATTGTTCATTGCCTTATCATGCTTCTTCTTCTCTTTTTAATTTAAATTAAATCTAAAAGTTACGATCACACGACCACAAGTCTTGTCAGAGTTAGGGCTGGTTTTTGAATCTGTTTAATTGTCGCTTTGAGGACAAGTTGCTGCAAAAGACCATTTGTTTTTTGGATCTGTTCGAGGGGCTTCAATTAGGTGCTGCCATGAAAAGCTAAAACAAAATTTTAAAGTTCGGGACAAAAGCTGGATTAGAGCAATCTGCCGAAGGATTTAAGGTGAGATATTTAAAAGTTGTAACACAAAAGGGGTAAACTAATGATTTTATTATAATTTACCAGTTTTTTTTTTAATTTTTGGGGTGCAAAAACATGGACATTGTAAATTTAATAATGTTCCTGTAATGCTGTCGCAAGCGGCTGGAACCATCCAGTGAATAACTTCTAAAAGTACTCGAAAAAATATAACAAGAACTAAAATTGATTGACAATATGATTTACAAGTACATCAATATCTAATACATTTTCTCTTTTGTTTCAGGTCAGTAAGCATGGGTTGTAGCATCGTTGGTTTCCGATTGTAAGTAAACATTCCCTTCGCGAGTGCGCGATTTTTTTCGGGTGTGTTTATACCTTTTTAAAGAAAGTTTATCCTCTTACAAATGACTTTAACGTAATTCAATTCTTTCATTTTTAAAAGGTAAGGTAGTTATCTTTCCTTTTCTGTTATCGCAGGTGAAAGAGATGAAGTCGCATTGGTTTTTCTTAAATTATAACTTCGCTTTACTGGAAGTACAACTACAAAAGCATAAATATTTCTGAGACTAAGTTACTCTTGGTTTCAAAGTTAAACATCTGTATTGACTAAAAAGTTTCCAGTTTAAGACTATAATATATCTATATAGTTTTAGAATGGTATTTAATATTAGTACGATCCGATATATAACTACTTGCAGACTGCTTTAGTGAATTTGGGGCAAAAGTTTTACAGCTTTGTTTACTAAAGTCTTTCAAAGGTTAGTTGCTTTCCTTTTATTTTTTAATGATTAAAGTATATTGAGAAATAACGGAACTGCTTTCAAGACGTTGTTAATTGTAAGAAGAAAAACGAGTGTGTTAATAATGCCACGGAGAAGGTTTATCTGAAAAATGAAGAATGAGATTAGAGGCCTGCGGTAAGCTCTTAATTGCAATGCAAACAAAAAGAAATAAGGTATGTCAAATAATAGTTATATTATTTCTTTAGTTTCCTAAAATGATATAATTTAAAACTAGTTGCAAACTAATAATTTTATTCCTTTTAGGGTTCTTTTGCACTTTCTGTTTGCCGAAAAATAAAAAATAAAGAAATACGTACTTGGGTTGAAGAAAAAGGCAAAAAATATGAAAACGATGTTGAAATAAATAATGCAAAAGTTGCATATTTTAAGGTAATAGTTTTTTTTAGCATAAAAGTTGTATCAAACATTTAAAATCGTGAACCTCTAAATGTTGATAAAACCACCTTTTTTGCGTTGTTGAACGTTGCTTATTTAAACGTTATGTTTTTTTGGTATAACGGTTTTATCCAACATTTCACTGAGAATGTTGATGCATAAAACCGTTTTTTAGGTTTTGATGGCCGTAAGATTTTTATAAGTAGGTACATATTTTTTTTAATATAAATGGTTTCATCCAACATTTAATTGTGAGATTAGATGTTAATGCATAAAACCACTTTCTTTTAGGTTGTTAGTTGCATATTTTAACCTAATGATTTTTAATATAACGGTCAGGGCCGTTTCTGAGTGGTGTGCTGGGAGTGCCCCCGCACAAGGGCAGCCAAAGTTATAGGGCGGCGAAAGCCGCCTGCAGTTTCACAGAAAAAAATGTTAGACGTAAAAAAAAATTCTAGGAGATTTCATAAATATGAAGGGTCAAATAAGAATGGTAAATTCAGTTTTCAAAAAAAAATTATGCAGTAGCTGTCAAGAATGAGGCAGCCGCCCTTTGTGTTAATTAGAGATTTCTTTTTAGATAGATAAGTATCGGAAAAATAAAAAGAATTCTTAACGGAGGTGGCCGCCCTGCAACCCACGTCAATTACATTTTGTCTTAGGTTTACTCAAAAAATTAAAACTAATTGATATTATTTGAATAATTATGTAGGTATAGTTGAATTCACATAAACTTTTAATGCCGTGACATTTCAGTTATGTCATACTTGTCAAATACTGCAGCAACTCATAAAATATAAATTTCTAATGGCTAAATTTAATTAGTATAATTGTACTGCACACAAGGTATGTCGATCTTGTATTATTTCATACGATTAAAAAGAGATAGAAATAAAAAGAGTTGGCCGAACAATTCCAGAAAAGAAAAAGAAAAAACACTGAACAATCTCAGCTGTATAAGAAATTTAGTAAGTTGGTGCAATCTAAAGTAACTAGACAATGACAAGTCTTGACATTTGGCATTAAAACTTTATGTGAATTTAACTATAGGTCTTATTAATTTGGTAGTAGGGTAGGTGGGGGCACAAATACTCACAGGGCAAAAGAACGCACCCTATTTAAATTTGACGCCGATGTCCGGTTTCAAATGCTGTTACAAATAACTTTTCCGACGTCGAAAAAAAGTACCTAGACATTTTGATTACGAATTAAAAGATGACCCCATCGTCGAGGCCAAACAGAGTTTTAATGTGAATTTTTATTTTTCGATTTTGGATATTTTTTTTTTTTTTGCCAGGGAGGAAACCCTTTATGGGCACCGGTTACTTGTTCTTTGGATATTGCGATAGAATCAATTAAGGAGAGATTCGTTTCACTTAATAAGTGTAATGAAACTTTTGTGTTTTTGTCGAACTTCTATGAAGCTAATGCCATAAATGATGAGAATTGTTAAAATCCTGCAAAGATCTCGATATAGCGCTTCAATAGCAAGGAAGTCCCACAAACAAAGATATTGATCGCTCAGAGCTCGACCAGGAAATTTTGTCGTTCCGAGAAATTTTTCCAATAAAACGTACAAAATAATAATTGTAGATACGCTAAAATTCATAGCTGAAAAAGATTTAATCTTATCATTTCCAAATCTTTGTGTTGCGCTGAGAATTTTTATTACTCTGCCGGTTACTGTTGCATCTATCGAACGTAGTTTTTCAAAGTTAAAATTAATTAAAAATTACTTGCGGTCAATTATGTCCCAAGAAAGGATTAGTGGCTTGGCCCTTATCGCCATTGAAAGCCAAATTGCTGAGCCCCTCTGTAGGTAAGTATGAATAAAAGAAAAATATTAAAAATAGGCACCTATTAAAGATTTATTTTTCTGACAATTGCTTTGCGCCATAATTTCAGGTAGGTAATTGTAAAATAGTAACTGATTTGTTTTTTAAAGGGCAGCCAGTTCATATGTCGCACAAGGGCGGCCAACAGGCCAGAAACGGCCCTGATAACGGTTATATCCAACATTTCACTAGATACTAAATGTTGATGCGCAAAACCATTTTTCTTTTTCAGCTTTTAATAATCAAATGTTTCTTTTCAGATCTTAAGAATATACTATAAGTGATCAGAGTTGTAAGATCCTTGTATATTCTTGGCAGCTGGTTACGTTTCAGGTAACCATATGTACACAACGAGTAAGCAGCTGTCTGTTGTTGACCGCGTGTTCCGAACAGTGTCCATACAACACTGATGATGGCAAAGGAAGGCCGAAACAGTTGCTGAGGCTTTGAAGGATGTAAATAGAGGGTATGTTTGTTTTATTTATTGTTTGTCGTTTATTTTTAGAGTACTTTTTTTTATAAAATGCATTCGACGTGTGTCCACGGATAGAAAAAAGGAAAAACTTTTTTATTATTATATATAGGTATAGAAGAGAAAGTCATTCTTTATAAAATCGTCTGCTTGTGCTGAAACTAGAATTTCGAATATCAGATTTGCGTTTACTACACAGGGTTCGTCGAAAACAACATTTTTGGTTTTTTGGATTTTGTTAAAAATAAATTTACGTAAAAACAAACAACTTTCTTACTTCGAATATGGGTTTATATCTGGCCAAGTAACGATTTTGTTGTAAGAAAACCATTTTTTATTTGTCTACTTTTAAAGCATTTTAATTATTAAGTACATGCCATATTTCTTCAATTTTATTCATTCAATCATAAATTATGAAACTTTTATTTAAACGTGGTACCTACCATCGAGTTAGCGCATAGTTCAACTCGACATCTGAATTCCCGATAACAGTTCCTAACTTACTGTATTGTGATATTTGCAATAACTATACTCTTATTTTTCTTTCCAGGAAGCGAAGTTATTATTAAAATTGGTTTTATACACATGTGGTTTCAGATATCCCCATAAATAAAAGTCGATAATTATGACATCGGGACTTCTACGTGCCAACTGATTTGGACCATAGGTTTGTTCCCAAAGTAATGATTCAGCCAATCATCAAAAGGAATTAAAAATTAGAATTAAATAAAATCCAAAAAACAAAAACTTTTGTTTGTGACGAACCCTGTATAGTACCTAATCGCAAATCGAAATTGTAGTTTCAGCAGAAGCAGACGATTTTTATAAAGAATGTCTTTTTCATCTATAGTACCTACCTACTAATAAAAAGTTTTTTCCCTTCCAAATATCCGTGGACACCCTGTATGTTTGAGAGAGTCTCATCACTTTACTAGGGAGTAGGGACTTACAAATTCATAATTTTTCTTTTAAGAGGATTGAAAAGTTCATATTTTCTTAAAAGGGCATTTTTTTTATTAAATAATTTTTATTTGTAGGTACAGTTTATTTTCTAAAATATTTTTAATGCTGGTTCTTGTTGTTTTTAGTTAAAAAAGGAAAACGTGCTGGCTTTCTTGTCGATATTCCGATATATAGATTCGTATATAACCACTTGGCTATGGGATCAAATTGGAAGCCTCCATGCATACCAGTTATAGAATAGTAGCTATAACTACAGGCACAGGAAAATCCTAATGGTTCATAGAAAATCACACCCCGTATAATGAAAAGGTTAATGGCTGGGCGGGCATCGTTAAAACTAGGGTAATAAAATGTTTTTTTGATAAGACCCTCAATGGAGAAAGATTTTCTTCGAAATGATCCGATTCCAGTTCTTGTCGCCGGCGGTTGATAGGGAGATAGAGTGACCACCGAGATCGCCCGATCTTAACCCACTGCATTTTTTTAGGGCTAAATAAATCTAAACCCAATTCGATCGATTCTGATAGGAGTCCATTCGACGAGGAATACAAGAAATGTCTCCACAAGTAGTACGAAATGTACAACAGTATTCCTTTAGATCGATTGATCTACTGCAGAACAGTAGGTGGAGGACATTTCCAAAATATTCTAAAATAGTTTCTTTTCATACTTTGTCCTTGGTCTGTTTTGTTTTAAAAGTTAATATTTCTTAAACTGTATAGATAGGTAAAATGATGTATAAAAAATGTCTAGAATTGATTGTGGAATGTAAAAATATATAATACCTACATGTTTCATTACAAAAAATTCTAGTCGATATACGTAGTTTTTTACCCTACCCTGTATAAATAATATCTTTAAAAAATGCATTTCAAAAAAATAAATTTGAGTGATTCTTGATTAAGTGGGCAGTATTCTATATAGAAGAGGCTAATCTGTTTCTTTGTCATAAACCTGTATACTACGTTTGCGGACAGACATCGGTAATCGTTCCCTCCAAATCGGTTCAACATAGGTATAAAAAATTTTCAAGGAGAAAATATTTTGATATACCTAGATACCTACGGTCTTTTTGATTATCGCCTGGCAGACGGTAACCTTTCATCGTAAAATTTGCACGTTATTTCCCTGGCTAATTATAACTTTGTTTAAAAAAAAACATGTATGTAAAACTTTCTTTACTTGCCTGACTTTACCACAAACACGTCCACTATTGTCTTCCTAGTTGCATAACCATATCATGTTGTTATTTAGCTGCCATCTGTTCAACCAAAATAATAGAAAGTACACCTGGGAAAAAACCAATAAGTAGGAGCCATTGTGAACTAAGGCCAACGTTCACTGAATTTAAAATAGATGTCGACACAATGACCGTACAGTTTTTTAAAGCAAAACTTGCCTTGTGGAGTTTTAAAAAAAATATACCTTTATTCCATAACTTTTTGTAACCATTGGTTACTTTATTATGGCCTCCATAGAGAACGATAACATGTAATAATAAAAATATTAAAATAAGTAGGGGGTACGAAATTTTATTCCATTTAAAGCCCCTTAGGTTTGGTCTCGTATAGAACTATTTTTGCTACAGAACATACAGTGTTGTCCACTGATAGAGTTTGGAAGAGGAAAAACTTTTTTATTGGTAGGTATGGAAGACAAAGTCATTCTTTATAAAAATGTCTGCTTGTGCTGAAACTACAATTTCGAATATCAGATTTGCGATTACGATACAGGGTTCGTCACAAACAATATTTTTAGTTTTTTAGATCTTTTTTTCGATTACTTGATTTATTAAACGAATTTGGCTAGTGTTGAAACTACAATTCCAACTATTAGATTTGCGATTACTATGCAGGGTTCGTCAGAAATAACTGTTTTTTTTTTAATTTTTTTTCAATTCCTTTTGATGATTGGCTAAATCATCACTTTGGGAACAAATGGGTTGGAAGGTACCAATGGTCCAAATCAGTTGGCACGTAGAAATCCCGATCTCACAATTATCGACTTTTTTTATGGGGATATCTGAAGCCACATGTGTATAAAACTAATTTCAATGAGAACTTATTGGATCTCTTGAAAGAAAAATAAGAGTAGGTAGTTATTGCAAATACCCCAATACATCACGTTAGGAACTTATATTGGGAATTCAGATATCGAGTTATGTAACTCGGTGGTACCACGTTTGATAATTTATGATAGAATGAATTGAAGAACTATGACATGTAATAATAAAAATACTTTAAATGTAGGCAAATAAAAATGGCTTTCTTACAACAAAATCGTTACTTGGCCAGATATAAAATCATATTCGAAGTAAGAAAGCAACGACAGTTGTTTGTTTTTACGAAAATTTATTTTAAACGAAATACAATTAACTAAAAATGTTGTTTCTGACGATCCCTGTATAGTAATCGCAAGTAAGTTATTTGAAATTGTAGTTTCAGCACCAGCAAAATTTATTTAATAAATCAAGAAATTGAAAAAAAAACCTAGAAAGTTAAAATGTTGTTTTTGACGAACCCTGTATAGTAATCGCAAACTGATATTTGAAATTGTAATGACTTTTTCTTCCATAGCTACTAATAAAAAAGTTATTCCTCTTTCAAACTCTATACGTGAACATACTGTATACAGTGTGTCCCCGGATGGAGTTGACAAGAGGAAAAAGATCTTTATTATTGATTTTATGACGAAAAGTTATTGTTTATAAAAAAATCTGCTTATCGAAAAAATGAATTTACTATATCGCACATCTAATGGAAAAAAGACCTAACTGCAAAATTGGTTGTTTTGAGAAAACGCGCTTTTAAAAATTGAATTTGAATTATTTTAATTTTTAGGGTACAAAGTTTGGTTTAAAAACAAAATATAAACATCAGCGACTAGGTTTGTTCATTAATTATTAATAAAGATCAAATTACTGAGTTTTTTTTAAATGCTTTAGTAAATAACAAAAATATGTAGTTATGACGCTTTTCTTCTTAAAAAATTAACGATTGTTTCTTAGTTACACTAAAATAAAACGACATTATTATGTTTTTTTGTATTAAAAATAAACAATATTATAAGGTTTAAACGAAAGTAACCATAAACACGAGGAACTTTAAACTATAAAAGTAATGGTAACTTTATAAAATATAAACTATAATATACTTGTATTTTACCTAACAAAAAATAAAGAGAATAAAAGAAAAGTGACCTAAACTACAATTAAATCAATTTCAAAAATAAAAATATTGCCAAATTTAGAGGAAAAACCTCTTAACTGGTACTTAAGTCATTTTTCTGTTGAAAATTGCGTGCACCTGCGTCGAAGGCTAAAGCCGAACTGTTAGTTGGGTCACTGTTCCAATCTTTTCCAATTAAAAGTAGCGCGAAAGAAAGGTGACACTTCCGCCATCTCGCGTTTGTTTGCTTCAACACAATAATGTCGTTATTCCATTAGAAAGAATATAGCATTAGGACACTTATGACGCTTATAACTTAAAAATGGAATTTTTTGCAGTTAGGTCTTTTTTCCATTAGATGTGCGATATAAAAATTTTAGATGAGATGTGATAAATTAAGAAAACATGAAAATGCTTTAAGAGAGAAGTAACATTATTTATTATTTTAGACAAAATGTTTATAAAACAAAGTTTTTTATAATCCAAAATAAAATCAAAATGAAAACCTGAAAGTGCTGACCTATTTATTTAATTTATTTCTAATTTGGAGAAATGTGTGCAGGTTGGAGGAGGATAGGTAGAATAATAACTTTTTCCAAAATTATTATAAATTTTGAATGTTCATAAATTCTATTGTAAAAAATAAAAAAAAAATTGGAATTCAAATTTCAAATTTTGTATTTAGGCTTTATTTTGGATTATAAACAATTTTGTTTTATAAACATTTTGTCTAAAATAATAAATAATGGTACTTCTCTCTTGAAGCATTTTTATGTTTTCTTAATTTATCAACCTCTGATCTACAATTTTAATATGGTAAATTCATTTTTTTGTTTGTATACAGTGTGTCCCCGGATGGAGTTGATAAGAGGAAAAATATCTTTATTATAGATTTTACGACGAAAAGTTATTCTTCATAAAAAAAATATGCTTCTCAAGAAAATGAATTTACCGTACATCTGATCTAAAATTTTTATATGGTAAATTCATTTTTTCGATAAGCAGATTTTTTTATAAACAATAACTTTTCGTCATAAAATCAATAATAAAGATCTTTTTCCTCTTGTCAACTCCATCAGGGGACACACTGTATAGTTAAAAAAATATTTATTTCTTCAAAAGGGTAGGTAAACCACCCTTGCAAGGTACACTTATTTTTTTATTCGTTTCTAATCAAGTGGCCTTATATTTAAATTTTAGCCTGAAAAAGATGTCTGCGCGGTGCTTTCATTGGGCAATATAGATACATAGGTAGATAACATTAGTAGCTACATTTATAGAATGAGAAAGAGTTTGTAAAAATCAAGGAACTCTACAGTCTTTAAGAGTGGTCATTTTTTGTTAGGACGTATTGTTCCTCACTAGTTAATTTAACAATTAAGTTTTTAAAACCCCAGCATCGATATTACGACGCGACGGGCCGACGTTGGCCTATGCGACCCGACGACGTCGGCACCCAACGTAGTTGCGATCTTTTTACTACTCCTAGTTGCACTAATATGGTCAATCATTTTTGAGTCGTTACAACGTCGGCGACCCATCTTATATTACTTTCTAATAAAATAATTTCTCTTACCATAAGGTCTACGATCTCCGGTGCCGGTGGCAGTCAAAGCTCAATGGCTGTTAGCCAAGGAGAATTTTTTTAGGAATTTTTATCGTTTTGACGTTTTCATGATTTTTTGTGCGCAACTGAGAAAACTTGACTTTAGTGTTTAAAATAAAGATATTTCGTTTTAAAGTAATTTAAAAACTTAGTTTTCTCTTAAATTAGGAAAAATTGCGGTACCGTACTGTGTGAGTCAACAGCATGTTTAATATTCATAATCGGTAGGTAAATTACATCACGTATACACATGTTAACCATTATAGTCCATGTGAGGTAGGTATTGTTAGTTGATGATTTCCATCAAAATGTTGCTGTGGTACTTAATTTTATGAATCACATTCTGCGGGTCAATATTTTGTAGAAAATGTGCGCAAGTAGTTGTAAGTACTACAAAAATATTAAATACGTACGGCTGGTAATGGTAGATAAACAATATTATTTTCAGCTGGTTATGCTCTCTGATGAACTATAGTTAGTTAATATGCCTTGAGTTTCCAGAATAGGAGGTACATAAAAACCAAAGTAAAGTCTGCATCATATGGGATTTTTTTTTATTAATAACTTTATTCGAAATTTGACTTTGGCATCAAGTTCTGCCTCGATCGAAATGAAAATTAAGCAAAAAATAGTAGTAACGTGATTTGCATTATCTGTCAAATTTTAATTTTTTCCAAAAAATAATTCAAAAGTAGGGTTATTTCTGAGAGTATCGAAAAAAGTTATTAGAAAAAGTTTTTTAAATGCAGTTTCTAGCACACAGGCAAAATTTTGGCTGCATAAGATAATTTTGATTTTTGGGAATAGAACCCAAAAACTCTCGATCACCAGTTGAATACTCTACCCATCAGGCGTGGATCCAGGATTTTTTCAGGGGAGGGTAGCGCAAAAAAAGGGAATTAAAAGAATATGAAGGTTGGCTCTTTCCTTTTTTGGGGGATACTAGTTATCCTACCATAACTCGATGGAATTACAATTCAATAACTCAAATACCGAGTATATCTAAGAAAACATGAATTAGTTAGTTGAAAAACAGCAAATTAAAGAACCATTTGCATCAAAGAGGGCTTGTATTAAAAAACGTGTGGCTTGGTTTAGATCACAATGATATGGGGACGATATATCTAACCAAATCTAGGTTAAAATTTTGTCAAATTCATATTATGACATGATATGCCAAACTAATGAGTAATAAAATAAGTAGACAAATACAAATTCATTTTTGTTGCTTACAAAATTATCCAAGTAAGAATATACAGAAAGAAAAATAATTATTTTCATTCGAAAAAATGTCAGGTCTAATAAATCATTTCTTTCCAATAAATTTTGGGTAAACCATTGAGAGTAATTCCTGCGTCTTTCAAAATCTACGGCTTGTATGGGAATAGTCCTGCATGTTCCATAAGATCTTCCCACTTCTTGGGACAGGCGTCTTATACAATTTGTTGGAGTATTTTGCATTATTTCACGAACGTTTGCAACAAGTTCTTCTATTCTTA